>CM060942.1:269461440-270678940 GCA_030765085.1 Allium cepa | reverse complement strand
ATAGTAAAGTAAAAGTATTAAAATAGCGTTCAGGCATTACACATATCCCCCTTAACACATTTACATATTCTCGTAGTCTATACAATGCCATACGCTCCTCCATAAACTGGAGGTTTACCCAGAGGATATCACATAGGTACGGTACAAAAAAAACTCGTAGAAGGTGTGATAGGGCATGCGACAAGGCACTCGAGGCAATGTAGGGTAGATATACCGTTCGCGTATCCGGACTGGTGGTAAAGCATAGCAGCTACTACCGCCCACCTCGTGACACACTCCCAAATCAAAGGGTGCACCCAATCCATTACAAAAGCAATAGAATGGTATCGAAGAAATGTGTTCGATGGGACGAATGACTTCACTTGGCCTGGTGCGGCTCCTGTTTTAGTCGCATCAAGCTGACTCCCGGGAGTCAGGGCTATGTAAATTCCATATAGAATCGTCACCAAACCATCCTACTTCATTCTGGAATCTCCACCACATACGCAGTTGTTGAGGTGGTTTTCGGTATTGGCAGAGAATATGACAGTATCTGATCCCGGTCTCTTTAACAACCCATCGTTATTATAACACCGTGGTTATTTCAAAATAGTTTATACTTCAAAACCAGAATATCATATCCATTTCATAATCATATCAATACGATATCATTTTTCACTTCAAATATATACATTTCCAAAACCATAGCACTTTTAAAATTGTAACATTTCGAAACTAAATACTTGAATTTATATCACTTTGGAAATCGTAACACTTTGAAATCATAACACTTTAGAAAACGATAACACTTTCCTTTAAACAGTTTAGATTTTAGTAAAATAGTTTTTATAAAAATAAATATAAGTTAGAATAGTTTATATTAAAATAGTTTATAAAGTAAAATATTTATATAGATTAAATACAATTTAAAAATACTTTACATAATATAAAATAGTTTCCTCAAATTTCACAAGTCGATTCAAATCAACTCGAATTCCAAAATTTAAATTTTATTCAATCTCAATTCATCAATTTCAATTCCATTTATCAACAACCATTTCAAACTATATTGATTTCAAATATATATATATATTTGAACCACAAAATAAACTATTTCAATGTCAATATATTTCAAAGTCAAAATATTTCACAATTTCAAAACTAAATTTGATAATTTCATATATATCAAAATTTAAGTTCATTATTATTTAGTTTAGAAACATTCGCTTAATAAATCCAATATCATTTAAATAAAACCCTAAATTATGAATAAACTAAATATTTCCTTCAATTTATTTAAACTTGAAATATACATTTAAATCACCTTAAACCAAAATCAAGTTATAAAATTATATCCTTTAAAAAATCTCAAATTTGAAATCGATTTAATTACATAATTTTTTTTAATTAAATGCCATTTCAAATAAATTTCATATTTATCTTCCCAACCTTAATTTATAAAAATCATTGTAAAATCTATTTTAAAATATAATTTTTAAATAAATACTTAAACATATTATATTTTACTTAAATCGAACTTTACTAAATTTAAAGCTTATTAGTAAATCTACTTTATATTAAAACTTATTCATATACATAATATTTTCAAACTTAAATAAAACCGCCTATATTTCCATTCAAAACCATAGAAATCATTTTAAGATATTTATATATGGACCAACGGTGTCTGTATATAATTGTCTATCCTATGGTCAAGTGATACGGATATTTATCATTTCAATCCGTAACATAAATATGTACGGGTATATATCATTTCAACCCGTAATCCCAAATTCAATTCAAATGAAAAATGCTTGGATTTATCATTTCAACCCATAACGATTTTCTTCTATTCTGCAGATTATTTGTGCATGTATCATTTTAACCCGTAGGGAATTCTATACTAACAGGGAACTTGTAGTGCGATAAAAGATACGATAATAATGTAATAGACATATATCATCCATAACAATATAATATAAATAACAGGATATGGTGTTATATCCCACAGGTGAATAATTACATATAAATGCATATCATATATAACAATGAAAATAATTAATAGTTCAATTTAGCAGTATATTTCAATTGTCATTTCAATTGAGATAAATTTAATAAATATAAGAACATTAATCGCGAGTCCTTGCTCACCTTTCGAGGCTAAAGGAGTTCGACACACAACAAGCTACGAATTGTTTCATGATCTTGATAATCGAACAAATTCAAACAACAATCTCAAGCGAAGTAAGCTGAAAGTGTATTTGACGGTCAAAGCTGAATGATAGGGATTGATAGAAACGAATCAGAATGATCGAAACAAAAAATATATATATTATGTTTTCTTTCTTAAAGTCAATATTTAATTTAAAACACCAATTTAACTAAATCTTTTAGATAATATTTTTAAATTATTATCTCTTTCCACAAATTTCCAAACAAATATTTAACATATTTTATATATAAGAGTTATTATAAAATCAACTTTAAAAGAATTCTATACATCGAATAAACATTTAAAACATAATATATAACATACAATATAAATGTTTACACGTGTAACAAAATATTAAAACCTACTAGCTACCCTTAAATTTGGAAGCATAATGGACTCTAAAAATTCACTTACGTATATATAAGGTGTGATAAAATATGGTGTACTTGAAATAGCCAATACATTTGTAAACATGAAATCGATGTATATTTGAAACTATAAAACTCCTTTTTTTTAATATATATATATATATATATATATATATATATATATATATATATATATATGAAAGTTTATATATTCCTTTTCAAACCATATGTGAACTCGAATATTCAAACCTTGATGCAATTGAAACTATACATATAATAAGCTTCATAGATATAACAAAAGAGCACAAAATCTTATGCAACTTTTATAATATATATAGGCGAATGTGGTAACAAAGCAACTACCGAACCAAATATATATATGTGAAGTTATTAAACCTATACGAAAATGTTAACATACATTAAAATACGGTAACAGTATATATATTAACGCATGTAAAATCAAAAATCTTTGTATATACCTCAAAACCGAGGCACATGTTAACAATAAATCGATATATAAATATACATATTAGATATACAAATAAATATACGCAGATATATGATCATGTATGTAGATTACATTTATAACAATATATATAAATCAGACCGTTAACCAAAGATGTTCAAAAAAAATACTATAAACAAAAAACTCTTTTTAAAATATACGTACTTATATAGATAGGCATGAAAATTACTATACACTTTATATATAATAGAACTTATTTTATAAATATGCTCACATAAACATATAAGTACACTAATAGACAGAATAACTGTTTATATATGTATACCATAAAACATAACTGTTGTATATATATGTGTATAATAAAAGTTAAATTGCTATATCATAAAACACAAACACTGATATATATATATATATATAATCATTAACAGCATATAAAAAATAAGTACATATGTATTACCACTGAATAAAGTAGGAAGGCAGCCAAATGAGGCTCATCGGTCAAGGGCAGAGGCGGTATGGAGAAGCATAATGGGGGAGGGGAGATGAATGCCTGCTAGGCATGGGCTGAGTTGATGACCACAGGAAGGTGCTAGAGTGGCCTCGAGTGTAGAGGGCCGTGCAGGTAAAAGGAAGAAGCACGGTTGTGCTAGGCAGCGGTAAGGCAAAGCTGCTGTGCATGGCGAGTGAAATGGCGGTTGCCTTGGTTGCCTCGGCAGATCTGGATTTGGGTGATGGTGTACGGCGAGGTGTTTGAGGCAAAAATTTAAATCGGTCACAGGAAAATTAGAGAGGAAAAGGAACAATCTTTTCAGAGTAATATATAATATAATTATGATTAACATATAATTGAAAGAGCAAGGGACGTTGAAGCGCACCAATTGAAATTTTCTTTTTTTAACAGATGAGAATTGTGCAGCATGAGAATTTATGAAGTAATAAAAGAAAATGACCGTTGGTTTTCGAACGGTTGAAAATTGAAAGGTCATAAACTTATAGAACTCAAAAAAGGTACCGATACCGATCACCATTCCACAGATTCCGCTGAGTACCGGACTTCAAAACACAGAGTTGAATATACCATAGAGATCGGCATGACGAGATAATCCAAATGGCATACAGATATAAGTGGTATGATCATCCTATCAAAAGTCGATAATCATACCGAAAATGTTGTTGAATTGCCAGAAATAGGAAGAGCGGAGCAATAGCAGTCCAAATTTGGAGAAATGAAATATGAATCTAACTCAAAAGATGATTTACAAATTTATTATATAAAAATATTCAGGTTTGGAAAATATTTTATTATTATCAATTATTAACTGATGTAAACTGAAATAAAATTACATAAAAATAATCTTCTATATTTTTAGATGAAAATTTACCATTTGCTATGTTTAAATAGGTGTATTCTAAATATCAAATTTTTAAATCAAAATTCAATTGCCTCAAATTTCACAAATTTCATTTTAATTAGGTAAATAAAAACCCATTAAAATTTATGGGTTGTTATACTCTCCCTCACTAAAAAAATTTCGTCACGAAAAAGGAAGGAGGTAGGAGAATAGAAACAACCCGAAGGAAAGATAGATTGAAATGCAAAATACAATAATTCATTTAAAACCATATAAACTACATTTATTTTAAAATTTGTTTATATTGAATTAATTGATTCCAATTCATTTTATTTAATCAATCCAATTTATTGTGTTCATATTTGATTGATTTTGTTTCAATATATTTCATTCAATTGATTTGTTTTGCATTTATAAACACACATTTCAAAAAATTTCACAACAAAATTTGTTTTTTCAACTCATTTATTAAATCTAATTCATCAACTAGTTAATTCCTCCTCGATATTCACTTCAACTATTCAAAACCATATAGATTTCAATTTTAAATAAATTAATATTCATCAATTTGGTTTAATCAATTTTATTTAGTTAATAGATAATCATTCAATTAAAAATTGATTTTTTTTTATTTTATCAACATTTCTTTCATACATATTAATTTTTAAATTAACTTATTTGTTTTATCCATTTATCTTCAACTAAGTTGATTTCACTCAAATTCAAGTTCACTATTCTTAAGTTCATATGAATATGCTTAACTATCCTTCCTTTATTTAGTGAATTTATATCACTTAATATATAATTTCCAACATATATTAGGTGTATAAACATTTATTATAACCCTATATTATTCAACAATTTATTTTTCTTTTTAATTTTTTTAATTTATTATTGGTAAATTCCCTTTACAAAATTTCATCTTTGATACTCTATTTCTTATCTCGGTGTATATTATCCAGTTACATTCCAATTACATTTGAACTTTTCTAGGTAAATTGTATTAAGGTTTCAGAGTGTAATTAAATATTATACAAATTTTTCATCTATCTACAACATTTATATTAAGCCAGATTTTTAGTTTAACAATTTATTAATTTAGTTATCTTCTTGCACAACCCCATTATATCCTAACATTTTAACATTTTGAATACTTAAGGCAAGTCATATATATTAGAATGTAATTTAGTGCTATAAAAATAATTTTTATTCTAATTCAACTATTTCAAGTCGGTTAAATTTCATTTATCATTTTAGATATTCCAATTGTTCAAAATTTTACTTTATTTCAATAATTGAAACCATTTCTTAATATAAAACTTAAGGTTCAAATTTCCAATTTCACTTCAAACTATCTTGAACTAATTACATATGTATATATATTATAAATAAATTTTACAAGAAATTTTAAATCAAATCCATTCTTCAAAACAAAAGTGTAGCGAAGCTGCTAACTCATTTCTCCACTTCGAAACTCAAAAAATAAATGTCGATGATCTTGCAGTTGTCACCGAAATTATTTTCCAGCGACAATGGAAGAGAGTAATAGGTTTAAACTTCAAATTATTCTTTTGAAACCATTTCTATTTGAAAATACCTTTAAATAATAAAACTTTTCAAAACTTTAAAACTGTACTTCGAAATGTACCGAGAATTTAATCCTCAAATCCTCATTTTCAATTGATTTCGTTTTAAATCTGATATATAAACCATGTTTATAAATTCGTTTACTTATATCATGTTGTAATAGTCAAATGGTTTGCAAAACAATAAATGAAAATCAAATATTACTATTTCTAACAACCCATTCATTTAACAATTTGATTTTAGAAAATTATACTTATATATATATATATATAATATAATATAATCATACAAAATTTATTTTTCATTTACCAAATTTGAAAACAATATTGTGTCACTTTGCTTTGTTTAAGTGTTTTGGAATTCCTATTGACAACGTTGATCAAGTGAATCGATCAAAACCCAAAATTCAAACTTAACAACTCAAACAACACACAATAAAACATTTAATATTAGTTACAAATACACTCCTCACTCGATTATTCATGAATAATTTGAAAGCAAGGAGGAGATTCAAATAAAAGGGGACTCTGATCAAAAGAAGTCTAACTAGAAGATAGGCTCGAAACAAAGATAAGATGATTAAAAATATAAAGACGGATAAGCTTATATAAATCGCGGGCAACCTTAACTAGGTCAACCGTGACTTCAAGAACAAGATTAGCATAGAATTTTGAGGCAAATCGACATTCACGCCCGAGATAGAATTTGGGTATAACAAAAGGTAGCGACATCTAAACCGACGATATAGAAATCTCCGGTGAATCATTGCATGTTGTAAAATAAATTCACCCCTTTACAAATTATACAGTGAAGCAATGGGGTGCTCCAGAATCAAGAAAACACGAATAGGGAGAGACAAGAATGGATTTTGGAAGCGAGGGGGGAATGATCCAAAATTCAAAGGAAACTCTAATCATAGAGGAAGGAATTCAAGCTCAACCAAAATGATTCTGTAATTAAATTTTACCATATATGCTAAGATTTTCCTAAAACCAGAGCTCTTATACCAACTGTAATGACCCGGTATTATGTGCCATTCGCATTCGCACATGTCGGAGTTGAATTGCTCAAAATATCAGATTGTTAATTTAAATTTGGAAAAACTCAGCATATAGAGTAAATAAATAAATCACAGAATCATAGACACAAAGTAATATAACAATAACAGAATAGATAAATATCACTTCATGAAGCTACTATATAAACATCGGAGTTAGAAATAAAATACAGCAGAATACATCACCGAACTCCAAAGTCGCACGTTCGCCTTCGATTTACGCGCTAAAGGGGTGGCCGAGCTCCACTATCCTCTAGCCGAGCATGGTGTTGGCGATGGCGCTTCAAATGGCGGTGTCTGATCGAGTTAAAACGAGGGGATGATGGAGCGGCATGTAACCCTATGTGGCGGCCTTAGGGTTGCTTGAACCTGGAGATGGAACGAACGTGAGAGAGGAAGGAGGGGAAAAAACGCGCGGCCATTATTTTCTTGCATTGAACGTGCGGCTGTGATTTGTCAAGGTTATAAAATAAAAAAGAAAGTTGTAAATTTTATTTATATAAATTTGTGTAAACTTCTGAATGCGATAACTTTTTGGTACAAGGTCGGAAACGAACGAAACAAATTGTGTTGGAATCATTTTGACGAGCACTACGCAATGGGGCTGGTTTGGAGTCGTTTGGAGCTAGTTTGAATTTCAGGTAAAATTAAACGTGCGTTTAATTTTATTCGAAATAAAACGCTACAACTGTTATCGGAAACTCAAGGTGAGAACTTCTCGCTCAATTGAATTATTTCGATTTAAATTTTAAACAGTTAGATTTAAAATTTCTTCATTGTGTGATTGGATGATAGTTATTATCTATGTATTGAAATAGACCCTATGCGCCGTATATTAAGCGGATATTATTTATTAAAAACATATACCGCGATAATTCCAACTTGTATGGAATTGGTATTATATATGTATTTGGAGTTGATTTTCCCGCATTATATAGCGGATGAGACCCTATTGCGCCGTATAATAGAGGATAGTATTTTATAAATCCCATATACCACGATATTCCATCTCGAAGAGGAATTGGTATTGTGCTAACATCTTTGGATGTAGGGAAACAGGTTGGAGGGATCCAACCAGATTCCTCAAATGATTGAATTGGTTTCAATGTTGTGTGTTGATCTATTTATAATCTGCGTGATTATCTTTGTGATTGAAATTGTTAAAGGCTAAATTTTAGCCGAATATATTTTTGGTATCGTTAGATACCGAAAATAAATAAAATTGGATTTCTGAAATTTAAGTTGAGAATTCATAGTAGAATTTAATTTTGTAATTGATTCATTTTAAATGAATAAACGTCGTAATTTTTATGTTATAAAAATTATTATTTTTGTGAAATATAACCAAAATGTGATTTTTGAAATAAGTAGTTGATTAATTTATAAAATGGTTTAAACTGGGATTTTTGAATTATTATAAATGATTTATATAAAAGATTTATAAAATTGATATTTATAAATTAAAATATTGGAATTATAAAACGAGTTTTTATAAGTGTTAAAATGAAGTGTAAATGGATTTCATAAGTGGATGAAATCTATAGACTTATAAATTGTGAAGTTATAAAATGAATAGATTTTTGTAAAATAAAAGATTTATAAGTAATTAACTTATAAATTAGGTTTTGGCGTGTAAATGGGATATGGATAGAAATTTGTTAATAAAGTGATTTTATAAGTTGAAGTTGTTATAAAGTATAAATGTAATTTATAAACGTTGTTTTATAAATCCGAAATCGACTTACCTTGGTAAGTTTAATTTTTATAGCTGATTAAAGAAAATATATTCACGATTTTGGACAGTGAATAATCCTTTACATAAAATATGTAGAAATTGAATTTGGTTAACGAAGTATATCCACGATTTTGGACAGCGAATAATCCTTTAAACAAAATATGTAGAAATTGAATTTGGTTAACGAAGTATATTCAGATTTTGGACAGTGAATAATCCTTTAAATAAAATATTTAGAAATTGAATTTGGTTAACGAAGTATATTCACGATTTTTGGACAGTGAACAATATATTAAAGAAATATTTTAGGAAAGTGATATTTTAAATAGAATTAAAACGATTCAAAAATGTTTTAAAATGTATTAAGTATCAAAATCATAGATTTCAACATTCATTGTTGAAATAGACGTTTTCGAGAAATAGAAGGAAATGGTGGACTATAACACTATTGTTATAGTAAATGATTTCCGAAAGGAAATTTTTTGTATAGTATTGGGGTTTATATATCTATCTTAATTTTGAATCCCTTTATTAGTGATTTTGGGTTGTCGTAACAATGTTTTACGCAACATTCGTTTGACCCAAATAAATGTGTTTAAGAGAATGTTTTCCTTAAGGAATAAAATATATACTTAATTGTGATTTAAGTATATTGAATATATTCCAAATATTGAAAATAAATAGATTGGTGAATTACTTATTATTGAATAAGTATGGAAATGTTTTTCCAATGTGAAGTGAATGTTTTGAGATTATATCTTTTAAAGATAAATTGGAAGTGAAGAATTGAAATCGATTTGGAAAATCGTATAAAAAGTGAATATTTGGAAATGTAAATTCACAATGGAAATTTATAAGGGAAATTTGTTTTAAAAATAAACATTGATTTATTTTTGAACTGTGGATATAAATTTAAGAATTTGGAACGTAAATTTAGTAAATCAGTAAGGATTTATTTCATTTGTTTAAATGAACCATTTTGAAATGCAAGTTGTAAAGGTGAGAAATAATTTGAAATTTGTTTTCAAATGGTTGAAGTGTGGGAATTATATCTTGTAAAGATATTTTTTTGAAAATAAATAATTTAGGAAAATTATTTGAAATCAAGTGATGTTGTGAATATCGATTGATAGTTAAATAACCGACAATCAATATTGACCTTTAGATGGCTATTTGTTGTGAATTGGTTGAAATTGAATGCTACACTTATTTTTAAATTATTGCGCTCGTTATTCGGATTACCCATTCTGAATAGTGATATGACGTAATGGATAGCATTGAAGACCGGTGTTGAAGACCGGGTATTTGTGAAAACGATATGATGACCCATCGATTGTCTCTGCACCGTTAGCTACGGTATGGAGATTTCCTTTGTGATAGGAAATTCGTCCGGGATTGTGAATACCCGGATTGCAAGGGCTTCTTTTGAAGTGCCTTCGGTTCTGTTCGAACTCGGAACAGACTTGTATGGTTACGTGTCTGACATTACATTTTGAGATATAAAGCAGATTTCTTTCAAATACATTTCTGTTGGTGGCGGAGAATTTATTCTCTTAGCTTAACACCCTTCTCTGAGACGTACGAGCTCAGAGGTTATGTAGTTGAAGGTTATCGGCGATATATTCCCAATTTGGTAATGTGGCATGCTGAGTGTTGCTTTGTGATGATTATTTATTGATCATTTGTTGATCAAAGCATGGCTTTGTGAAACAGCGTAGCTTTGTGGACGAAACTTCGTCAGACCTAACACCCCGCAAATGGTCAAAACGGGAATATGCGGCAAGGTTATGAGGGTCGCTCCCTTTAAGGTATGTCATTTTCTTCTGGAAAAGGGTGGTGTCAGGTATGGAGCCCTGATGCTTAAGCTATGTGGTTGCTCCTATCTCATTTTTCTGTGTGGTTGTTGCTTGGTGATAGAGGGCCCTCGGATAAATATCCCAAAGGACCGGGGAGTGGCATACTCGAGTAGTAGTTACCTAGTTACAGAGGTAACTTGGCCTTGTGTTGGCAGAGATCCGGTTAGGTTCTCGGGACGTCCCGCCAGAGGCGATCCCATGTGGCAGTAGGAAGTTCCTTAGCCTGACCATTTGTTGGAAAATCCAAAGAAACAATACGAGCCTTGTATGGTTTTAGTTGTAGAACCTCACATTCACTTATGGTGGCGCCCCACTGTTTGGATGGTAGCTATAGTAGGCATAGTTTGGAATGTCTATGCTAGCTAAGATTTATATTCTATTTTCGAAATGCTTTCATCACTATGCACTAATAATAATATCAAAAATGATTTGTTGTGCGTAGTAAGAATCTTTGACTATCATAAGGAGAAATCTCCTCCAATTCTGCGTTTGCATTGTGTGTGTGCGGGGAGGCCTTATGGTAGTTTCATTTTCCAAAAGCATTGCAGATATTTTCCACTTCTATCATTGTTGTTGTTTTAAAAGATAAATAACTATTTTAAGTTCTCACACCAGTCCCATGACTGACCTGGAGGTTATTGTTCTCTTCCTAAACTCTGGGTGCCCAAATTTTTCCACACGGGCAGTCTAGAGTCAGGTTATCAGGTCATTCTGGATTCAGGAGTGCTTTGGAGATCAAGTGGCGAGCTGGATGGCGAGACGTATTACTTGTATATGATATTATCTTTTCCGCTACATAATTCACTTGTAAGGACATGTTTGTATAACTGTCCATTGTTTGTTGTATTGTATATTGTTGTTGTATACTCTGATGTGATGTAATGTAATAACTGATATAGTTCTTTGTTTTAAAGATTATTCATTTATCTATTATATGTTGTTCCGCTGCAACTGTGAGATTCTGATATTGTTTCTGTTTTGTTTCCTTACTTCTTCTATCGTTTTCTTCTACCTCTTCTTTTCAACCCTAACAATTCAGCTTTCCGGCATTCGATTATGCAGCATTTGATACAGTGGACGTAAGGATGCCGACCTTCGGATCCCGACAAAACCGCGTTCGTTACAATGTGGTATCAGAGCATATGGTTAAGTGACAACCTTGGCTCTGTTGGGGATTACTCATTAGAGATAGAGTCAGTAGTACTCTAGAATGGGTTCGAGTGTAATAATAGATATGAGAGCGTATTTGTTAGTGAATATTTTGTATTGTGTTGACTTATCAATTGATTGTTTATAGATTCTGGTCGATGCAGTCTAGCTAACTGTCATCGATAGGGGTTTCTAAACTTTTAAACAAGATAAACCGACATTGTATCATTTTAAATTGGATAAATGAAATAATTTTACCTCGATTATATTTTATATATAAAGGAATAATTTTTCAGAATTATCAAAGTGCATGTAAAATTTAAATTGTTTGATTGTTGAAAATATAGAAATATATAAGTGAATCAAAATTGTTCGAATAATCTGAATAAAACAAGAATCGTGAAAGAATAAATTATATAAAAGCAACGATTGTATAAGTATAGAATTATAATTGAAATGATTTACAATTGTGAAATAATCTTGTATAAGTAAAGGGAAATAGTGAAATTATATAAACAAGATTTATAAATGTGATTTATAAATAAAAGGAAATTTTGAAAGAATTTAAAGCATTGGATTCACTACTGTTGCTGGGAAATAATAAGGGTGATGATTGCAGCATCATCAGTATCATTTTCGAGTTTCTGTGTGATGGATTTGCTACCATAGTAAATTGAAAATTGAAGTTTTGTTGTGATAAACATATTTGAGATAAAAATTCAAGTTGTCATTGTTGGATATAAGTGAAATAAGTTTTGTACTTATAATATGAGATAATAAAGATTTAACTTTGGTAAAGTTGAAATAAATTTGAATTAGTATGATAAAATGTATGATTTGAAATTTAACTAAAGGAAGTTAAATAAATTAAATCAGATTTGGAAGTTGAATAATAAGTTATATAACTTATTAAATGTGAAGATGTAAGTAAAATCAATTATTAAAATGGTTAAACAACTTTGTTAAGCAAAACGAGGTATGAATCTGAATAAGTGATAAAATTGACTTTGGTAAAGTTAAGTAGAATTTACTTTGGAGTTGGAATTTGAATTGGATTTTAACTGGATTAGATATGTTGTTGAAATGGAAATTCAAGTTAAGTTAAAAAAATGATGTTTAAAAGGAAAATAACTTAAGTGATGCTGAATGAAGTTGATTTTGGTATCAAAATGAATTAATGAAATGAAGTCATTAAATGAATATGAACTTGAGTTATATAAAGGAGATTCAACTTTATTTGTAAAAGAAATTAGTTATTGAACTAATGAATTGAATATTAATCAATCGAATGTAATGAATTGATATGGAATAATGGATATAAGTGTTAATCCATTTAAGGCTAATTGCATGTTAAACCAAATTGAAGGTAAACAAAGTGAATATGAATGTTGAATGTAAAGAGAATAAATTCGGTTGTATTGCTTATACATTGTTTGTTAGATTATTGTTAATCGATTGAATAGAAATTCATATGCAATTGAATGAATAAAATTGAAAGCTAAAGCAATTAAATTCATATTGGAAGTTAAGTAAATTTAAAATGAATGGAAATTGATTTGAATTGAAAGTGGACCAACTTGAATGTAAATTAGTGAATGTAAACTAACTGAAAATGAATAAATGAATGTCGTTGTATATGGATTGGTGGTAAAAAATTACAAGTAATGTCGAAATCATATAAGTCGTTTGTAAACCTTGTTTAGTATGCATTTCTTTTAATATGCATGTGTTGTAGTTGTTTAAAAGAGTAAATTATTAATAACTTCTTATATATGTCTCTTACATGTTTATATTGAGTAAGTACAGGTACCGGGGCTACCGTTAGCGGGATTTAGTTGCGCAAAATGACAAATAAATAACTGCTTTGCTTAAAAATGCTAAAAAGGTATGCCTACGCAATAAAAATAGAAAATATGAACTGTTTTTCTGTTTTCCGACCGTGTGGGTCGATGTATATATATTTATCTCTATTGTGATATCGTATAAGCTTCTCCGTACAAAGGAGGTTATGGCGAATTTTTTGAAAATTTAAGGCGTTAGAAAATTTTTGGGAAATTTTGGAAAAAATTTGTGGAAACTAAGATTTGATTTGAAGTTGAAGGTTAACGATGTAGTTGATTTTGAAAAGATAACTATATACGGATTTGAAAACTTAGTAAATATTTTGTACGAAGTTTAACTATTGAACGTTTGGAAAAGTTGAACGCTTAAGAGATTTGTAAATCAAATTTGAACGAATTGTTTTGAAAAATTAATGAATTTGGGGCATTTTTCTTACTTGGTAATTTCGAGGACGAAATTATTTTAAGGGGGAAGTTTGTAACGACCCAGAATTTCTGTCATTTGAAATTCAGATATTTAATTTGATTTTAAATATCAACAAGTAAAATTTATATGTCGAATAATTTATTTTTCGAATATCTGGATTTAATTGGATAACTAAATCGACAATTTAATATTTGAAATAGAGGAAATAATTGGATTTTGGGTTTAATGTGTATAAAAATGATTTATAAAGTTATATTAAATCATATTGGAGTTAGAACAATGTTTGTGAACTTTTAAAATTGAATTGAAAGATAATTTGTGAAAATTGAATATTTTAATATTTAATCGACGATTGAAGATAGTCATTTTTCAAACAGTCTCGGATTTCGACGAAACTAGTTTCAACGGATCTGTAATGTTATATTATTGTAAGATTTCAAATTTTGTGTCAATCGGATTTACTGTATGTCCGGGGCAAGCCAAAACGCATAGAAATTGGTTTAATCGATTTAATTTAAATTTGATCGTTTATTTTCGTAACTCACACAAGATGATCGAATTGGCTCTCGATACCTATTCCATTGTGTCCGAAACGCGCGGTAAACCCTAGGAACGCCGGTCACCGCGCGAGATTTGGAGTTCGGAAAATTTAGAGTGAATAGTGTTTTGTGAAAATTTCTATAAAAGGACTTGTTTTTATTTCATTTGCAAACAAAAGGCAAAACCCTAGGGTTTGAAGAGCAGGCCGCCACTAACACTTTCAATGGCCAGAAAACACCAAACTTCTTCCTTTAATCTCTCTCAATCGGTAAACATTTACAAGAAGTTTTCAACTGCACTGTTGTAGCACTCGTCGAGTACTACAAATCCATACGGTGATGATGATAAACGAAGCTAAGAATCGATGGGAATTTACATCCAAAGTCGCACGTTCACCCTCAATTCACGAGCTAAAGGGAGGACCGAGCTCCACTATCCTCTGGCCGAGCATGGTGTTGGCGATTGTAACGACCCGAAATTTCCTAACCCGAAAATTCCATATAGTTATGAAAAAGAAGAAAGAGATAGAAGGAGAAGAACAGAAACACCAAACATCTCACAATCGCAGCGGATAAAATATAATAATAAATAATAATAATAATTGCTTACAAAAGAATACTATATCTGTTGATTACATTTCAATACATCAGAGTTTCACATATATGCCAATGATAGCCATATACAATCAATTTATCAAAGAATTACAATAATATAATTACAGCGGAAACATTTTAAGCGATGCTGTAACAACCCGCATATTTATCGATTATATATTTAAATATTTTATTTAAATATTTCACCGTTCATCGGATTTTGGTCCGAGAACCTACTTTTTTGCAAACTGTCGAATTGGGACTCGAGACCACTTCCATCGAGTTCAAAATGACGTTTGCGACCTTTTTGAGTATAAGCTTCGATATATTTGGAGAAAGTTGATTTTTACCACCTTTTCATTTAGGGCTTTGGTTTGGGCTGAGCCAATTAACCACTTACTAACTCAGTCCCAATCCCCCTCTCCTCTTCATTACTTCATTCCAACTCCTCAAACTCAAGCTCCAACTGAAAATGGTGGAGAGGAAAGGGAATTAGAAACTCCAAGCCCTAGTTCCTCTTGCTAGCTCAAGTTCTTGCTCCAAAACTCAAGAAGAACCCATTGGTAAGCTTCTCTTCTTCTTCTCTAACTCTTTCTCCATTCAATTTCAGAAATTTCCTAAACCTAACTTAGGGAATGTTCTTCTTTTAAGCTTAGATTCAAGCTTCTAGAGTTGGTTTTGAAGAGTGGTTGATTCCCCTTTTCTTTCAAGCTTCATCTTCATAAATTTAGTTCAAAGGTGAGATTTTTATCTCACATCTTAGTCTATAATTATCTTCGATTGTTAGGTATGAATTCCTAACGTTTATTCGTGTGCAATTGATTTTGGTTTGGATTGATTTTGTGTATATTCCAATTTTTAGTGTTTTGGTCTAATTTATGAAAATCCTATTATGGATATTTGGACATTGATACTTGAGGCGTATCGAAGAGCCGTTTAGGCTAGGTTGTCGTTCGACGTAGTTCCTTAGTCATCGCCATTTGCTCGTTCGATCGTTTCCGATATTCGTTTGGCCATTTTAGGCCTAGGTTCAGGGAATGCCCTGAACCCCAGATTCAGACGTCTGAAACGTAATATTCAGACGTCTGAATATTGTCTGGGAAGATTTCTAATCCCAGATTCAGACGTCTGAATATATGGTTTCAGACGTCTGAATTGGTTCATTTGGAACCACAAAGGAAATAGGCTAAAAAGTGCATATTTCAGACGTCTGAAACACTTGGTTCAGACGTCTGAATTGTGTTCTGGAAATTTTTATATTTCCAGATTCAGACGTCTGAACCACTTGTTTCAGACGTCTGAATCAGCAGTGTTTTGCCTGCTTGCCTTTTCGCTTGAGAATTCCAATTTAAATCGACTCGTGATGATCCTATTTGTTGTTATCATTTATTATGACTTTAATGACTCCTTTTTAGGGATTTTTGAATATCCATTTCGATGGATTCTTTATCGGTTTCTTTGGATTTTATTCACGTCTTCGAATGTGAATTTTACTGAATTGATTGTTATTACAATCTTCTTTGTGATTTGTCACTTTAAAAAATATAAAGGTTTTCTATACTAGTAGTAAATATCAAAAATCTTTCATCAAACGATTTCAACTCTATTTTCAATAACAAAGATCTTTTCTTAAACCGTTTTCCAATCTATTAGTATATACAAACCTTTACCTCACTCGTATGAGAAATCTAATTAAACGACTTAGTAAACCAAGTGGTATGAAACGCTTTCGTTTACTTCGTCGGTTAATTCTTGGACTTGTTCGATTGAATCTCTTGTGACAATTTTCTAGTGGAGATCTACAATTTTTTCGTAAATATTTAAGTTAAGCTAGTGGTTATGGGACATGAAGCTAAGCTCATATATTTACTAGCTTATTGTAATTGACACTTCTCTTTGATCATGACGATCATTTTATGGTTTAGACTAGCATTGTGCGATGTCTCTTTGTCCACGTAGAGGACTGTACGTCGTTTTTATTGAGCTTCGGCTCACAAGGAGGAGCTTCGGCTCAATGTCCGCAATGGGGGACTATACCCTGTCAGGAGGAGTTTCGACTCACCAGGAGGAGCTTCGGCTCAAAGTCCGCAATGGGGACTATACCCTGTCACGAGGAACTTCGGTTCACCAGGAGGAGCTTCGGCTCAAAGTCCGCAATGGGGGACTATACCCTGTCAAGAGGAACTTCGGTTCACCAGGAGAAGCTTCGGCTCAATGTCCGCAATGGGGGACTATACCCTGTCTGGAGGAGCTCTGGCTCATTTTTATGGATTGGCCATCCTTTTCTTGTGATTTCTGGATTTCGTGTGTTGAATTCTGGAATTTATGCTTCACCTATCTTCGTGATTTCTATTGATTTGATTTATCAGTTATTGTGGCTTGGTGAATGAAATTAGGAGTATGACATTCCTTTTTATCTTGAGTAGATTATTGTGATATTGATTAATCTCTTGTTGATTTTCAATTACTTATTTATCACAGCTTGGCATTGTGATTATTATATGTTTATGTCATATCTCTTATTATATATCACTTCATCTAATATTTATTGCTAGACTGATCCGTTTATTATTTTCTTCTTAAATAATACTCGGGTCAGACTGAGATTTTACAGGTGCTTCCTCATGGCTTCCTATCTGGAACCATCTTCTGACTTTTGGCTAACTACTCTAGTTTGATAGTTTTTGTTGTATACATTTGAGATACAGACTTCTTGATGTATACATATTTTTGTCTAGCACTTGCATCTATTCCTTTGTATTATTGTGGATCTTGTTTGACCACTACTCTGGCATACACTTCCATGTGTTAATTATGTATTCATATCTTCTTCCGCCTTTGTGATATGAATTATCTGTGACTGATTTATGTTATGTTTATTTCTATATTTGTTTCCGAAGATTATTATAGCCACTGTGTAGTAGCTTTGAGTTTGTGTCGGTATGTCGGATTTCCCTCTTGATAAAGAAATGCATGTATACTATCTGACATATCGATGCTCGCGCAAAGCAATTACACGGATGGCCGCTCCTCAACAGCCTTATTCTTCGTGCTAGTTGACAGCATTCACCGTAATGATCTTGGCTAGCGTGGGTATAGAGGTGGGGCGTCACAGATACTGCCCTCCTATTTGCCTCCTGAGCTCCAGAACGTCCTAACCTGAAAAATCTGTAATACTCGGTCTGACCCGAGCATTACACCAAAGTAACACCCGGGTCAGGTTGGAAACCAGCGTGAGTAAACTCAACTAACAAGGAATTCTAAAGAAATCAAATTATACAAACCCGGGGTGACATACATCAATTTAATAAATTCGCAATTAGCTATAAGCAATACTTACCCCATCATTAATTTTCTATGTACCAACTTAGATAAATTAATTCCATTCACTCAAATTATTTCATTCCAACCGATTGATTTACCAAATCAATTTATAAATATTCGAGGTGGTTTCGGGTATTTCCTAATATCCGATCCCGGTCTCCTCGAAACTCATCTTGTTTCCAACCCAAGTTATTCAAATGAAATAACCAACATTCCATATCAAAGATATCTACCCATTCAAGACATCCAATATCATTCAATTGTCCACAAGCAAATCTTGTTTGCTGCCAATATTAATTAAGTTAATTCTAATTGAATTTCCAACCTCATCCATTTAAAAGTATTCCCTTATCACTAATAAATTTCCAAAACAATTAACCAATCAATCCTTCATTTCTCATCTAAATTAATCACCTAGGTTCAATTATATATTTTCAGTTACATTCATATAACTATCTTTGTTTAATTACACGATATCAATTATTCTTATCCAAATCAAAAAGTATTCTTTAAATATCCCATAAATTAGTTTCATTTATTCTTAATCGCTTATATGAATTAATTTTCATAAGTCCATCTTAGGATCATCGTCCTAAGTCCATCTTAGGAGTCGTGCTCTAGGATTTTATCCGGGTCTTCGTACCGTTCTATCCTACTTTCTTTTATGATTCCTTGTTTTATCTATCAAGATTGCTTGATATTTATTTTGATAATAACTTTTCTCCTTCTTTTTTTTTTTTAAAGAAGAGAAATGGTTAGACCAGGCCGTCCCAGCGCCGGTCAATCTAGTGCTACTCCCCAGGATGGAGTATTTATGTCTGCCCAGCAACTTCTTGATCTAGTAAAGAACGCTCAAGCAGCCGGACCCATTCCAGAGCCTACTCATCCTTGATCCGGTTTTGCACGCTTATGCAAAGACTACACCGATTTGGGTGGAAGGCCATTCAAGGGATCCGAGAGTGTTATAGAAATTCAAGCTTGGCTTAAATCATGCGATCGCATCTTTTCTCGCATGAACCTTATTGATTTACATCGAGTCCAAGTGGCTTCTAGCATGCTCCAAGAAAGAGCATTAGATTGGTATGAGCTTTTAATTTCTGAAATCGTTGAGGCGGATCTCACTTGGGAGCAATTCCGGGAAAGATTCGAATTGAAATTCGTGCTGGAGGCTGAAAAAGTAACTTTAGCCCGGCGTTTCATAGACCTTGTTCAAGGTGAATCTTTTGTGACAGACTATGTCGCATCTTTCGAATCTCTGTCCAAATACGGGGTTGAATACATCAACACCCCATTGAAGAAAAATCAGAGATTTGTCTATGGCTTGAATAAGAATCTTAAGAAGTCATTACTCTTGAAACTTGAGGTTTCATTTGATCGGCTTATTGATATCGCTCTTCGTCATGAAGAGGCCGATAGAGAAATTGATGTCGAGGTTGGGAGTGCCAAACCGAACTCCAACAACAACAAGAAGAGGCATCCGTCCTAATCCTAACAAGAGGGCGAAGTAAGAGACTTCTATAGCAAATACTCCCATCCTTAATCGCGGAGAACGCTACAATTGTGGCTCTAGGGGCCACTATATAAATAGGTGTCCAAGGCTTATTTCTTGTCGCTATTGCAAAAGTGCGTATCATTATATCTCTTTGTGTCCCAAGCGTCAAAGCAGGAGAGAAGGGAAGCTGCAAGCCCCTAGCAACTCTTCTCTTAGTCAAGGTATTTTACATTCAATCCTTGATGGCATTGCTTTATTTCGTGATCTTCTTATTTGAGTTATTTTTGATATGGGTTCCATTTCACTATTTTATATCAAGTGAACTTGTGATTCTTTTTCTTTAAAAATATTTTTTGGGCTTGATGAGTTCTTTGAGAGTTGCGAATCCGGATGGTAGATCCGCAACACTCAATTTGCTTTCTATTGATGTCGAAACTATTTTATGTGGTTTTTCTTTCCGGGCCGATATTTTTACTTAGGCTTCGGAATTGATTTTTTTTTAATGATTGTCTTAATCGTTGTGAAGCCCATATCCTATTTTCCGTGTGGACTATTTGTTAACGCTAAAATTTGAACGCTAACACCCCGGTGTATAAAATGTAGTTGTGAAAGCACCACCCGATGATTCGGGAACATAGTATAAGCAGAAAGTCACAGAAAAAGCAGTGAATAACAACGATTTTATAGTGGTTCGGCTCAAGGCAAGCTTACGTCCACTTTAATTCTCTTTATTGCTAAACCGATTACAACTTTACAACAATCTTCAATTACAATTATGACGAGACAAACAACTAGAACTTTGGTAGAGAAGAATTCTTCGAATCCATGTAGATTGCGTTAGATTTTCCCTTGAAGTTAGTTGAGATGTATTTCGAACTTGAAGTGTCGGGTGAGTTGAGAATTCAGCAGAGTATTGGCGCTTGAAATGATTGGCCAAAAAGTCCCTTGAATGTTGGATATGGTCATGTATTTATAGGCAAATTTTTCCCTTAGGCCGCAAGTCGTGACCGACTTCAGTTGGGTCGTGGACGACTTAACTAGTTGCAACCGGTTTAGAGCGAGCCCGAGCTTCACAGAGGCATTTTCGTTCAAGTCCCAAGTCGCCTCCGAGCTAACTCCTCCCCTTCCTAGTAACACGGCATCGGGTTCTTCATTCAGTGGCTTTTAGGTCGCGGCCGAGTTAGTCTGGTAAGTCGTAAGTCGCGACCCAACTGATGAGTCCAAGGTCGTGTACGAGCTAAGAGATCACTGTGCCCTGCAGCGGCATTGACTTCCTTTGCTCAATTCATGTCTGGCCTAACATTGGTCATAGGTCGGCTGCATTTTAGGTCGGTAACCTTGTCAAGGCGTTAAATCGGCATCCATGTTAAAGCTTTAGGTCGGCGTGCCCCTCTAACCTGTTAGGTTGGTAACCTTATTAAGGTGGTTAAGTCGGCGACCTTGTTAAAGTGTTAGATCGGCACCTCTCTTAGGTCTTAGGTAGTTAGGTCGGTCTTCCATGCTAAGATACTAGGTCGGCATCCCTCTGTGCCTTAGGTCGGCAGAACGCTGGGTCGCTAACTGTTTTATATGCTAGATCGGTGGGTCTTTTAGGTCGGTTATTCTTGGATTGGTAACACTTGACCGAGGTGGAGTTAACATTTGCCCCTCGAAGTACACGCCTAATGGTTAGGTCATGTGCTTCGATAGCCTTTAACTCGTCCCTTTTAAGTCGGTAGGTCGTATGCGACCTAACAGTTAGACTGTACGTGTCGCTTCAAGTCTTCCATGCAGGGTATAAGTTAGCCATCTTCATCTTTCTTCGTCACTTACTCTCTTTCTTAATTCCGTCATTGAAGTATTCTCAAATTCCTAAAGGCGATTTCATCCCAACTGATCACCGATAACCTCTACTATCCATCGCGTAAGTAATTTCACTCTTCTCTCGATCGTAGATTACTGTCAATTCATTAGTCCTGCCGCTCGAATTCGAATCATCTTCTTGAGCAATGCTCCACCACGAATCCCATCATATTTGTAGTTGACGAAGCTTAGGTTGCTCAAGATGATCTCTGATTCAACGAAGGCAGTTTGCCACCTCAAGTTCGATGATGTCTGATGGCAGAATGCTGGATTTATAATGGTTTCGAGTTGTTTAATTGGGTGATTCGATAGCATGAGTAGAGGCGGCTGCTGATGAAATGGTTATTGGGTTAACGGGTTGAATGCCATGAGATGTTGGTTCGGGAACGAGTTAGTGAGTTTAGGTGACTTAGTTTTTGGCCGACCTGGCTCTTAAGTCGTGGCCGAGATAATGCATGGAGAAATTCCTGCCTTTCGAATCGGAGCTTGCTTTCTTATCTCCCCCTTGCGACCTAGAGGAATGAGTTGCCGAACTAAACTATCCAGGCTTCGACCCGCTACCGACTTAGTGCTATCCTGCAAGAGACTTTTAAACCGTAGCCGAGCTGACCCTTAAGCTTTGGGCGTGTTGACATTTTAAGAGCATAGACCCACTTTGAGTATTTGACTCGAACTGCCAAACTAAGTTGCCTAAATTTTGAACTGCCCCAACTTTAAATTTGTTTGAATCTCATTGTATTATTTCACAGATTGTATTAACTTATAAGCTGCCAACCTGCTGAAAATAATAAACAAAGAAAACCAAGGCGAAAATACTGCCATTGACTGCCCACATCAAATGACAGATTAGTCGAGACAAGATAAGCAACTTATATACACTGTATAAAATGTTGTGAATCAATTGACTAAAGTGAAGTATTAATGCAAATCATCGCTAACTTAAACCGACCTGTTTGCATCAACATTACACTTGCATGTTAGAATAACGAACTTCGGATTTTATAACTGACAAGTATTTTGCTAGTTTTTTATTCCAGTTGCATTTGCTTATTGTTTGATTGATTTTACACAACACTCCACACACTTTAGGAAACGTGCACCTTCATGTTTGAATATCCAGTTATTTATGTAGAATGACTTCCCATCAAGAAGAAATGGCAGCTCAAGAGGAAGAAACTTTTCCGGTAGCTTTACCTATAGAGAACCCTCCAGAGAGAACTCCAACCATTCTAACCCCGAGAGCATTTACTCAGCTGCGCACTCAATTTGGTTTTACTGAGAGTGATGTCCTGCTCCCTGGGCCAAGTGATACTACCGACAATCCTCCCCGTGGCTTTATTGCAATCAATCGTCAAATGTGTTTAAGCGGAGCGATCCCTCCTTTTAATGACTTTCTCCGAATTCTTCTACTTCGGTTGTCAATCTCTCCGTCCCAACTTCATCCTAATGGTTATGCCATCTTGATGGGGTTGTGCGTTTTGTTCAGAAGAACTTTTGATCGCTTACCAAGTTTTGAAGAAATCCGTTATTTATGCTCGTTTGCAAAGAGTAGAGATCATCCTTCCCTTATAATTGTGAGGAGTGCTAGAAACCGCAAACTTATTTCCGACCTTACCGAAAGCGTTCATGGATTTCTGAACCAATTTTTCTTTGCTCGCTGCCCCCCAGGGTTTTATGCCGATTGGAGAGTAGGAAGTAAGATTACTTGTCTCCATTTTTAAACTTTCTCGAGATCCGAATTACCAATTGCTAATTTCATTCTTTGCTCTTTTCAGCACTTCTTCTTCCCTCTAGAGATCCGGTCCATAAGCAGACTTTCGATAGATTGAGTGCCGTGGCTGTAGCAGAGAGAAGCATCAAGTTTTTGTTGGGGGATGAATTATTGCACCAATACGGGCTTTTGCATACTTCTCGTTTTACACATCCTCATGAAATCCCAGACTCCCCGGCTAGAGCATTGGATGCCCTAGCTTCTACAGATACATCCAAACCAAAAGGACCTGCTCCCGAGGCTTTGCTAGTGAAATGTTCCACTTCTGTTGATGTTGCGGGGCCATCTGACGAACTTTCCCCGGTTATTGAGGAAGAGGAGCCTCAGGGATCTCCCTGACGTTCACAGAAATCCAGCGAAGAAGCCGAGAAAACTAGCCTTGCCAAGCAGAGCAGGGATGATACTTTCGAAGGGCTGAGCGACCTCTTTGCCACCTCGCAGGAAATCTTTAAAGATGACCCTATCACTACTGGGGTTTCTTCTTCAGTAGTTGAAGCAACCTCTGTCCTGCAGCAGACTCCGTCAACTCAGGAGTTGACCCTGACTATTACACCCACAACCACTCCTCAATTAAAGAGTGGTTCGTAGTTTGATGCGCGTAGTTTGCACGCCATACACACTTAGAATTTCTTTTAGGCACTTTTATGTTTCTCACTTTTTGTACTTTGAAGACCTCTAAAACTTATCTTTTTTTTATTTCAGATTCTCCGAAGGGGCGCAGCAGCTCATACTACGATGATTTCCAGCGCTACGGGAGGCGTAGCCAACATGATTATAGGCGTTACCTCCCCTCTTACAGAGAATCTGATGAAGAAAGAGCCGCCCGAAAGGCTCAAGAGAAGAGGGCTCAAGAGGAGCGCTACGAAAGAAGAGAGAGGGAAGAGCGCCACGATTCTTCACAGTGAGGTGACGATTCCCATAAAAGAAAAACCCATGATGACAGAGGAAAAGGTCATGTGGTTGAAGATTCGAGCAAGCGAGCCGGACATGGTGAGAAGCACACCACTACAACTCCTGAAAAGGTTACCGCCCCTGCCTCGCTTGATATTCCTTCCGGCTCTCCCTCTCTCGGGAAGTCAGACATCCAAACTATAATTAGCAGACCCAAATTCCAAGTTGGACCGGGTCCTGCCACTTTGCAAAGTCGATTTCCTCAGTGGTGTCTGAAGGGAGTAAGGTTTGACCTTGACTTGGTCCCCATTGACAAGTCTTCCATGTTACGAAACCTTGACGCCGTTAAGCTTGATATTGAGAGGATGTCGAACTGGCAGAAACTTGTTGACGAGCTTCAGAGGGTTAATCGTGCAAACATAGAGGCCATGCTCACCATGGAAAATGATAAAGCCGAATGGCAAAAGGTGCTCGAGCAACATGACACCGAGATGAGAAGCATTGCTTCTTACAATGAGGAGCTTGAAGCAAAAGTTGAAGAACTGAAACAAGAGCTTGCTGCTTCCTCTACTTCTTATTCTCAAAAAGAAGAAGTGCTACTCAAACAAGTGAGAGATGCCCATGCTGGCCAAAGGGATGCCGAAGACAGGCTCGAAGTGCAGAAAAGAATTAGCGAGGGCTATGTCGCTGACATTGAAGAGCTTCGGAAGAAGAATAACTCCCAAGAGGCGGAGATCCAAATGCTTAAGCTTCAACTTTCTAAAGTTGAAATGGAGCGTGATGAGGCCGTTGCCGGCAAAATTGCAGCTGAAGAATCTCACGAGGCAACGAGGGCCAACATCAGCTCAATATTATTTGATTTCTATCTGCATAGCATCTTGGGGCGCGGTAGCCTTTCCTTTCTAGGCCCTAAGTATGAAATTACACTAGCTGAAGTTTGGGAGGCAGCACTCGATATGCTCGGTGGTAAAGGCGCTGGCTACGCTGAGTCAGCTCTTGAAGAGCATTATCTTGATGATGATGCTCGCGCCGCTCTTGCCAAGGGGAGAGAACATCTTGCAAGATTAAGGGCCGAAACAGCGGCAGGGGAATATTCAGGAAAAATCACCTCAACTATTCCAATTTAACCTTCTCCTTCAGCCGAAATTGACATTATCGGTTCTAGTTCTCATTCCCCATCTCCTACTAAAGTCACCACTGGTATTGCAAGCATACAAGGTAGAGATGAGGGCGGCGAGAGTGCCGAGGCACAGGCTTACGAAGTTGACGTCAGGGAACCGACTTCTGCAGGTAACCCTACTGACAATCTTGCCCAAGTAGACTGCTCATCTGTTTCTTATGAACTTGATGGGCTTTTTGACTACTTCTTGAATCTCAGCGAACCTTTATCTCCGCTTTTTGCTGACTTAAACTTTTTTCCTTCTGCAGAGAAAACGTCGGGCATTGTTCAGGCTTCTCCTCCTCCAATTATTCCTTCTCCGCCTCCTAAGGTCACTCCTCCTTCTGCCTCGCAACCCGGGTCACAGGAAGAGCAAATAGAAGCCCTTCACGGCTTAGATGATCTCGTTGCTTCTCAAGATCCGAAAGGAGAAGAAACTGAAGGAAGCGAGAGGACGCCAGAACCCACTGGCTCCGATGCTGAACCGTTATCCAAACTTCTTTCTCCAGGGAGTGGGCCTTCCTCCAAGAAGAGAGGGAAGCAGGGAGTTTCCAAGAAGAAGCATAAGAAGGAATCTTTAACTGGCGGAGAAGAGACGGAAGAAAGTCCGATCGAGCCCCTTTCTCCTTCATCCCCTACCCTTACAAGCCGACCTAAAAAGTTGGTCATTCGGCCAGGTGCGGGCTCAAAAGGTGGGCGGAAGAAGAAATGATGGCTCTGGTTCTGTGGCTTTCATATCGCTTTTTTGCCTTTTTTGGATGCAATGACCGGAAATTGTGCGGGTACCAGCCCCCCGCTTTTCTTTTGTTGGAACCTGTACCTGTATATAAAATAGTGTTGAATAAAATGATTCTTTTTCTTTGTATAAACTTCTGTCTATATCTGAGAATGCATTTACTATTCATTTTTGTACAAGTTTCTTTGTACGATATTGCAGTGAGCTTGTGGTATATATTTTTCGAGCGCCATTTTACTGATGTAGTTACGCCATGCTGCCCCTATACCATAAGCCCATTGTAATATTTTATTTTATGAGGAACTTGTGCTTTTATTTTTAGAGAATAATTATTCCACATTTGGAGGAATATGATTTCATTAAAAAATAGAGCACAAATAAGTTTCTACGCTTCAACTTTCGAAGATATCACTCTTTATTTTGTGCATATACACATTTTATTGAATGAAATCTTCTATGTGGTAAAGCGGGTATTTGTAAAGTACTTCAACTTCTTTTTGAAGAAGAGAATTTTCTAGAACAAGTAATTCACTCTTCCTTTGAAAGTTAAAGTGTGCTCTTAATGAGGATTTTTTTTTTTACTTGCCACAGTAAAGGGCTTCTTGATTTTTGTTTCTTTGAAAAGTTGCACCTCTAAGGAAGACTTTTTCACGTTTCAACACTTGGAAGTTTTACTTCAATCTTGGTGAAACGTGTGCCTCCGAAGAGGTCTTTTCTGCTTGATTGTGCCTCCGGGAGGAGGTCTTTTCATTTCTGCCTCTGGGAAGAGGTCTTTCTGTCTTATTGTGCCTCTGGGAAGAGGTCTTTCTATCTTATTGTGCCTCTGGGAAGAGGTCTTTCTGTTTCTGCCCCTTGGGAGAGGCTCTTTTTTTTTTTAGCATTTCATCTCCGGTGAAGTTACTCTCTCATGGTTAGAGGGTCATGACTCCTCCAATCTTTTTTGGTTGAGTAGAGAACTTTCTTTTTTGCGGCATATGCTTCGTTAGAGGTCTTTATCCTCCGAAGAGTTGTGCCTCCGAAGAGGACTTGTGCCTCCGAAGAGGGCTTTAGTTGTTCCTTGTCCACTTGCTTATGCCTTTTCAATGATCCTCTATTATTATTATTATTTTTCTTTTCAAGCTAGCACTCCCTTCTCTTACAGGTAATTTGTTTAATCCAAAGAAGTGTACTTCATTGCCAGGCCAGTTCACGAGAACGGACATAAGCTTCTTAATCGGATGTTTGTTTGTCCAAACTTCTCAATTTATTAGCTAAAGCCCGTTTTCGGCGAAATCATTGACCGTTCAATTGAAGCACTTCTTATCTAGGATTTAAGCTCGAGAATTTTGTGACTTGGAATTTGTTTGTTGAATGATAACGAGAATCACTTGGTCTTTTAATGTGCAAGTTTTGCTTTCGTTGCTTGCAAAAATTTAAATCGACATTTCAGTAATACATTTAATGTACTTTTCATATCGAAACTAAAGCAAGCATGTAATAATAATAAGGAACACAAGATTTATAGTGGTTCGGCCAAGAATTTGGGCCTACATCCACTTTATAGTCTTTCATTATTCACTTGCATCGGTCTTACAATCGCTTTCAATTACAGGAATCATACATTCATAATTCTTTTTACAATATTTCAACACAGCTATCAAGTAAAGTATGGACGCAAGTGATTGCTGTTCCAAGCTCTTGGAATTTGATCTCCTTCGACAGTAGTGAGTTTGAATGTGCCGTCAAGAAGCTTCGGACCTATGACATATGGTCCTTCCCAATTTGGCCCAAACATACCTGTCGCTGTCATAATTCTTTTTAGGACTAGATCTCCAATCTCAAAGCTGCGTTGGCGAACTTTGGAATTGAAATGTCTGGCTATCCTTTGCTGATGAGATGCGATTCTGAGCTCAGCCTCTTCTCTTTTTTCATCAAGGAGATCTAGTGCCTCAAGCTGTAGTTTTTCATTCTCCGCTTGATTGAAATGGATTCTTCTATGTGAAGGGACCTCTGTTTCTACCGGAATCATTGCCTCTGATCCGTATGCCAATGAAAACGGAGTATGCCCAGTCGCAGTTTTATGGGTAGTTCTGTATGCCCATAGTGCTAGCGGTAGCTTATCGACCCAACCACCTTTTGCTTTTTCAAGTTGCTTCTTGATGGTTGACTTGATAATTTTATTTACTGCTTCCACCTGCCCGTTTGCGTGCGGATGAGCTACTGCTGAGAAGCTTTTTCGGATTTTGAATCGTTTGCAAAAATCTTGGAATTCTTCACTTTCGAACTGAGTACCATTGTCTGTAATTATTTTTTTGAGGCACACCATATCTGCAAATGATACTTTTAGTCACAAAACTTATCATCTTTTTTGAGGTGATAGTAGCCAGTGGTTCAGCTTCTGCCCACTTAGTAAAATAATCTACAGCAACAATGGCATATTTAATTCCAGATTTGGCAGTTGGTAACGGTCCTACAAGGTCTATCCCCCATATCACAAACGGCCATGGACTGACCATCTGTGTGAGTTCAGTGGAAGGAGCTCTAGGAATTTTGGCGAATCTTTGGCATCTGTCACATTTTTGGGAATAGTCTGTTGCATCTCGATTAATTTTTGACCAAAAATATCCGTATCGGAGAATCTTTTTCGCTAAAGTTTGACCACCTAAATGATCACCACATTCTCCCCCATGCACCTCAGCTAGGATTGTTTTGGGCTCTTCCCTGGATACACATCGAAGCAACGGCATTGAGAATCCCCGTCTGTATAACTGGCCATCCTGGACTATATAGCGAGAGGCTTTCCTCAGTAGCTTCTTTCGTTCTTTTGAATTTTCTGGTAAAGAGCCATTGAGCAGATATTCTGTTCTTGGAGTCATCCATGATTCTTGCTCTTGAGACACGCTCATGATCCAATCAATATCCATCTCATCAATGCTCGGAGCCGACAGGACCTCCACTGGAGTCAACCCCAGAAATTGAGCTTCGCCTGTGCTAGAGTACTTTGCGAGAGAATCTGCTTTCGTGTTTTCTTCTCGAGGAATATGACTTATCATGTAATGATCGAAATCACCCAGGAGTTCCCAAGCCTTTGACAAGTAGGCGGGCAGATTTCCCCCTTTCGCTTGGAATTCCTTCTTGACTTGGCATACAATAAGCTGAGAATCACTGAAGATCTGTAATGCTCGGATGTTTAGTTCTTTAGCAATCCTTAGGCCAGCGATAAGGGCTTCGTATTCTGCTTCATTGTTTGTTGAAGGAAATTCCAATCTTAGTGCATAGCATAATGATCGACCTTCAGGGGTCTCGAGTACAACTCCGGCTCCAGAACAGTAGTCGTTTCTCGCGCCATCGACATATAACTTCCATTGGATTGGGGAATCGTCGATCGTTTCCTCCTCACTGTTACCCTTATCTGTGAATTCTGCGATGAAGTCCGCTAAAGCTTGTTCGTTGATTGCTTTTCGGGGATGATAAGTGATGTCATATTGACTGAGTTCAATATTCCACTTTAGAAGACGGCCCGAAGTCTCAGGGCGAAACAGGACTTGCTTTAAAGGTTGATCAGTGAGGACTCTGATAGGATGAGCTTGGAAATATTGCCTCAACTTCCTAGATGCAATTAGTAGGCAATAGGCGAGTTTTTCCAACTTAGAGTAATTCATCTCTGCCCCAGTGAGTCTTTTGCTGATATAGTAAACTGGATGTTGAATTCTCTTGTCTTCTCGTATCAGCGCTGCACTTAAAGCATGAGATGATACTGCCAAGTATATAAGAAGATCCTCGCCATCGCCAGGCCTAGAAAGTATTGGAGGCGTTTCTATATGGCGAATCAATTCATCAAAGGCTTTTTGGCATTCGGGAGTCCAATCGAAGTTTTTCTTTCCTTTCTTTAGGGCGTCAAAGAATGGGATGCATTTATCTGCGGCTTTGAAGATGAACCGACTCAAGGCGGTGACTTTTCCATTGAGACTTTGCAATTCCTTCTTCGTTCTAGGAGCTTTGACTTCCTTTAAGGCGGTAATTTGAGCTGGACTAGCCTCAATGCCCCTAGCGCTCGCGATGAAACCTAAAAACTTTCCGGATTCCACTCCAAATGAACATTTTAAAGGATTGAGCTTCATTCCGTATTTTCGGAGGACTGCGAACATGTCTGCTAAGTGTTCTATGTGATCCACTGCTTTCTTAGACTTTACTAACATGTCATCGACGTAGACTTCCATAGTCTTGCCCAATTGCGGTTTGAACGTAGCATTAACAAGTCTTTGGTATGTTGCACCTGCATTCTTCAGCCCGAAGGGCATAACTCTGTAGCAGTAAAGACCAACGTCGGTGATAAAGCTCGTGTCCTCCTGATCTGGCTCATGCATCATGATCTGGTTATATCCGGAGTAGGCATCCATAAAAGATAACAATTCGTGTCCCGCTGTTCCGTCTACCAGTTGATCGATCCTGGGTAATGGGAAGCAGTCTTTGGGGCAGGCCTTGTTTAGATCTGAAAAATCAATGCATACTCTCCATTTTCCATTGGCTTTCTTAACCAGCACTGGATTTGAAACCCAATTCGGATAGGTAGATTCTTTGATGAAGTTATTCTCCATGAGCCGATCGACTTCTTCTTTTAACGCTGCTGACCTTTCTGGACCTTGAGTTCTCCTTTTCTGTTTCACAGGTGTAAATTTTGGATCAATATTCAGGGCGTGTACTGCAACTTCTGGGGATATTCCGCACATATCGGCATGAGTCCAAGCAAAAACATCCAAATTTGCCTTCAAAAAAGATATTAAGATATTCTGAATTGACACATTAAGTTGTGAACCCACATTCAACACCTTGTTTGGGTCCTTTGGGTCAACAGGTACTAGTATTGTCGTTTCCACTGGTACCACTCTATTCTCCCCTGCACTGGCTTTTCTAGGATCCATCTCTTTCCGTGCTCCGCTGTGCTCGCCAGTGCAGGGTCCGCCCTGTAATTGCTACAAGGCTGGTTCTTTGATGCGGACTGAGGTTGCCGCATCCTTCCCCATTTCTCTTTTCCTTGTTTCTCATAGCTCTGTCAGATAACACTCCCGCCCAGCATTTTGATCCCCTTTTATAGCTCCCACTCCATTATCTGTGGGAAATTTGATGGTGAGGCACCATGGGGCCAGAACAGCTTTGAATGCTGCGAGAGTTGGACGGCCAAGGAAAGCATTATAAGCAGAAAATTCGTCGACAATCACAAAAGTTTGCTTGCGGACCACTTTTCTTTCTCCCTCTCCAAGTTCTACAAGAAAATCAATGGTTCCTATCGGCTGTTTTGGCTCCCCAGTGAAGCCAGCGACTTTCTGCGATGAGGCTTGCACATCAGCCATAGGGATCTTCATTTGGTCGAATGTTTTCTTGAAGAAGATATTGCAGGATGCACCACAATCAATGAGAACTCTTCTGACAATAGCTGGCCCGATACCAGCCGAGATGACTAAGGGATCCAAGGTAGGAGCTTCAATACCTGTGGAATCCCTGGCTCTGAACACAATATCATTATTGAAAGTTCTTTGTTGCTTCAGGGGCGTAGCACCTTCCAAAACAAATACATCTTCCTCGGTCGATACATACTTCAAAGCTCGGGTATACCTTTCCATCTCACCCCAGCTCCTGCCTGCTGGGTGAGGTCCTCCCGTAATGACATTGATAACAGGCCTTCCGGATTCATGCCCTGCAGTCTTTTCACCTATCCTGGGTTGATGAGCAGGAGCTCGTTGCCCCTGACTAGTCGAAGCGGGATTGCTGCTATTCTTTTCCACAAATTGCTGCAGCTTGTTTTCCCTTATCAATTCTTCAATGAAAATTTTCAATTGGCGGCATTCATCGCTATCATGACCGGGTTGATTATGGAAGCGGCAGAAATTTCCGCTTTGTACAGCTTTTTTCCCGGTTCTCAGAACGGGAGGTTTAGGATAATCAACAGAATCTTTAGTGGCAAGGTAAATACGCTCCGGCGTATCCGATAAAGGAGTATATTCCGATGGCTTGAAGGAACGAGGCTTCTTCAGATTTTTCTGTTTCTTCCCATCGTTATTTTCCCTTTTCTGTCCTACCGCTTCACTCTTGCGTGGAACAACAATGTTATTTTCATCTTTTTCCAATGCTGCCTTTACTGGTACAGGACGGCTTTCCAGGCGTATGAACTCATCTGCTTTCTTGTAGAATTTTTCAAGGGAATTTGGTTCCTTCATGTTAAGCCATTTTCCAAATTCGCTCGACTTGTCGATGGCCCTCATCAGATAGGTCAAGATCATCCGTGGTTCTGCATTGTCTACCTTGGCCCGCCCTATATTAAAGCGATTCAAGAAAGATCTGATAGTTTCACGTGGATTCTGCTCTAAACTTGACAACGGCATAATATCTTTGGCTTTTGAAGCGTATAGTCTGAACTGCTCCTTGAATTTCCGGGTTAAGTCAGAAAACTGATCTATAGACCGGATTGGCAACTTGGTAAACCAAAGCAGAGCTACACCTTCCAGATATACAGGAAAATATCGGCACTTTATTTCATCAGAAGCTCTGGTACCTGTCATGTGCCAATCATACTTATACAAGAATTCGTTCGGATCACTTGTTCCTTTGTAAGCTGGGATAGTTGGAGGGACGAACTTCCTTGGGAACTCAGCCTTTAAGATTCTTTCGGTAAACGGGGTTTTACTTGGAGCGAAACCCCATTCCTTCTCATCTTCATTCCTTTGCATGCTTTCCTTCATGATTTGTCGAACCATTTCAGAAAGATATCCCTCATCATTTTGAGCTTTAGATCCACCAATTTCAGGAAATGTCCGCTCAAAGGGGCTGGCAGCCCTCTCAGGAATGTTTCTTTCTTCATCCTCATGAATGTTGCCAGCAAAGTTCCTTTCATTACCCGTTGGTTGACGGTTTACCCCAAGCAAGTCATTCAACTTATTCAAAATTAGGGCATTTTGGGCATTCTGAGCTTCCAATTGTGCACTTTGAGCATTTATCTGCTGGTTCAGCCCTAAGATTACAGCATCCAACTCCGCTTTTGTAACCCCAACAGGTGGAGTGGCTTGATTAGGTACTGGGGAAGCGGAGGTTCCCTCTTGAACATTTCCAGATCTAACAGATCTACTCTTTCTCCCCGGAGCCATGATTTCAGATAAACTTCTAGTCTTCAAAAGGTTACTTCAACAAACTTCCGTGGAGCAATGATGACGATTTTCCTGAGTTCAACTCTCAATGAAAGCACCAAAAATGTTAACGCTAAAATTTGAACGCTAACACCCCGGTGTATAGAGTGTAGTTGTGAAAGCACCACCCGATGATTCGGGAACAGAGTATAAGCAGAAAGTCACAGAAAAAGCAGTGAATAACAACGATTTTATAGTGGTTCGGCTCAAGGCAAGCCTACGTCCACTTTAATTGTCTTTATTGCTAAACCGATTACAACTTTACAACAATCTTCAATTACAATTATGACGAGACAAACAACTAGAACTTTGGTAGAGAAGAATTCTTCGAATCCATGTAGATGGCGTTAGATTTTCCCTTGAAGTTAGTTGAGATGTCTTTCGAACTTGAAGTGTCGGGTGAGTTGAGAATTCAGCAGAGTATTGGCGCTTGAAATGATTGGCCAAAAAGTCCCTTGAATGTTGGATATGGTCATGTATTTATAGGCAAATTTTTCCCTTAGGCCGTAAGTCGTGACCGACTTCAGTTGGGTCGTGGACGACTTAACTAGTTGCAACCGGTTTAGAGCGAGCCCGGGCTTCACAGAGGCATTTTCGTTTAAGTCCCAAGTCGCCTTTGAGCTAACTCCTCCCCTTCCTAGTAACACGGCATCGGGTTCTTCATTCAGTGGCTTTTAGGTCGCGGCCAAGTTAGTCTGGTAAGTCGTAAGTCGCGACCCAACTGATGAGTCCAAGTTCGTGTACGAGCTAAGAGATCACTGTGCCCTGCAGCGGCATTGACTTCCTTTGCTCAATTCATGTCTGGCCTAACATTGGTCATAGGTCGGCTGCATTTTAGGTCGGTAACCTTGTCAAGGCGTTAAATTGGCATCCATGTTAAAGCTTTAGGTCGGCGTGCCCCTCTAACCTGTTAGGTCGGTAACCTTATTAAGGTGGTTAAGTCGGCGACCTTGTTAAAGTGTTAGATCGGCACCTCTTAGGTCTTAGGCAGTTAGGTCGGTCTTCCATGCTAAGATACTAGGTCGGCATCCCTCTGTGCCTTAGGTCGGCAGAACGCTGGGTCGCTAACTGTTTGATATGCTAGATTGGTGGGTCTTTTAGGTCGGTTATTCTTGGATTGGTAACACTTGACCGAGGTGGAGTTAACACTATTCATCTTCGACATTTTCAATCTGTCAAGCGGATTTCTATTTTTCCTTTATGATTTTGATTCCAACTTGATGGCATCATTTTATTCCTTAAGCCCACTTATAAGGAAAGTGTTATTTCTCTCATTCATGTAGTTAGAGAAATTTTCCGGTATTGTTGAGCTTGTCTTAGGATTATCACCTAAGTAATCTTTTGTGTGGTGCTAAGGTCTTTTCAGTTTGACCTTGCCACCGATTTTCATTTGGCTACGAGTCGCGTGAGTTAGCATTCCACTTACGCACTCCGCACTCGTTACGATTCTAATGAATGACTTATTTTGTCATTCAATTTGTCCAGCTTATTTCATCCATTTTATATATCAAATATTCTATGTATATTTCGAAGAGACCATTCTTTTATTTATTGATTTTTGGATGAAAATAGCAATTTAAAATTTTGCAAAATCTTTTTCATTAGATTTATTTAGAAGTATGACCGGATTTTTTTTCTTAAAACGAACAAAGAATATTCTTAGAAGTTTTTGAGAAACTTACTTATCCTATAGAATACGATTTTTGTGATTGTATTGCCCATTTAGTGTTTTAAGAATTCTGGTCGACGCGCTTGACAACGTTATCGATAGGAATTTCCTAAACTCTTTAATGAGACAATCAGACACAGTATATTAACTTGAAAATAGTAAATTTTTCTAGAAAGATTATTACATAATGATAAATGTAATTTTGAAAGTTTTGACTTTTCAGGAAAGAAGGTTATTTAAAAGAAATTCTTTCTTTTCGATACTCTTGTTCTTGTGATTCCCGAGAGGGAACCAAGACTTTATCTTTTGTACCAATGCTTATCGTATTGGTTCGGATGCCGTTCTCTTACATGAGATAACGTGCTTTCACTTGTGCTTCTAAATCATTATAGCTTATCGAGACTAGATATGCCACTCATGATCTAGTGCTCGCGGCTATTGTTTTTACTTTTGGAATTTGGTATCATCATATTTGGATGAGAAATTTGTTCTCTACCTCGATCATAAATCTTTGGATTATTTATTTTCTCATAAGGAACTTCATGTTGACTCGAGTTCCTGACATCTTATGATCTTGGTATTCTTTTTATTCCTGGAAGGGAAATCGTGTTGCCAATGCGCTTTGTCGTAAGCAACAAGTGGTTGACTCTTTGATGTTGTCTGAATGGAATTATCTTTTCATCAAGTTCATCGGACGTTTTGGTACACTTCGTTTTATTGAGTTTCATCTCATTTCTTTTATGTACTAGCGTCCGATGTCCTTTTATTGTGTTCGGTTCATTGGACGTACCGTTTTTGTACTACGTCGGTGTTCCGAAATCATTCGGGCTTCGGTTCATTGGACGTACCGTTTTTGTACTGCGTCGGTGTTCCGAATTATTTGAGCTTTGATTCATTGGATGTACCGTTTGTACTACATCAATGACTTCGCTTTTTATTCATTAGATGTATCGTTTGTACTACATCAATGTCTTTTCTTTTTGGATTCATTAGATGTACCGTTTGTACTACATCAATGTCTTTGTTGTTTGATTCATTGGATGTACCGTTTGTACTACATCAATGTCTTTGCTTTTGATTCATTGGATGTACCGTTTGTACTACATCAATGTCTTTGCTTTTGATTCATTGGATGTACCGTTTGTACTACATCAATGTCTTTGCTATTTGATTCATTGGATGTACCGTTTGCACTACATCAATGACTTGGCTTTTCGGTTCATTGGACGTACCGTCTTTGTACTACGTCGGTGTTCCAAATTATTCGAGTTTCTAGTTTCTCGAGCGTACCGTATTTGTACTACGCCGTTGCACCGGCTCAACTTTCTGCTATTCTTGACGTTTTCCACGTCTTTTAACTATGGAAATTCTTTTATGTTTCCGGTTTTTATTCTTGAGCCCGGTATTATTGAGGGATTGAAGTTTCACCAAATTTGACTTTTGAGCACCATTCCATTCGCATCATTGCTTCGGAGGTTGAGTGCCTTCGATATAAAGATATTCTTTTTGATAGAAGTTCAATGGTTCTCAAATCCTAAAGATTGCTCATGTGAAATCTTGAGAATTCATCGAACGAAAACTTTCGGATTTACTCCTTCGTGCTCTTTATGGTGAACTTCTTGATTCAAATTTTCTTTTTTGTTAATATGCTTCTATGGTTGTTACTTCTTATATTTCCTTCTTAATTATTGTGAGGACGCAATTTCTTTAAGGAGGGGAGTCTGTAACAACCCGCATATTTATCGATTATATATTTAAATATTTTATTTAAATATTTCACCATTCATCGGATTTTGGTTCGAGAACCTACTTTTTTGCAAACTGTCGAATTGGGACTCGAGACCACTTCCATCGAGTTCAAAATGACGTTTGCGACCTTTTTGAGTATAAGCTTCGATATGTTTGGAGAAAGTTGATTTTTACCACTTTTTCATTTAGGGCTTTGGTTTAGGCTGAGCCAATTAACCACTTACTAACTCAGTCCCAATCCCCCTCTCCTCTTCATTACTTCATTCCAACTCCTCAAACTCAAGCTCCAATTGAAAATGGTGGAGAGGAAAGGGAATTAGAAACTCCAAGCCCTAGCTCCTCTTGCTAGCTCAAGTTCTTGCTCCAAAACTCAAGAAGAACCCATTGGTAAGCTTCTCTTCTTCTTCTCCAACTCTTTCTCCATTCAATTTCAGAAATTTCCTAAACCTAACTTAGGGAATGTTCTTCTTTTAAGCTTAGATTCAAGCTTCTAGAGTTGGTTTTGAAGAGTGGTTGATTCCCCTTTGCTTTCAAGCTTCATCTTCATAAATTTAGTTCAAAGGTGAGATTTTTATCTTACGTCTTAGTCTATAATTATCTTCGATTGTTAGGTATGAATTCCTAACGTTTATTCGTGTGCAATTGATTTTGGTTTGGATTGATTTTGTGTATATTCCAATTTTTGGTGTTTTGGTCTAATTTATGAAAATCCTATTATGGATATTTGGACATTGATATTTGAGGCGTATCGAAGAGTCGTTTAGGCTGGGTTGTCGTTCGACGTAATTCCTTAGTCATCGCCATTTGCTCGTTCGATCGTTTCCGATACTCGTTTGGCCATTTTAGACCTAGGTTCAGGGAATGCCCTGAACCCCAGATTCAGACGTCTGAAACGTAATATTCAGACGTCTGAATATTGTCTGGGAAGATTTCTATTCCCAAATTCAGAAGTCTGAATATATGGTTTCAGACGTCTGAATTGGTTCATTTGGAACCAGAAAGGAAATAGGCTAAAAAGTGCCTATTTCAGACGTCTGAAACACTTGGTTCAGACGTCTGAATTGTGTTCTGGAAATTTTTATATTTCCAAATTCAGACGTTTGAACCACTTGTTTCAGACGTCTGAATCAGCAGTGTTTTGCCTGCTTGCCTTTTCGCTTGAGAATTCCAATTTAAATCGACTCGTGATGATCCTATTTGTTGTTATCATTTATTATGACTTTGATGACTCCTTTTTAGGGATTTTTGAATATCCATTTCGATGGATTCTTTATCGGTTTCTTTGGATTTTATTCACGTCTTCGAATGTGAATTTTAGTGAATGGATTGTTATTACAATCTTCTTTGTGATTTGTCACTTTAAAAAATATAAAGGTTTCCTATACTAGTAGTAAATATCAAAACTCTTTCATCAAACGATTTCAACTCTATTTTCAATAACAAAGATCTTTTCTTAAACCGTTTTCCAATCTATTAGTATATACAAACCTTTACCTCACTCATATGAGAAATCTAATTAAACGACTTAGTAAACAAGTGGTATGAAACGCTTTCGTTTACTTCGTCGGTTAGTTCTTGGACTTGTTCGATTGAATCTCTTGTGACAATTTTCTAGTGGAGATCTACAATTTGTTCGTAAATATTTAAGTTAAGCTAGTGGTTATGGGACATGAAGCTAAGCTCATATATTTACTAGCTTATCGTAATTGACACTTCTCTTTGATCATGACGATCATTTTATGGTTTAGACTAGCATTGTGCGATGTCTCTTTGTCCACGTAGAGGACTGTGCGTCGTTTTTATTGAGCTTCGGCTCACCAGGAGGAGCTTCGGCTCAATGTCCGCAATGGGGGACTATACCCTGTCAGGAGGAGTTTCGACTCACCAGGAGGAGCTTCGGCTCAAAGTCCGCAATGGTGGACTATACCCTGTCACGAGGAACTTCGGTTCACCAGGAGGAGCTTCGGCTCAAAGTCCGCAATGGGGGACTATACCCTGTCAGGAGGAACTTCGGTTCACCAGAAGAGCTTCGGCTCAATGTCCGCAATGGGGGACTATAACCTGTCTGGAGGAGCTCTGGCTCATTTTTATGGATTGGCCATCCTTTTCTTGTGATTTCTGGATTTCTTGTGTTGAATTCTGGAATTTATGCTTCACCTATCTTCGTGATTTCTATTGATTTGATTTATCAATTATTGTGGCTTGGTGAATGAAATTAGGAGTATGACATTCCTTTTTATCTTGAGAAGATTATTGTGATATTGATTAATCTCTTGTTGATTTTCAATTACTTATTTATCACAGCTTGGCATTGTGATTATTATATGTTTTTGTCATATCTCTTATTATATATCACTTCATCTGATATTTATAGCTAAACTGATCCGTTTATTATTTTCTTCTTAAATAATACTCGGGTCAGACTGAGATTTTACAGGTGCTTCCTCATGGCTTCCTATCTGGAACCATCTTCTGACTTTTGGCTAACTACTCTAGTTTGATAGTTTTTGTTGTATACATTTGAGATACAGACTTCTTGATGTATACATATTTTTGTCTAGCACTTGCATCTATTCCTTTGTATTATTGTGGATCTTGTTTGACCATTACTCTGGCATACACTTCCATGTGTTAATTATGTATTCATATCTTCTTCCGCCTTTGTGATATGAATTATCTGTGACTGATTTATGTTATGTTTATTTCTATATTTGTTTCCGAAGATTATTATAGTCAGTGTGTAGTAGCTTTGAGTTTGTGTCGGTATGTCGGATTTCCCTCTTGATAAAGAAATGCATGTATACTATCTGACATATCGATGCTCGCGCAAAGCAATTACACGGATGGTCGCTCCTCAACAGCCTTATTCTCCGTACTAGTTGACAGCATTCACCGTAATGATCTTGGCTAGCGTGGGTATAGAGGTGGGGCGTCACAGATATTGCCCTCCTATTTGCCTCCTGAGCTCCAGAACGTCCTAACCTGAAAAATCTGTAATACTCGGTCTGACCCGAGCATTACACCAAAGTAACACCCGGGTCAGGCTGGAAACCAGCGTGAGTAAACTCAACTAACAAGGAATTCTAAAGAAATCAAATTATACAAACCCGGGGTGACATACATCAATTTAATAAATTCGCAATTAGCTATAAGCAATACTTACCCCATCATTAATTTGCTAAGTACCAACTTAGATAAAATAATTCCATTCACTTAAATCATTTCATTCCAACCGTTTGATTTACCAAATCAATTTATAAATATTCGAGGTGGTTTCGGGTATTTCCTAATATCCGATCCCGGTCTCCTCGAAACTCATCTTGTTTCCAACCCAAGTTATTCAAATGAAATACCCAACATTCCATATCAAAGATATCTACCCATTCAAGACATCCAATATCATTCAATTGTCCACAAGCAAATCTTGTTTGCTGCCAATATTAATTAAGTTAATTCTGATTGAATTTCCAACCTCATCCATTTAAAAGTATTCCCTTATCACTAATAAATTTCCAAAACAATTAACCAATCAATCCTTCATTTCTCATCTAAATTAATCACCTAGGTTCAATTATATATTTTCAGTTACATTCATATAACTATCTTTGTTTAATTACACGATATCAATTATTCTTATCCAAATCAAAAAGTATTCTTTAAATACCCCATAAATTAGTTTCATTTATTCTTAATCGCTTATATGAATTAATTTTCATAAGTCCCTTATTTTGGGTTGATCAATCTTTGATTATACTATTAATAAGAAAACCCAAGGATTTCAATTATAATTTTAATTTATCTAATCAAAATTATTTATCTCAATTAAGCCACAACATTAATCATTCTCGATTAATCTCAATATGTAATTTACTCCCTTTATTTACTTCATTAAATAAATCAATTACTCCTTTATTAACCTTCTTAATTAATCTCTTAATTAATTCCGCCAAGTAATTATATTTTATTAATACCACTAAGTAATCTTTATCAAACCATCCATTGATCAATTACATCCAACACTTATCCACAATTACTTTCCCAAATAAGTATACCATTATAAATACATTAGGTCATTATACCTACCAAATTTCACAATTTTCCATCCTCGATTAATTAATAAAATCAATTACCTTGAATTAATCACATTTAAAGACCATTCAAAAACCTTCACCAATGATCCATCATTGCTATAATCATCAATCAACCCTTTAATTACCTCTTTAAGTGATTAATGTTAATTAATCACTTTGATTACAAATTTATTTCTAAATTATTTCATTTCTAATTACATAATTAATTTCTAAATTATAACTAAAATTTTATACCTTACACTTGATTAACTAATTTCTAATCACTGATTATCGATCCAAACCAATTTAATTATCAATCCCTAGTTACCATTTAATTTAACCCTGAATTAATAACCTTAACCCACAACGTAAACTTAAAGTCCTTAATAATGTAATTAATTAATCTATAACATTTATTAATCAATTTTTTTTTTAATTTTAACACTTTATTTACCCTTTTAATTTGATGAATTTCCAATCATTCACTAACACACTTAAAATATTTACTTACAACATCATTTCGAATTCCATTTCGAATTATCTTCAAATTGAATAAAATCAATTAAGGATCACTCACCTGCATCTGATTAACCCACTGAGATCATCACCCAATGTATGTTATCGCGACAACTCGATTGAAACCTCGATCGCTTCCACTCAACCGCGATTTTCGCGAATGCAAACCCTCGCGCGTTCCCACCTCCCTTCGACAGTGAGTGTAGCGGCTTCGCACTCGAGCTCCATATGCGACGTGGCTGCTATTTCTCCTTTTCATCTCAATTTACCCTAAATGCTTCGATCTCGACTTCGTCGCCGCCCCCTGTCTCGCGACTCCGCCTCATTCTTCACGACCTTGCGACGAATTTGGATCCATTCACGTCGCATCTCTTTTTTTTATGAACGAATTGATTCGTTTCGACACTGGGAAGGGGTGAACGAATATATGGAGGAAGAGAAGGAACATTTGGGCATTTTTATTTTATTTTTTTCAATCGGTCGCCATTTTTTATGAATTCCATTTTGATTTTGGGGATAAAAGAAAGGGCACGATTTTAAGTAGAAAAAGAGGCGTGTTTTAGAAGGAAGGAACGACTTCTAGAGTACGCCTGATTTTAATAATTAAAAATCAAAAATATCTCGCTACGCATAACGCGAAATCTCGAACCCCGAAGCAGACATGCCGACAGGCATTTATAAAGTTTTACCCGCATTCCAAACCCAATGGAACGTGTTTCGGAGGCTAATTTGATCGTATGCGCGAGTTACTTTTTCCAAATCCAGAATTCAACATCCTACCAATTATCTTTTATTAAAGACGCACTATCACCTTAACCAACTTTCCAAAACCTTCTATAGTATCAACAATACCCCTATTCTCAATCATTTAAATTTCAATATTAAAACCAAATTTTGAATTATCAAAATTTTCTCAAAATTTTTCTAACTCTCTAAATTTTCGAAAATTTTTGCCAGCGTCTCCTTTGCGCGGCTAGCTCGGTACTACTACAAAAGGCCTCTACGGGCTCCCAAATTCCAAAAGAAAACAGAAAGCCAAGTGGCTACATCAAAAACCCAATCCAATCTTATACAGAAATAAAATACATACCTTTTAGTCGGGCAATTCACATTTGTCTTTTGGAATCAAATCCAATTTTCTATTCCCTTTTTAATCCTGCATATCTTGTTTAGCCACAATATATAATTGTAACCTTTTAAATCATTTACACCTTTTCTTACAGAAGTTTTCACATATACTTCTACGCAAATTTGTTTCCTCGTTTTATGCGAATTCAATTCTCTCTCAATTATGAATATTAAATTTTATTTTTCATTTACAATAGATTCACATTAGTTTCATTTACTAGTTTACTTAAATTTCCAATTTGAAATTGTTTTGCCGTTAACCAATTTTCTCAAAATTTTCCAAAAATTTTTGGAAAATTTTGGCAGAGTCTCCTTTGTACGGAGGAGCTTTTGCAATTTGACAAGAGATATAAATATGTATACATCGACCCACATGGTCGGAAAAGGCAAAAACAGTTCATATTTCCTATTTTTATTGCGTAGGCGTACCTTTATTTAGCTTTTAAGCAAGCAGCTTATTTATTTAAGCAATTAGCGCACCCCAAATCTAGCCAAACGGCTTCCCTGTACCTATATTTACTCAGTTTAAATATGTAAGTGCCATATAAAGAAATTATATTAGCATTTCACTTACTATTAATGGCTAAACACAAGCATTTCAAAAACAACAAACACCAAACGCTTACCATAAGCAATTTATTTAATTTAAAGCTAATCCAATTGCTTTCAACCAAATTTATATGCCATTACATTCAACTCTAATGGTTACAATGCAATTGTTCACATTCAATTCATTTTTAAGTAAAACAAACTCATATTCACTTCAATTAACTCAAAAATCAATTATATTTGCTTCCACTAATCCATAAAATTTAATTAAATCCAGTTTACGTTAAACGACAATTATTTCTACGCAATTTGATAACACCCATGTGAATAAATAATTACTTAAGTTTTATAACCTATTAAAATTGATTCCAACTCAATTTTATTTACTTCAATTCCATTTTAATTTATTCACAATCATTTTATTTAGCTCGACACGTTCCATTCTTGTATACTACTATCCATTCCCAAATTAATTCAATCCAAGCTTTATTTAATGGGCTTTCACTCTTATTCGAAGCCAAACTTCCATAACTTTTAAACTTAAGTAAATTTACTTTAGTTTATTCCGACATTAAACTTAAGTTTGCTTCTATTTGATTCTCATTTAAGAAACTTCCATTAAATTTAGTTAACTTATCCATTTTAAATTTTAATTTTAAATTCACCTTCACAATTTCCAAAATAATGTCCAACCACATACTTATCTCATTTATACTTTAAATTAATATACCACCAAATTTAAGTTCAGTCTGATAATCTTATTCCAATCACAATTTTGATTTAGTTTTTATTCTATCATACTTCATCCATTTATTATTTAACTCAATAAACCCATTTAAAATTTTTAATTTACATACTTAATTCATGTTCGAATTTATTTTATTAATACAAGGCCATTCTCAATTTATTTCTATTCACTTGGGGGTTTTGTTTTGCAACTCAAACCATATTATTATAATCACTTCTATTTCATATAACATCACTCCTCTTATATCCAATTTACTTGCAAATTTCATTAAATATTATTCAAATCATACTTGAATTTTATTTGTAATTCAAACCATCTCATTTTCAATCCAACTCTTTTTTCTATTTTTTATTTTACAACATCTCTTCTTATTTATTTCATTATCAAATCCAAGTCAAATTCTATTTACAATTTGAATTCATTGTCAAATTCCATTATTAACTTACCATATATTTTATTTCCCCAAGTTAAATTTTATTAATATACTCAACCAAACAATTATTTAACCAATTAGCTTATTTCTGAATTCTAAATCAATATTCGATTTTAATTCCAAAATCACCTCATTTAAAATTCCAATTTGGATTTCCTTTTATTTCCCAAAAATTCTAACATCTTTATTTAAAAGTTTTAGAAATGCTTTTAAATTCACACCATACTTAATAATATAGCTCTTTATAAAAAAAATACTTTTTATAACTCGATGTCTCAACCAATCCATCCTTGTTCTCATGGAAATTCAATCATACGTTGATCAGGCGTAGGACTGAAAATCTATAAGTACTTGGTAAACCCATTTTCAACACCCAGTGAAAACATTTGAAAAAAATAATTTTATTGAAAATGTAGGAATCAGGTTTGTAAATAGAGGAAATATCTTTGCTGAGGATGCTTTGGAATCATCACCCCCATCCATGGTCGCAGTTAACCCGATGGTTACGTTGCCGTCCCGACAAAATCCACAGATAACTGTAGGCCTCCGCGCCCCTCGATTACACCATGGAACCCACGACAGATCGCAGCTACAACTTGGGTTACGTAGCCATCACTGCAATAACCCATATAACTGTAGGCATCAGCGCCATCGAATTTCGCTGCCAAAAATGAAACTCCTCCACTCCACTTGACCATAAATCGCAGTCTACCGATGTTGCGTTGCCTTCCCGGCAAAATCAAGTGTAGACCGTTGACACTCATCCTCCACACGATTTTCGCTATGGTCCCCACAGTAGATCGCAGCAACATCGAGTTACACTGTCATCACAGCATAACCCAAATGCCTCTGTAGGCATCAACGCCATCGACTTACGCTACCTAATAATCCTTAGGAACTAGTTTTGTCCGGACTCCTCATAGGATAAACTTTAGAACCCCCCTTGGGGTTCAAGGCATCACCACCTTGTGGCACTCCTGAGAAGTTCATTTCAAGGTAGCGCCTTTTTCCCCAGAGCCATCATCAAAACATTTTATACTATACATATAGTATCTTCAAATCATACACCTAGTATAATATCATACAAAGCTCCTTTACACAAAACGATTATCCCAAAATCGATAATTCTCAAACTAGGCTTTCCAAATTCAATATTGATTTTACCCAAAAATCAAAAGCCTTTCCAAATCCAAAGGTTCTCAAAACCTTTTTCAAAATCCTCATAAGATCCTTTATATATATATATATTTTTTTTTTTTTTGAAAATTGGTTAATTGAATTACTAAACAGGCTTTGCGGCCCAATAGCATTACAAATATATCACAGGCCGACATAACATAGATCAGTCAATATAACTTCCAAACTTTCCAAATTGGGGCGATTATGGCGGCTGCCAATTCCCTGGTGGAGTTCGTTCGATCAATTCCATCTTCTTCAACTTCTCCAGTAGTTGTTTTTCTTGTTCCGATGCAATGGTAAGTTTCTTTGTCGGAATTCTTCCAATTACAGTAGCAATTTCTCTGTTGATTAGCTTTGTAATAGTTAAAGTGTCTTGCTTTTTGTTTTCAAAAGTCCTGCCGTTCCGCTCCTTCCAAATGAACCACAAGCTGACTGCGAGGCCAATTTTTCCAATCTCCTTCATCAAATCAGAGAGGTGACTCCTACTGTGCAGGTATTCTAATTCCTCTTTTAGGTTTGTAGCGCATTTGTTGAGTTGGAGTCTGCATTTTTGGGTGTTCCAGATTCTTTTTGAAAATTCACAGTCAAAGAAGATGTGGTCATGTGTCTCCTCTTCTATGCAACAGAAATTACATTTTGAGTCATCCAAAATCTTCCATTTTTTTAATCTGTCTTTTGTTGGAAGTTTTCTCATTATCGCTTTGTAAAGGGTGTGAGCCATTTTGGGAGGGATAGATTTGCTCCAGACAACATCAGACCAGATAACTTCTGTATTTTTTTCTCGTATTTCTTCCCAGATGTCTTTGAACTTGAACTGATCTTTCATGCTAGCCTTCCATACCCATTTATCTTCAGAATTATCTGTATAAATGTATTTCTTCCTGATTTCCTCAATATAGTTAAGAGTTATTGAATGATTATTGCATTTCCAGGTATCATTATCCACTATTTCAGCTACCCTCCAATTAGGAGTACCATATGTCGAGAAGATATCCCAACCAAGTCTATCAATGAAACTTTTCGAGTTCAACCATGGGTCTTTCCAAATGTCTGTATTTCTACCATTTGCTATTTGTTTGTCTAAATGTTTTTGGAGATCATTTCTGATTTTAAGAATATTTTTCCAAGTAACTGAAGCATTATTGTCTATTTTAGTAGTCCAGAAGTTATCTTTCAAATATCTAGCTCGCATCCAAGTAGCCCATAATTTATTAGATGTTAATACTTTCCAGGCTTGTTTAAGGCAATATACCTTTTTGAGTTCAAATAGATTTTTCAATCCAACTCCACCTTCTTTCTATTTCCTACATAGGTCTGAATATTTAATCTTGTGTATCCCTCCTCTCCAAATAAAATTAGCACAAACAGAGTTAATCTTTGCAATAGAACAATCAGGTATTTGGAAAGTTTGAAGCCAGAATCTGACCTTAGATGTTATAACTGTATGAACTAGCTCCACTCTTCCAGCAAAAGACAGAAGTTTTGATCTCCATCCTTGTAGCTTATCCCTGATTTCATTTATAAGTTTACCACACTCCACATCAGTAATATTATTATTCGATAGAGGTACTCCCAAATATTTGACTGGGAGGGAACCTTCAGTAAATCCCAGTTTATCTAGCATTGATTGTTTGTTTGAGCAGAATTTGTTGAAGTAGCATTTAGTTTTCATTTCATTTAATTTTAGCCCTGCAAAACTTTCCAAATCTCTGAATATATCTTTGATTTTTTCTGCTGCTTTTAAGTTCCCTTTTATTACTACCAGTAAATCATCAGCATAAAGTAAATGAGTTACATATGGTTGATGATTGAAAACTGGTTGTATTAAGCCCTGATTGTGTGCCAGTTCCATTTGGAGAGTAAACCACTCCATTGCTACTGCAAAGAGATATGGTGAAAGGGGGTCACCTTGCCTAATCCCTCTGTTGCTTTGTATGTAACCTGTAGGTTTGCCATTCACCAATATAGAGAAAGTTGGAGTGTCTATACAGTATTTTATCAGTTTTAAAAGCTTCACTGGAACACCCATCGAATCTAGCATATGAATAATAAAGCTCCTATTGACTTTATCATAAGCTTTTTGGAGGTCAACTTTTATACAAATTTTTTCAGCTCCTTTTTTATTAAAATTTCTTATCAACTCATGAGCCAAAAGAGAATTTTCTGAAATACATCTTCCTTTGATGAATGCACTTTGACATTGAGATATCAGATCTGGCAGTACTTTATTCAATCTTGTACAAATAATCTTGCTGAGGATTTTGTATGTCACATTACAGCATGCAATTGGTCTATATTCTTCAATTCTGTCTGGTTTTTTAACTTTAGGGATAAGAGAGATAAAAGTATGATTAATTTCTTTAATAAACTTACCTGTTTGTAAGGCCTCATTATAAGCTTTTAACATTAAATCCTTCAGGTTTATCCAGTGCTGTTTGAAGAAAGCTGCCCCCATTCCATCAGGTCCGGGGGAGGAGTCATTATGGATGGAATAAATAGCTTCTCTCAGTTCCCTTTCATGAATTGGTGCAATCAGCATACTGCTTCCTTCAGTGGAAATGATCCTTCTGCAGTTGACCTGAGGTAAGTGATCATTGCTGTCCCCATTGTATAAATTAGTAAAATATGATATAGCTTGTTCTTCTATATTTTGTATGTATTTTGATGTATCACCATGTTCGTCTATGCAGTTAAGCAGATTGTTATGATGTTGTCTAATGGACATTTTCGCATAGAAGAAATTGTTGCATTCATCTCCCTGCATCAACCATTTTTCTTTTGCTTTTTGCTTCAGTTCAACAGCTTTCTTGTGTATTTCTTCTTTAAGGCATTTTTGAACCGTGTGGAATTCATTGTTTAGGTCTTCATTTAGCGGATCTTCATCAAGTCTATGCTGTATTTCCTCTAAATGTTGATGGAATTTTGTGATATTATCATTGTTTTTGGGTCTGTTTTTGTTCCATTCCTTGAGTCTATTTTTCATGGTTTTAATGAGCATTACAAAACTGTACATGTGGTTACCTGGAGGAATTATAACATTGTTAAAGTTCACCACTTCATCAAATCCATCAATAAGAGGCCAGTGGTTTGCATATCGGAAAGGTTTTCCTTTATGCATTTTGTCATCATCATTGAATTGTACTAAAAGGGGGCAGTGATCACTTGTTGAACAAGGTAGAACAGTCACTTTCAAATTTGTAATTTTTGTAAATAGTTCCGCATTACCCAGAACTCTGTCTAATCTAGAAGTAATTTTCTTTGACTTACCACTTCTCCATGTGTATTTTAGGCCAGAGTGGATAGCTTCAACAAGACCCGCAGATAATACACAATTATTGAATTCAGCCACTTGTGAAACACGCAGTGTAAGTCCTCCTTTTTTTCATTAGTTTTAAGAACAGAATTGAAATCACCAGTAACTATCCAGGGAATGTTAATATCTTTAGCTAATTCAGTAATTTGTTTCCATAGACTCAATCTTTCAGATGCTAGATTTTTTGCATACACAAACGTGGTTGCTATTTGTAATCCCCCTTTGTTATGAAATTTAATAGAGATTTGTTGTTCACCATTATCAACAATGTTTGCATTCCAATAATTAGTCTCCCATCCTACAATAATTCTGCCTTTATATTGAGATGTGATAAATTGCCATTGATTACCAAACTGACTTTTCAGTAACTCCAAATTAAAGTTATTTAGTTTATTTTCCAAGAGAGCAACAATAGTAGGCTTATGATAAGCCTTTAAAATGTGGAGGTCTAACCTACGTGTTTCATTGTTGAGACCTCTCACATTCCAGCATATGATAGACATTATTTTTTGGTAGATTTACTCCGTGTAACCGGAGCATTACCCACCGAGACTGATTTGAGTCTACCTTTATCAATTTGAATGAATTGATTGCCATATTCAGTATTGCATTTTGTATACTTACTTATGTCTTCTGATGTTTCTTCTTCTTTTTCTTCATCAGTTGATTCCAAATCAATGTCCATCTTGTGGATATCTGTTAGGGAGTTTGGAAGCTCCTCCTCCTCCTTATTATGTTCAACAATTGGAGGTACCTCAGCCTGCAGTACCAGATTTTGATCTTGATCATGAAGTGGTTCATCATGTTCAGCATTCTTCAGATGATCCTTTGAACAGGGTGTCTTCTCTTTCTGAGCAAGAGATAGATGAGATTCTTGCTCTGTTACGCAGTCCGACACCATAGTGACATTTTGCAATTCACTAGGTATGATGATGGGGGATATATTTTGTAAATTTTTTGTAGTATCCTCCTGATTTTTTGGGTTACTAGCTTCAAATGGAAATGATGTGTTTTTTGGTTTTTCAACCCAAATCTTTTGTCTGTCAGTAACTTTATTTTGGCACTGTAAATTTGTATGACCAAAACAAAAACATTCACCACACTTTGGTGGAACGAACTCATATTCCACCTCCTGATTGTAAATGAATCCCCGCTTATCAATAGCTTTAACTGTTTTTGGTAGCACTGTATTAGCTGAGATTTCTACCAGTACCCTTGCAAATTTAATTTTTTTAAGTTTCCTTGTGTTCTCATCAATATCAATTGGCCTCCCTATTATACTTGCAAGTTTGCTGATGCATCTCATATTCCATAAAGCAAGGTCCAGATTATTGAATTTGATCCAAATTGGATATGTTGTTAGCATAACATGTTCGAAATTGAAATCTGCTTCCCATTTCCTCATCAAAATTAATTTGCTGTCCATGAACCAAGGGCCACCGTTGATAATGCGTTGAAAATCTTCCTCTAATTCAAATTTAATTAAGTAGAATCCATTATCACGGGGGAAAACATCCCAAGATCCCTTTGGCTTCCAGATTCGTTTGATATAGGCATTGAAGTGAACAAAGTAAGGCCTTTTCCCAGCCATATACGCATAAATCGAGTGTTGCCATAGCTTTTTAGACTCTTCATAGTCTTCATCATCTATCAATTGATAGATCTCTTCCCCATTTTTCTGTGGAGCATAAAAATTCGCAGATCCTTTGAGTTCAATATTAGATCCGATTGCTTCGATCCAAGATCTGGCTCTAGTTGCTTCCTTGTTGGATTTAAGAGCTTCAGCAAACGTTATTTTCGCTTTTCCCCTACTTTTAACCTCCTTCCAGCCACCACCGTCATCTTCATCTACGTCTAGGGTTTCGGGAATACTTGTTCCAGCCGCCATTATGTATATAAGTGTATATGTATTATATATATATATATATATATATATATATATATATATATATATATATATATATACAGATATATATAATTTTTTTAAAACTTTGGATCTTTTCAAACTTGTATAAAACTCCTTTTATACTTCAAACCCCTTCATAAATCCTTTTCCTCCTGCAATAGATTTAACAAGGAAAGATTTTCTTATATAACAAAGATATACAACTTTGTTTATTCAAATCAAATATTCAAATTTGATTACTCATTCCAATATCAATTTCATTTCCATTCACATTCACGTAAATTTTCATTCACTTATCCGCCTTTACATTAATCATCATTTGGATTATCACTTCAATTCTTATCTCAATTGGGTATTAAATCCATAATAGTTTGAACTCCGGCCCGTTTATATTTAGAAAATAGCTTGAAAATTGAAAAATAAATAAGTAGCTTGAAAAATAATTATTAGTTTACAAAATAGCTATAAAATAGTTAAACTATCGTAAAATAGTTGGAAAATAGTTAAATAGTTCCATAAATTTTTAGGTAATTGAAAAATAGTAATTTATTTGTAAAATGGTAGAAAAATAGTAATTAGTTTATAAAAAACTTGAAAAATAGTTAAATAGCTTCAAAAATAATCGTAAAACAAGTATAAAATAATTTGGCTTTAAGAAAGAAAGGTTGTATATTGAATAGCTTTGAAAAATAAGTTTATATCAAAATAATTTATATTGAAAATAGTCAAGAGCCAACTGTTCACCTCCCCAACAATACAATTTAAATCTTCATTTAAATTGACCCAATTCCAATTCAAATAACTCCAAATTCCATTGGACTTGATTAATCCTCAATTCAAGTTGAATCAATGTTGATTCCTTCCCCCAATTTAAATCAAATTCTAGTTGATTTTAAATCATGTTCAATTTTAATTATAATTTCATACTACTCCATTCAATTTGAATTATTATAAATTTAATTTCAAAATCCCAAATCACTTCAATTTAATCCAATCCAATTTTCCATTTAAAATTTTTAAACTTATACATCTTCAATCACCAATCCAATTACTTCAGACCAAATTAAATTTTAAACTAATTCAATTAAATCTTGAATTTAAACTATCTCGAATTATAGAAATTCGAGTTAAATTCTCAAAGGTTGGTTTAACTCTTTCAACCAAATTAACCTTTAAATCAAAGTGTTTAATCATTTTAATTTCTAAGCCCAATTTCTCAAAATTCTCATTTTAAACTATTTTTACTTATGTATTTCAAGGTTCAATACAATTTTATTTTAAAATTTTAATTTATTAATCAATTTAATTTTCCAGTTTGAAGCCAGTTCTTAAACTAGTTTATTTTACAATTCAATTATTCAAACTTATTTTATTTTATTTATACAATTCCATTCTCAATTTAAAGATTTTTATTTACAATAGGAGGATATCATCCAATTTATTTTAAAACGTCCTTCCATTTTAAATTTTTTGATCTCAAACCCTTTCGAGATCACACAAATCCCAATTCAAATCAACCATTTAACGTTTCAAGTTAAATTCCAATTTACTTAATCCAATCAACCTTACTCAAATTTGAATTTCCACTTCAAATTTCAAAATTCTTTTCCTCTTATAAGTTCAAACTTATATCACCTTAGGTTTTTACATCACACTTAGGGAAAAAAAATCAAAACTCAACCTCATAGAGTTTAATTCAAATTATCTTTGATATCATGTAAATCCACACATATTTATTTCTTGGCTCTCCCAGCCATGTTTTAAAATTGTAAACCATCTTTGGTTTAAATTCAAATAAAATTTCAAACAATCCATTGTTTGCAACAAGTCCTATTTCCCTTTTATATTATTCTTATTTCTACAATTTCAAGATTTAATTTCAGTTTGAATCCCATTTCAAACTTACATTTATTTAAAGCTTTTAAATAATTTAATTCCTGAATCCTAATTTTAGAATCTCATTTTCGATTAATTAAATTTCGATTTGGTTGTATTTTCGTTTTACTTCATTTAATTCTAATTCAAGACTTCAATTTGGTTGTATTATATTACTTCTAAATTTTAATTCCAATAATTTAACAACCAATCACCTTAACATTTATTCGAAGGAAATATTGCTTTATATATCAAAATATATATTTGATATAAAATCATTTAAAATCTTTATAAGCAAATAACAAGTACGCTCTCATATATATATATATATATATATATATATATATATATATATATATATATATATATATTCAACTCATTCTAGAGTACTACAGACTCTATTTAATGAGTAAATCCTCACCAGAGCCAAGGTTCTCGCTTAACCTTTCAGCTCTGATACCAAATGTTACGACCCGAAATTTCCTAACCCGAAAATTCCAGATAGTTATGAAAAAGAAGAAAGAGATAGAAGAAGAACAGAAACACCAAACATCTCACAATCGCAGCGGATAAAATATAATAATAAATAATAATAATAATAATAGCTTACAAAAGAATACTATATATGTTGATTACATTTCAATAGATCAGAGTTTCACATATATTCCAATGATAGTCATATACAATCAATTTATCACAGAATTACAATAATATAATTACAGTGGAAATATTCTAAGCGATACTGCCCTCTTGTGTTGCCTCCTGAGCTCCAGAACGTCCTAACCTGAAAAATCTGTAATACTCGGTCTTACCTGAGCATTACACCAAAGTAACACCCGGGTCAGGCTGGAAACCAGCGTGAGTAAACTCAACTAACAAGGAATTCTAAAGAAATCAAATTATACAAACCCGGGGTGACATACATCAATTTAATAAATTCGCAATTAGCTATAAACAATACTTACCCCATCATTAATTTGCTAAGTACCAACTTAGATAAAATAATTCCATTCACTCAAATCATTTCATTCTAACCGATTGATTTACCAAATCAATTTATAAATATTCGAGGTGGTTTCGGGTATTTCCTAATATCTGATCCCGGTCTCCTCGAAACTCTTCTTGTTCCAACCCAAGTTATTCAAATGAAATACCCAACATTCCATATCAAAGATATCTACCCATTCAAGACATCCAATATCATTCAATTGTCCACAAGCAAATCTTGTTTGCTGCCGATATTAATTATGTTAATTCTGATTGAATTTCCAACCTCATCCATTTAAAAGTATTCCCTTATCGCTAATTAATTTTCAAAACAATTAACCAATCAATCCTTCATTTCTCATCTAAATTAATCACCTAGGTTCAATTATATATTTTCAGTTACATTCATATAACTATCTTTGTTTAATTACACGATATCAATTATTCTTATCCAAATCAAAAAGTATTCTTTAAATACCCCATAAATTAGTTTCATTTATTCTTAATCGCTTATATGAATTAATTTTCATAAGTCCCTTATTTTGGGTTGATCAATCTTTGATTATACTATTAATTATAAAACCCAAGGATTTCAATTATAATTTTAATTTATCTAATCAAATTTATTTATCTCAATTAAGCCACAACATTAATCATTCTCGATTAATCTCAATCTGTAATTTACTCCCTTTATTTACTTCATTAAATAAATCAATTACTCCTTTATTAACCTTCTTAATTAATCTCTTGATTAATTCCACCAAGTAATTATATTTTATCAATACCACTAAGTAATCTCTATCAAACCATCCATTGATCAATTACATCCAACACTTATCCACAATTACTTTCCCAAATAAGTATACCATTATAAATACATTAGGTCATTATACCTACCAAATTTCACAATTTTCCATCCTCGATTAATTAATAAAATCAATTACCTTGAATTAATCACATTTAAAGACCATTCAAAAACCTTCACCAATGATCCATCATTGCTATAATCATCAATCAATCCTTTAATTACCTCTTTAAGTGATTAATGTTAATTAATCACTTTGATTACAAATTTATTTCTAAATTATTTCATTTCTAATTACATAATTAATTTCTAAATTATAACTAAAATTTTATACCTTATACTCGATTAACTAATTTCTAATCACTGATTATCGATCCAAACCAATTTAATTATCAATCCCTAGTTACCATTTAATTTAACCCTGAATTAATAACCTTAACCCACAACGTAAACTTAAAGTCCTTAATAATGTAATTAATTAATCTATAACATTTATTAATCAATTTTTTTTAACACTTTATTTACCCTTTTAATTTGATGAATTTCCAATCATTCACTAACACACTTAAAATATTTACTTACAACATCATTTCGAATTCCATTTCGAATTAGCTTCAAATTGAATAAAATCAATTAAGGATCACTCACCTGCATTTGATTAACCCATTGAGATCATCACCCAATGTATGTTATCGCGGCAACTCGACTAAAACCTCGATTGCTTCCACTCAACCGAGATTTTCGCAAATGCAAACCCTCGCGCGTTCCCACCTCCCTTCGACAGTGAGTGTAGCGGCTTCACACTCGAGCTCCCCGTGCGACGTGGCTGCTATTTCTCCTTTTCATCTCAATTTACCCTAAATGCTTCGATCTCGACTTTGTCGCCGCCCCCTGTCTCGCGACTCTGCCTCATTCTTCACAACCTCCCGACGAATTTCGATCCATTCGCGTCGCATCTCTTTTTTTTTATGAACGAATTGATTCGTTTCGACACTGGGAAGGGGTGAACGAATATATGGAGGAAGAGAAGGAACATTCGGGCATTTTTATTTTATTTTTTTTCAATCGATCGCCATTTTCTATGAATTCCATTTTGATTCTGGGGATAAAAGAAAGGGCACGATTTTAAGCAGAAAAAGAGGCGTGTTTGAGAAGGAAGAAACGGCTTCTAGAGTATGCCTGATTTTAATAATTAAAAATCAAAAATATCTCGCTACGTATAACGCGAAATCTCAAACCCCGAACCAGACATGCCCACAGGCGTTTATAAAGTTTTACCCTTATTCCGAACCCAATGGAACGTGTTTCGGAGGCTAATTTGATCGTATGCGCGAGTTACGAAAATAAACGATCAATTTTAAATCAAATCGATTAAAATAGTTCTAAGCGTTTTGAGTTGCCATGGTCAAACGACAACTCCGTTGACACGAAAATTGAAATCCGATAATAACTAACTATTACGGATCCAATGGAACTGGTTTCGTCGAATTCCAAGACTGTGCCCCCGGAAGACTATTTTTAAATTCCAATTTAAACGATATATTATTAAAACTGAACAAATCATCTTTAAATTAAATTCAAATCATTCTATTATCTCCAGTATTATCATTATAAATTTTATAAGCCTTCAAATTATTTAAACATGCTTAGAAATTTCAGATTCAACAATTTACCAAATTTTCAATTATTAAATTCAATATTTCAGCTACGTAATTCAATGATTTAATTATCAAGTAAATATTGATATTTGGAATTCAAGTTAAAATTTACTTTTAAATATTTAAAATCGATTAACTATTCAAATTTAAACTGGTAGAAATTCTGGGTCGTCACAGCGATGGCGCTTCAAATGGCGGTGTTTGATCGAGTTAAAACGAGGGGATGGTGGAGCGGCATATAACCCTATGTGGCGGCCTTTGGGTTGCTTGAACCTGGAGATGGAATGAACATGAGAGAGGAAGGAGAAAAAAAACGCGCGGCCGTGATTTTCTTGCATTGAACGTGCGGCTGTGATTTGTCAAGGTTATTAAATAAAAAAGAAAGTTGTAAATTTTATTTATATAAATTTGTGTAAACTTCTGAATGCGATAACTTTCTGGTACAAGGTCGGAAACGCATGAAACAAATTGCGTTGGAATCGTTTTGACGAGCACTAGGCAATGGAGCTAGCTTGGAGTTGTTTGGAGCTAGTTTGAATTTTGAGTAAAATTAAACGTGCGTTTAATTTTATTCGAAATAAAACGCTACAACTGTTATCGAAAACTCAAGGTGAAAACTTCTCACTCAGTCGAATTGTTTCGATTTAAATTTTAGATAGTTAGATTTAAAATTTCTTGATTGTGTGATTGGATGATAGTTATTATCTGTGTATTGAAATAGACCTTATCCGCCGTACATTAAGCGGATGTTATTTATTAAAAACATATACCGCGATAATTCCAACTTGTATGGAATTGGTATTATATATGTATTTGGAGTTGATTTCCCGTATTATATAGCATATGAGACCCTATTGCGCCGCATAATAGCGGATAGTATTTTATAAATCCCATATTCCGCGATATTCCGTCTCGAAGCGGAATTGGTATCGTGCTAACATCTTTGGATGCAGAAACAGGTTGGAGGGATCCAACTAGATTCCTCAAATGATTGAATTGGTTTCAATGTTGTGTGCTGATCTATTTATAATCTGCGTGATTATCTTTGTGATTGAAATCGTTAAAGGCTAAATTTTAGCCGAATATATTTTTGGTATCGTTAGATGCCGATTAATAAAATTGGATTTATGAGAATTTAAGTTGAGAATTCATAGTAGAATTTAATTTTGTAATTGATTCATTTTAAATGAATAAACGTTGTAATTTTTATGTTATAAAAATTATGATTTTTGTGAAATATAACCGAAATGTGATTTTTGAAATAAGTAGTTGATTAATTTATAAAATGGTTTAAATTAGGATTTTTGAATTATTATAAATGATTTATATAAAAGATTTATAAAATTGATATTTATAAATTAAAATATTGGAATTATAAAATGAGTTTTTATAAGTGTTAAAATGAAGTGTAAATGGATTTCATAAGTGGATGAAATCTATAGATTTATAAATTGTAAAGTTATAAAATGAATAGATTTTTGTAAAATAAGAGATTTATAACTAATTAACTTATAAATTGGGTTTTGGCGTGTAAATGGGATATGGATAGAAATTTGTGAATAAAGTGATTTTATAAGTTGAAGTTGTTATAAAGTATAAATGGAATTTATAAACGTTGTTTTATAAATCCGAAATCGACTTATTTTGATAAGTTTAATTTTTATAGCTGATTAAAGGAAATATATTCACGATTTTGGACAGTGAATAATCCTTTAAATAAAATATGTAGAAATTGAATTTGGTTAACGAAGTATATTCACGATTTTGGACAGTGAATAATTTGTTAATAATTTGTGTTCTTATGTGTGTTATTATATGGATACTTAGTTAGGATAGTTAGTTGTTTAGGACTAAGTTTTAGTTTTAGATCTAAGTGTTGATTATTTATGATAACATTATCATTATAATCACATGTCATTGAGTATTATATTTAGGGGGAGTGATATAGTTTGAAGTTATATAATTAAAGTTAGTTTTTGTTGATGACAAAGAAGGAGAAATATAAAATAGGATAGTTAGGCATAGATTAAGGGAGAGTTATTAGGATAGAAGTAATATTATGTAAACAAAGGTTGTCATCATCAAAAAAGGGGAGATTGTTAGTCCGTAAGATGATGGTTTTGATGACAGCAACCTTAGAATAGGATTATAAAATATAAATACTAACATTATAGTTTAGAAATATATGTATATGCAGGATTTAACCATGCAGGTGCCAAGAATGAAGACTGTACAGTATAGAGATTCAGGATTGAAGACCCATGAGCATCAAGAAAATCAAGATTATCAAGAGTTCTAAATTTCAAGTAATTTATTTGTTAATTAGGAATTTTGTTAAAACTCCGAGAAATGTACTGGCATATTAAAATCCAATTTATTCGTGAAATGGAATCCACTTCGAGCCTGTTAAAGGGATGGAACCTTAAGTAGGATGGAACCTACCAAAAATCTAGTAGAACATTGTTTTGTATCCGCTAACTTTTATTAAAAATGATTTTACAAAATAATATCTTGTTTTCAAAATGTTTTCAAAACCTTCCTTTTAAAAGAATCAAAATCATCTATCCTGCTTTTAAATACTTTTAGCCTCAAAATAATCTTTAATTTCAAAATCAAATTTTCTTTAGTTTTAAACTATCTTTTAATAATAATATATTTAACTTTTAATATTTATACTTAGATTTAAATATAAAATTATAGTAAAATTTTATATATACCAAAATATTATTCTCTATATTTTATTTATGTATTTTAACTATAGTTAAGTATATTTATAGAAGTTTAAAATAGTTTAAATATAAAATAAAATAATTTTCAAAGAAAAACAAGTCACCAAAATTTCCTTTGGGATGTCGACATGCTCAATACACCCATGTCGACATAGTGTCAGTTAATTTAAAATTTTGAATTTCAAAAGAAGTGTCTATTTGTCATATCTCTTCACGAATGGACAAGGCTGTTGTTCTTCTATAAATAGGGATTGTTTTTAACGAATTTTTAATCATATTTTCTAGTTTTCGTTTCTCTTCTTCTCCATATTTCTTTATACTTGTTCCTACCATTACTCTGCCAAAATCAACATTAAATCTAACTAGATTATCTCTGGTTTGATTCTCTATCACTATCTCAACAAGATCTTCAGTGCTATTCAGAGTTATAGGCTTCTTTGTAATCAATTAAACGAGCAAGGTGTGATTGTGGCCTTGGAAACCAATCAAGCGAGAAAAGGTGTGATTGTAGCCTTGGAAATCAATTGGGTGAACTTATTGCCCGTGAAATCATGTATCTCTACCCAGAGGATTGTGAATCTAGAGGGTGTACCTTGTAGCGTTGAAATCGAGGGTGTAATTGTACAATTGCTTTTGAAAGAAAATCCGTACTTGTGTGCGGGACTGGATGTAGGCTAACTCCGAACCAATATAAAATCCGGTGTGTTCTTTCCTTTACTGCTTTTACTTTATTTTTGCATCTGTGTTTGATTCTGTGATCGTATTTGTGTCTGAATATTGCATACATTTGTGTTCAAATTAACCAAAACTCAAAAAGATTTAATAATTCCTTAAAACACTATTCACCTTCCCTTTAGTATTTATCCTAGCCTTAAGATCCGTAATCCACATTTCTCACATGTTTTACTCAAAGAATATGAATGTTGCTGAAACACTATATTCCCATTGAGTTGAAAGACTTGGATCCATGTGATTTTAATACAAATGGAAAGGCTTTGGAAAGTTTCGATAATGTTCATAAAAATAATAATTATACTCCTGTTAACTATAAGTGGCTTCGAGAAAGACGAAAGGGGAGTGTGGTTTTGAAAACATACAAATAACTAAATTTTTTGCAATTTGGAAGGTTTCAATCAAGTCGAAAGTCTTGATAAGTTGTTCAAATTTAAAATAAATATACTATTTTCGATCCAATTGATGGTATGAAGTATAAAATTTTAAAGTAAATTAGAATTGACCATGAATCCAAAGACAAATTAATTCCACTTTTATATTTGTTAAGTTTTAAATCCTTTAAGAAAAAAAAGTTGAGTATATGTTATGTAGCCATCAACTTGAACCCTTTAAGATAACTTCTTCGAAAGGTATCAGAGGACATCGAAACATACTTCTGCTTTCGAGGAAGTCCATCTCTTGTCGACTACATCAACCCCTTTGAAAGGGTCAACTAAATGATAAATATCCAACCTCCTTTCGACCACTTTGAAAGAGCTTGAATAAGCAAATAAAAGTTATCCCCTCAACCTATTTCGAAAGGGTTGTGTTAACGCTAAAAATTGAACGCTAAAACCCCGGTGTGTGGAAGGTAATTGTGAAAGCACCACCCGTTGGTACGGGAACAAAATATAAGCAGAGAAATCACAGAGAAACTATAGAAGACACAATATTTATAGTGGTTCGGCTTAAGATCTAGCCTACGTCCACTTTAAAACTCTTTATTGCTGATTTGGTTACAATTCTTTACAACAATCTTCAATTACAACCCACTTAGACAAATAGCTCAAACTCTGATGTAGAAGAATCCTTCGAATGCATGGCGAATGAGTTAGATTTCCTCTTGAGATTTGTTGAAATGTCTTTGGTGATTGGAATGATAGAAGTGTTGCTTGAATGTTGCTTAAAGTCGAGACAATGGCAGAGTAATGGCGTCCAGGAAGTCAGTCCAAAAGTCCCCTCAATGCTCAATGTGGTCATGTATTTATAGACAATTTTCTAGGCTGAAATTGTCAAGTCATGAGTCGTGACCGACTCAAGATGAGTCGTAAGTCGTGACCGACTCAGGATGAGTCGTATGTCGTAGCCGACTCAACTGGTTGAGCCCTGACTTCATATCAGAGCGTCTCCGGTCCTCTGTATACAGCACAAGTCCTAACTCGTCTGCGAGTTAATAGGTCGTGGTCCAAAATGAGGCGGCATAGGATTTCTACATAGTAGCTGTAAGTCGTAAACGACTCAAGCTAGGTCGTGAACGACCTATCATAAGTCGTAGGTCGGTCCTTTGTTGTTTTGAGAGTTTAGTCAGTTAAGTCTTTTGACACCTTAGGTCGTTGAGTCGTTAGAGAACTTGAGTCGCTAGCTCCATGAGTCGTTAACCCGTTGAGTCGGCCGGCACCTTTAAGTCGCTAAGGTTATAACCCGGTGAGTCGTTATTCCTCATGAGTCGCTGAGTCGTAACCCTTCGAGGCCGTTGAGTCGGTAACTCCTCCAGGCCGTTGAGTCGGTAACTCCTCAAGGCTGTTGAGTCGGTAACTCCTCAAGGCTGTTGAGTCGGTAACTCCTTAAGGCTGTTGAGTCGGTAACTCCTCAAGGCTGTTGAGTCGGTAACTCCTCAAGGCTGTGGCTTGTTGAGTCGGTAGCCTGTTGATTCGGCCCAGACCTTGACTCGTTGCCTAAACGGAGTTTACATTTGCCCCTCGAAGTTCACGCCTAAGTCGTAGGTCGTGTGCTTCGACTCATCTTAACTCGTGTGCCGATTCAACTACCACTGCTCAACGCTATAAAAGACTTGAGTCGTTCCCCTTACTTCCTTCTTCTCATTTCTTATCCTTTGAACTGTGTCTGCCATTAACGCATCTTCGAGCTCTCAAAGGCGATTCCAACCTGATTCATTTTCGATCATCTTTAGCATCACACCGTGTAAGAGACTTTGCATCTTTTTTCAATTGCTGATGATTGCCGATCTCCGCCTTTGTTTTCCCCCCTTGATCCTTGCGAATACTATTACATCGGACATTGATGGGTTAAAGGCAGGCGGCTTGATCTTACTTGTATCGATTCGAGATTTAAGGCGACCTAGTGGTGTGATGGAGCTGGGGTTAACCACTGCGAGGTTATTGGGTTATCGGGTTATGGATTAGATGGTTAATGGGTTATGAGTTAGATGGTTAATGGGTCAGATTGATTCGAACGTTGCCGTAGGTTTGACTCGGCTACTTTTGTATGATCCAGCGACCCTTGTGATTTAACCATGATACGACTCAACACGCTTCACGACCTAAGCCTTGAGTCGTGGACGAGACAAAACCTTTGAGTCGTGGCCGAGATAAGACCCTTGATTCGTGGCCGAGATAAGACCCTTGAGTCGTAGCCGAGATAACACCTTTGAGTCGTGGCCGAGATAAGACTTGGAGATTTTCCTGTTATTTTGAACCAGAGCTTGTTTAACATACTCCACGACCTAAGCCTTGAGTCGTTGCCGAGATAAGTCTTGGAGATAATCTCCTTATTCCTATGACTCATGACTTAGGACATTGCCGACTCAGAACTTTTGAACCGTTGACGTGTTATGACTTGCATGAATTCTGTTTGAATTTTGGACCATTGTATTAACTTCGAACTATTGAATTTTATTGCATTCATTCACAGGTTATTTTGACTTGCAGGCTAACAACCTGTTCAATACAACATTCACAGAAAACTGGGACGAATATACTGTCATTGATTACCCATATCAAATGACAGATTAGTTAATAACAGATAATTGACTTAAAAAAATCGTGTGAATGAAGTGCTATCAATTTCAAGTAGAATATTAAAGCAACACTGAAACAATCAATTGAAACTGACCAGCCTGCACTAATATTATGCTTGAACTCTAAATTAACAAGTTCTGAAATTTCCATAGTCGATCAATCGTCAACCAGTTTAATTCCAGTTATATTTACTTGTTATTTTCATTAGTTTTGCACAACACTTCACACTTTTAGGAAACGTGCACCTTCGCATTTGAACACCCGGTTGTTTGTGTAGAATGACATCTCAACAAGAAGAACCGATGGGCCAGGCTGAAGATGTCTTCCCAGTAGCCAACTTGTTGGATAATCCTCCGGAAAGAACTCCCACCACTCTGAATCACCGGGTGTTTACTCAACTGCTCACCCAGTTTGGCATTGCCGAAGCTGATGCCTTACTGCCGGGGCCAAACGATACTGCAGATAGGCCCCCTTCTGGCTTTATTGCTGTCAACCGCCAAATGTGCTTGAGCGGTGCCATACCACCTTTTAATGACTTCCTTCGGCAGCTCTTGCTTCGATTGTCTATCTCTCCATTCCAACTGCACCCCAATGGCCATGCCATTCTGATGGGGTTATGTGTGCTTTTTAGTAGAGTTCTGGACCGATTACCGAGCTTTGAGGAAATCTTCTACCTCTGCTCATTCACAAAGATCAAAGATCATCCCTCTATCGTAATCATAAGGAGTGCTCGAAATCGAAAACTCATCACCGATCTTTCTGATAGCGTTCACGGATTTCTAAATCAGTATTTCTTTGTTCGTTGCCCTCCAGGGTTTTATGCCATCTGGAGAGTAGGAAGTAAGATTTTCCTATTTTTATTTCTCCATTCTTGGGCTTTTTCAAAATCTGAGTTGCTAAATGCTAACTTTGTTTCTTTTCCCTGTTTTAGCACTTCCTCCTCCCTCTAGAGATCCATGCTATAAACAAATTTTTGAGAGATTGAACGCCGTGGCGGCAGAAGAGAGGAGTATAAAGTTCTTGTTAAATGATGGATTTTTACATCAATATGGGCTTCTTCATCCTTCTTGCTTCACTCAGTCTCGTGAAGTCCCAACTGAAATTCCTGATTCTCCGACGGAAACTTCTGATGCCCCGGTCCCTATTAAAGAGCACATTCAGGGAGGAACCTCTATAGAAACTCCACTAGTGAGATGTTCAGTTCCGAAGGACGTTGCGGGGCCGTCTGATAAGTCTGCACTTGCCCCAGTTATCGAAGAGGAAGAAACTCCACGATCCTCCGGAAGATCTGCCGACGAAGGGGTTGAAAAAGCCAGTCCCAAAAAACATGAGGGTGATGATGTTTTCGAGCGGTTGAGCGATTTAATTGTGACTTCTCAAGAACTTTTCAAAGATGATGTTTCCAAAACTGTTTCTTCTGTAATTGAGGCGACATCTTCTCTACAACAAATGTCAACTCCTCCTACTCAAGTTATCACTACATCTATTTCACAGAGTGGTCTGTAACTTGATGCGCGTAGTTTACACGTTACACAACACTTAGGATTTTTCATCACTTCTACGCGTTTATCTTCTTGTACTTTAAAGATTTCTAAAGCTTATTATTTTTATTCCAGATTCTCCTATGGGGCGCAGCGGCTCGTACTATGATGATTTCCAGCGCTACGGGAGGCGTAGCCAGTATGATTACAGGCGTTACCTCCCTTCTTACAGAGAATCAGATGAAGAGAGGGCTATCAGGAAAGCCGACGAGAGACGAGCATATGAAGAACGTCACCGAAGGGAACAAGAAAGACATGACCCTCCCCACAGAGATGATGATACTCAAAAGAGAAAAGCTCACGATGAGAGAGGTAAAGGTCACATAGACGATTCTTCTAACAAGCGAGCTAGACTTACTGAAGAAACAATGCCGATAGCTTCTGAACATGTTCCTGCTAAATCTCCTGCTCCCGTTCGCTCCGACATTCAAGCAATCATCAACCGGCCCGCATACCAAGTCGGGCAAGGTCCTCCCACTCTTCAAAGTCGATTTCCTCAGTGGTGCTTGAGAGGGGTTCGATTTGATCTCGACTTGGTTCCTCTCGACAAACCGGCTATGCTGCGAAATCTTGATACTGTCAGGACCGATATTGAAAGAATGTCAAACTGGCAAAAACTTGTCGACGAGCTTCAGAGGGTTAACCGAGCCAATCTTGAGGCCATGCTCACAATGGAGAACGATAAGGCTGAGTGGCAGAAGACTCTCGAACAGCATGACGCTGAAATGAGAAGTATTGCTTCCTATAATGAAAAGCTGGAAGCGGAAGTGGAAAAGCTTAAGGAAGAATTAGTTACTTCATCAACTTCCTATTCTCAAAAGGAGAGCATGCTTCAGCAACAAGTACGAGATGCGCATGCCAGTCAAAGAGCGGTCGAAGATAAGCTTGCACATAAGGAAAAGGTCATAGAAGAATATCGTGCTGAAACTGTACAGCTGCGAGAACAAACCGGCTCTCAAAGCTTGGAGATAGAGTTGTTAAAAACTCGACTTGCTATGGCCGAAAAGGAGCGCGACGAGGATGTTGCTGGTAAACTTGCGGCCGAAGAGGCCCATCAAGCAACCAAAGCTGAAATTAGCTCCACACTATTTGATTTTTATCTGCACAGCATTTTGGGGCGTGGCAGCCTTGCTTTTCTAGGCCCTAAATACGAAATTACATTACCTGAAGTCTGGGAGGCAGCACTTGATATGCTAGGTGGCAAAGGTGCTGGTTATGCTGAGACAGCTCTTGAAGAGCATTATCTTGATGATGATGCCTGCGCCGCTCTTGCCAAGGGAAAAGAGCAACTCGCCAAGGTACGGGCCGGAATGGCGGAAGGGGAACATTCTGAGAAAGAAATACCGCCTACTACCTCTGAACGTCCTCTAGTTTCTTCTGAAGTTGACATCGCAGGTTCCAGTGCTCATTCACTGCCTCCTACAAGAACCGGGGTAATTACCCCTACTGATGAAGAGGCTTTGGAAGACATTGGGGCTCAAAATTATGAGATTGAACTGACGAAGCCAACATCTTCAGGTAATTTCGACATTGGTCCGATTCAGGTGGATTGCCTGCTTATTCCTCAAAAATTTGATGAGCTTCTCGATTACTTCTTCAATCTCGATGAACCCATATCTCCCTTCTTTTGGGAAGATACTAACATTTTCAATTTCTCTTCTTCTGCAGTTGAAACAACAAGTGCTGTACAGACTTCGCCTCCTCTGGTTATTCCTCCTCCATCTCTTCAGGTGACTCCTCCTTCTGCTTCACAACCCGGGTCACAAGAGGAGAAAATTGAGGCTCTTCATGGCTTGGATGACCCTATTGCTTCGCAGGAGCAAAAAGATGAGGGACTTGAAGGAGGCGAGATCTCTCCGGAGCGGACTCCTTCTGACGATGTAGTTTTGTCCGCTCTCGTTACTCCAGGGAGTGAGTCTTCTTCGAAGAGAAGAAAGAAGCATGGGACATCGAAGAGGAGGGGGAAGAAAATTATCACCACTGAAGAGGAACCGGAAATTGCACCAGTTGCACCTCCCTCCCCTTCTTCCCTTATGCCTTCAGACCGACCTGAAAGACCTGAAAAGCTAACCATTCGGCCGGGTAAACGGTCTAAAGGCGGCAAGAAGAAATGAAGAGTTGAGCTTTTTGATTCCTTTTTTGTGTAATGGTCGGATGTTGTGCAGGCACCGGCCCCTGCTTTTTATTTTGAAACCTGTATCTGCAATATCTGCAATTGAATAAAATGATTCTTTATTTGTACAGACTTTTGTTTGAATTTGAGAATGCATTTATTATTCATTTTTGTACAAGTTTATTTATATGATATTGCGGTGAGCTTGTGGTATGTTGTTTGAGCGTACTTTACCGACGTAGCTATACCACTTTGTATGTAACTATACCATGTTGCCCCCATACCATGAGCTTACTGCAATATCGTATACTTTGAGGGGACTTGCACTCTCGTTTTCTAAAGAATAATTACTTCATTCTCGAAGAGAATTTTCGTAGAGTGCAACTTCCTTCATATAAGTTTCTACGCTTTGTCCTTCGAAGAAATCACTTTTTCCTTTTGCGTATGTATACATTTTGCCAAGTGAATTCTTCTATGTGGTAAAGCGGACCTCTGAATGTACTTTAACTTTCTTTCCCCCTTCTTTTTTTTTTAGAATAGGTAAATCGCTCTTCCTTTGAAAGTTAAAGTACGCTCTTGATGAGGATTTTTTTTTTTTTAATAAAAATTTGTGCCTCTGAGGAGAGATTTTTTCACGTTTCAACACTTGGAAGTTTTATTTCAATCTTGGTGAAACGTGTTCCTCCAAAGAGTTGTGCCTTTGAAGAAAGCCTTTTCACGTTTCAACACTTGGAAGTTTTATTTCAATCTCGGTGAAACGTGGGCTTCTGAAGAGGTCTTTTTTTTTTTTAATTGTGTCCCCGGGAGGGGGTTGTACCTCTGAGGAGGGATTTCTCACGTTTCAACACTTGGAAGTTTTATTTCAATCTTGGTGAAATGTGTACCTCCAAAGAGTTGTGCCTTCGAGGAAAGCCTTTTCACGTTTCAACACTTGGAAGTTTTATTTCAATCTCGGTGAAACATGGGCTTCCAGGAAGGTCTTTATCTTGTTTTGCATTTCAACTTTGGTTAAGTGAAATTCCGAAGAGCGGTTGTTACACTTCAACTCCTGGTGAAATGGGCCTCCGAAGAGGGCTTTTATTTTGTTTGCATTTCAACTCTGGTGAAGTGTAATTCCGAAGAGCGGTCATAACACTTCAACTCCTGGTGAAATGGGCCTCCGAAGAGGGCTTTTATTTTGTTTGCATTTCAACTCTGGTGAAGTGTAATTCCAAAGAGCGGTCATAACACTTCAACTCCTGGTGAAATGGGCCTCCGAAGAGGGCTTTTATTTTGTTTGCATTTCAACTCTGGTGAAGTGTAATTCCGAAGAGCGGTCATAACACTTCAACTCCTGGTGGAATGTGCCTCAGAGAGGGTTTTCATCGCCTGGAAGTTACTCTCTCATGGTTGGAGGGTCATGACTCCTCCAATCTTTTTTGTTGAGTAGAGAACTTTCTTTTTTGTGGCGTATGACCCATTAGAGGTCTTTATCCTCCGAAGAGTTGTGCCTCTGAAGAGGACTTGTGCTTCCGACGATGGCTTTGGTTGTTCCTCTGTTCACTTGCTTATGCCTTTTCAATGATCCTCTCCCCCCCCTTTTTTTTTTACAAGTAACTTGTTTAATCCAAGGAAGTGTGCTTCATTGTCAGGCAATTTCGTGAGAACGAGCACTAGCTTCTTAATTGGATGTTTGTTTGTTCAAACGATCTCAATTTATTAGCAAAGACCCGTTTCTGTCGAAATCATAGGCCGTTCAATTGAAGTACTTCCTATCAAGGATTTGAATTCAGGGCTTTTGTGACTTGAAATTTGGCGAGAATCACTTGGTCTTTTTATGTGCAAGTTTCACTTCCATTGTCTGCAAAAATTTAAATCGACATTTCAGCAATACATTTTATGTACTTTTTATATCGAAAATAAAGCAGACATGTAATAATAATAAGGAACACAAGATTTATAGTGGTTCGGCCAAGAAATTGGGCCTACATCCACTTTATATTCTTTCATTATTTACTTGCATCAGTTTTACAATTGCTTTCAATTACAAGAATCATACATTCATAATTCTTTTTACAATATTTCAACAAAATTTTCAAGTAAAGTATGGACGAAAATGGTTGATGTTCCATGCCCTTGGAATTTGATCTCCTTCAACAGTGGTGAGTTTGAATGTGCCGTCAAGAAGCTTCTGACCTATTACATATGGTCCTTCCCAATTTGGCCCAAACACACCTGTCGCTGTCATAATTCTCTTCAGGACTAGGTCTCCAATCTCAAAGCTGCGTTGGCGAACTTTGGAATTGAAATGTCTGGCTATTCTTTGCTGATGAGCTGCAATTCTGAGATTAGCCTCATCTCTTTTTTCATCAAGGAGATCTAGCGCTTCAAGCTGTAGCTTTTCGTTTTCTGCTTGATTGAAATGGATTCTTCTGTGTGAAGGGACCTCTATTTCTACTGGAATCATTGCCTCTGACCCGTATGTCAATGAAAACGGGGTGTGCCCAGTCGCAGTTTTGTGAGTGGTTCTGTATGCCCATAGTGCCAGTGGTAGCTGATCGACCCAACCACCTTTTGCTCTTTCAAGTTGCTTCTTGATGGTTGACTTAATAATTTTGTTCACGGCTTCCACTTGCCCGTTTGCCTGCGGATGAGCTACTGCTGAGAAGCTTTTTCGGATTTTGAATCGCTTGCAAAAATCTTGGAATTCTTCACTTTCAAACTGAGTTCCATTGTCTGTAATTATTTTTTGAGGCACACCATATCTGCAAATGATGTTTTTAGTCACAAAACTTATCATCTTCTTTGAGGTGATAGTAGCCAGTGGTTCAGCTTCTGCCCACTTAGTAAAATAATCTACAACAACAATGGCATATTTAATTCCAGATTTGGCAGTTGGTAACGGTCCTACAAGGTCTATCCCCCATATTGCAAATGGCCATGGACTGACTATCTGTGTGAGTTCAGTGGAAGGAGCTCTAGGAATTTTGGCGAATCTTTGACATCTATCACATTCTCGGGAATACTTTGCTGCATCTCGATTAATTTCTGGCCAAAAATATCCGTACCGGAGAATTTTCTTTGCTAATGTTTGGCCACCTGAATGATCACCACATTCTCCTCCGTGTACCTCTGCTAGGATTGCTTTAGACTCTTCCCTGGATACACATCGAAGTAATGGCATTGAGAATCCCCGTCTGTATAACTGGCCATCCTGGACTACGTATCGAGAGGCTTTTCTCAGTAGCTTTTGTCGTTCTTTCGAGTTCCCTGGTAAGGATCCATTGAGCAGATATTCTATTATCGGAGTCATCCATGATTCTTGTTCTTGAGACATGCTCATGATCCAATCAATGTCCATCTCATCAATGCTAGGAGTCGACAGGACCTCTACTGGAGTTAGCCCCATAAATTGAGCTTCGCCTGTGCTCGAATACTTTGCGAGAGAATCTGCTTTCATGTTTTCTTTTCGAGGAATGTGACTTATCATGTAATGGTCGAAATCACCCAGGAGTTCCCAAGCCTTTGACAAGTAGGCGGGCAGATTCCCCCCTTTTGCTTGGAATTCCTTTTTTACTTGGCATACAATAAGCTAAGAATCACTGAATATCTGTAACGCTCGGATGTTTAATTCTTTAGCAATCCTTAAGCTAGCGATAAGGGCATCGTATTCTGCTTCATTGTTTGTTGAAGGAAATTCCAATCTTAGTGCATAGCATAATGATCGACCTTCAGGAGTCTCAAGTACAACTCCGGCTCCAGAACAGTAGTCGTTTCTCGCACCATCGACATATAACTTCCACTGGATCGGGGAATTGTCGACCGTTTCTTCCTCACTGTTATCCTTATCTGTAAATTCTGTAATGAAATCCGCTAAAGCTTGTCCATTGATTGCTTTCCGAGGATGATAAGTGATGTCATACTGACTGAGTTCAATATTCCACTTTAGAAGACGACCCGAAGTTTCAGGGCGAAACAGGACTTGCTTTAAAGGTTGATCAGTGAGGACTCTGATAGGATGAGCTTGAAAATATTGCCTCAACTTCCTAGACGCAATTAGTAAGCAATAGGCGAGTTTTTCCAACTTAGAGTAATTCATCTCTGCCCCAGTGAGTCTTTTGCTGATATAGTAAACTGGATGTTGAATCCTTTTGTCTTCCCGTATCAGCGCTGCACTTAAAGCATGAGATGATACTGCCAAGTATATAAGAAGATCCTCGCCATCGCCAGGCCTAGAAAGTATTGGAGGCGTCTCCATATGGCGAATCAATTCATCAAAGGCTTTTTGGCATTCGGGAGTCCAATCGAAGTTTTTCCTTCCTTTCTTTAGGGCGTCAAAGAATGGGATGCATTTATCTGTGGCTTTGGAAATAAACCGACTCAAGGCGGCAACTTTTCCATTGAGACTTTGCAATTCCTTCTTTGTTCTAGGAGCTTTGACTTCTTTCAATGCAGTAATTTGAGCTGGACTGGCCTCAATGCCCCTAGCGCTCACGATGAAACCTAAAAACTTGCCGGATTCCACTCTAAATGAACATTTTAGAGGATTGAGCTTCATTCCGTATGTTCGGAGGACAGCGAACATGTCTGCTAAGTGTTCTATGTGATCCACTGCTTTCTTAGACTTTACTAACATGTCGTCGACGTAGACTTCCATAGTCTTGCCCAGCTGCGGTTTGAACATAGCATTAACGAGTCTTTGGTATGTTGCCCCTGCATTCTTCAATCCGAAGGGCATAACTCTGTAGCAGTAAAGACCGGTGTCGGTGATAAAGCTCGTGTCCTCCTGATCTGGCTCATGCATCATGATCTGGTTATATCCGGAGTAAGGATCCATAAAAGATAATAATTCGTGTCCCGCTGTTCCGTCTACCAGTTGATCGATTCTGGGTAACGGGAAGCAGTCTTTGGGGCAGGCCTTGTTTAGATCTGAAAAATCGATGCATACTCTCCATTTTCCATTGGCTTTCTTAACCAGCACTGGATTTGAAACCCAATTCGGATATGTAGATTCTTTGATAAAATTATTCTCCATGAGCCGATCAACTTCTTCTTTTAATGCCGCTGACCTTTCCGGACCTTGAGTTCTCCTTTTCTGCTTTACAGGTATAAATTTTGGATCAATATTTAGAGCATGCACTGCAACTTCTGGGGATATTCCGCACATATCGGCATGAGTCCAAGCAAAAACATCCAGATTTGCCTTTAAAAAAGATATTAAGATATTCTGAATTGACGCATTAAGTTGTGAACCCACATTCAACACTTTGTTTGGGTCCTTTGGGTCAACAGGTATTGGTATTGTCGTTTTCGCCGGTACCACTCTATTTTCCCCTGCACTGACTTTTCTAGGGTCCATTTCTTTCCTTGCTCCGCTGTGCTCGCCAGTGCAGGGTCCGCCTTGTAATTGCTACAAGGCTGGTTCTTTGATGCGGACTGGGGCTGCCGCATTCTTTCCCATTTCTCTTTTTCTGGTTTCTCGTAGCTCTGTCAGATAGCACTCTCGCCCAGCATTTTGATCACCTTTTATAACTCCTACTCCATTGTCTGTAGGGAATTTAATAGTGAGGCACCACGGGGCAAGAACAGCTTTGAACGCTGCCAGAGTTGGGCGACCAAGGAAAGCATTGTAAGCAGAAAATTCGTCGACAATCACAAAAGTTTGCTTGCGGACCACTTTTCTTTCTCCTTCTCCAAGTTCCACAAACAAATCAATGGTCCCTACCGGCTGCTTTGGCTCCCCAGTGAAACCAGCAATTTTCTGCGATGAGGCTTGCACATCAGCCATAGGGATCTTCATTTGGTCGAATGTTTTCTTAAAGAGAATATTGCAGGATGCGCCACAATCAATGAGAACTCTTCTGACAATAGCTGGTCCGATACCAGCCGAGATGACTAGAGGATCCAAAGTAGGAGCTTCAATACCTGCGGAATCCCTGGCTCTGAACACAATATCATCATCGAAAGTTCTTTGTTGCTTCAAAGGCGTAGCACCTTCCAAAACAAATACATCTTCCTCAGTCGGCACATACTTTAAAGCTCTGGTATACCTTTCCATCTCACCCCAGCTTCTGCCTGCTGGGTGAGGTCCCCCTGTAATGACATTAATAATGGGCCTTCCAGATTCATGCCCTGCAGCCTTCTCAATCGTCCTAGGCTGTTGACTAGGAGCCTGTTGCCCCTGACTAGATGAAGCAGGATTGTTGTTATTCTTTTTCACAAATTGCTGCAGTTTGTTTTCCCTTAGCAACTCTTCAATCAGATTTTTCAACTGGCGGCATTCATCGGTCTCGTGACCGGGTTGATTATGGAAGCGGCAGAACTTTCCACTCTGTATAGCCTTTTTCCCGGTCCTTAGAGGAGGAGGTTTAGGGAAGTCAACAGAGTCTTTAATGGCAAGGTAGATACGCTCCGGTGTATCTGATAAAGGAGTATACTCTGATGGCTTGAAGGATCGGGGCTTCTTCAGATTACTCTGTTTCTTCCCATTGTTATTTTCCCTTTTTTGCCCTACAGATTCATTCTTGCGTGGAGCAACAGTGTTATCTTCAGCTTTTTCCAGCACTGCCTTTACCGGTATGGGACGGATTTCTAAGCGTATGAATTCATCTGCTTTTCTATAGAATTTTTCAAGGGAATTTGGTTCCTTCATGTTTAGCCATTTCCCAAATTCGCTCGACTTGTCAATACCCTTCATCAGATAAGTCAATATCATTCGCGGTTCTGCATTGTCCACCTCAGCTAACGCTGTATTAAAGCGGTTTAAGAAAGATCTGATAGTCTCTCCTGGGCTCTGCTCCAAACTTGATAGTGACATGATATCTTTGGCTTTTGAGGCATATAGTCTGAACTGCTCCTTGAACTTCCGGGTCAAGTCAGAAAACTGATCGATAGATCGGACGGGCAGCTTGGTGAACCAAAGCAGAGCTACGCCTTCGAGATACACAGGGAAATATCGGCACTTTATTTCATCAGAGGCTCTGGCACTAGTCATGTGCCAATCATACTTGTATAAGAATTCGTTCGGATCACTCGTCCCCCTGTAAGCTGGAATGGTTGGTGGGACAAACTTCCTTGGGAATTCAGCCTTTAAGATTTTCTCGGTAAATGGAGTTTTACTTGGGGCGAAACCCCATTCTTTCTCGTCTTCAACCCTCTGCATACTCTCTTTCATAATTTGTCGGACCATTCCAGAAAGATACTCCTCATCATGTCGAGTTCTAGATCCACCAACCTCTGGAAGTGTTTATTCAAAGGGGCTAGTAGCCCTTTCAGGAGCATTTCTTTCTTCAGCATCATGAAGGTTGCCAGCAAAATTCCTCTCATTACCCGCTGGTTGACGGTTTGCCCCAAGCAGATCGTTCAACCTATTTAGAATTAGGGCATTCTGGGCATTTTGAGCCTCGAGTTGTGCATTTTGGGCATTGATCTGTTGGTTCAGCCCTAAAATTGCAGCATCCAGCTCTGCCTTTGTAACTCCGACAGCTGGAGTGGCTTGATTCGATATAGGGGAAGCGGAGGTTCCCTCTTGAATATTCCCAGATCTGACAGATCTACTCTTCCTTCCAGGAGCCATAATCTCGGATAGACTTCTGGTTTTCAAGGAAATTCTCTCTACAAATCTCTATGAAGCAATATGGCAACTCGCCTGAGTTCAATTCTCAGTGAAAGCACCAAAAATGTTAACGCTAAAAATTGAACGCTAACACCCCGGTGTGTGGAAGGTAATTGTGAAAGCACCACCCGTTGGTACGGGAACAAAATATAAGCAGAGAAATCATAGAGAAACTATAGAAGACACAATATTTATAGTGGTTCGGCTTAAGATCTAGCCTACGTCCACTTTAAAACTCTTTATTGCTGATTTGGTTACAATTCTTTACAACAATCTTCAATTACAACCCACTTAGACAAATAGCTCAAACTCTGATGTAGAAGAATCCTTCGAATGCATGGCGAATGAGTTAGATTTCCTCTTGAGATTTGTTGAAATGTCTTTGGTGATTGGAATGATAGAAGTGTTGCTTGAATGTTGCTTAAAGTCGAGACAATGGCAGAGTAATGGCGTCCAGGAAGTCAGTCCAAAAGTCCCCTCAATGCTCAATGTGGTCATGTATTTATAGACAATTTTCTAGGCTGAAATTGTCAAGTCATGAGTCGTGACCGACTAAAGATGAGTCGTAAGTCGTGACCGACTCAGGATGAGTCGTATGTCGTAGGCGACTCAACTGGTTGAGCCCTGACTTCATATCAGAGCGTCTCCGGTCCTCTGTATACAGCACAAGTCCTAACTCGTCTGCGAGTTAATAGGTCGTGGTCAAAAATGAGGCGGCATAGGATTTCTACATAGTAGCTGTAAGTCGTAAACGACTAAAGCTAGGTCGTGAACGACCTATCATAAGTCGTAGGTCGGTCCTTTGTTGTTTTGAGAGTTTAGTCAGTTAAGTCTTTTGACACCTTAGGTCGTTGAGTCGTTAGAGAACTTGAGTCGCTAGCTCCATGAGTCGTTAACCCGTTGAGTCGGCCGGCACCTTTAAGTCGCTAAGGTTATAACCCGGTGAGTCGTTATTCCTCCTGAGTCGCTGAGTCGTAACCCTTCGAAGCCGTTGAGTCGGTAACTCCTCCAGGCCGTTGAGTCGGTAACTCCTCAAGGCTGTTGAGTCGGTAACTCCTCAAGGCTGTTGAGTCGGTAACTCCTCAAGGCTGTTGAGTCGGTAGCTTCCTGAGTCGGTGGCTTGTTGAGTCGGTAGCCTGTTGAGTCGGCCCAGACCTTGACTCGTTGCCTAAACGGAGTTAACAGGTTGAAAAGTCAATTGATACATGATTCATATAACTTAATCTTCTCTGTGACTAACTGGAATAATTTTTCTTTCCCTAACCCAACTATCAATCCAATACATCAAGAGACCAATGATTAAATTGATTCGAGCAAGAATTTACACTCAACAACAACAAAAATCCCAAATTCAAGCTCGAAGCATAAAAAGAGAGAAAAAAGAAAGTTTGAATTCAGTGTAATAGAGTTTGAGCTTGGGTTCATACGCAGCAATAAAAAACAGTCCACAAATCCGATAAATTTGAATTCCAACTTAGTATTGATACCATAAAATCGAATGGAATAAACAAGTAAATGAATCTAAGGATAATTTCATGTAAACCAAAAAATCGAATCATCTTTACGAAATTAGAACATAAATACAAGTTCAAACTTAAAGAATTTGAAATCAAAGTCAAGCGTGGTAAATTAATTTTAAGGATAAAACAATAGACACATACCTTGAATTCGAACTCATGTTGAATGAAAATAGGAATTTAAAAGAATTGGAAATTTTTTATTCTTTCTGTAAACTTTTAATGGCAGGCAAATGAAAAGAGAAGAAGAAAGCATAATTTATGAAAGTAGCGGATGCAGGGAAAGCCACCCGATCAAATTTAAAGGAACGACCAAGATCTATTTGAAAATAACAAAAGGGCGGAAATTTTACGGCTTTCAAAATGGTTGATTTAGAAAGTCAAGAGCATCCCTCCGTCCAGGGGAGGGGGAAGGGGCAGGTTTACTATTAGTATTCACTTCAACCTTGTAGAAACTAGGAAGAATATAAAAGAAGGATTTATAAAAAGAGATAACAATAACAAGACCTTTCGAAGGATTCGAAGGGATGCACATGCAAAAGTTAAATGTTCTATTGTGATATCCCGGAAATTTGGCAATATAAATTTAATAATCTGTGTTAAAATTTAATCGATTTGATAAAATTTTGATAATAAATTTTGCATTGATCTAATAATCATCTTTTAATAAAAATTTAAATGCGTAAATTTTATCTTTTTAAAGCCAATAAATTGTTTTCTGTTTATATATATATAATTGCATATATTATAAATTGATAAGCTTTGATTTTGAATTTAGTAAATGAATTAATTTTCTAACTCTAATTTATATTTGGTAAATTGAAATTTGATTTAAACTTAACATCTAACTTTTCAAAGCAATTAAATAAATAATTAAATGGTTTGTAAATATTTAAGGTATATCTTATTTGTTTTAAAAAAATTAATTAATTTAAATATGAATTTAAATTAGATATAACATAAAAACATTGTTTTATTCTCTTTTTAAATATTGCTTGAATTTTTTATAAGAAGTTAAAATACAATCTACAAATGATCTTAATTTGTTTATAATCTCTTTTATAAATTATTTAATAATGTTTAATTTGTTATTTTTAAATAATAATGATAATACTTAGTTTTTCATAAACATAAATAAATTTTTAGAAATAGATTGTTATTTTTAAATTTAATAAGAATTATATATGCACACATATATAGCTTGATTTTTTTAAAATTGGATTTGGTAAATTAATTTAAATTTGAATTTGATGTTGTGAAATTTAAAGGAATAAATATTTAAATTTTTTTGAATAAGCATATATTATTAATTTTTTTGTTTCATTTCTTTTTAATTTAAAAAAAAGAGGTAAATTCATTATACATACATAAGAATAATAAATTTAGATTTAAAAGCTTTTGTAAACTATTTAAATTAAAATAAAGGTACTTAAGACATGTGTAATCTCTTAAAACAACTAAATGACATGTGTTAAGACCTAAACTAAATTAAGTGACAAATGCTAAAACTTAAAACAAGCGTCCTTTTTATTTTATTTTCCTTTTCTCTTATTTTAATTAAAGACTATTTATTTAAACATATTACTTCTCATCCTTTTTCTTTTTCTATTCTTTCTTTCTCTAAAACTTAAGAAAGTCTTCAGCCCAAAATCTTCAATCAACATTCAAACAAATCTGAAATCTTCTTCTTCAAATCAAAAGCCAAGGCAAATATAAATCTGCAAACTTTTGATTAAAACCAATCTGTTCAAAACCAAATCTGAAACCCATGTTTCCTCCAAAACCAGAGGTCAAATTAACCTGAAATTCATTCTTCAATTCATTAACCTAAATAATCAAATCTGTTATCCCCTCAAAATCAAATCTGTAAATAATCCCCTCAAAGAAACAATCTGCACTGATATCTCCTCTAAATCAAAATCCTCTAAAACTTATTCAAACTTGAAATGCAAATCTATTATAAAACTGTAGCCTTTCCAATTTCATCAAGCCTTTATGCATTTTCTTTTCTGGAAGCTTGTATTTTCCTAGATGCATGTAACTGTAAATCAGGAAGCATTGCAGCAAAAACAAGATGGAAGTTTTTTTTAAAATCAAACATGCAACTGTAGTTTTTAAAGTACTGAAGCAACATAAAACATTCAGGTTCAAGCTTGTCAAACATGGATGCTCTGCTCTTATAAAAATCGGTGAGTAAGATTTTTTTACTAAATAAACTTAAGTATAAATCAATTGCTTGATTTTCTTTAGAAATAAAATGTTTGTATGTTTTTTTCAAGCTTACTACTAGTATATAGATGAGTGTATGTTGTAATGCATGTTGCAGTGTAAATTATTTCCTGATCCTAAGTTCCAAGTTATAGAATTTGCTTAAATTTCCATTTCAGATAAATATGTGTTAAGTTTTAAGATTTAAACAAATTTGGTTGTGTAATGTAAATTAAGTTTAAATTTTATTTAAAAAAATATATAATGTACTGTCTCTGGAAACAAAAATATAACAGAACAAATTATATGAAAGTAGTAATTTAATTTGCCAGATTCATTGATTTAAAGTTTATAAACCAATTACATTAACAAAGACTTGAATTTTAAAACTAAAATTAAAAATTTTAGTTTGAAATTGACTGTGTATTTCTGGTTTAACCAGAAATCCTATTTTGGCTTGATTCTGTTGATCTAGGAAGTTTGGATGGCCATTGTTTTTCCTGGTGATGGAGAGTGATGATCTAGTATTAAGGGAAAAATGGTAGTTGATGGATTAATGCAGTGAGGCAGTAGTAATTAGGGATCAAAGTATTTAACCCTAGTTCTTAGTTGATCAGTAATTTGGTCGACGCAAATACTAGAGGTGATTGAGTTTATCCAAACTGAGGGGATTGATGGTAGGTTGCTTATCGAAGGTGATGGTGGAAGGTTAGGATCTCTGGTGGTCGGAATTTTAGTGATTGAGGCATTTACCTGTTGCGACATTGTTCCAGTTTTTGAGCTTGAATGCTCGATTTTGATTTTGGGGATCTAAAAATTGTTTGAGGGTCGGAATCGAGTTGGGGGATGGTCGGTGACTTGCGCAAATGGTCGCGAGAGGTCGGAATTGGTTGCCGTGGTGGTGCAGGTGCACAGGGGAATCTTGGCGTGTCGGTTGTGTTTCGAGGAAGAAGAGGTACTCGTGTTTGTAATGGGTTAGTCTATGATTTGGTCGAAGCTATGGGGTTTGGAACTCGAAGTCATTGTTGTGAGGCTCGGGTATACTGTTGTTACAGGGATGTGTAAACCTGTCAGCGCCTATAAGTCTTAATGAATTAAATGGAAATTGTTACTCGAGTTACTCGAGTTTATTTTAGTGTTTGTTCGAGCTATAATAGGTTCGGCTCGAATAGTTTAATTGTTAGCTCGAGTTAATTTTGTATAGGTTAGAAAACATGTTATGTTTTCAATTATTTAAAACTGAATGTTTAAGTGTTAAGCAAAGATTTAAAATGAGTTTTAAAGATAATTTTAAATTATGAATTCAAGTTTTAATTTGAATCATAGTTGGAAATGAATTAGTTTTTTTTTAAATTTCAATTTGTTTAAAATACTTTAAAAAGGGATTTAAGTGTTAAAAAATGTTTTAAAGAAATTTGTATTTAAATTAGAAATTGAAATATAAAGAAATGTTCTAAACAAAGTTTAAACTGATTCAAATCTGGATTTGAATCTTTGTTTCAAAATAGATTTAAGTTTTTATAAATTTAAGTATTTTAACAAATTTGAATGATAAAGAAAATGTTTGAATTTAAAAAGGAATTTGTTTTAAAACTTTTGTAAATTTCTTTTATAAGAAAAGTATTATTTATCATTTAAAGGTTTTGAAATTGATTTTAAAACTTGTTAAAGTTAAATTACAATTTAATGACTTGTATTTACTTTAATTATTAAGGTAATTAAATGAATAATTAATTTATTTAATAAATTAATGAAATAAATAATCACTTAAAGTAATTAAAGGTTTAAACTTAAAGGTTTAAGATTAATTATTCTTAGAATAATTAATTGTAATTAGTAATCATTAATTAAATAAGATTAGTTTTAATTTAATGATTAATAATTAATTAATCAAATAATAAAGGATTAATTAAGTTATTGTCAACACTTAATTAATTAAATAATTAGGGATTAATTAAATGGGTTATTAATGGTTTATTAATTTATAATTAATAATGATTAAAATAAGTTAGTTATTTCAGAAAAATAATTAATGAATTGTTAGTAGTTAATAAAGGTTATTAACTAAGGATTATTTAATAATTGATTAATGTGATTAATTTTACTTATTAATTGGATTAATTAATTTAAAGATAATTATTTGTGTAAATTTTTAAGTATAATTACTTATGCAAGTAATTAAGGAATTAATTGCTTATTTTACTTAATTAAGTTTAATTTGATTTGATAAGTTAATTAATTCAGTTTAATTAATTAAATTAATCATTTGACGATTTGTGGAGTATAATTACTTAATGTAATTTAAATGAAGAGAAATTACATAGGAGAGTAATTAATGGGTAATTACTGGATGTAATTAATTTTAGTGATTTGTTGATAAAAGTAATTTGAGTATGATTACTTTGTGAATTAATCAAGGGATTAATTGGAGATAATTAATTAATGAGTAATTAATTTATTCGGTAAAGTAATTAAGGGTAGTTAATTAGTGAATGGGTTTAGTCAAGGGTGATTAACAATTATGGTTTAATTAAAGATTAATTACTTAACGTAATTAATTTAATTAGAAAATGTAATTAGAGATCATTAATTATTATAATTAATGATGTAATTAGGAATGGATTTATTTGGAAATAATTTATAAATAATGTAATTAATTAAGAAGTAATGTAATTAATTTATAATTAATTAAGACAGTAATTAAGGATTAATTACTGTATTTGGTTAAGTATAATTAATTTGAGAAATTAATTAGTGGATAATTACTTGAATGTAATTAAAGGTTAGTTAATCAGGGATGATTAATTAAAATGAATAATTGATTAATGATTAATTAATTAATTGATAATTAATTAATAGTGATGTAAGCAAGATTTATAATGATGAAGTAATTAATTTAATTCATTTTAAATTAATTAGAAATGATGTAATTAATTTAATCCATTTTAAATTAATTATATTTGGTGTGATTATTAATCATTGCTTATATATGGATGGATGATATGAATTGCCTTGAATGATTTGAATATCGGATATGAGATAGGTAATGTTAAATGATATGGATGCATTGGTTGCATTGTGATGATGATTTGGATTACCTTTTGGATAATGATAATATGAATTATATGTTGTGATGATAATGTTGATTATCTATTGTGAATCTGTGATTTATCTAACTGTGTATATAGATAATTGAATTGTTTTAAACCTTTAAAACAACTTGGCCTTAAAATACACATTTTGGATTTCGATGAGACCGGGATCGGGTTTCCATATTTGGATATCCTAAAACCACATCGATCCAAATTAACGATAGGTCGTGAATCTCTTGTGAAGAGTGAAGACTCAAGGTGTAAGAACTATATTCGTCAGTATAACTCTGAGTGTGATTCCGAGATGAGTTTGATGGAGTAGTACTTTCAGATTCGAGATAAAGATTCACAGTGCAAGGGTTATCGTTGTTAACTTTGAGGGTGATTCCAAAATGAGTGTAACAAGATCATGCCTTCGATTTTGTTCGAACCCAGAACGAACTTGTATGGATTGAATGCTTTCAGAACATCGTCTGGTGGACGATGAGCATTCTAAGAGATGTGTTCTCTAAAGGTAATCGTAGCCTCAAGCCTCATCAACCGGGAATGGCTAAAATAGGGGAGGTGCAGCAAGGCTAAGTGGGTCATGCCCAAGTAGGATAATATTTTCCCCTGTCTAGAGATCCCTTTTTATTCGGCTTAGTAGGCGGTTGGAACGTAAGCCAACTGCGGGGTTGTCTTGTTTGGGACTGTCAAGTAAGGGATGGTTCCGGTCTTATGTTGCAGGGGATTGGGAGTGATCCTCGGTATGTTGATCTAGGCCACGTACTATGATGGGCGGTTCCCCGGTAGCCCTGCCATTGATGGAATCCAAAATCCAATAAGTGCCAACGGTTTTGATTGTATTACCCACTTTTGTGGCTAGTAGCTGGAATTTATCATGTAACAATTTCGGCTATTTCATATTTACTTGAAAACCCTAGACCTATATTAAAATCACTGGATTTCCTATCAAATGTTTTGGTTAGCGTAAGGTAAAAACTTTTCCATGTTTATGCGTGGGAAGTCTTACGTGATACCTTTCTTTTCAAAAGGTTTTTCAAAGTTAAGCAACTTAAACCTGTTACTAACACCAGACCCATGTCTGACCCGGAGTTTATCTTCTGTTTTCTTAAACTCTTGGGTAGTCAAATTTTTTACGAGTAGCCAAGGGATTCAAGTTAGCTTTCGACGAATTATGGAGGAGCAATGGAGCAGGAGGCTTCGGCGTTAGATATGTAGTTCTGCTGTGTGTTCTCTGTGTTGGTATCTCTTTGTTGTGATGTATTGAATTGTATAACTAGACAGGTGTTTATAACTGTCTAGTATGATGTAAATTCTGTGTAACTCTGATTAGTATTGTATACTATGTAATATTTATGTTATTAATATAATTTATTCGTTCCGCTGTTGAGATTCTAGTGTTGTTTCTTCTTCTTCTCTTTCTTTTCTCTTTACTATCCCTTTCTTTCTTCAAGATGATGCGACTTTTTGTGGTAAGGAAGTCGGGTTGTCTCATCTATAAAATTTCGAAGAGGTCGAAAGGTTACAAAGACACCCTTCCGCTTCCATTTGTTTCCTTTCGAAACCGTACCTTCCGCATGCATGATGGCATTCCAAACAAGTTAATGAACACTTTTCGATAACAATAGATTGCAAGTCTTCTTATACGTAATCCTTTCGAAACATTGGGTTTCGCCTTCATTTACATCCCATAGAAGAATACTTAGACAAAGTTACCCTTCGAAAGTAAAATCATCCTTTCAAACTGGTCGAGACCATTTGCAGTTACAAAGTAAAGTCCATTTTAGTTCAATACTCAAGAAAATGAGGGTTACGCATCAGTCAACATGTATGCCTTCGAAAGCTACCTTACGCATTTATACTTTCTGTTATATTCCGACTCCTTTAAAGACATAGAGTGGAGTATAAAGTGGAGAGCATAAAGTTGAGAGCGCATTTAAACCTATCGATAGAGTCGAAAACTCACATCTTTCTTTCTGGCAGTAGCATAAAGTGGAGAGCGCACCTAACTCTTTTGATGAAGTCAAAATCAATCAAGTTCTATTTTGAAGTAAAGAAGAAGGGTGCCCGAACTTTAGTAGCATCAAAAGGTCTCCAAGGCTGCCCTTCGACCAGGTTGAAAGAATTGATTCCAAACGTGCTAACCTTTAAATAAGACCTTAGGGGTCTAGTTTTGGGGGTCGAATTTCTTTCACTTCGTTCTTATACTTATATTAAATTTGTAAACCCTAATTATATTGGGACTTAACCACTTTCTATCCTTAAGCTTTAAGTAGTAAAGGAATAAATTTTAAAAGAAAATTTATAGCATTCTTGGATATAGTAGCTGATTAGATGATTCTATGTGACTCTGATTAAGATCTGTTTGCATTAACATGCTCGAATGGTTACCTCTCGAGGAAGTTGAAACCATTTAATTCGACTGTTAAGTCTATCCTTTAATTAATTATCCTTAATTAATTACATTAATTAATTAACCTTAAGTTAATTACACAAAAAATTAACCTTCAAATTAATTTATTATCCGCAAATTAATTACCTTAATCAATTAATCACATAAATTAATTATCCTTAAATTAATTCTTCTTTAATCACTTGATTAATTAAACCTAAATCATTAACTAATTAAGTATCCTTAATAATTACATTAATTAATTTAGATTTAATTAATCAAGTGATTAAATAAGAATTAATTTACGGATAATTAATTTATGTGATTAATTGATTAAGGTAATTAATTTGGGGATAAATTAATTTGAAGGTTAATTAATTATATAATTAACTTAAGGTTAATTAATTAATGTAATTAATTAAGGATAATTAATTAAAGGATAATTAACCTTTTAATTAAGTAATTATCCTTTAATTAATAAAATTGATCCACATTGACCACTTCGCAAGGAGGTTTCGAAAGGATACTAAACCAATTGAATAGGTTCGAAAGGTACTTTTAAAGAGGATTCAGGTGTTCGATTCGGAAGGTTATATAAAAAGGAATTTCGATTACAACAACTTGTTCGAAGGGTGAGCTTAAGGGAGTTGAAAGGTTCCAACTGCCACAAGTATTCGAAATTTGGTCTTGAAGGGTTCACTTATCTTTTAACATTTATTTTGGGGTGTTGGCAAATTTTCTTGTTAACAGTTATTCATTTCCGCTACATTAATGTAGTATTGTATTCAACATTTGTAAGACATATATTTATAACCGTCCATGTTAATGCTATGTTAAACTCTGGTAAATGTGTTTAAAATTTTCTGTTGTAAAGATTATATGTTGAAATAATATATATTATTCCATTTATGTAAGATTTTGTTCTTTCCTTCGTTCTACCCTTGACCATCCCTCTCTCCAGCGCGTGTATATACGGCATGTGAATACTGAGAATTTATTAGTCTCGATTTCCAAGGGTCGGAAAGGTGGGTCGTCACAATAGTTATCAAAGCTTAGGTTGGGCAAAAATTTGAGCCTGATAGGGGTAAATCTCATTAGAGACAGGGTCAGTAACACCCTAGAATGAGCAACTCATTAGAGATAGGGTTGGTAACACCCTAGAATAAGATGGGAGTATATCATATAAAAGTGTGTATTTGTTATGATATACAAATGATTTTTTTTTTAGAAAAATATGGTAAATGAAATTATTTTATTTAGGATTATATTTTGAAAATAAAGAAAATATTATGATATTTTGAAAATCAGCCTTAATTGATTAATATTGCTTTGCTTTAATACTTCACTTGTATTTGGACTTAAAACAACAAGCCTTGAAACTTTATAATTGACAAATGCATATTGGTTTAATTTCAGTTATATTTGCTTGTCATTTTATTAGTTTTGCACAACATTTCACACATTTAGGAAACGTGCACCTTCATATTTGAATATCCAGTTCCTTGTGTAGAATGTCTTCTCAAGAAGAGATAATAGAGCAAGCTGAAGGGGTCTTTTCGATAGCCAATCCATTGGATAATCCCCCGGAAAGAACTCCAACTACCCTGAGTCAGCGGGCATTCGACCAACTACATATTCAGTTTGGTATTGCTGAAGCAGATGCTTTACTTCCTGGGCCAAACGATACTGCTGACAGGCCTCCTCTCGGTTTTATCGCTGTCAATCGTCAGATGTGCCTGTGTGGTGCTATTCCTCCTTTCAATGACTTTCTTCAATGACTCCTTCTCCGATTAACCATCTCTCCCTTCCAGTTGCATCCCAATGGCCATGCTATGCTAATGGGACTTTGTGTGCTGTTCAGGAGGACACTTGTTCGTCTTCCGAGCTTTGAAGAAACCTGCTACTTGTGCACATTCACAAAGAACAAAGAATATCCCCCTATCACACTCGTGAAAAGCGCCAGGAATCGTAGATTGATTGTCGATCTTCCGGAAAGCGCCCACGGGTTCTTAAATCAATTCTTCTTCGTTCGTTGCCCTCTAGGATTTTACGCCATCTGGAGAGTAGGAAGTATGATTTCTTATCCCCGCTTTTTCCATTTGAGCTTTTCAAAGTCCGAGTTGCTAGGTGCTAACTTCATTCTTTTCTTTTACAGCACTTCCTCCTCCCTCTAAAGATCCCAGCCAAAAGCTGACTTTTGGAAGATTAAGTGCCGTGGCGGTTGAGGAAAGAAGTGTTAAATTTTTGCTGAAAGATGAATTTCTTCACCAATTCGGACTTCTGCACCCTTCCCGTTCTACTCAGCCTCATGAAGTCCCCGATTCTCTAGTAGAGACATCGGATGCCCCAGTTTCCGTCGGAGAACTTACACCGAAAGAACCTACTGTTGAGGCTTCTCTGGTGAAGTGTTCTGCTTCTATGACATTGTGGGGTCATCCGGCAAACTTGCACTTGCCCCGGTCATTGAGGAAGAGGAACCTCCTCACCAATCCGGGAAGATTGCTGATGAAGGAATTGAGGGGAAAGGTCCCGCCGGGCACGATGGTGACGACATTTTTGAGGGGTTGAGCGACTTGATGATTACTTCACATGAGCTCTTTAAAGACGATACCACTACTGCTAAAGTTATTTCTCCAGTAGTTGAAGCGATATCTATCTTGCAACAAACTCCGTCAGCCCAAGAGTTGACACTTGCTGCAAAATCCGTCATCACCCCCCAACCGAGGAATGGTTCGTAGTTTGACGCGCGTAGTTTGCACGTTACACACACTTAGGATTTTTCAACACTTTGACGCATTCAACTTCCTTGCTTTGAAGATTTCTAAACTTATCTTTTCTTTATTTTCAGGTTCTCCAATGGGGCAATGTGGCTCTTATTATGATGATTTCCATTGTTATGGGAGGCGCGGTTCTTATGACCCCAAGAGGTATCTCCCTGCCTCCTGGGAAACCAACGAAAAAAGAGCTGCGAGGAAAGCTCGTGAGAGGCGTGCTTATGAAGAACGCTACGGGAGATGGGACGAATGACATGATTCTTCCCAGAGAGAGGATGATTCTCACAAACGAAAATCCCGTGATGAAAAAGGGAAAAGTCATGTCGCTGAAGATCCGAGTAAACGGGCCAAATTTGGTGAAAACCCGACATCTGAAATTTCTGAAAAACCCGCTGCTCCCGTCTCTTTGGAAATCCCTTCCAGCTCTCCTGCCCTTTTTTGGTGCTTTCGCTGAGAATTGAACTCAGGCTACTTTCGTCGTTGCTTCGCTAAAGTTTGTTGAAAAAATCTCTTTTAAAACCAGAAGTCTATCAGAGATAATGGCTCCTGGAAGAAAGCGTAGATCTGTTAAATCCGGTGATGTTCATGAGAATACAGCCATTTCTCCTCCGTTAAGTCAAACGGCTCCAAGTGTTGGAGTTACACGAACGGAGTTAGATGTTGCAGTTTCTGGGCTATATTAGCAAATGGAAGCCCAAAACACTTTAATGTTGGAAAGGTGAACGCCTTGCTCGGAGCTAATCATCAACCGGTGAATAATGAACAAAACTCTGTCGATGGTGTTCATAATGTTGAAGCGAGAAATATTCCTCAAAGGGCAGCTGGCCCCGTTGAAGGGACACCTACCCAAGCTGGAGGATCAGGGCCGCAGCCAACCCTCCGCGAACGCTTGTCAAGACAAACTTTTGAGAAAATGGCTGATTTCTGTCCCATAGAGCCTCTAAATGATGAGGAATATTTCTTTTGAATGATACGACAAATCATGAAAGAGAGCATGCAGAGGGAAGAAGATGAGAAGGAATGGGGATTCCCTCCGAGCAAAACTCCATTCACTGAAAGGATTCTTAAGGCGGAATTCCCAAGGAAGATTGTTCCTCCTACCATCCCGGCTTATAAAGGAACAAGCGACCATAACCAATTCCTGTATAAGTATGGCTGGCACATGACTGGTGCCAGGGCATCGGATGAAATCAAATGCTGGTACTTTCTGGTATACTTGGAAGGAGTGGCTCTACTCTGGTTCACAAAGCTACCGGTCTGATCCATAGACCAGTTCTCAGATTTGACTCGAAAGTTTAAAGAACAATTCCGGCTGTATGCTTCAAAGGAAAAGGATATTATATCGCTGTCAAGCCTGGAACAGAATCCTAGGGAATCTATTAGATCTTTCTTGAACCGCTTCAACATAGCTTTGGCTGAAGTGGATAATGCAAAGCCACGAATGGTCTTGACATACTTGATGAGGGCAATCGACAAATCGAGTGAATTTGGGAAGTGGCTGAAGACGAAAGAACCGAATTCGCTTGAGAAATTCTATAAGAAAGCTGATGAATTCATGCGCTTGGAAAGCCTTCAAGCACCGGCTAAAGTAGCATTGACAGAGGTTAAGGATAATACTGCTGCTCCTACCAAAAATGAATCCGAAAGTCAGAAGAGGGAGAATAATGGTGGGAAGAAGCAGAAGGATGTGAAGAAACCTCGCTTCTTAAAACCTTCAGATTTCACTCCTTTGACTAACACACTGGAGAATATCTTTTTTGCTACCAAAGATGTAGTAGAATATCTTAAACCACCTGAGATGAGAGATGGGAAAAGATGCGGCAGCCCCAGTCCGCATCAAAGAACCAACCTTATAGCAATTACAGGGTGGACCCTGCACTGGCGAGCATAGTGGTGCACGAAAGGAAATGGATCCCAAAAAAGCTAGTGCACGGGGGAATAGAATGGTGCCAGTGGAAGTAATAATGCCAGTACCTGTTGACCCGAAAGATCCGAACAAAGTGGTGAATGTGGGTTCGCAACTTAGTGTGACGGTTCAAAATTCCTTGATATCATTCTTGAAAGCAAATCTGGACGTATTTGCTTGGACTCATGCTGACACGTGTGGAATATCCCCAGAAGTTGCAGTACATACTCTGAATATTGATCCAAAGTTTACACCTGTAAAGCAGAAAAGAAGAACCCAGGGTCCCGAAAGGTCAGCAACATTGAAAGAAGAGGTAGATCGGCTCATGGAGAATGGCTTCGTCAGGGAGTCTACTTATCCGAATTGGGTTTCAAATCCAGTACTGGTTAAGAAAGCTAATGGAAAGTGGAGATTATGCATTGACTTCTCAGATTTAAACAGAGCCTGCACCAAAGATTGCTTCATGTTACCCAGGATAGATCCGTTAGTGGATGGAGCAGCGGGGCGTGAATTGTTATCTTTTATGGATGCTTACTCCGGATACAACCAGATTATGATGCATGAGCCAGAGTAGGAGGACACGCGCTTCATCACCGATGTCGGTCTTTACTGCTACAGAGTCATGCCCTTTGGGCTGAAGAATGCTGGGGCAATTTACCAAAGACTTGTCAATGTTATGTTCAAGCCGCAGATTGGTAAAACTATGGAAGTTTATGTTGACGATATGCTGGTGAAATCAAAGAAGGCAGTAGACCATATGTATCAATTGGCAGAAATGTTTGCAGTCCTCCGAAAGTACGGAATGAAGCTTAATCCTTTGAAATGTTCATTTGGGGTGGAGTCCGGAAAGTTCTTGGGTTTCATTGTGAGTGCTAGGGGCATTGAAGCTAATCCTGCTCAGATTGCTGCCTTAAGTAAAAACTCCTAGAACGACGAAGGAATTGCAAAGTCTCAATGCAAAAGTCGCTGCCTTGAGTCGGTTCATTTCCAAGGCCACTGATAAATGCATTCCATTCTTTGATGCTCTGAAGAAAGGAACGAAAATTTTTGACTGGACTCCTGAATGCTAGAAAGCTTTCGATGAGTTGATTCGTCATATGGAAACGCCTCCAATACTTTCTAAGCTCGACAATGGTGAAGATCTTTTCGTATATTTGGCAATCTCATCTCATGCTCTCAGTGTAGCGTTGGTATGGGAAGATGCAAAAATTCAACGCTCGGTCTATTATATCAGCAAAAGATTCACTGGGGCAGAGATGAATTATTCAAAATTGGAAAAGCTCGCCTATTGTCTACTGATTGCATCAAGAAAATTTAGGCCATATTTCCAAGCTCATCCTATCAAAGTCCACACTAATCCATTTCTGAAGCAAGTCCTGTTTCGCCCTGAGACTTTAGGTCGTCTTCTGAAGTGGAATATTGAACTCAGCCAATACGACATCACTTATCATCCCCGGAGAGCAATCAATGGACAAGCTTTAGCTGATTTCGTCGCAGAATGTACAGATAAAGGTGATAGTGAGGAAGAAGAGGTGATTGAGAATACCCCAATTCGATGGAAATTATATGTTGATGGTGTGAGAAATGATTATAGTTCCGGAGCTGGGGTTTGCTTGAAACCCCTGAAGGGCGGTCATTGTGCTATGCATTGAGATTGGAATTCCCTTCGACAAACAATGAAGTAGAATATGAAGCTCTTGTTGCCGGCTTGAAGATTGCTAAAGAGCTGGATGTCAAAGTGTTGCAGATCTTCAATAATTCATAGCTTATTGTATGCCAAGTCAAGAAAGAGTTTCAAACTAAAGGAGGAAATCTGCCTGCTTACTTGTCAAGAGCCTGGGAACTTCTCGATGATCTTGACCATTATACAATAAGTCATATACCCCGGGAAGAGAACATGAAGGCAGATTCTCTCGCAAAGTACGCAAGCACTGGTGAAGCTCAATTATTGGGATTAGGCCTGTGGAAGTCCTGTCAGCTCCAAGCACTGATGAAATGGATATTGACTGGATCATGACTATATCTCAAGAGCAAAAATCGTGGATGACTCCGATAATGGAATATCTGCTCAACGGTTCTCTACCAGGAAATTCAAAGGAGCGTCAGAAGCTGTAGAGGAAAGCCTCTAGATATATAATTCTGGATGGCCGATTGCATAGGCGGGGATTCTCAATGCCATTACTCCGATGTGTGACCAAGGAAGAGGATAAGACAATTCTAGCTGAAGTACATGGAGGAGAGTGTGGAGATCATTCAGGTGGTCAAACTCAAGCAAAGAAAATTCTCCGTTATGGGTATTTTTGGCCAGACATTAATCGTGATGCTGCAAGCGACTCTCGAAAATGTGACTGATGCCAGAGATTTGCGAAAATCCCAAGAGCACCTTCCACCGAGATAACATAGATGGTCAGTCCGTGGCCATTTGCTATTTGGAGAATAGATCTCATCGGACCTTTGCCAACCGCCAAGTCCGGAATCATATATGCCATTGTTGTTGTTGATTATTTTACTAAATGGGCTGAATCTGAACCATTAGCTACTATTACCTCTAAAAAGATGATAAACTTTGTAACTAAGAATATCATTTGCAGGTATGGTGTGCCTCAAAAGATAATCACAGATAATGGAACCCAATTCGAAAAAGCTTTTCAGCAATGGCTCATCCGCATGCAAATGGGCAAGTGGAAGCAGTAAACAAAATTATCAAATCAACCATCAAAAAACAGCTAGAAAAAGAGAAAGTTGGTTGGGTCGATAAGCTGGCACTAGCACTATGGGCATACAGAACTACCCATAAAACTACGACTGGGCACACTCCATTTTCATTAGCATATGGATCAGAAGCAATGATTCCGGTGGAGACAGAAGTCCCTTCACACAGGAGAATTCATTTCAACGAAACCAAAAATGAAGAGTTGCAACTTGAAGCACTTGACTTCCTTGATGAAAAAAGGGAAGCGGCTCGGCTCAGAATCGCAACTCACCAGCAAAGAATTGCCAGGCACTTCAATTCCAAAGTTCGCCAACGCAGCTTTGAGATTGGGGATCTGGTCTTGAAAAGGATCATGAGAGCAACAGGAGTGTTTGCGCCAAACTGGGAAGGGCAGTATGTCATAGGCAAAAAACTTCTTGATGGCACTTTCAAACTGACAACTGTCGAAGGAGATCCAATTCCAAGGGCTTGGAACAGCAATCACTTGCGCCCATATTTTACTTAAGAGCTTTACTGAAATACTGTAAAAGAATTATGGATGTATGATTCTTGTATTGAAGGCCATTGTAAAGCCAGTGCAAGTGAATAATAAGAACTATAAAGTGGATGTAGGCCTAGCTCATGGCCGAACCACTATAAATCTTGTGTTCTCTACTATTATGAACTGCCTGTTTTATTTAGATATGTAAAGTACTTCAATTGTATTACTAAAATGTTGATTTAATATTGCAGGCCATTAAAAAAAGCTTACCCATCACAATACCAAGCGATCCCTGACATCACCCAACAAATGAATGTTAAGCCACAAAAATTTTAGACTCAAATCCTATATAAGAAGTGCTTCAAGCAAACAGTTAGTGGTTCCGCCAGAGGTGGGCCCTTGCTAACTAATTGTGATCGTTTTTGCAAACGAACATCCGATTAATTAGCATGTGTCTGCTCCTACGAACTCACTTAACAATGAAGTACACTTCTTTGGATAAAATAAACTACTTGCAAAAGAAAGGAATGTGTGCTTGAAAAAGACAATAGGGAATCGCTGATATGAGCAAATGGCGAAAAGACATGGACGAGCAGGTAGGAAACAGCCAAGGACCTCTTCGGAGGCACAAGACCTCTTCGGAGGCACAACTCTTCAAAGGATAAAGACCTCTTCGGAGGCACAAGCCCTCTTCAGAGGCACAACTCTTCGAAGGATAAAGACCTCTAACGGGGCTTGCCAAAAAAAGAAAGTTCTCTTTCTCAACCAAAAAAGATTGGTGGAATGACCGGAGGCACCTTCCTAAGTGGAAGGCACAGGGCACTCGTTAACTACTTGAGATGGTTTGTGCGAACAAACATCCAAGTAACTTGTGTCCGCCCCGTGAATCCATCCAACCATGAGAAAGAAACTTCCAGGAAAAAGCCCTACTCGGATGCACACATTTCACCGAGATCTGAAATAAAACTTCACAAGAGTTGAAATGTGAAAAGCCCTCTTCGAAGGCCTATTTCACCAGAGTTGAAATTCTAAAAGACCTCTTCGGAGGCACACATTTCACCGAGATTTGAAATAAAACTTCACAAGTGTTGAAATGTGAAAAGCCCTCTTCAGAGGCCCACTTCACCGGAGTTGGAGTGCCAAAGCCCTCTTCAGAGGCCCGCTTCCCAGGGAACAGGGAGAAAAAAAAAGCCTCTCCCCAGAGGCTGAAACAAAAAGCCCTCTTCGGAGGCCCGCTTTCCAGCGAACAGGGAAAAAACAAAAGCCTTTACCCATAGGCAGAAACAAAAAGCCCTCTTCGGAGGCCCGCTTCCCCGCGTAAAGGGAAAAAACAAAAACCCTCTCCACAGAGGCACACACAAAAAAGCCCTCTTCCCAGAGGCACAATCAAACAAAAGCCCTCTTCGGAGGCACAAATAGGTCAAAGCCCTTTTCGGAGGCTCACTTTACCGCGTAGGAAAATTCACTTGCCAAAAATAAAAGTGACTTTCTCCGAAAGTGAAGTGTAAAAACTTCTTCAAAAAAAAAGACTCCAATACAAGGCGCATTCTACTAAATCAGAGAAATATTCCCTTAAAATGGAAAAAATTATTCTCTAAAGTACGGATGCAAGCCTCCTTCAAATGGGAAAGTTGTTCTCCAAAGAAAGTGTACAAGTCTTCTCGAAACAGAAGAGTTGTTCTCCAAAATTTTGCCAATGTGAAAGAGATTGCAATAAACCGTGGTATGGGGGCAATATAATATAGTTACATTCATGAAAGCAATGCTCAAGCAACATACGACAGGTTTACAGCAACATCACACGAAGAAAATAAAGAAACTTGTATGAAAAAGAAGAATAAATGCATTCTCAGATACAGACATAAGTTTGTATAAGTAAAAATATCATTTTATTCCATACTATGAAAATTTTATACATGTGCAGGTTTCAAAATAAAAGACGGTGGGGACCGGTACCCGCACATTCTCTGGTCAACACAAGTCTTTATATAGACAAGCAAAAAAGCAAAAAGCGAGAGGAATAGCATAGGACCAAACACATCACTTCTTCTTCCTGCCACCTTTCGAGCCCTCCCCTGGCCGGATGATTAACATTTTGGGTTGGCTTGTAAGAGTAGGGGAAGAAAGAGGAAGGGGTGAAATTGGAATTTCTTTTGCTTTTTCTTCACTGGCAGAAGCTTCCCTCCTTTTCTTTGAGACTCCACGCTCCCCCTTCTTCCTTGAAGAAGACTCGCTGCCCGGAGTGAAAAGTGCAGACAACTTTATGTCATCAGAAATAGTTTACTCCGGAGTTCTATCGCCTACTTCAGGTTCCTCGGCCTTCTGTTTTTGTGAAGCGATCGGGTCATCTAGGCCTTGAAGAGCTTCTATCTGCTTCTCTTGTGACCCTGGTTGAGAGGCGGAAGGAGGAGTAATCTGAAGAGGCGGAGAGGGAACAGCTGGAAGAGGGGAAGTCTGAACAACACTTGGCGCTTTCACTACAGGAGAAGAGAAGTTAAAGTCAGTATCTCTCATAAAAAGAGGAGAAAATGGCGCGTCAAGATTTAAGTAATAATCAAAAAGTTCATCAAGCTCATGTGAAGTAAACAAGTAGTCCACTTGAGAAAGATCAGCATTGAGATTACCTGGAGAAGTAGGCTTTACTATGTCAACTTCAAATTTTTGTGCTTCAGTGCTTTCTTGAGTCTTATCTCCAGTGTGGGCGGCTGCACTTTCAATGACAGCTTTAGCAGGAGTTGGAGAATGGCAACTGGAGCCAACAATATCAATGTCGGCCGAAACCGAAGGTTGAACTGGGTCGGTTGAGGTTGCCTTTCCTAAATGTTCACCTTCTGCTATTTCGGCTCTCTCTTTAGCGAGTTGCTCCTTTCCCCTAGCAAGAGCAGCAAGTGCATCGTCATCTAGATAGTGCACCTCCAAATCTGCTTCAGCATATCCAACGCCTCCAAGCATATCAAGTGCGGCTTCCCAGACTTTGGCTAAAGTGATTTCGTACTTCGGTCCCAAAAATCTAAGGCTACCGCGCCCTAGAACACTATGTATGTAGAACTCGAACAAAGTAGAGCAGATTTCGGCTTTAGTTGCCATATGAGATTCTTCGGCTGCTATTTTGCCGACGGTAGCTCCATCACGCTCTTTTTCAACTTCAAAAGGTCGAGCTTTTAACATTTCGATTTCCAAGTTCTGGGAGCTGGTTTTTTCTCGCGACTGAGCAACGTCAGCTCGGTAGTTTTCTACAACTTGTTGTTGTGCTTCAAATTTAGCTTCAGCATCTCTTTGCCCAGCGTGAGCATCTCTCACCTGTTTTTGAAGCACTTCTTCTTTTTGAGAATAAGAAGTGGAAGAAGTGGCAAGTTCTTCGTTAAGTTTTTCAACTTCCGCTTCAAGCTTCTCATTGTAAGCGGCAATACTCTTCATCTCTGCATCATGCTGATCGAGTGTTTTCTGCCACTCGGATTTATAATTTTCCATAGTCAGCATAGCTTCGAGATTTGCATGGTTTACTCTTTGAAGTTCGTCAACAAGTTTCTACCAGCCATACATTCTCTCGATATCGAGTTTGACGGCATCAAGATTTCGCAACACGGCTTGCTTATCGATTGGGACCAAGTCAAGATCGAAACGCACTCCCTTTAAGCACCAGTGCGGAAACCGGCTTTGAAGAGTAGCCGGACCCTGTCCAACTTGATATGGTGGCCTACTGATGATTGTTTGAATATCAGCTCTTTGAAGGGCAGAAGAGATGGAAGGGATTTCCAAAGAGACAGAAGCAGCAGGTTTTTCAGAAATTTTAGATGTCGGTTTTTCACCAATTTTGGCCCGTTTACTCGGATCTTCAGTGACATGACTTTTCCCTTTGTCATCAAGGGATTTTCATTTGTGAGAATCATCCTCTCTCTGGGAAGAATCATGTCGTTCGTCCCGTCTCCCGTAGCATTTTTCATAAGCACGCCTCTCACGATCTTTCCTCGCAGCTCTTTCTTCGTCGGTTTCCTAGGAGGAAGGGAGATACCTCTTGGGTTCATAAGAACCGCGCCTCCCATAACACTGGAAATCATCATAATAAGAGCCACTTCGCCTCATTGGAGAACCTGAAAATGAAGAAAAGATAAGTTCAGAAATCTTCAAAGCAAGGAAGTTGAATGCATAAAAGTGCTAAAAAATCCTAAGTGTGTGTGACGTGCAAACTACGTGCGTCAAACTACGAACCACTCCTCGGTTGGGGGGGTGATGACGGATTTTGCAGCCAGTGTCAACTCTTGGGCTGACGGAGTTTGTTGCAAGACAGATGTCGCTTCAACTACTGGAGAAATAACTTTAGCAGTAGTGGTATCAGCTTTAAAGCTCCTGTGAAGTAATCATCAAGTCGCTTAACCCCTCAAAAATATCGTCACCATCGTGCCCAGCGGGACCTTTCCCCTCAATTCCTTCATCAGCAGTCTTCCCGGATTGGTGAGGAGGTTTCTCTTCCTCAATGACCGGGGAAAGTGCAAGTTTGCCGGATGACAACGTCAATAGAAGCAAAATACTTCACCAGTGAAGCCTCAACAGTAGGATCTTTCGGTGTAAGTTCTCTGATGGAAACTAGGGCATCCGATGTCTCTACTGGAGAATCGGGGACTACATGAGGCTGAGTAGAACGGGAAGGGTGCAGAAGTCCGAATTGGTGAAGAAATTCGTCTTTCAGCAAAAATTTAATACTTCTTTCCTCAACCGCCATGGCACTTAATCTTTCAAAAGGCGGCTTGTGGCTGGGATCTTTAGAGGGAGGAGGAAGTGCTGTAAAAGAAAAGAATGAAATTAGCACCTAGCAACTTGGACTTTGAAAAGCTCAAATGGAAAAAGCAGGGATAAGCAATCTTACTTCCTACTCTCCAGATGGCGTAAAATCCTGGAAGGCGACGAACGAAGAAGAATTGATTTAAGAACCCGTGGGCGCTTTTCGAAAGATCGACGATCAATCTACGGTTCCTGGCGCTTCTCACGAGTGTGATAGAGGGATGTTCTTTGTTCTTTGCGAATGTGCACAAGTAGCAGATTTCTTCAAAGCTCGGAAGACGATCAAGTGTCCTCCTGAACAGCACACAAAGTCCCATTAGGATGGTGTGGCCATTGGGATGCAACTGGAAGGAAGAGATGGTTAATCGGAGAAGGAGTCGTTGAAGAAAGTCATTGAAAGGAGGAATAGCACCACACAGGCACATCTAACGGTTGACAGCGATAAAACCGAGAGGTGGCCTGTCAGCAGTATCGTTTAGCCTTGGAAGTAAACCATCTGCTTCAGTAATACCAAACTGAATACGTAGTTGGTTGAACGCCCGCTGACTCAAGGTAGTTGGAGTTCTTTCCGGGGGATTATCCAATGGATTGGCTATCAGGAAGACCCCTTCAGCTTGCTCTATTATCTCTTCTTGAGAAGACATTCTACACAAGGAACTGGATATTCAAATATGAAGGTGCACGTTTCCTAAATGTGTGATGTGTTGTGCAAAACTAATAAAACGACAAGCAAATATAACTGAAATTAAACTAATATGCATTTGTTACACATAAAGTTTCAGGGCTTGTTGTTTTAAATCCGAATGCAAGTGAAGCGTTGATGCAAACAAATAAGCCTTAATTGATTAATATTGCTTTGCTTTAATACTTCACTTGAATTTGTTGATTCACAGCATTTCATATAATTTCATTAAGTTGATTATCCTTTATCGACTAATCTGTCATTTGATATGGGCGATCAGTGGCAGTATATTCGTCCCATTTTCCTGCAAATGTTTTGTTTAACAGGTTATTAGCATTAAAGTTAATATAATCTGTGAAGAAAGTACAACGAGTTCAAGCAGTTCATTCTAGCAGTTCAAGTTGGAAATTTAATGAAGTCCTATCAAATTCTTGCAATTGTTCAAGTTCTGTTCAAGTCCTAAAGTCACAAGAACGACTCAAGCTAGCTCGGGACTTATTTAGGTCGTCCAGATCAAATCCAACGACCTAGCATAAGTTGAACTCTCATAAGTCGCGTTGTTCGAGGCAAGGAGGTCAAGGAAGTCCAAAATTGTTTAAGTATCAGCTCGGCTGCGACCTACAAGTTGTACGACAAAGGGTTAGCTCGTCTAAATCTTAGCGCGACCTAAAGTTAGGCCATTAAAGGTGTATTTCATCTGAAACAGCATGCTTTGCATCTTAGGTCACCGTCTCTTATGTCGCTCAGAATTTATAAGTTATGTCGTTAAGTCATTAAGGTCGTGCAATTCACATCTAAACCGTTGCCTTAGGTCGTTCGAAGCTCCTAAGCCGTTCACTCCCTCATTCGCCTTAACCCGCTAACTTTGCTTCACTCACAAACCCGATAACCCTCTATCATCTCCACAGTAGAATCCATCATCTTTCAACACCATCAAATCACTTAATCTCTACTTACACCGGGGTGTTAGCGTTCAATTTTAGCGTTAGCAGAACGTAAGCCAACTGCGGGGTTGTCTTGTTTGGGACTGTCCAGTAAGGGATGGTTCCGATCTTATGTTGTAGGGGATTGGGAGTGATGCTCGGTATGTTGATCTAGGCCACGTACTGACGGGCAGTACCCCGGGAGCCCTGCCATTGATGGAATCCAAAATCCAATACGTGCCAACGGTTTTGATTGTATTACCCACTTTTGTGGCTAGTGGCTGGAATTTAATCATGTAACAATTCCGGCTATTTCATATTTACTTGAAAACCCTAGACCTATTATAAAATCACCGGATTTCCTATCAAATGTTTTGGTTAGCGTAAGGTAAAAACTTTTCCATGTTTATGTGTGGGAAGTCTTACTTGATACCTTTCTTTTCAAAAGGTTTTTCAATGTTAAGCAACTTAAACCTGTTACTCACACCAGACCCATGTCTGACCCAGAGTTTATCTTCTGTTTTCTTAAACTCTTGGGTACTCAAATTTTTTACGAGTAGCCAAGGGATTCAGGTTAGCTTTCGACGAATTATGGAGGAGCAATGGAGCAGGAGGCTTCGGCGTTAGATATATAGTTCCGCTATGTGTTCTCTGTGTTGGCATCTCTTTGTTGTGATGTGTTGAATTGTATAACTAGACAGGTGTTTATAACTGCCTAGTATGTGATGTAAATTCTGTGTAACTCTGATTAGTGTTGTATATTATGTAATATTTATGTTATTAATATAAATTTATTCGTTCCGATGTTGAGATTCTGATGTTGTTTCTTCTTCTTCTCTTTCTTTTCTCTTTTCTATCCCTTTCTTTCTTTAAGATGATGCGACTTTTTGTGGTAAGGAAGTCGGGTCGTCTCATCTATAAACTTTCGAAGAGGTCAAAAGGTTACAAAGACACCCTTCCGCTTCCATTTGTTTCCTTTCGAAACCGTACCTTCCGCATGCATGATGGCATTCCAAACAAGTTAATGAACACTTTTCGAGGGCAATAGATTGCAAGTCTTCTTATACGTGCCAATCCTTTCGAAACATTGGGTTTCTCCTTCATTTACATCCCATAGAAGAATACTTGGACAAAGTTACCCTTCGAAAGTAAAATCATCCTTTCAAACTGGTCGAGACCATTTGCAGTTACAAAGTAAAGTCCATTTTGGTTCAATACTCAAGAAAATAGAGGTTACGCATCAGTCAACATGTATGCCTTCGAAAGCTACATTACGCATTTAAACTTTCTGTTATGTTTCGACTCCTTTAAAGACATAGAGTGGAGTATAAAGTGGAGAGCGCATTTAAACCTATCGATAGAGTCGAAAACTCACATCTTTCTTACTGGCAGTAGCATAAAGTGGAGAGCGCACCTAGCTCCTTTGATGAAGTCAAAATCAATCAAGTTCTATTTTGAAGTAAAGAAGAAGGGTGCCCGGACTTTAGTAGCATCAAAAGGTCTCCAAGGACGCCCTTCAACCAAGTTGAAAGAACTGATTCCAAACGTGCTAACCTTTAAATAAGACCTTAGGGGACTGGTTTTGGGGATCGGATTTCTTCACTTCGTTCTTATACTTATATTAAATTTGTAAACCCTAATTAGATTGGGGACTTAACCACTTTCTATACTTAAGCTTTAATTAGTGAAGGAATAAATTTTAAAAGAAAATTTATAGCATTCTTGGATATAGTAGCTGATTAGATGATTCTATGTGACTCTGATTAAGATCTGTTTGTATTAACATGCTCGAAAGGTTACCTCTCGAGGAAGTTGAAACCATTTAATTCGACCGTTAAGTCTATCCTTTAATTAATTATCCTTAATTAATTACATTAATTAATTAACCTTAAGTTAATTACATAATTAATTAACCTTCAAATTAATTTATTATCCGCAAATTAATTACCTTAATCAATTAATCACATAAATTAATTATCCTTAAATTAATTATTCTTTAATCACTTTATTAATCAAACCTAAATCATTAACCAATTAAGCATTCTTAATAATTACATTAATTAATTTAGATTTAATTAATCAAGTGATTAAATAAGAATTAATTTGCGGATAATTAATTTATATGATTAATTGATTAAGGTAATTAATTTGGGGATAAATTAATTTGAAGGTTAATTAATTATATAATTAACTTAAGGTTAATTAATTAATGTAATTAATTAAGGATAATTAATTAAAGGATAATTAACCTTTTAATTAAGTAATTATCCTTTAATTAATAAAATTTAGCCACATTGACCACTTCGCAAGGAGGTTTCGAAAGGATACTAAACCAATTGAATAGGTTCGAAAGGTACTTTTAAAGAGGATTCAGGTGTTTCGATCAATTCGGAAGGTTATATAAAAAGGAATTCCTATTACAACAACTTGTTCGAAGGGTGAGCTTAAGGGAGTTGAAAGGTTTCAACTGCCACAAGTATTCGAAATTTGGTCTTGAAGGGTTCACTTATCTTTTAACATTTATTTTGGGGTTTTGGCAAATTTTCTTGTTAACAGTTATTCATTTCCGCTACATTCATGTAGTATTGTATTCAACATTTGTAAGACATATATTAATAACTGTTCATGTTAATGCTATGTTAAACTCTGGTAAATGTGTTTAAAATTTTCTGTTGTAAAGATTATATGTTGAAATAATATATGTTATTCCATTTATGTAAGATTTTGTTCATTTCTTCTTTCTACCCTTGACCATCCCTCTCTCCAGCGCTTGTATATACGGCATGTTAATACTGAGAATTTATTAGTCTCGATTTCCAAGGGTCGGAAAGGTGGGTCGTCACACTAGTTATCAAAGCGTAGGTTGGGAAAAAAACTTGAGCCTGATAGGGATAAATCTCATTAGAGACAGGGTTAGTAACACCCTAGAATGAGCAACTCATTAGAGATAGGGTTAGTAACAACCCTAGAATAAGTTGAGAGTATATTATATAAGAGTGCGTATTTGTTATGATATACAAATGATTTTTGTTTTAGAAAAATATGGTAAAAGAAATAATTTTATTTAGGATTATATTTTGAAAATAAAGAAAATATTTTGGAAAAATATATAGTTGGATATGTTATAAATTGAAAGGTAGTTTGAAATCAAAATTAGTAAAATCTAAGTATAAACATCTTGTGATAAGAATTTCACAGTTTAATTATAAGATATTTAATAATAAAACTGAGAAGATTGATAGTAATAGTTTGGAAAAGGATTTGGATAATGAGAACTTTTATCTAAAAAAGGGTTTTTGGGAAGCGAATTTGCAGAGGATTTTATTTGAAAATGTTCTATGTAATGGTTTGGAGAAACAATATCATATGCTTAACAAACTATCAACCTTAACATTGCATAGTTAAAGTGGATTTATGCTGGGATAAACTTAGATTTATAACCTAACATTAGATTTTGTTAAGATAATTAAAATTCTTAATATATAAGTGTTTGTTGTTGATATTATAGCAACCCTCAAACTACGATAGAAAGTATTCAAAAAGGGAGACCTCAAGAGAAAACTGGGGTGGGAAGAATGATCTAATCATTCTTTTAAGTGATGAGGAAGAACTTGAAAAATGGCCACATAGAAATATTATCCCCGTTATTAAAGGAGAATTAGATCCATACACCCGACTATATAAAGACGGTTACCCTATGGCTAAAATGCCAATATTCCCTTGAATCCAGAACTTACTATAGTGTCTAGTGACAAAAAGACCACTCAGGCCTCAGAACGAATGTGGATCACTGGCCTAGTAAGTTCAGCATTCGAACTAGAAGAAAAAGTTCCTGAGGAGGAGCCGATGGAAGAAGAATCTGAATATGAAGAGGACCTGAACACTATGTTTTCCTATTAATCAAACAACAACAGTAGAGACGGTAACATCATATGGGAGATAGATGGTGAATATATTATTTATCGCGAGGAGTCGTCAGATTCCCCCATTCATTAGGACAACATGAAGGATGAAGAGGAAGAATTTGAGGATCCTAAGGAAGAAGAAGCGCAAGGTTTAGAAAAATTAGAAGAAGGAGAAGTTATACAAAAGTGCCAGCCGGACTTGGGCATATGCCATGGTACCAACCCTAGATGCCATATGAAGTGGATGTGATACCATAGATTGAGGATGGGAACCAAGCTAATAACGAACAAGATGATAGTGATGATGATGGATAGGTTTTGTTTGATTTTGGATATGGAAATGGACTGTCAACATCGGACTAAGAGGGCTGATTATGATGTGAGATTAGAAGATTTGGAAATACCTATCTAGTTTTAATATTATGTAGTGGCATATATATGTATGGCTTGTAAGTTAGTTATGTTTGTATTAGTATTATTAAAACCCAAGTAGAAGGACTTAAGAAATGTTTAAGTATGTAAGGAGAAATGATGTGTGTAAGATAAGGATGAATATAAAATACTAAGCATGTATAATATAATTATATCCTTTGGCTATGACTTTGTTCAAATGTAAATAGACAAATCACTTAAGAAAATTTCATAAGAATAAAACTTTATCTTTATGAGATGTTTAAAAACTTAAACCAAGATTTTCTTAATATTTTGGAAAAGATAAAGAAGTACATGGATTTGACAAGAATTATTTCGCAACGCAAATTTGGCCTAAGGATTTAAATATAGCATTTTGATATTCGAAAAGGATTTATCACTTGATGCTTTAGGGAAAACATTGATGAAGATTTGTAGTCAGATCCTTACATTTTCAACCATAGTTGAGAGCTATACAAGGAAAATAGAAGTTTCTAAGCCTGACCGGAGTCAACATTAGAGGATTAGGCGATCAATACTAGTTTCTAAGTAAAGTTGTATATTCGAATAGTTGGTCGAATCAGATATTGCATACATATAATCTATATACATTATATAAGTGTAAGTTTAAAAAATAAATATTTTGGGCAAACACCTTTCGATTTTGCGTTGTAATTCGGGGATGAAATTCTTTTAAGGAGGGAAGTCTGTAATGACCTACGAATTCACCACTATGATAAATTATATTTATGTCTAAAATATTCAAATATAGTCTTTTTTAATTTAGATTATGTTTTCTTGAACACTAAATAATATGGTAATCTTTTTTGAATAAGTTTAAACAAAATATATACTTTGAGAAAAATATAGATAAAATGGTCGAAAATCGTTTTGTCAATAAACACTCTATAATTATTTGAAGTCGTGCACGGAGCTGGATACATACACTTATTTATCCATATACACAATAATATGACATAAAAAGTTTTATTTTATTTTTGGTGAATAAAATGTATTTATGACATCATCGATAATGACATCATATTTAATAAATGATTTATGAATTTAAATTAAGATTTAATGATTTAATAATTAAATAATAAATAATTGTTTTTAAAATTATAATAATTCATTTTAATTATTTATGAATAATGATAAATCATTTATAATTGTTTTATAAAGATGTATATGTGATTTGAAAATATAAGAAAATTCGTATTGCTTTATCGATATAATAACACTTTTGTAAACATTTTTTTAATATTAATTTATATGGTTTATAATTCAAATGAGATCGTTTTAATTTGTTAAAAATGATAAGAAATTAGTTTTCAAAATTTTCACATTTATATGTAAATTAATTTATAAGTAAAAATGTGATCGATAATTGGCTTTCCGATTTTCAACGGTTTAACGGACGAAAGTTGATCAAAGTGTTGCATGCTTGTTTATATGTCTTGTGCACATATATAACATACAAATGTGCACCCGAACATATACATGAAAACATATATAGATACACACTTGTGTGTGTGTGTGTGTGTGTATTACAAAAAGGTTTAAGATATTTACGCACTTAAAAAGCAAAGTTCACTTCACTCTTACACACATCAACTCACACACATGGCTACACAAATTGGGGGGAGGGGTGTTCAGCCATGCATAGAGATGAAGGAGGAAGGTGTGGTGGTAATGAAATGGTGATGTATATGCATATACATATCGTGATATTTTAGTTCACAATTTTCCTATAAATACCACTCTCCATCTTCACTTCATTTTTTCATAAATTCCTAAGCTTCTTCATCTCCTTATAATCCTCTTTAATGGCTTCTGTACTTCGGAAAATTATGAAGAAAAATTAGGAAAAGGAAAATAAATTTATATACGTATACATACATTTGCAATCCACTTAAAAACAACCTTAAATCCACTACTCTCATCTCTCGAAACCCACATCCACATCATCCGCCACTCAAGGTCGAGCCCATCTCCATGCTCAAGCATAAGCCGATCCCAGTCAAAGGTCCAAAGTTCGATTCCATAGACTTTGATTCAATCGTAGCGAAGCTATAACAAATTTTCATGAAGTTAGAAACAAATGATGTCGGAGACTCTATATATGTATATATATATAACGATGTTGTGATACGATTGCTATGTGTAACGACCCGGGATTTTGACCATATTATTATAATAAGAATTTAATCTAATTTAAATAAAATACAAGTTTTTCATTTTTAAATAAACAAGATTTTTGGGCATTATCAGTTATATATGTGTGTGTGTGTATATATATTTGTGAAGGAAATTTTGATTTGAAATTTAAAATAGGTTCTTTCAAAAATATTTATAATAAAATTTATCTTATTCAATTAGAATTAAAGGTTCCATATTATTAATATTTTGTAAAATATATATATATATATATATATATATATATATATATATAAATGTAGTCTATAATAACAATGTATACAATAACACAATTCTATCCATATTAAATATAAATATAAAATATATTAATGCAAATATAGGTTATAAATCAAATATTTGGAAGTTAAAATCTAAATAAAAATAAAAATGAGAAGTTATTCTAACAACAACTTATATGATTAAAATAAAATAAATCTTATAAATATTGAAACATAAGTATAAAACAAATTTATGGTTATAAATATAAGTATATAAACATAAGAGACTATAATATTAATATAAGTGTAAAAATAAACAAGTAAATGTAGCACATGATAGCTTAAGTTTAGAATAGAAGTAAACATATAAATAAATTGATAATTTTGTAACATGAAATCAGACAAAGCACAAATATGTATATGGTTGTTCAAGCTAGATGATAATAAAAGAAAAATCTATAAACAAAATATCTTTGTACAAATACATATCAGCAAAACCATAAGTATGTAAACATATATGAAGACATGTTCATTAAATGTTAACAAACATTTTTCATCTCAAATTTACAAAAGAAATATCTCAGTACAACAATATGTTCAGCCGAATTTTGCAACATCATCTCAAATTACAGCAACTTAACATAAAACAAAATATGATCAAATAAGTTAAGGCTTGCACTAGAAGCTCATATCTCTGCTCAAAGCTGTATATATATTTATCATCCTATTTTAGTTCATTTCATAACAAAGTAAACCTAAGAAGAAAAACTGTGATAAGAAAAAAGAACTTTACAAACTCAATATCATTTAACAAGGCAGAGAAATTTACAAAGATTTAAATTCAAACTGCGGTTCCTTTCAACAACAATTTGTTCTCTGTTTCAACGGTATCTTAAGTGAGTAGACATTCTTTTTGAAATTTAAATCTTAATTATTGGTTCATGAAAATATTACGTTTGTTATATATTGTTCTGTGATGTTGTTGTTTTACTGGAAGTTCTGTTATTTGATGTTCTTCAATATTTTCAAGTCTCTAAGCAAAGAATTGAAAAGAAAATTAATACTTCTTCGTATAAAAACATTTTAAAAATTAGAAACTTAACTAATTATCTTTATATAAGCAAACATCAGGACCTGGAAAATTGTTTTAAGGAGGACAGAATAGCATAGTTACTGTAAGATCAATATTACGGCATAAAGAACATAAATTGTTAAATTTGAATATTTTAAATTGTGATTTTGATTACATTTATGAAATAAACACACAAAGATAAGATTTTTAATGCATGAATGATAATTTTTAGTTTAGAAATGAAAGAGCAGTTTACAGATGAACAAAATTCACCTTTTCACAAAATTCTGTTGATTTAATGAATTGTTGATGTTGAAATTTGTGGTGAAGCTAGCTTCATGATCCACGAACATAGGAAAAATACTAGAAAAATTTCGAATGCAAGAACTTTTGGGTTGAATCGAAAATTGGGTTCTTATTTTATGTGGTCTGCATATGCGTTTATTTCGTCGTCTTGGATCGACCGAGTTGCATGAAATTTTAGGAGATGGTAGAGGAAGATGATGGCGAGGTGTGGCCGGAATCGCTTAGTCAATGGTGGTCGACGTTTGGTGATCGTGCCGATTTTCTTTGACGCGTTCGAGTTGCAGTTCGTTCAAATGAGAATAATTTGATTTCAATTATATAGCGTCGAATTGGGAATTACATTCATGTGTGATGTCATATTTGGACTTGCCGGAGGTGACATGGGTCGCCAGAATGATGGCGAACCACCGTGCACATGCACGGTGGCGTCAGAGTGTCAGCGACGTCGTGTGTTGGCAAGTCTCGAGCGATACTCGAGAAATTGGGAAGTTTGCTACGGGTTTTCACTGAGTACGTGAGTGCGTTTGTATACTGCTGTTTTTAATTTAACTTAAAAAAAAGAAGAGAGAAAGAGTGGAAGAAGAAGTACGAGTAGAAGAGAGGGACACGGGAAAAAGTTGGAGAAACTCGAGTCTTACTCGAGTAAACAACGTGCTTGCCTCAGGTCCACTTTTAATGGGTTAAGCCTAAACCCTTTTAAGTTATTTTTGTTTAACAAAACTCAGTAGTATGTAAGTAAACATTGTTGATAGGGTTTAAGCTAAACTTGATTTAAAACTTATCAAGAAAGGTTTTACAAAATGTAAGAAGGTTAATTAATTTAAATTGAAAGTTAATTAAGAATGTAATTAATTTATAATGGTGATTAAATAAATAGTTTAAGATTAAACAAATTTGTAATTAAAGATTGATAATAATAATCTTGTGTAAATCAATTTGCAATTAAGAATTTAATTAACCATTTAAAGTCGATTAATTAATAAATAAGCAGTAGTTAACTAATTAAATAATTAATTAAGGATTAAATGATTAATTTAATTGGTAAGTTATGGTTAATTAAGTAATTATTGATAATTAAATGGGTAATTAAGTTTTATAAATCAATAATTAAGATTATTAATTAATAATTAAGTATTAATTGATTAATTAAATGAGTAATTAAGAAGTAATTAATAAATTTAATAAGTTGATTAATTAGTGATTAACTAAGCATAATAAAATGGTTTATTCTTAAGAAAGTAATAAAGTTTAAATAAATCAAACTAAATTTGAGATGAATTGATGATTCTGTTTGGTTGACTCTTATATTTATTGGTGATATTCTATGATACTTTGTGATATATTCTGGATATATCTGTGCTGACTGTGTATGATTGATCTGTGATAAATGTTATGTGAATTCAGAGTATTGAAATTAAATTGTTTAAACTATTCAAACAACTTGGCCTCTAAAATGGCGTTTGGATTTCGATGAGACCAGCATCGGGTGTCAATTTGATGTTCTGAAAACCACATCGATCCAAATTAAACGTTAGATCGTGGCATCTCAACTGAAGGTCGAGATGGTGTTTTCAGAATGCAAGGATTATCGTCGTTAACTTTGAGGGTGATTCCAAAACGAGTGTAACGAGATAATGCCTTCAGTTTCGTTCGAACCCGGAACTTGTATGGATTGAATGCTTTCATCTCATCGTTAGATGGACGATGAGCATTCTAAGAGATATGTTCTGTAAAGGTAAACGCAGTCTCAAGCTTCATCAACCAGGAATGGCTAAAACAAGAGATGTGCAACAAGGTTAGGTGGGTCATGCCTAAAGAGGACGAGATATACCCCTGTCTAGATGTCCCTTTTTATTCGGCTGTGTGGGCTGTTGGATCTGCAACCAACTGCGGGGTTATCTTGTTCGGGGTTGTTCATTAAGGAACGGTTCCGGCCTTGTGTTTTAGGGGAGTTAGGGTGGCTCCTTGGTATGGTGATCTAGGCCCCGTACTATGACGGGTGGTGCCCAGTAGCCCTGCCATTGTATGGAATCTAATTTCCAATAAGAGCGGTATGTTTTGATTGTGCCCAACTATGTTGGAATGTGAGATGTAAGAATTTCAGCTATTTCTGTATTTTACTTGAAAACCCTAGACACTATTATAATATCACTGGATTTCCTATAAAATGTTTTGGTTAGCGTAAGGTAAAAACTTACCCGTGTTTATGTGTAGGGAGTCTTACGTGATACCTTTATTTCAAATGATTTTCAAAGTTAAACAATTTTAACCCGTTTACTCACACCAGACCCATGTCTTACCCGGAGTTTATATTTTGTTTTTCATAAACTCTTAGGCACTCAAATTTTTATGAGTAGCCAAGTGATAGGTTTTGGATTTTGATTCTAGAGGAGCCTTGGAGCAGGAATTCCAGAGTTTCTATATATCTATCTAGTTCCGTTTTGTAGTTGATGTATGTTGTATTTTGGATGTATATATTGACATATATGAATATGACTACCCTGTTGTATGATGTTGTATAACTTTGATATACTATGTAATAGTTATGTTGATGTATTATATTTTGTTCTATTCCGTTGTGAGATTCTGATGTTGTTATTCTATCTTTCTGTCTTTTCTATGTCTATCCATTTCTTTCCTTATTGATGATACACCTTTATGGGGTCAGAAAGGCGGGTCGTCACAGTTGGTATCAGAGCACTGGTTGAGCGAATACCTAGGCTCTGGAGTAGTATCTATCTTGAGAGTGCGTATTTGTATTTTCATATAATTATATACCTATCTAAATTTGTTGAGTTACCTGTCCAGGTGGCCAATATGAGTTCTGGAAGGAGAGATAGAGGTAGTGGCAGTACCTCGACTGATAATGGACGAAGTCAAAATGCAAGTGAGGCCGTAGATCGAGTACCGTCTTAGGTTAGTTTTGTCATCTTATGCAAAGACTTCATCAACCTTGGAGGCCAACCATTTAAAGGGTCAGAATCGATAATTTAAGTTCAAGCTTGGCTACGCTCTTGTGAGCGCATCTTCAAGAGTATGAAGTTGTTTGATGAACGGAAGAGGGAAATGGCATCGTGGCAATTGCAGGGAGGCGCAGCAGCCTGGTGTGATGCAACGGTAGAAAATATTCCCGAGGAAGACATTTCATGGGAAAGATTTAAGGAGTTATTTGAGGAGAAGTTTATGCCAACAGCAGGGAAAACTCATCTGTAGCAGGATTTTCTGAATTTGAAGCAGGGAAGCATGTCTATAGCGGAGTATGAGACCAAATTCAATGAACTTTCATGCTATGGACCAGGGCTCATTGATACTCCCCTCAAAAAGAATGAAATGTTTGTGCAAGGATTGAGGCCAGAATTTCATGAAAAGATGACGGTGCTTTTGAAAGGATCTTTCGTCGATTTAATTGATATGGCTTTGAGATATGAGATTTGATGAACAAGAAATCAGTAGCACCAGTAGCAGCTCCGAGAGGGAATTTCGCTAACCCAAATAAGAGGAAGTTTAATCCACTTTGGAAAAGGCAAGGCAAGGGAAAGAAACCTGGAGGAAGCAACAATGGACCTCGCAAGTGATATAATTGTTAGCAAGTTGGACATTTGGCTAATCAATGTCCTCAGGGAAGATCCCAACAACAGCATCGTCAGAGTGGTCCAGGATTAGCAATGGTTCAGAGATCGTTGTGTTTCAATTGTCACCAGCCTGGTCATATGATTAAGAATTGTCCACTTTTGCAGAGGGCGCCTCAGAACAAGGTCTTTGCTCTGGAAGCTGGTCCATCTTCTTCTTCTCAAGCAAAGGGGTATTGGAAGGTACATTACTATTAGATGGCAAATATATTAAAGTTTTGTTTGATTCGGGTGCTTCTTTGAGTTTTATTTCTCTGGAATCAGTAGAAAAGTTCTTTCTCACCCCTAGTACTGTGGATCGTCCTATTCTTGTATCTAATCCTATAGGAGGGGCAACCAAATTAGATATGATCTGTAAGGACTTGAAGATTTCTTATCTGTCCCATAGTTTTTCTTGTGACCCTTTTGTATTAAATTTTAAGGGATTTGACCTTATATTAGGAATGGATTCGCTCGATAAGTATAAAGCAGTTCTGAATTGTGATGAGGGAATAGTTTTGCTGGAAACTGATTTAGGTAGGATTGCTAAAGTGTCATGTGATAATTCTGGATTTCACTTGAGTAGTCTTTTGCAAGGAGTTGGGACTTCTCAAGAGAAGGTTAAAGAAATTGATGTGGTTCAAAATTTTCTTGATGTATTTGAGGAGGTTAAGTGTCTGCCTCCACATCGAGGAATAGAGTTTCGCATTGATTTGATTCCAGAAGCAGTTCCAGTGATTCAGCCTAGTAGGAGAATGGCTCCTAGGGAGAGGGAGGAGTTAGTTAAGCAGACTCAGGATCTTTTGGAGAAGGTGTTGATTAGGCCCAGTTTTTCTTGTTGGGGACCTGCTGCGGTGTTTGTCACCAAATCGGATGGATCGCTAAGGTTCTGTGTTGATTATAGAGAATTGAACAAAGTGACCATTCGAAATAAATATCCTCTTCCTCGTACTGATGATCTCTTTGACCAATTGCATGGAGCTTCTATCTTTTCTTAACTAGATTTAGCTTCAGGTTTCCATCAGTTGAGGGTAGCCGAGGACAGTATTCCCTTGACTGCATTTAGGGGACCAAACTGTTTCTATGAGTGGTTGGTTATGCCTTTCGGGTTAACCAATGCTCCTGCCTGTTTTGTTGACCTTATGAACCGAGTCTTTCGGGATGTGTTGAATAAATTCGTTCTAGTGTTCATCGATGATATCTCGGTCCACTCTAAGTCGGAAGAGGAGTGCAAGCAGCATTTGAGGATTGTATTGGAGACTCTGAGGAAGCATGTTTTGAAGGAAAAGTTCTCAAAGTGCCATTTCTGGAAATCGAAAGTTAAATTTTTAGGGCACATTGTCTCTAGAGAAGGTATCTCCGTAGATCCAGCGAAGGTTGAAACTATTCTGAAGCGGAAGCAGCCGGAGACACCGACTGAAGTTCGTAGTTTTCTGGGATTGGCTGGATACTACAGAAAGTTTATCAAGGACTATTCCAAGATTTCTTCGCATCTGACTAAGCTGGTTAGGAAAGGAGCTAAATTCAAGTGGACACCCCAGTGTGAATAAGCTTTTCAGGAATTGAAGATGAGGCTAACCAGTGCACCAGTGCTTGCTATTCCGGATGGAAAGAGCAAATTTGAAGTTTATATTGATGCTTGTACAGTTGGACTTGGAGCAGTTCTGATGTAGAATGGAAGGGTAATTGCGTATGCGAGTCGACAATTAAAGACGCATGAGAGGAATTACGCTACGCACGATCTAGAACTGTTAGCCTTTTTTTTGCTTTGAAGATTTGGAGACATTATCTTTTGGGAGAAAAGTTTGAGTTATTTACGGATCACAAACCGTTGAAATATCTTTTCTCTTAAAAAGATCTTAATCTGAGATAGCAGCGCTGGGTCGAATTTCTGGCATCCTATGATTTGGATATTTTGTATACCTCGAGAAAAGCAAATGTTGTAGCTGATGCTCTTAGTAGAAATGCAGTTTTGTCTCCTTTGGAAGTCGTTCCATCTCTCCAGGAAAGAATCATTAGTAAGCAAATAGAGGATAGATCTTTTGAGGAACTAATTCTTGGAACTAAGGACGATCGATATTCGGATTTCAAGGTGGACAATCAAGGTGCTTTAAGGATTAATGGTCGTTTGTGCCTAATATTGATGGACTGAGGCAAGAAGTCTTAGCTGAGTGTCATCGCTCCAAACTGAATATTCACCCGGGAATCTCAAAGATGTATAAAGATATGAGGAGAGTTTTCTGGTGGCCGAGCATGAAGAGAGATGTAGCTGTTTTCTTAAATAGTTGTGCCATCTACCAACAAGTTAAAGGAGATCAGCAGAAGTCAGCTGGATTATTGCAGCCTTTGGAAGTTCCAGATTGGAAATGGGAGATGATCTCGATGGATTTCATCAACGGTTTGCCTAGAACCAAGAAAGGAAATGAAGGAATATGGGTTATGTCGATCGTTTAACTAAGAGCGCCCATTTTGTATCGGTTAAGGTAAATCGTACTGCAGATTCTCTGGCAGAGATTTTCTTAAGGGAGATAGTCAGATTGCATGGTGTTCCAGTCAGTATAGTAAGTGGTTGTGATCCTATTTTCACCAGCAAATTCTGGGAGGCTCTGCAATCAGCTATGGGAATGAGTTTGAGATTGAGTACAGCCTATCATCCTCAGACAGACGGACAAACGGAGAGGCTTAATCATATTCTTGAAGATATGATGCGAGCTTGTGTATTGGATTTTGGTGGATCGTCGAAAGACCATCTTCATCCAGTGGAATTTTCTTATAATAATAATTACCAAGCGAGTATTAAGATGTCCCCGTATGAAGCTCTGTATGGAAGACCGTGTAGATCCTCATCCTGTTCGATAGAATCGAAAGATCGTCTTGTGCTCGGACCCGATCTAATATGTGAAGCTTTTGCAAAGGTTGAGCTTATTAAGAAAAGAATGAAAGCTGCACAGGATCGTCAGAAGAAATATGCAGATAAAAGGCGAAGACCACTGTAATTTGAGATCGGAGATTTAGTTTTTGTCAAAGTTTACCCGATCAAAGGTGCTATAAGATTTGAAAAGACAGGGAAACTTGCACCAAGATATATTGGACCATTCCGTGTGCTGGAAAGAATTGGAGCTATAGCTTATAGGATCGAATTGCCAGAACGGATGTCTGGAATTCATAATGTATTCCATGTATCCCATTTAAGGAAATTTATGCATGACCCATCACTGGTTGTAGAACCAGTAGTTCAGGAAGATTTGGAAGTTGAGCCTAACTTGACTGTGGTTAGAAATCCTGTTCGGATCGTAGACCAAGACGAGAGACAACTCAGGAGCAAAGTGGTGAAACTCACCAAGGTGCAGTGGAGCGAGGATCCCAGAGATTGTACCTGGAAAACTCTAGATAGTTTTCGAAAAGCTTATCCGGATTTGTGTCAGGATAACTAGTGATGTTTGTTAGAATAGACTGTTTGATTGTTTGTTTTGTATGAATGATATATATGTTTGGAATGTTAATATAAAAGCTTTTGAATTAACTTTTGTTTTAAATTTCGAGGACAAAATTCTTTTAAGGGGGGAGGAATGTAACGACCCGGGATTTTGACCATATTATTATAATAAGAATTTAATCTAATTTAAATAAAATACAAGTATGTATGTATGTATATATATATGTTTGTGAAGGAAATTTTGATTTGAAATTTAAAATAGATTCTTTCAAAAATATTTATAATAAAATTTATCTTATTCAATTAGAATTAAAGGTTCCAAATTATTAATATTTTATAATATATATATATATAGTCTATAATAATAATGTTTATAATAACACAATTCTATCCATATTAAATATTGATATAAAATATATTAATGCAAATATAGGTTATAAATCAAATATTTGGAAGTTAAACTCTAAATAAAAATAAAACTGAGAAGTTATTCTAACAACAACTTATATGATTAAAATAAAATAAATCTTATAAATATTGAAACATAAGTATAAAACAAATTTATGGTTATAAATATAAGTATATAAACATAAGAGACTATAATATTAATATAAGTATAAAAATAAACAAGTAAATGTAGTACTTGATAGCTTAAGTTTAGAATAGAAGTAAACATATAAATAAATTGATAATTTTGTAATATGAAATCAGACAAAGCACAAATATGTATATTGTTGTTCAAGCTAGATGATAATAAAAGAAAAATCTATAAACAAAATATCTTTGTACAAATACATATCAGCAAAACCAAAAGTATGTAAACATATATGAAGACATGTTCATTAAATGCTAGCACACATTTGTCATTTCAAATTTACAAAAGCAATATCTCAGTGCAACAATATGTTCAGCCGAATTTTGCAACATCATCTCAAATTACAGTAAATTAACATAAAACAAAATGTGATCAGATAAGTTGAGGCTTGTACTAGAAGCTCATATCTCTGTTCAAACTTGTATATATATTTATCATCCAATTTCAGTTCATTTCATAACATAGTAAACCTGAGAAGCAAAACCGTGATAAAAAAAAGAACTTTACAAACTCAATATCATTCAACAAGGCGGAGAAATTTACAGAGATTTAAATTCAAACTGCAGTTCCTTTCAACAACAAATTGTTCTCTGTTTCAACAGTATCTTAAGTGAGTAAAGATTCTTTTTGAAATTTAAATCTTAATTATTGCTTCATGAAAATATTGCGTTTGTTATATATTCTTTTGTGATGTTGTTGTTTTACTGAAAGTTCTGTTATTTGATGTTCTTCAATATTTTCAAGTCTCTGAGCAAAGAAGTGGAAACAAAGTTAATACTTCTTCGTATAAAAACATTTTCAAACTTAGAAACTTAACTAATTATGTTTGTATAAGCAAACATCAGGACCTGGAAAATTGTTTTAAGAAGGACAGAATAACATAGTTACTATAAGATCAATATTGCAGCAAAAAGAAAATAAATTGTTAAATTTGAATATTTTAAATTGTGATTTTGATTATATTTCTGAAATAAATACACAAAGATAAGATTTTTAACGTAAGAATGATAACTTTTAGTTTAGAAATGAAAGAGCAGTTTACAGATGAACAAAAATCACCTTTTTACAAAATTCTGTTGATTTAATGAATTGTTGATGTTGAAATTTGTGGTGATGCTAGCTTGATGATCCACGAACACAGGAAAAATACTAGAAAAATTTTCGAACGCAAGAATTTTGGGTCGAATCGAAAATAGGGTTTAGGGTCCTTGTTTTCTATGATCTGCATTCGCGTTGATTTCGTCATCTTGGATCTACCGAGTTGCATGAAATTTTAGGAGATGGTATAGGAAGATGATGGCGAGGTGTGGCCGGAATCGCTTAGCCAATGGTGGTCGACGTTTGGTGGTCGTGGCGATTTTCTTTGACGCGTTCGAGTTGTAGTTCATTCAAATGGGCATAATTTGATTTCAATTATATCACGTCGAATTGGGAATTACATTCGTGTATGATGTCATTTTTGGACTTGCCGAAGGCGACATGGGTCGCCAGAACGATGGCGAACCACCGTGCACGTGCATGGTGGCATGAGAGTGTCAGCGGCGTCGTGTGTTGGCTCGTCTCGAGTGATACTCGAGAAATTAGGAAGTTTGCTTCGGGTTTTCACTGAGTACGTGAGTGGGTTTGTATACTGTTGTTTTTAATTTAACTTAAAAAACAAGAAGAGAGAAAGAGTGGAAGAAGAAGAAGTACGAGTAGAAGAGAGGGACATGGGAAAAAGTTGGGGAAACTCGAGTCTTACTCGAGTAAACAACGTGCTTGCCTGGGTTCCACTTTTAAGGGGTTAAGCCTAAACCCTTTTAAGTTATTTTTGTTTAACAAAACTAAGTAGTATGTAAGTAAACATTGTTGACATGGTTTAAGCTAAACTTGATTTAAAATTTATCAAGAAAGGTTTCACAAAACGTAAGATGGATAATTAATTTAAATTGAAAGTTAATTAAGAATGTAATTAATTTATAATGGTGATTAAATAAATAGTTTAAGAAAATAAATTTGTAATTAAAGATTGATAATAATAATCTTGTGTAAATCAATTTGTAATTAAGAATTTAATTAACCATTTAAAGTTAATTAATTAATAAATAAATAGTAGTTAACTAATTAAATAATTAATTAAGGATTAAATGATTAATTTAATTGGTAAGTAATGGAATTAGTGATAATTAAATGGGTAATTTAGTTTTATAAATCAATAATTAAGATTATTAATTAATAATTAAGTATTAATTGATTAATTAAGTGAGTAATTAAGAAGTAATTAATAAATTTAATAAGTTGATTAATTAGTGATTATCTAAGCAGAATAAAATGGTTTATTCTTAAGCAAGTAATTAAGTTTAAATAAATCAAACTAAATTTGAGATGAATTGATGATTCTGTTTGATTGGCTCTGATATTTATTGGTGATATTCTGTGATACTTTGTGATATATTCTGGATGTATCTATGATGGCTATGTATGATTGATCTGTGATAAATGTTATGTGAATTTAGAGTATTGAAATTAAATTGTTTAAACTATTTAAACAACTTGGCCTCTAAAATGGCGTTTGGATTTCGATGAGACCGGGATCGGGTGTCAATTTGATATTCCAAAAACCACATCGATCCAAATTAAACATTAGGTCATGGCATCTCAAGTGAAGGTCGAGATGGTGTTGTCAGAATGCAAGGGTTATCGTCGTTAACTCCGAGGGTGTTTCCAAAATGAGTGTAACGAGATAATGACTTCGATTTCATTCGAACCCAGAACGAACTTGTATGGATTGAATGCTTTCAGCACATCGTCAAGTGGACGATGAGCATTCTAGGAGATATGTTCTGTAAAGGTAATCGCAGCCTCATCAACCAGAAATGGCTAAAACAGGGGATGTGCAGCAAGGTTAGATGGGTCATACCCAAGCAGGACGAGATATACCCCTATCTAGATGTCCCTTTTTATTCGGCTGTGTGGGCATTTGGATCTGCAGCCAACTGCGGGGTTATCTTGTTCGGGACTGTTCAGTAAGAAATGGTTCCGTCCTTGTGTTGCAGGGGAGTTAGGGTGGCTCCTTGGTATGGTGATCTAGGCTACGTACTATGACGAACGGTACCCCAGTAGCCCTGCCATTGTATGGAATCCAATTTCCAAAAAGAGCCATACGTTTTGATTGTGCCCAACTATGTTGGAATGTAAGATGTAAGCATTTCAGCTATTTCTGTATTTTACTTGAAAACCCTAGACACTATTATAATATCACTGGATTTCCTATAAAAAAAATTGGTTAGCGTAAGGTAAAAACTTATCCGTGTTTATGTGCGGGGAGTCTTACGTGATACCTTTATTTCAAATAATTTTCAAAGTTAAACAATTTTAACCGTTTATTCACACCAGATCCATGTCTGACCTGAAGTTTATATTTTTCTTTTCATAAACTCTTGAGTACTCAAATTTTATGAGTAGCCAAGTGATTGGTTTTGGATTTTGATTCTAGAGGAGCCTTGGAGCAGGAATTCCAGACGTATCTATATATCTATCTAGTTCCGCTGTGTAGTTGATGTATGTTGTATTTTGGATGTATGTAATGACAGATATGTATATGACTACCCTGTTGTATGATGTTGTATAACTTTGATATACTATGTAATAGTTATGTTGATGTATTATATTTTGTTCCGTTCCGTTGTGAGATTCTGATGTTTATTCTTTCTTTCTGTCTTTTCTATTTCTATCCCTTTCTTTCCTTACTGATGATACGCCTTTCTAGGGTTAGAAAAGCGGGTCGTCACACTATGGATATTTACTATGCTTTGATCGTCAAGTATTGACGGTTTATAATTTTTATTAACACGAAAATTCGGATTGGTGAAGTTTTGTCGAATTATGTAAATTAAGTCAAAAATAGGTGTGCCACGTAACGGCAGTTCCCGGTTCCACGCCATAGAAAGTTAAATCTATTTATACGATGGATTCGAAGTAGGAATTCTTTAGAATAATAATTTTTCGAACTAATATAATCATAGTTTTCAAAAAAAAGGAAAAGATCGAAATTTCATTTCGTAGATTTTGAAATATGAGCAAATCAAGTTTTCGAAATAGTCGTGGTTTGGTAGTTCGGAAACCAAGGCAATAAATTCTTTAAAATTGATATTTCTAATTCTTTAAATATATGGAATAAATTCTATAAATAAGTTAAAATGTTTAAAAGTTATTTGATTTATAAAAATGAGTTTCTAAATGATCGAAAAGTTTCTTTGATCAAATAAGCCTTAAAAGCACTATCGGCAACACCATTTGCAGCACTTTTTGCAGCACTTTTAAAACTTTTGAAATATGGCTTAAAACTTAAATATTCTTTCGCAAATATTTTATAAATGTTTTCAATTAAATAATTAAGTATTTTTAAAACTAATGTGGAGGTTTTATAATTTATCGTAAAGAGTTTAAGTAAATGATTTAAAGAAAAGCTGTTAAAATCAGGTGATTTGATCTTGGTTCTAAAAGCCGATGAGTAGACTAGATTTTTCTATTCGTGAGATCTGGATGTTAGATGCTTAAACTAAGGGGATTCTTAGGAGCAATTAGTGCCCTTGCTCACCCTGCCACTTTCTTGGACGAGGAATAGATAAGGTCGAAATGTCGAAAATGAGGTAAAAATTAAATTTTTCCAAATTTAATACAACTTGGACTGAACAGAAATAATCTTCTTATACTTGGTATTAAATTTCGAGGAGGAACCCGTACTATCCATTTAAATTTTAGAGGTGATTTCACAGTTACCCAACAGATGGTAAAGTTTGGATACAGAAATTGTTATTAAGTAGAATTAGTATAATTTATACTAACCATTTTTAATCAAAAAGGTTTTGCAATGTGATTTATGAGAAATTATTTTGATTTGGTATTTCCAAAGTTAAAAAGAGGTATATTGATTCTGTATATACTGAAAAAGAACATGATGTAAAGATTTGTATTCCTAAAGGAGATATTTTATTTAATAAATAATATCAATGAATGAAATGACAATCACCCTCAAATGTATCATCTTTTTTCCGATAATTAGTTTAGAGAAACCGGGGTCGAATTTGGTCGCCTATCCAAAAACAACTTTGAACCAATTTATGAATTCGAAAGTGAAGATACATTGTAGATAATGAAGTTGAAGGCAGGGATCTTCATAATGGAAGGACCGCTTATTGATAATTTCAGAGCAGCTCCTGGGATAAATAGTAGTGGTTCCTTTGTTCTAGGATCTTCATATTCGAGGACTACTCACTACTCATTCTAGGGATAATGCCCAATAGTATGTGGTAGGAGAGTGCCTTCGGTTTGTTAAGTTCCCGGACAACTTGCATGGATGGATGTTTGGCATTGCATTTCTAAGACCACAGTGCATTAATCTCTACAAATGTACATCTGTTAGTGGTGTAGGAGGTAACCTCTCTTATCCCTAACACTCTTTTCTGACGCGTATAAGCTCAAAGGTTGTACTTTTGTTGAAACTAATAGTTTTTTTTTGGAAATGGCAATGTGGTATTTTAAGTGAAAATGTCCTAAGAAAGGTAAACGTTACCTCTAGGCTCACAATGAAGGAATTGTGAAACAGGGGTTGCTTAAAGGCTATGTGGTTCGCAGCCAGTATGATATCACCTTTATAGATTTATTTTTCACCCACTATGACGTGCGTTAAAAATATGTGGTGTATGGTACGAGAGCTCTCGAATAGGTCGAGAACTGCCATGGTGATAGCATACTCGGTGTTATCCATACCAACTATTGGTCTCGGGTAGGTCGGTCTTAATTCATAGAGGACCATCTGTGGATGGCCTCGGTGCATTCCTCTAGAGATGTAATATATGGGTGGTAGTCCCTTACCTCGCTTTTTTTTAGAAAACCAAATCCCTAATAAGTGCCTTCGGTTTTACTTGTAAACCTATTATGCCGTCAAATTTAACCAATGTAACAATTTCAGCTATTTGAATATGTTTATTTGAAAAGTGCTTTAAAAAGAATGTCACTAAAATAATATCGCTGGATTTCACATATAAATGTCTTGGTTATGATAAGTAAAAATCTGTTCCGTGTTTATGTGCGGCATGGTCTTATGAGATACCCTTGGTTTCAAAACTCTTATTCTGAGTTTCTCACACCTGTCTTATGACTGACCCAGAGTTTATTTTCTTTCCCTTAAACTAAGTGCCCTATTTTTCTAACATAGTATTCATATATTGTTTGGAGCATTTTCGAAGAGCTCAAAGCATGGAGGTAGAAGATTCTTCTGAAGATCGTTATTCATTTCCACCACACTCATGTACTATTGTATTCTATATTTATAGGGATAGATATCTATAACTATCCATGTTAATGTTAAGTTAAACTCAGTTAAATGTACTTGAAAATTTTCGCTGTAAAGATTATAAGTTGAAATAATGTATGTTATTTCATTTGTGTAAGATTTTGTTCCTTCTTTTCTTCTTTCTACCCTTGACAATCTACCTCTCTGGCACTTGAATCTGGGCACGTGAATACCAAGGATATATTAGTGTCGATTTCTGAAGGTCGAAAAGGTAGGTCGTCCTAACTTATCTTCTTCATAATCAAAATCTGTTCAAAAAAATTATGTAGCAGGCTTTGATACCAACTATTACGGTTTTCCCTAGGAGCTCTACACAATTAGATTTTAGGAGAGATAAGAAGTGAACAAAAAACAAGCATACAAATTCCTCCAAACAAAAACTTTTACTAATTCACCAAATTTTTTTCAAAAGAGAGCCATAAAATTGAGAAGAACACTACAAGACACACAGTGTATTCCAACAGAGCCTTCCAACGGCCTCCAACGTCATCGACCAACGTCTTCCAACGTCCAGTGTTTTCTCGTATATTTTATTAGTTAAAACTGTAGGACGTTGGTAGACGTTGGAATCTGGACGTTGGCGGCCGTTGAAAGACATTGGAAATCCGCGAGCAAAACTGAAACCCAGCTTCTTCTTCCCCATTCGGCTGAAGCAAATTTAACCCCCCACCCCAATTCCCAATTTTTCTCCAATTCCTCCCCCCCCCCCCCCCCCCCCGCTGTTCCGACGACTCCAAGCCTCCCTCTCATCCTCTCTAACTCCCTAATCTCTCAAGAAAAGGTACAAACCCTAATCCCTATATTTAATTAAATTTGTTAAATTAGTGTATTAAATGTTTGTATTGCCTTATTGTATGTATAATCTAGTTTATTGAGGCATAATTTATGTTATTAACTTATGTATTGCAAGATTATATATATTTAAGTTTGTGTTAACAATAGAATAATGTGCATACAATTAGTTTTAGGTTTGTTTGGAAACGTTAGTTGTTAGTGAGCATACAATTAGTTTATGTATTTTAAAAAATTTCAAAACGATATTTTATATTCATGAAACCCTTAGAGTGTCTTTCGGCCCCATCTAATAAGTATTATATATGATTGTTATGTGGATATTCGTTTTTTAACAGAACGAACATCGATATTCATCGTATACAATATTTGTTGGATTTGTCCCTGTATTGGACAAGTTACGAACAAAATAACATAATTAAATCTCGTAAAACATTTTATTTTAAATGGTTCATAGAATTTCGACAGCGCTTCCTTTATGTTCCCTGTGTACACGCAAATGTGTACTGTTCAGGGAACTAAAGCGAAGTGCTGTCGAAATTTTGTTGAATCATTTAAATTGAAATGATTTACGCGATTTAATTACGTTATTGTATTTGTAATGGGAGGTAGGATGACCCATCGACAAAGTGTCAACGATCTATTAATATAAAATTCACCAATAAAATGTCAATTTTTTAAATTTATATCGTACTTTTTAATTATATACGTAGGTAAATGGACAATTATTTTACTGATTGAAGCTGGATGTACAAAAAAAGATGGGTCGAAAATGAAGGCTCAATAAGTGAACAGTTTAATAACGGTGTTTGCGTGTTTATTGATTTCGCTTTAAGTAATAACAGAAATGACGAAAAAATCTGTTGTCCATGTACTAAATGCAAAATTTTAAAGCATTTGATACCAGAAATGGTTAGAGTTCATTTGCGTCAATATGGTTTCGTGACGAACTATTTGGTTTGGGATCGTCATGGAGAACCGTTAGCATCTAATCATGTACAAGCTGAAGAGGTAGTGTGTACTGAAATTGATATGACGAATCTCGTAGAACATATGGTTGAAGATGCTGCACGGTCAATGTTTCCTATTCCTCAATTAATTGATGGCGATGCTGAAGAAGAACAAAATATTGAGGCAAAAAAATATGATTTATTAGATGCCGCAAAGAAACTCCTTTGGTAAGGCTGCACAAGCGGAACCCAATTATCAGTAACTGTTGAATACATTGTGATGAAATCTAAAGACAACTTCACAGAAGCTGGATTTACAGCTATTGTACAACCTACGAAACCGCATATGCCTTCCAATAATTTAATGTGCGAAAATCATTATGAAGTAAAAAAAATGATGTTAGCTTTTGCTTTACCGTATCATAAAATAGATACATGTCTAAACGGTTGCATGCTATTTTGGAAAGAAGATATCAACCTTAGAAATTGTAAAATATGTAATCAGGAAAGGTACAAATCAAGAAAGAAAAAAGGAAAGGAAAACGAAGTCCCGTATAAACGTATGCATTATTTACCAATTACTCCTAGACTTCAAAGATTATATGCATCTTCTGTAACCGGGAAACAAATGAGATGTCATAGTGTTAGAACACGGGAAGAAGGTACGTTAACATACCCAGCTGATGGGGAAGCATGGAGGCATTTTGACCACAAATATCCTGATTTTGCATTCGAGAGTCGTAATGTTCGACTTGGTTTATGTACGGATGAATTTTCACCATTTTCTCAGTTTGGTTCTAAATATTCGTCATGGCCTATGTTAAACTCGTTTTACTCAACGACTCATCTACTTAAGGACTAGACCGACTCATCTACTTAAGGAAGGTACCGACTCAACTGGTAGCGACTCAGTTAGCTGACGAGTTAAGGCTCAAGGCAACTTAGAGGGATAGGACGACTCAAGGGGTTAACGGTTCATAAGGCAGGCCGACTCAATGCATTACCGACTCATCAAGACTATCGCCTCAACGACTCAACGAGTCCACGACTCATCATAAGAAACGACTCAAGAGGATTGACGACCTAAGAAGATAAGTCCCTAAGTCGCTTCACCTATATACCGCTACCTGATAAGTCGTTAACGACTTAACGACTCATGACTCAGAATGACTCGTCCACGACTTAAAGCCATTGAGTCGTAGTCCATTGCCACAGTGCCTATGCCAATGAGGATTGACTCGTGAGCGACTCAGGACTTAGCTTAAAATCCAGCAAAGGAATGGGCCATGGAGAAACCAAGGGCTTGGTTCGATGAGTCGGCCACGACCTAATTTGACTCGACCACGAGTCAAGTATGAGTCGAACACGACTCACGACTCAGGGCTGAAAACTCCTATAAATACATGGCCACCTCCAACATCCGGAGGGAGGGATTTTTTGAAGCGCCGTTACCCTGCTGCATTCCGAACTACTTCAACACTTAAAGCTTTTGAGATACAAAGAACGCCTCAAGGAACTTCACGAAGAAATTATACATGTCCAACATGAGTTCAAAGATTTTGATCGACATTGAAGTTTAGGCTACGTGTTCTAAGTCACTTGTAACTCGAAGTGTGTTGTAATCAAAGTGTAATTGCATCGACTTGTAATCAAATCGTCAATAAAGATATTCAAAGTGGACGTAGGCTCTCTCTTAAGCCGAACCACTATAAAATTGCTGTTGTTTACTGCTTTTCCGCTATTATCTGCTTATAATCTGTTCCCGAGCTATCAGGTGGTGCTTTCACAATTACACTTCATACACCGGGGCGTTAGCGTTCAAATTTTAGCGTTAACATTTTTGGTGCTTTCACTGAGAACTGAACTCAGGCAAACCGTCATTATTGCTCCACGAAAGTTTGTTGAAGTAACCTCTCTGAAGACTAGAAGTTTATCTGAAATCATGGCTCCGGGGAGAAAGAGTAGATCTGTTAGATCTAGAAATGTTCAAGAGGGAACCTCCGCTTCCCCAGTACCTAGTCAAGCCACTCCACCTGTTGGAGTTACAAAAGCGGAGTTGGATGCTGTAATCTTAGGGCTGAACCAGCAGATAAATGCCCAAAGTGCACAATTGGAAGCTCAGAACGCCCAAAATGCCCTAATTTTGAATAAGTTGAATGACTTGCTTGGGGTAAACCGTCAACCAACGGGTAATGAAAGGAACTTTGCTGGCAACATTCATGAGGATGAAGAAAGAAACATTCCTGAGAGGGCTGCTAGCCCCTTTGAGCGGGCATTTCCTGAAATTGGTGGATCTAAAGCTCGAAATGATGAGGGATATCTTTCTGAAATGATTCGACAAATCATGAAGGAAAGCATGCAAAGGAATGAAGATGAGAAGGAATGGGGTTTTGCTCCAAGTAAAACCCCGTTTACCGAAAGAATCTTAAAGGCTGAGTTCCCAAGGAAGTTCGTCCCTCCAACTATCCCAGCTTACAAAGGAACAAGTGATCCGAACGAATTCTTGTATAAGTATGATTGGCACATGACAGGTACCAGAGCTTCTGATGAAATAAAGTGCCGATATTTTCCTGTATACCTGGAAGGTGTAGCTCTACTTTGGTTCACCAAGCTGCCAGTCCGGTCTATCGATCAGTTTTCTGACTTAACCCGGAAATTCAAGGAGCAGTTCAGACTATACGCTTCAAAAGCCAAAGATATTATGTCGTTGTCAAGTTTAGAGCAGAATCCGGGTGAAACTATCAGATCTTTCTTGAATCGCTTTAATATAGCGCTGGCCGAGGTAGACAATGCAGAACCACGGATGATCTTGACTTATCTGATGAGGGCCATCGACAAGTCGAGCGAATTTGGAAAATGGCTTAACATGAAGGAACCAAATTCCCTTGAAAAATTCTACAAGAAAGCAGATGAGTTCATACGCCTGGAAAGCCGTCCTGTACCGGTAAAGGCAGTGTTAGAAAAAGCTGAAGATAACATTGCTGCTCCACGAAAAAGTGAATCTGTAGGACAAAAAAGGGAGAATAACGATGGAAAGAAACAGAAAAATCTGAAGAAGCCTCGTTCCTTCAAACCATCGGAATATACTCCTTTATCAGATACGCCGGAGCGTATATACCTTGCCACTAAAGATTCTGTTGATTATCCTAAACCTCCTATTCTGAGAACCGGGAAAAAAGCAGTACAAAGCGGAAAGTTTTGCCGCTTCCATAATCAACCCGGTCATGATACCGATGAATGCCGCCAATTGAAAATTTTGATTGAAGAATTGATAAGGGAAAACAAGCTGCAGCAATTTGTGGAAAAGAATAGCAGCAATCCCGCTTCGACCAGTCAAGGGCAACGAGCTCCTTCTCATCAACCCAGGACGGGTGAAAAGACTGCAGGGCATGAATCCGGAAGGCCTGTTATCAATGTCATTACGGGAGGACCTCACCCAGCAGGCAGGAGCTGGGGTGAGATGGAAAGGTATACCCGAGCTTTAAAGTATGTACCGACCGAGGAAGATGTATTCGTTTTGGAAGGTGCTATGCCCCTGAAGCAACAAAGAACTTTCAATGATGATATTGTGTTCAGAGCCAGGGATTCCGTAGGTGTTGAAGCTTCTACCTTGGATCCCTTAGTCATCTCGGCTGGTATCGGGCCAGCTATTGTCAGAAGAGTTCTCATTGATTGTGGCGCATCCTACAATATCCTCTTCAAGAAAACATTTGACCAAATGAAGATCCCTATGGCTGATGTGCAAGCCTCATCGCAGAAAATCGCTGTCTTCACTGGGGAGCCAAAACAGCCGATAGGAACCGTTGATTTGTTTGTGGAACTTGGAGAAGGAGAGAGAAAAGTGGTCTGCAAGCAAACTTTTGTGATTGTCGACGAATTTTCTGCTTATAATGCTTTCCTTGGCCGTCCAACTCTCGCAGCATTCAAAGTTGTTCTGGCCCCATGGTGCCCCACCATTAAATTTCCCATAGATAATGGAGTGGGAGTTATAAAAGGGGATCAAAATGCAGGGCGGGAATGTTATCTAACAGAGCTACGAGAAACGAGGAAAAGAGAAATGAGAAAGGATGCGGCAGCCCCAGTCTGCATCAAAGAAACAGCCTTGTAGCAATTACAGGGCGGACCCTGCACTGGCGAGCACAGCGGAGCAAGGAAAGAGATGGATCCTAGAAAAGTCAGTGCAGGGGAGAATAGAGTGGTACCAGTGGAAACGACAATACCAGTACCTGTTGACCCAAAGGACCCAAACAAGGTGTTGAATGTGGTTTCACAACTTAATGTGTCAATTCAGAATATCTTAATATCTTTTTTAAAGGCAAATTCGGATGTTTTTGCTTGGACTCATGCCGATATGTGCGGGATATCCCCAGAAGTTGTAGTACACACTCTAAATATTGATCCAAAATTTACACCTGTGAAGCAGAAAAGGAAAACTCAAGGTCCAGAAAGGTCGGCAGCGTTAAAAGAAGAAGTTGATCGGCTCATGGAGAATAATTTTATCAAAGAATCTACCTATTCGAATTGGGTTTCAAATCCAGTGCTGGTTAAGAAAGCCAACGGAAAATGGAGAGTATGCATCGATTTTTCAGATCTAAACAAGGCCTGCCCCAAAGACAGCTTCCCTATACCCAGGATCGATCAACTGGTAGACGGAACAGCGGGACACGAATTGTTATCTTTATGGATGCCTACTCCGGATATAACCAGATCATGATGCATGAGCCAGATCAGGAGGACACGAGCTTTATCACCGACGTTGGTCTTTACTGCTACAGAGTTATGCCCTTCGGGCTGAAGAATGCAGGGGCAACATACCAAAGACTTGTTAATGCTATGTTCAAACCGCAATTGGGCAAGACTATGGAAGTCTACGTCGATGACATGTTAGTAAAGTCTAAGAAAGCAGTGGATCACATAGAACACTTAGCAGACATGTTCGCAGTCCTCCGAAAATACAGAATGAAGCTCAATCCTTTAAAATGTTCATTTGGAGTGGAATCCGGAAAGTTTTTAGGTTTCATCGTGAGCGCTAGGGGCATTGAGGCTAGACCAGCTCAAATTACCACCTTAAAGGAAGTCAAAGCTCCTAGAACGAAGAAGGAATTGCAAAGTCTCAATGAAAAAGTCGCCGCCTTGAGTCGGTTCATTTCCAAAGCTACAGATAAATGCATCCCAATCTTTGACGCCCTAAAGAAAGGAAAGAAAAACTTCGATTGGACTCCCGAATGCCAAAAAGCCTTTGATGAATTGATTCGCCATATAGAAACGCCTCCAATACTTTCTAGGCCTGGCGATGGCGAGGATCTTCTTATATACTTGGCAGTATCATCTCATGCTTTAAGTGCAGCGCTGATACGAGAAGACAAGAGAATTCAACATCCAGTTTACTATATCAGCAAAAGACTCACTGGGGCAGAGATGAATTACTCTAAGTTGGAAAAACTCGCCTATTGCCTACTAATTGCATCTAGGAAGTTGAGGCAATATTTCCAAGCTCATCCTATCAGAGTCCTCACTGATCAACCTTTAAAGCAAGTCATGTTTCGCCCTGAGACTTCGGGCCGTCTTCTAAAGTGGAATATTGAACTCAGTCAATATGACATCACTTATCATCCCCGAAAAGCAATCAACGAACAAGCTTTAGCGGACTTCATCGCATAATTCACAGATAAGGGTAACAGTGAGGAGGAAACGATCGACGATTCCCCAATCCAATGGAAGTTATATGTCGATGGCGCGAGAAACGACTACTGTTCTGGAGCCGGAGTTGTACTTGAGACCCCTGAAGGTCGATCATTATGCTATGCACTAAGATTGGAATTTCCTTCAACAAACAATGAAGCAGAATACGAAGCCCTTATCGCTGGCTTAAGGATTGCTAAAGAACTAAACATCCGAGCGTTACAGATCTTCAGTGATTCTCAGCTTATTGTATGCCAAGTCAAAAAGGAATTCCAAGCCAAAGGGGGGAATCTGCCCGCCTACTTGTCAAAGGCTTGGGAACTCCTGGGTGATTTCGATCATTACATGATAAGTCACATTCCTCGAGAAGAAAACATGAAAGCAGATTCTCTCGCAAAGTACTCTAGCACAGGCGAAGCTCAATTTCTAGGGTTAACTCCAGTGGAGGTCCTGTCGACTCCGAGCATTGATGAGATGGATATTGATTGGATCATGAGCGTGTCTCAAGAGCAAGAATCATGGATGACTCCAATAACAGAATATCTGCTCAATGGCTCTTTACCGGAAAACTCAAAAGAACGAAAGAAGCTACTGAGGAAAGCCTCTCGCTATATAGTCCAGGATGGCCAGTTATACAGACGAGGGTTCTCAATGCCGTTACTTCGATGTGTATCTAGGGAAGAGTCAAAAACAATCCTAGCTGAGGTGTATGGGGGAGAATGTGGTGATCATTTAGGTGGTCAAACTTTAGCGAAAAAGATTCTCCGATACGGATATTTTTGGCCAGAAATTAATCGAGATGCAGCAGACTATTCCCGAAAATGTGACAGATGCCAAAGATTCGCCAAAATTCCTAGAGCTCCTTCCACTGAACTCACACAGATGGTCAGTCCATGGCCGTTTGCAATATGGGGGATAGACCTTGTAGGACCGTTACCAACTGCCAAATCTGGAATTAAATATGCCATTGTTGTTGTAGATTATTTTACTAAGTGGGCAGAGGCCGAACCACTGGCTACTATCACCTCAAAAAAGATGATAAATTTTGTAACTAAAAGTATCATTTGCAGATACGGTGTGCCTCAAAAAATAATTACAGACAATGGTACTCAGTTCGAAAGTGAAGAATTCCAAGATTTTTGCAAACGGTTCAAAATCCGAAAAAGCTTCTCAGCAGTAGCCCATCCGCAGGCAAACGGGCAAGTGGAAGTAGTAAATAAAATTATCAAGTCAACCATCAAGAAGCAACTTGAAAGAGCAAAAGGTGGTTGGGTCGATAAGCTACCGCTAGCACTATGGGCATACAGAACTACCCACAAAACTGCGACTGGGCATACTCCGTTTTCATTGGCATACGGATCAGAGGCAATGATTCCGGTAGAAACAGAGGTCCCTTCACATAGAAGAATCCATTTCAATCAAGCGGAGAATGAGAAACTACAGCTTGAGGCACTAGATCTCCTTGATGAAAAAAGAGAAGAGGCTGAACTCAGAATCGCATCTCATCAGCAAAGAATAGCCAGACATTTCAATTCCAAAGTTCGCCAACGCAGCTTTGAAATTGGAGATCTAGTCCTAAAGAGAATTATGACAGCGACAGGTGTGTTTGGGCCGAATTGGGAAGGACCATATGTCATAGGTCAAAAGCTTCTGGACGGCACATTCAAACTCACTACTGTCGAAGGAGATCAAATTCCAAGAGCTTGGAACAGCAATCACTTGCGTCCATACTTTACTTGATAGCTTTGTTGAAATATTGTAAAAAGAATTATGAATGTATGATTCCTGTAATTGAAAGCGATTGTAAAACTGATGCAAGTGAATAATGAAAGACTATAAGGTGGATGTAGGCCCAAATTCTTGGCCAAACCACTATAAATCTTGTGTTCCTTATTATTATTACATGTTTGCTTTATTTTCGATATGAAAAGTACATTAAATGAATTACTGAAATGTCGATTTAAATTTTTGCAGGCAACGAAAACAAAACTTGCACATTACAAGACCAAGTGATTCTTGTTATCATTCAACAAACAAATTCCAAGTCGCAAAATTCCCGAGCTTAAATCCTAGATAAGAAGTGCTTCAATTGAACGGTCAATGATTTCGCCGAAAACGGGCTTTAGCTAATAAATTGAGAAGTTTGAACAAACAAACATCCAATTAAGAAGCTTATGTCCGTTCTCGTGAACTGGCCTAGCAATGAAGTACACTTCTTTGGATTAAACAAGCTACTTGTAAGAGAAGGGAGTGCAAGCTTTAAAAAAAAAAATAATAATAATAATAGAGGATCACTGAAAAGGCGTAAGCAAGTGGACAAGGAACAACTAAAGTCCTCTTCGGAAGCACAACTCTTCGTAGGATAACGACCTCTAACGAAGCATATGCCGTAAAATAGAAAGTTCTCTACTCAACCAAAAAAGATTGGAGGAGTCATGACCCTCCAACCATGAGAGAGTAACTTCCAGGCAATCTTCGGAGGCCCATTTCACCAGGAGTTGAAGTGTTACAACCGCTCTTCGGAATTTCACTTCACAAGAGTTGAAATGTAAAACAAAATAAAAGCCCTCTTCGGAGGCCCATTTCACCAGGAGTTGAAGTGTTACAACCACTCTTCGGAATTTCACTTCACCAGAGTTGAAATGTAAAACAAAATAAAAGCCCTCTTCGGAGGCCCATTTCACCAGGAGTTGAAGTGTTGCAACCGCTCTTCGGAATTTCACTTCACCAGAGTTGAAATGTAAAACAAAATAAAAGCCCTCTTCGGAGGCTCATTTCACCAGGAGTTGAAGTGTTACAACCGCTCTTCGGAATTTCACTTCACCAGAGTTGAAATGTAAAACAAAATAAAAGCCCTCTTCGGAGGCCCATTTCACCAGGAGTTGAAGTGTTACAACCGCTCTTCGGAGTTTCACTTCACCAGAGTTGAAATGCAAAACAAAATAAAGACCTCCGCCCGGAAACACAATCAAGAAGAAAGCCTCTTCGGAAGCCCACGTTTCACCGAGATTGAAATAAAACTTCCAAGTGTTGAAACATGAAAAGGCTTTCTTCAAAGGCACAACTCTTTGGAGGTACACGTTTCACCAAGATTGAAATAAAACTTCCAAGTGTTGAAACGTGAAAAATCCCTCCTCAGAGGTACAACTTTCTATGTTTCTAAAAAAAAAATCTTCATTAAAAGCACACTTTAACTTTCAAAGGAAGAGTGATTTACCTATTCTGGAAAATAATCTTCCTCAAAAAAAAAAAAAAAAGTTAAAGTATCCTTCAGAGGCCCGCTTTACCTCATAGAAGAATTCACTTGGTAAAGTGTGTACATAAGCAAAACAAAAAAGTGATTTCTTCGAAGGACAAAGCGTAAAAAGTTATATGAAGGGAGTTGTACTATACGAAATTTTTTTTCAAGAATAAAATAATTATTCTTCAGAAAATAAGAGTACAAGTACCCTCGAAGTATAAAATATTGCAGCAAGCTTATGGTATAGGGGCAACATGGTATAGTTATATACAATATGGTATAGCCACATCGGCGAAAGTAATGCTCAAACAACATGCCATAAGCCCGTTGCAATATCATATAAATAAACTTGTGCAAAAATGAATAATAAATGCAATCTCAAATTCAAACAGGAGTCTGTACAAATAAAGGATCATTTTATTCAATTGTATTGCAGATACAAGTTTCAGAATAAAAAGCAGGGGCCGGTACCCACACAATTCTCGACCAGTACATGCAAAAGACAAGAAGCTGAAAGCTGGAATCTTCATTTCTTCTTACCACCTTTGGACCCTTTAAGTTGCACTGATTTTCTTCCCCCTCCTCTTCGATGTTCCGTGCTTCTTTCTCCTCTTCGAAGAAGACTCACTCCCTGGAGTAACAAGAGCAGACAAAATTATGTCATCAGAAGGAGTCCGCTCCGGAGATATCTCACCTCCCTCAAGTCCCTCGTCTTTCTGCTCTTGCGAAGCGATAGGGTCATCTAAGCCGTGAAGAGCCTCTATTTGCTCCTCTTGTGACCCGGGCTGTGAAGCAGAAGGAGGAGCCACCTGAAGAGACGGAGGAGGGATAACCGGAGGAAGCGAAGTTTGCACAGCACTTGGTGTTTCATCTGCAGAAGAAGAGAAGTTAAAAATATTAGTATCTCCCAAAAGAAGGGAGATATGGGTTCGTCAAGATTCAAGAAGTAATCGAGAAGCTCATCAAACTTTTGAGGAGCAAGCAGGCAATCCACCTGAATCGGACTAATGTCAAAATTACCTGAAGATATTTGCTTCGTTAGTTCAATCTCATAATTTTGAGCTCCAATATCCTCCAAAGCCTCATCATCAGTAGGGGTAATTACCTCGGTTCTTGTAGGAGGCGGGGAATGAGCACCGGAACCTGTGATGTCAACTTCAGGAGAAACTAAAGGACGTTCAGAGGTAGTAGGTGGTAATTCTTTTTCAGAACGTTCCTCTTCCGCCATCCCAGTCCGCACTCTGGCAAGTTGCTCTTTTCCCTTTGCAAGAGCAGCGCGAGTTTCCTCATCTAGGTAGCGCGCCTCAAGCTCTTCCTCGGTATACCCGGCGCCTTTGAACATGTCGAGAGCAGCTTCCCACACTTCAGCCAAGGTGATTTCGTATTTAGGACCGAGAAAAGAGAGACTGCCATGCCCTAAGACGCTGTGCAACTAAAAGTCGAATAGAGTTGAACTGACGTTGGCTTCCATGGCTTGAATAGATTCTTCAGCTGCGATTTTACCAGCCATGGCCTCATCTCGTTCTTTTTCGGTTTTAGCAAGTTGAGCTTTTAACGCTTCAATCTCCATGTCTTGGGCGCTCATTTTACTCCGCAACTGAGCGGCATCAGTGCGGTAATTCTCTACGACCTCTTCTAGCCTCTCAACTTTAGCTTCGGCATCTCTTTGGCCAGCATGTGCATCCCGCACTTGTTTTTGTAGTACCTCTTCTCTTTGAGTGTAAGTGTTAGAAGAGGTGGTAAGATCATCTTTAAGCTGCTTGACTTCAGCTTCAAGTTTCTCGTTATACTCGGTTATGTTTTTCATCTCGATGTTGTGCTGGTCAAGAATCTTCTGCCATTCCGACTTATCGTTCTCCATAGTTAGCATCGCCTCGATATTGGCCCGATTGACCGTTTGGAGTTCATCAACAAGCTTTTGCCATCCAGACATTCTTTCAATATCGAGTCTAACGGCATCAAGATTTTGATACATGGCTTCTTTATCAATGGGAACTAAATCAAGATCGAAGCGAACCCCCTTCAAGCACCAATTCGGGAATCGGCTCTGTAGGGTCGGTGGGCCCCTTTTAACACGATATGAAGGCCTATTAAGAAGCGTTTGAATAGCGCTTCCTTCAAGAGCAGGGGATTTGGAAGGAATGTCGATAGAGATGGGAGCGTCAAACTTTTCAGATATTACAGATGCGTGCTTCTCGCTAGGTTTGGCCCGCTTGCTCGGGTCCTCAACAATGTGGCTCTTCCCCTGACCATCATGTGTTTTACGTTTGTGGGAGTCATCGCCTCTTGAAGAAGACTCATGTCGCACATCTACCCTCTCATGACGTTCTTCATATTCTCTCCTCTCTCTAGCTTTTCGAGCAGCTCTCTGCTCATCGGTTTCTCTGGGACCAGTAAGGTAGCGTCTATAATCATAGTTACCACGCCCTCCATAGCGCTGAAAGTCTTTATAGTAAGAGCCACTGCCGCTACGCCCCATTGAAGGATCTGAAAGGCAAAAAGACAAGTCTTAAAAGCCTTTAGAGAAAAGAAGTCAAACACAAACAAGTGCTGAAAAATCCTAAGTGTTGTGTAATGTGTAAACTACACGCATCAAGCTACAGACCACTCTGTGGAGTAGAGGTGGTGATAACTTGCGTAGGAGGAGTTGACATTTGTTATAGAGAAGATGTCGCCTCGATTACAGAAGAGATAGTTTTGGAAACATCATCTTTAAAAAGTTCTTGTGAAGTCACAATTAGGTCGCTCAACCCCTCAAAAACATCATCACCATCATGCTTTTTGGGACTTGCTTTCTCAACTCCTTCGTCAGCGGATCTACCGGAAGGTCGTGGAGGTTCTTCCTCTTCGATAACTGGGGCAAGTGTCAAATTGCTAGACGGCCCTGCAACATCAGTGAGAGTGGGGCACTTCACCAGTAAAGTTTCAGTGGAGGGATCTTTTGGCATAAGCTTTTCAGCCTCCGCTGGAGAATCGGGAACTTCACAAAGCTGAGTGGAACGAGAAGGGTGAAGGAGTCCAAATTGATGTAAAAATTCATCATTTAACAAAAACTTTATACTCCTCTCTTCTGCCGCCACGGCATTCAGTCTTTCAAAAATTTGCTTATAGCATGGATCTCTAGAGGGAGGAGGAAGTGCTAAAACAGAAAAAAAAAAAGCGAAGTTAGCATTTAGCAACTCAGATTTCGAAAAGCTCAAGAATGGAGAAATAAAAACAGGAAATCTTACTTCCTACTCTCCAGATGGCATAAAACCCTGGAGGACAGTGAACAAAGAAAAACTGATTTAGAAATCCATGAGCGCTTTCAGGAAGATCAGTGATGAGTTTGCGGTTTCGAGCACTCCTTATAACTACGATAGAGGGATGATCTTTAATTTTTGTGAATGAGCAGAGGTAGCAGATTTCCCCAAAGCTCGGTAATCGGTCCAAAACTCTCCTAAATAGCACACATAACCCCATCAGAATGGCATGGCCGTTGGGGTGCAATTGGAATGGAGAGATAGATAACCGAAGCAGGAACTGCTGAAGGAAGTCATTAAAAGGTGGGATGGCACCGCTCAAGCACATTTGGCGATTGACAGCAATAAAGCCAAGAGGGGGCCTATCTGCAGTATCATTTGGCCCCGGCAGTAAGGCATCATCTTCGGCAATGCCAAACTGGATGCGCAATTGGTTAAACACCCACTGATTCAGAGTTGTGGAAGTTCTCTCCGGAGGGTTATCCAATGGGTTAGCTATTGGGAAGACATCTTCAGCCTGGCCCATCGGTTCTTCTTGTTGAGAAGTCATTCTACACAAGCAACTGGATGTTCAAATGCGAAGGTGCACGTTTCCTAAAAGTGTGAAGTGTTGTGCAGAACTAATAAAGATAAACAAGTAAATATAACTGAAGTTAAGCTAGTTGGCAATTGATCAATTACTAAATTTCAGGACTTGTTAATTTAAAGTTTCAGGTATAGTGTTAGTGCAAACTGGTCAATTTCAGTTGACTATTTCAACATTGCTTTAGCACTCTACTTGGATTCGTTGGTTTAAAGTACTTCATTCACGCAATCCATTTAAATTAATTATCTTCTATTGACTAATCTGTCATTAGATGTGGGCAATCAATGGCAGTATATTCGTCCCAATCTTCTGTGATTGTTGTATTAAACAGGTTGTATACTTGCAAATTGAAGCAATCTGTAAAACTAAAGTATGCAATAAAGTTTAACAGGTTAAAGTCCAGACAATTCAATATTCAGGCAGTTTATTTCAGCAATTCAAGTCAAAGATCGAGTCAGAATTATGCTTCAAAGCAGTACAATGTGATAACTCGTCCACGTTTTAAAGATTATGAAGCAAGTTAAGCTAGGTTGTTTATGCTCCAAGACATTGATGCCTTGAGTCACTGGTTCTCTAAGTCGTAAGGCATAGTAATGGGAAAAGATTTTAGTTCGAGGCAGTGTGAAATTCTCCAAGTCTTGTCTCGGCCACGACTCAAGACTTGTGTCGCTAGAATTGGTAGGTCGGTCCAGAGTTAACTCGTGGAGGTTATTGGGTCGTCCAAAATTGCTGAGTCGCATCCGAAGCAACGTTCCATCCTCTTCGGCCAATACGCCTTCCTACTCCTAACCCGTTAGCCATCTAACCCTTAACCCGTTATCGTCTATACAACGAAATCCACCACTTTCTCAGTAAAACCTATTATTTCTCTGCACCAACAAATCGCCCAAGACAGATTCGAATCGTCTCAGGTCCATCGTACATCCAACACGTAGCTGAGCTCTCGTAAGCCGCAACAACATAGCTAATGACGATTGGAAATCAATCGCAGCTTGGCTCGAGAATGCAACGCGACGCATGACGTTGGATTAGAATCAGAGGATGGGGATTCACGATTTAGCGGCAAACATGGTTGGATAAATATTGAATTCACTTACACAATGTAATAGCAAGGATAAGTCGTCGACTGATTAACTCGAAAACGCCTTCGAAGGTTCGGAGAAATTTTAATGGAAGATGCGACTTAAGAGATAGGTAATGAGAAGAAGGAGGTAAGAGTGACGACTCAAGTCTTTTATAGCTGTGAGCAGTGAAAGTTGAATCGGCACACGAGACAGGATGAGTCGAAGCACACGACCTACGACTTAGGCGTGTACTTCGAGGGGCAAGTGTTAACCTCGTTTTACTCAACGACTCATCTACTTAAGGACTAGACCGACTCATCTACTTAAGGAAGGTACCGACTCAACTGGTAGCGACTCAGTTAGCTGACGAGTTAAGGCTCAATGCAACTTAGAGGGATAGGACGACTGAAGGGGTTAACGGTTCACAAGGCAGGCCGACTCAGTGCATTACCGACTCATCAAGACTATCGCCTCAACGACTCAACGAGTCCACAACTCATCATAAGAAACGACTCAAGAGGATTGACGACCTAAGAAGATAAGTCCCTAAGTCGCTTCACCTATATACCGCTACCTGATAAGTCGTTAACGACTTAAAGACTCATGACTCAGAATGACTCGTCCACGACTTAAAGCCATTGAGTCGTAGTCCATTGCCACAGTGCCTATGCCAATGAGGATTGACTCGTGAGCGACTCAGGACTTAGCTTAAAATCCAGCAAAGGAATGGGCCATGGAGAAACCAAGGGCTTGGTTCGATGAGTCGGCCACGACCTAATTTGACTCGACCACGAGTCAAGTATGAGTCGAACACGACTCACGACTCAGGGCTGAAAACTCCTATAAATACATGGCCACCTCCAACATCCGGAGGGAGGGATTTTTGAAGCGCCGTTACCCTGCTGCATTCCGAACTACTTCAACACTTAAAGCTTTTGAGATACAAAGAACGCCTCAAGGAACTTCACGAAGAAATGATACATGTCCAACATGAGTTCAAAGATTTTGATCGACATTGAAGTTTAGGCTACGTGTTCTAAGTCACTTGTAACTCGAAGTGTGTTGTAATCAAAGTGTAATTGCATCGACTTGTAATCAAATCGTCAATAAAGATATTCAAAGTGGACGTAGGCTCTCTCTTAAGCCGAACCACTATAAAATTGCTGTTGTTTACTGTTTTTCCGCTATTATCTGCTTATAATCTGTTCCCGAGCTATCGAGTGGTGCTTTCACAATTACACTTCATACACCGGGGTGTTAGCGTTCAAATTTTAGCGTTAACAGCCTATAATTGTCACACCTTCTAATTTACCTCCATAGATGTGTATGAAAACTCCATATATGTTTCTCACAATTGTCGTCACTGGTCCTAATGATCTGACATAAGGAATGGATGTTTATTTACAACCTTTGATTGAAGAATTAAAAACACTGTGGTACGAAGGAGTGGAAACATACGATATTTCCAAAAAAAACTTTCGCATGTATGCTTCTTTGATGTGGACAATCGGTGATTTTCCTGCTTATGCAATGCTTTCGGGTTGGAGTACGGCTGGTCGTCTAGCTTGTCTGTACTGCATGGAAGATACACGAGCATTTTCTTTACCTCATGGAAAGAAAATTTCATGGTTGACTGTCATCGATGTTTTCTTCATATTAATCATCATTTTAGAAGAGATAAGAAAAACTTTACAGCTAATGGACATGAAACTTTGAGACCACATACGGTTTGGTCAAGCAAAGATATTTATGAACTTGTAAAGGATTATCCAAAGATACATGAAACCGGAGAACAAATTGAAATTCAAGGTAAATCATTGATTCATAACTGGTGCAAACAAAGCATATTGGGAGTTGCCTTATTAGAAAAATCTCCTGATTCGACATAATATTGACGTGATGCATAATGAGAAATGTGTTTGATAATGTTTTTAATACACTTTTGAATGTCAAGGGGAAGATGAAAGATGATTTGAAATCAAGACGTGATATCGAAGTAATATGTAATCGTCCTGAGCTTCATATAAAGCCAAATGACACAAAAAAGCCAAAAGCTTGCTATGAGCTAGACAATAATCAAGTTAAAGATACTTTTAAAATGGGTGGAAGGACTAAGTTTCCTAGATGGTATATCTTCTAATATTCGTAGATGTGTCGACTATAAATACAATAAACTTAGCGGGATGAAAAGTCGTGATTGTCGTGTTATGATGGAAAATTTATTACCCGTCGCTTTTAAAGAACTGTTGCCCGTAAAAGTTTGGACTGTTGTAACAGGACTTAGTCTTTTTTATAAAGAGATTTGTTCTACCACATCAAAAGTTGATCGTCTACGTAAACTTGAGGAAGAAATCCCGATATCGCTCTACAAAATGGAAAAAGTATTTCCTCCAGGTTTTTTCAATGTTATGGAACATTTACCTATTCATCTTCCATTAGAAGCACGTCTTCGAGGGCCTGTGCAATATGGATGGATGTATCCATTTGAAAGGTATTTAAATCATCTAAAAAAAAAGTGAGACAGAAAGCTCGAGTTGAAGGTTCGATTTGCAAATCATACATCGAAGAAGAAGCTTCGTTTTTTTCTCTCATTATTTTAGTGACCATGTGAACATATCATTTGAAAGTGCTACGCATAATGATGAAGGCATTGATCAAGATGATTGTCAAACGACCTTATCAATTTTTAAAAAACAAGGTCGGCCTGCTGATGCTTGTGTGGAAGTATGGTTGGATGATAGAGATTATCATGTTGCACACAAATACGTTCTTCTCAACTATGCCGAAGTTGCACCGTTTGTTAGGTAATTTACTTATATATATCATCAACACGTGTGTATACACAAATGTATGCACACACGTGTATCTTAATCGTAATGCAACATTTGTTATATAATTGCAGTATTTACGAATCACAACATCCTAACCGCGATATCGGCAAAGAATTCGCTTCTTGGTTTTCTAAGTACGTTTTTGATACAACAAATTGTGTTGTAGACGAAGGATTGAAACATTTAGCTATAGGACCAAAAAGGAAAGTGAAGACCTATCCAATATTCTTTGTTAATGGATATAAATTTAATACCAAATAATACGGTGCCGAAAAATTAATTAACAATACTGGTGTATTTGTTAAAGGTAGTGATGATTCAAATGATCATATACATGATTTTTATGGCATGCTAACCCAGGTTTTGCAATTAACGTATTTCACACGACCCGCAAAAGAAGTATTTTTGTTTAAATGCAACTGGTTTAGCAACGTTTGAGATTCTGGAATCAACGTGCACCCAAAATATAATCTTATAGAAATAGAACATACTTCGCGTTATTATAAATACAATCATTTTGTACTTGCCAAACAAGCTCTTCAAGTTTATTATGCTTCTCGCCCATCTCTAAGAAGAGATAAAATAGATTGGTCGGCTGTTTTTAAAACAAAGGCAAGGTTTACATTTGATGGACGGAATATTCCCGAAGAACAAGCTTACCAAGCAGATATCGAGGAAAATAGAGAAATAATAATAACCGATGATCAAACAGATTTTGGACCTATAAACGATGAATCAAATGCATTAATTGAAGCATTTGAGAATACAGAGGAACAAAATATAGAGTGCGAAACAGAATCTGAATCCGAAAATGTCGAGGACTGATCAACTATCTACATTTTGAGAAGGTAAATTTATATTTTTTAAAACATTATCGTGTTTTCACGCATACTCATGCGTTGAGCCAGGTCGACGAAGCAGGCAACGTTTCATACTCCTGGGATCATGATGCCAAAGCGCAGTCCGCATATGTAAGTAACATAATGACTTAACACTTATATAAGTTAATTAAAATAATTTATCTAAATTCAACTTATTATGAATAACAGCAAAAATTTCAGCAAGCATGGACTTCCATTCTCGATGGCTATGGACGCAACGAGTTGACCGCCGATGAGGAGGACGCTATTTTTGAGTATGTCATCGATCCAGCGGCATATGACAGACGCTATGATTTTGAGAATCATTCGGTAATAACTTTTACTTAAATTTTAAAATAATTATTCCGAACCAACTGTTGCACATTGTGATGGATTATAGTAAACACGAATTAGAATTATTAAACACTAATAATTTAAATTTTATTTACAGGCTAGGACGGCTCAGATTGAGTATCAGAGAGCTCAAGGTAAGGAGGAGATTGCACAGCTCAGAGCCCAGGTCGCCGCGCTCGAGGAACGCAATATCCGCACCGAAGCAAAGACGGAGGAGCTGTACAGGCGTCTTACGAAGTTTATGGAGCAATACGGCCGGTTTCCGTCTTCTGGTGGTTCTGGAGAAGAGTGATTTCAGGTATGAATTGATTTGTTTTGCTATGGACATGTATATTTGGAGAATGTGAGGATTTGATACATTCTGATGTTTTGGATGTTGGTTTGGATGTGATTTTTGAGATGTTGATATAGTAGTTTGGATATTGTTGGATTGGACGTTTTGTTGGATGTTGATGTTGGATGGTTTATATTGTTTATATTGATTTGTATTGAGTATATTGATTAGTATATATGCTTATTACTTGGATTTACTATCATGATTGATTATATGTGAGATATGTTGTTGTATATGTGCTCGAAATTGAGCTTTTATGAGATAAACGATGTTGGAGGTAGCTGGAAGCATGCATTGTTGGTTCTGTAAAAAAAACCCAGATTTCCAACGTCTTCCACCGTCCACCAACGGCTCACTGACACATTTAATCCAACGTTCTCCATCGGATCTTCCAACGTCATCCAACGTCTTTCCAACGTCCATTTTGGTCAACATCTTTTTCCACATGGACAATCTGAACGTTGGAAGACGTTGGTATATGCGCGTGGGTCCGTTGGTTGACGTTGGACGCCGTTGAAATGTATATCAACGGCGTTACCGACGTCCATCAACGACTTTCCAACGGCCGCCAACGTCCCGCAGTCGTTGGAATGCACTGTGTGTCTTGTAGTGGAAATCTCAATTCTTAACACTCAACAAATATAGTTTCCCACACATAATGAACCATATACATGTCTATTTATAATTACTAGAAAAAATGCCTTCATTACCACCGTTTGTTTGCTTCCATCTTTTAAATAAATCATTTCCATGCAGATAATTTATTGTCTTCTCTAATGAAATAAAATAGGCAACTAATTGTTTTACCGAATCCTTAAAATCTAAAAAAAAAATGTAATGTATTTGAGTCATAATTACATTTTGACTTAAATATCTCAAAATTTTAACATATAGGCTCAAGGCGAGAAAGACCTCTATGTCAAATAAATTAAAAATAAGCACCAAAGCAATCATAGTTTCAAACTCACATGTCGAGCATCAAGTATAAATATGTGTTCATCAATTTATTATAGCAATATAGACTGGCACAACTGCACTAGCTCGCAAACGATTAACATGCATCCATCTAAATAACATACTCTCTATGGTCTACTCACATACTTGGGTATATCAAGAAGTTACATTGACGAAACATTCATGTCAAACGCAAGTTCGGTATGAGTAACTCTCTAACGTACCATGCATCTGATACTTCATAACGCAAAATTTGTACACAACTACCTTCCAAATGTAAGCACAATCTGTTATAATAATTTTGCATAAACAGTTTAAATCAACATTAGCATAGTAAAACACCATAGAAATACACCCACGCCTCCCAATAAACAATCTATTAGGGACATAACAAAACTCGATAGTTTATACGTAAACGACATATGCTACACCAACCATAAACAGATCTCTGCTTGCACATAACAACTAGGTCAAGGGTGCACTCTTGCCCATCCTCATTCACATATTACATAAAGTCCACGTATTCAACATACCAATAAACAAACTAGGATTGTTCATCCTATTTTATAACTATATAACCAACACAGTAATGCAACCTATACTGACCATCTTAATTCTATGCAACTATGCGACTTATACAACTCTACAAGCTACATAGGTGGCCTTAAATTCTACTTAACTATGCGACTTCACAAAACATAGTGATCTATGCTGCTTGTCTTAATTCTACACAAGTATGCGACAAACACAACTTTGCAACCTGCACCGGCCATCCTAATAAAAATATATGACCTACATAACTTTACCACCAACATCAGTCAACTTTTACAACTTTTCTTCATGTTTGCATAATTACCTCATTTGATTAACGCCACTCGTAAGTTTTCGGGTTACTCCTACCCTTATAGTTACACCACCTTTTTATAGTAGTACACAATCATGTTTTATGGTTACCCCACCATATTTATTAGTACACCTTGATCAATTTATGGTTGGGGCAAGCTTACACTCACCACTTGACTCCCAACCATCTCATGGTGCACCAAGAGGATGGATCGTTATCAAAAGATATTGATAAGGTTAAGGGACAACCTAGGGGTAATTATGTACTTTTATTATATTATTTAACTCTTGTAACACATCTTGCTCAAAATAAAATTTTGTTTTTTTGTTTTTTTATACCGTATGCGTCATTATATAATGTTTTAGAGCATATTATAATGTACAAGTAAAAATTACTAGAAAACTATTTAGTCGATCACAGTTATGAAAGAGTTAATAATCTTGAGTATTGGTTTGTTCCAATCAATATTATCCTTAACGTTTGTAATGCAGGCCAGAGAGTCGAAGCCATAAGTCGGTCCCGACCTAACTTGCTTATAAGTCGAGTACGACTTAAGGAATCACTGGAGGAAGAAGTCCGACCTAAAGAATTTCAGGAAAAAGAAGGCCTAGGTCGTATACGACCTAAGGAGAAAGGTATAGGTCATGGCCGAGCTAACGAGAACAGGCAACGACCTAAGAAAACGCAAAACACTGAGTTGCGACCTAACGAAGGCACCTTAGGTCGGTCACGACCTAAGGAAGGGATGTTAGATCGTCTACGACCTATGAGAAGCATTCTAAGTCGCCTACGACCTAGTGGAAATTCCGAAAGAAGAAATCACCGACCTAAGTTAGGTCGCGAGGAAGATGGGTCGCATGAAGTTCCTGTTACCACATTATTAGGTCGCGAACGACCTAACTCATAAAGTCGCAAGAAGATTGCTGAAGCACTCCTTTAGGTCGCGAACGACCTTAACTAAGTCGCCATGTAATGTACAGGTGTGTGTTAGGTCGGAAACGACCTTGTATAAGTCGTAGGTCGTTAACGACCTATCTTAAGTCGTGGTTGTTGAGCCAGTCCATATGAATGTTAGATCGCGTGAGTTGTTTGTTAGGTCGCGTTGAGTGCTGTGTTGTATACAGGAGAATATGCAGTGTTGATAGGTCGCTGCCGACCTAGGTGCTGAAAGGTGTTGAGTCGTTGATGTTAGGTCGCTGCCGACCTAAGTTAGGTCGTAAGTCGCGGCCGACCTAAGAGTTGGGTAATGATTGTTGTGTTGAGTTGTAATTCCTATAAATAGCGTGTGTGTTGTAATTTTTGTAGGTGGTTGATTTTGGAATAAAATTCTCTTTTGTTAGCTTTGTGCTTTCATACCAATTGGTAGTTGAGTGTGATCTCCTATCTCCACTTACGTCATTCGAGTGCGCTCGAATCCACGTTTGTTGAAGCCGATTCACGGAATCTAGTGCGCTAGATCAACGTGCGAAGAATCGTAGATCTTTGAATACGGTATAGTGCGCTATCAACGTGTTTGAGATAGCTAGAGTTCGGTATCTTTGGATCAACGAACTTGGGCATTTTGGTATCTTCAACTCACCGATTGCTACATTTCATCGATTGAAGTTTTGTTTGAATTATCCGCTGCGTCAGTTTTGGTATCAGAGCCATACTTAGCCAATCATAGCTAAGTTTGATTCTTGGAGCCAGGTTTTGAAGTTTTTGAAGTTTTTGAAGTTTTTGAAGTTTTTGAAGTTGGAAGTTGTTCATCGTGTTCATATTGAAGTTGCAACAGAGTTGGAGTGTTTGATCCATTGCATTTTGGATCGAGGAGTGGAACTTTGTTTGATTTTAAAATTGGTGTTTGCGCGCCAATTTTTGGAAGATTTGAAGGTGAGGCCGTGTATACTTTGAGCCGAGCCAAGGAGTGTTTGGAGCAAGTCTTGCCGAGTCAACTTGTAGCCGAGTCAAGCATAGCCGAGCTAAGGCCGAACTTTGTGAAGTAAACATTCTTTGCCGAGCTAAGTGTGAGTCTTATAAAGCTTTGCCGAGACATAGGAGCCGAGTCATATTGAACTGTGACTTGTTGTGTTGGAAGTCTTGAAGTTTTGTGATTGAATTTTTGAAGTCTTGTGAAGTTTACAACCATGCCACCAAGGAGAGCTAACCGACATCAAAACGTTGAAGCTTTGTATCGTAGAGAAGAAGCTGAACTTATGGAACAACGTATTAATGATAAATTCGATGAAGGCATTGGAAAATTGGAGAGATTGATGAATGATTTGAATCAAAGGAGGAGATCACCAAACTCGAACCATGGAGGAAACCGAGTTTCGCCATCGGTTACGGAAGCGAGGAGGGTATCACCACATTCATGTAGAGATAGAAGAGAAACATCAATTTCATCACGAAGAGATCATCATGACTATGTACATGAAGAGAGAAGGAGTCAACGTGAATTTGACCATGAAGCATATAGAGATGAGGAGAGACATAGTCAAAGAAGCATGCATGAACGAAGGGATGACATTGGTCGAGATCGATGTAGGCGTACTTTTGATTTTGTTGAAGAAGGTGATAGAGCAAGTATTCATTATCGAGATCGAGACCAAGTTCGGAATTCTTATCGAAATGTTGAAGATGATAGACGATGGGAATCGGGTATGAAGATGGAGATTCCGGAGTTTAAAGGCGGGATGGTTGCTGAGGAGTTTTTAGATTGGTTGTCTAATGTGGAGGAAATCTTTGATTTCAAGGAGGTGCCGGAGAATAGAAGGGTGAAGTTAGTTGCTACAAGGCTGAGGGGAAGAGCATTGGCATGGTGGCAGCAAACTAAACTTACTCGAGAACGAATGGGGAAGTCAAAGATAGAATCTTGGGAGAAGATGAAAAAGTTGATGAGATCTACTTTCTTACCTTACAACTACCAGTCACTTATGTACCAGAGGTTGCAGAATCTGAGGCAAGGGACAAAATCTGTTAGTGATTATGCTGATGAATTTTACCAACTCATCGCCAGGAATGATATCATGGAAACAGAAGAACAGCTAACTGCTAGATTCATTGGGGGTTTGAGAATGCAGATCCAGGATATGGTTAATATGTTTGATCCTAGATCCGTTGCAGAGGCACATCAGAAAGCGTTAGCTTGGGAGAAACAAGGAAGGCGTGGAGGTGGTGTGTTTACTAATTCCAATAATCAAGCAAGGGGTGTTGGTGGAAGTTCTAATGTTCCTAAACCTGTTTCAAAACCAGTTGTGAAGGAGGTTGAGAAGGCGAAGGCTAGTAGTGTTTTCAAATGTTATAATTGTCAGGAGTTGGGTCACAAAAGCAACGAATGTCCGAAGCCGAAGAAGAGAACCATGGTTGCAGAGGTTGAGGCAGATGATGGTGAGGAGGCAGAGTATTCAAATGTACCTTATGTTGAGGAGGAAGAAGAAGTGTCGGGTGATGAAGGATGTAATCTTATGTTGAGGAGAAGTTGTTTGACACCAAAGCAAGAGGAGGAATGTAGTTGGCTGAGAAGCAATATTTTTCAATCGACATGCACTATTCTGGGGAAAGTCTGCAAGTTCGTTATTGATGCGGGAAGTTGTGATAATATTATTTCTTCAGAGGCAGTTAGAAAGTTGAACTTGAAGACCGAGAAACATCCGAAACCGTACAAGCTAGCATGGTTAAGGAAGGGAGGTGAAGTGAAAGTATGTCGAAGAGCTTGTGTTAATTTTTCGATTGGGAAGAAGTACAAGGACGAAATTTGGTGTGATGTCGTAGATATGGATGTTTGTCACTTATTGTTGGGCAGACCATGGCAGTTTGACAGAGCAGTTCAACATGACGGTCGTGCCAATAGTTACAGTTTCATGTTCGAGGGTACTAAGATCACTTTGGTTCCCAAGAGACAGCAACAGAAGGAGAGCAAGCTAGAAGAGATTGAAGAATTGAAAACTCTGTTGACTTTGAAGGAGTTTGTCAAGGAAGTCGAAGAAGAACCTGAAGTGTTTTTGTTGATTGGGAGAGAGAGTAGTGAAGAAGTTGAGATTCCAGAAGAAGTAAAGCCTGTTATGAAAGAGTTTGAAGATGTCTTTCCAGATGAGTTACCAAAGGAGTTACCGCCACTTAGAGATATTCAACATCAGATTGATCTTGTTCCAGGAGCAGTGTTACCACACCGACCACATTACAGAATGAGTCCGAAGGAACATGAGGAGTTACGAAGGCAGGTGGAAGAATTACTTGAACAGGGTCGTATTCAGGAAAGTTTGAGTCCGTGTGCTGTACCTGCATTGTTAGTACCAAAGAAGGACGGAACTTGGAGAATGTGCACTGATAGTAGAGCTTTGAATAAGATCACTGTTCGTTACAGATTTCCTATGCCGAGGTTGGATGATTTGTTGGATCAGTTGAGTGGGGCAACTATATTCTCGAAGATTGATTTGAAAAGTGGTTATCATCAGATTCGTATCAGACCTGGGGACGAATGGAAGACAGCTTTCAAAACTAGAGAGGGGTTGTACGAATGGTTGGTTATGCCATTTGGTTTGTCTAATGCACCTAGTACATTCATGCGGGTGATGAATCAAATCTTTCGACCATTCATTGGGAAATTCGTTGTGGTTTATTTCGATGATATTCTGATTTATAGCAGGAGTACAGAGGAGCATGTTCTACATCTGAGGGAAGTGTTGCTTATACTTCGAGAAGAACAATTTTATGCTGCTACAAAGAAATGTGTGTTTATGACACCTACTGTTTTATTCCTAGGTTATGTTGTTTCAGGGGAAGGAATCCAAGTTGACCAGAGCAAAGTTGAAGCAGTCAGGAATTGGCCACAGCCAAAGACAATTACAGAAGTGAGAAGTTTTCATGGGCTAGCGTCATTCTACCGAAGATTCATTCCACACTTCAGTAGCGTGATGGCTCCAGTGACTGATTGCATGAAGGGTAAACAGTTTGTGTGGTCAGAAGAAGCGGGGGTTGCCTTTGAGAGAATCAAGGAATTGTTGACGTCTGCACCAATTCTTGTTCTACCGAATTTTCAGTTGTTGTTTGAATTGCATACTGATGCTTCGAAGGTTGGTATTGGAGGAGTTCTGAGTCAGAATGGAAAGCCAGTTGCTTATTTTAGTGAGAAGTTGTCAGGGGCGAAGATGAGATACAGTACATACGATATTGAGTTTTATGCTGTTGTGCAAGCTGTCAAGCATTGGAGACATTACTTATTTCAGAAGGAATTTGTTCTTTACACAGATCATGAAGCATTGAAACATTTACAGGGGCAGGATAAAATCTCAGCGAGACATGCATCATGGATTGCTTATTTGCAGCAGTTTACTTTTGTCGTTAAGCATAAATCAGGGGTGACGAATCGAGTAGCTGATGCTTTGAGTAGGAGGAGTCATTTATTAACGACAATGAAGGTTGAAGTGACAGGGTTTGAAATGTTGCCAGAAATGATTGAAGAAGATCCTTACTTTGTGAAATATGTTGAGAAAGTGAAGGATGGGAGTACCGATGAATTTATGTTGGTTGATGGTTTTCTGTTTAAAGGGAATCGTTTATGTATACCAGATTGTAGTCTGAGGATGAAAATTGTGAAGGAATTGCACGAGGAAGGACATGTGGGCCGTGATCGTACTTTGCAGTTGATTTCACAATCTTACTTTTGGCCATCGATGAGGAAAGAGGTTGAAAGATTCGTGGAGCGATGTCATATTTGCCAAGTTTCAAAAGGGACAGCAACGAATGCAGGGTTGTATATGCCGTTACCAGTACCATCTAAGCCATGGGTTGATATCAGCATGGATTTCGTTTTGGGTTTGCCGAGAACTCAAAGGGGAAATGATTCGATATTTGTTGTGGTGGACAGGTTTTCAAAGATGGCACATTTTGTTGCTTGCAAGAAGACAGCAGATGCAGTTCGAGTCGCACAGCTATTTTTCAAGGAGATTTATCGACTTCATGGTTTACCAGAATCTATTGTTTCTGACCGAGATACTCGTTTTCTGAGTCACTTTTGGTTGAGTTTGTGGAAGGTGGTGGGAACGAAACTGAAGTTTAGCAGTGCTTATCATCCACAAACCGATGGGCAGACAGAAGTTGTTAACAGGTCATTGGGAAATTTGTTGCGATGTCTTGTACAGGATAATTTGAGAAGTTGGGACATGAAACTATGCCAGGCGGAATTTGCTCATAATCATGCAGTAAATCGAAGCACAGGATTCAGTCCGTTTCAGATTATTTATTCAAATTTACCCAGGGGGCCATTGGATTTAGCAGTTGTACCACAATCAAAGAGAACAGTTAAACGAGCTGCTGATTTTGTTGATGAGCTGACTGAATGTCATAAAATCGTTCAGGAACGATTGGAGAAATCGAATGAGAAGTATAAGAAGTCTGCAGATTTGAAACGTCGAAATGTTGAATTTAAGGAAGGTGATTTGGTTTATGCTGTATTAACCAAAGATCGTTTTCCAGTGGGCGCTTATAATAAGTTGAAAGCACGGAAAATTGGTCCAGTGGAAGTTTTAAAGAAAATCAATGAGAATGCTTATCGATTAAAGCTACCAGAGGATGTTTATACATCTGATGTTTTTAACGTCAAACATTTAATTCCATATCATGGAGAAGGGATTGTTGTAGAAGATGGTGAAAATTCGAGGTCGAATTTCTGTCAACCCGGAGAGGATAATGCAGGCCAGAGAGTCGAAGCCATAAGTCGGTCCCGACCTAACTTGCTTATAAGTCGAGTACGACTTAAGGAATCACTGGAGGAAGAAGTCCGACCTAAAGAATTTCAGGAAAAAGAAGGCCTAGGTCGTATACGACCTAAGGAGAAAGGTATAGGTCATGGCCGAGCTAACGAGAACAGGCAACGACCTAAGAAAACGCAAAACACTGAGTTGCGACCTAACGAAGGCACCTTAGGTCGGTCACGACCTAAGGAAGGGATGTTAGATCGTCTACGACCTATGAGAAGCATTCTAAGTCGCCTACGACCTAGTGGAAATTCCGAAAGAAGAAATCACCGACCTAAGTTAGGTCGCGAGGAAGATGGGTCGCATGAAGTTCCTGTTACCACATTATTAGGTCGCGAACGACCTAACTCATAAAGTCGCAAGAAGATTGCTGAAGCACTCCTTTAGGTCGCGAACGACCTTAACTAAGTCGCCATGTAATGTACAGGTGTGTGTTAGGTCGGAAACGACCTTGTATAAGTCGTAGGTCGTTAACGACCTATCTTAAGTCGTGGTTGTTGAGCCAGTCCATATGAATGTTAGATCGCGTGAGTTGTTTGTTAGGTCGCGTTGAGTGCTGTGTTGTATACAGGAGAATATGCAGTGTTGATAGGTCGCTGCCGACCTAGGTGCTGAAAGGTGTTGAGTCGTTGATGTTAGGTCGCTGCCGACCTAAGTTAGGTCGTAAGTCGCGGCCGACCTAAGAGTTGGGTAATGATTGTTGTGTTGAGTTGTAATTCCTATAAATAGCGTGTGTGTTGTAATTTTTGTAGGTGGTTGATTTTGGAATAAAATTCTCTTTTGTTAGCTTTGTGCTTTCATACCAATTGGTAGTTGAGTGTGATCTCCTATCTCCACTTACGTCATTCGAGTGCGCTCGAATCCACGTTTGTTGAAGCCGATTCACGGAATCTAGTGCGCTAGATCAACGTGCGAAGAATCGTAGATCTTTGAATACGGTATAGTGCGCTATCAACGTGTTTGAGATAGCTAGAGTTCGGTATCTTTGGATCAACGAACTTGGGCATTTTGGTATCTTCAACTCACCGATTGCTACATTTCATCGATTGAAGTTTTGTTTGAATTATCCGCTGCGTCAGTTTGTAGTCTTAAGTGTTTCAAGTAGAGGATATTATTGCACCTGAAAGACCGATATGCGGAATTGTCTCTGTATGACGGACAATGATATACTCATGATCATTGAGGGGCCAAGAGGTTATGTAAAGGAATTGTTAGGATCAAAATTTGATTCAACCTAATTTGTTTTGATTGCAAGGAGTCAATAACACTTGAGTAAGATGGGACATTTAGTCAAGTTTGCTAGCATTAATCCCGTATGAGATAATTATGCAAACAGTTCTTTATTAGAGTCCATAGTTCAAAAGTTACAAAGTCAAGTATGGTCTAATGGCTATTAACGTCCAAAATCCAAGCTTTTAATTATGCTTCGGATATAAATAAAAATGAGGAAGAATATCACTTCAAAATTCTCCTCTCCTTAGCAGGATATACATGCCTATTTTGAGAAATTGTGTCCTCAGATCTTTGGCACCTGACACTCAAGGAAGATCATATAGCGGAGATTCTGTCGATGCGGCACTTTGACAATTTATCGTGTGGCAAAATTTTCCTTTGATGTCTTCATGATGACGTGATTTGGTTAGGTCAATCATAGTTTACCACGTGGTTTTATGGAATGCTTCATGCATTGATCTTTTAATGTGAATTAGCAGCCAAAATGCAATAGTTTCGTAAGCTCAGTATGCGAAAGCTTTATAGCTTCAACATGCGATGACACCAAACCTTAATATGTGATAGCTTGGTAACTAAACATGAAATGGCTCCTAACCTCAACATTCGACAGCTCCCTAAGATCAATATGTGATAGCTTCGTAACTTCAACATGCGATTACACCAAAACCTTAATATGTGACTGCTTGATAACTCAACATCTAATAGCTCTTTAACTTCAACATGCGATAGCTCCATAAGTTCAGTATGCGATAGCTTCAAAATATTAGGCCCCGTTTGACTTGTCGTTTTTGGTTTTGTATTTTCGTCTATACAAAAGCGTGTTTGTTGTATGTATTGTTGAAAAACAAACAATTATGAAAAATGAAATTAACATGCAAAATATGAACTCATATTATTTTGTTTTTTGTGTTTCAAGAGATAACAAAAACACGAAGAGCAATCCAACTCTTTCATTATTAGTTGGTCGTCGCAATGGCTAAGAATTGTAAATCTTCTTGTCTTATTTCTTGCTATTTCTTAGTGCATGTTGAAAACACAAAACTCAAAATACAAAATGAAACCAAACGGGTCCTTAACCTTTGATAGCTCAACCAAGTCACCATTCAATAGCTCATCCTTCGATGACTTCCCAGAGATATCATGCGGTATCTTTGAATCACCAACCTGCAATAACTCATTGTTTTATTTTATCATGCATTGACTTCATTCGTATCAATTTTCAATAGCTTCATTTGTCAATCCACGACAACTTTGATCAACTCAACTTTCGATAAATTTATTTGTATTTAACTTGCGATTGCCTCTTCATATCTGACTTTTGATGGTTATATTATTTTTCAATTTGAGGTGGCTTGTATCACCAACTTGCGCTAGCTTATAGCATCAACTTGCAATGACTTATATCATCAACTTGCGATGGTTTATAACATTAACTAGCGATGGCTTACAACAACAACTTACGATTGATAAAGTTAGGGGTGTGCCCTAAGGGAAGTTATGTAATTTGCTACATAAATAACTCAATCACCAGTCTTTTTAAAATAAAAGGGTTTCGTTTCTGTTATATACTTGTAAAATGTTATAGATAAATAATTAGCTAATTTAAGTATATATGTTAGAAAGTCCATAAATGATGTATTTTTTATAGTAATTACAAATAGTTGTGAGTATGAGCATTATATCATAATACGATAAGCACGACATTTTAATCTTTTTTAGTCAATATGTATCGAGACTGGACATTAATGCATCCGTTGAGACTAAAAGTACCTAATGCTCTCCAAATATTGGGTAGTGTAATACTCATGGCTGGAGACACCAAGAGATTACATATTGATAATTATGGGATAATTATGGAATGACCCACACAATAATTTTCTGCTGGTTAATATAACTAAGGTCAAACAGAAAATATCAAACTTACTAGTTTACACAGTTTTCTTGACTTGAGAATACTGTTAATCTTCAATATGAAAGCTCCACTCTGATTACAATTAAATCGTGGTATAACGTCCATCGAACGACTATAGTTGGGTCGAGTTGAAGTATTGGAAGTGAAACACTATTGAAGATAGGATTCATCTCCTCAATTATATGAGGTTAGTATCATGGTCAACTAAAGTCAAATCAAAGTCAAAATCTGTGGCTAGAGTAATTTAGTTAATAATAATTGTAGTTATTAAATCAAGAACTTTGTGTTTGGACTATAAAATTGAATATGGAAGATATTGGAAATTTGACCATTACAAAATTCCATAAGTCTAAAGTGATACAGTTTTGACGAAGAGAATTGATATAAGTAATCTTTACTATGGTTACCGCTTATATAACAAAATTGGATTTTACCAAAAATATGTGTAAGTGATAAATTCGGCTAAAATGTCACACTAATAGCTAAGGTAATGTGTGAACATGAATGTTTGAATTGTTCATTTAATCGGCGATTGAATTCACACATTTGAGTTATACAACCGTAATGAGGATTGCTTCAAAAAATCACGCAATTTAATTAATTTACCATCATTGTAAATAAATTGATATGCATGAAAAATTGATTATTATCTTTTTTTTATTTTGATTTGTTTAAATGTCATTGGTATTTGATAAAGTGCGTATATAAAAGTTGTATATGCACGTATCAATATATGATATTGACAAAATACTTAAATTGGATTTATATATATTAATTACTAAATGGGTTTGGAAATATTTTGAGGTCCATCTAGCTTCATTTATAGATGGCCATAAGAAAAAAAATGAGGCTTGAACTCCAATGGTTAGATCTAGAAAATGAAGGAAAGATGTTAAGAATGATTCCCTTTATAAATACCTTACCTTTCATTCATTTGCCTCTCTTAATCCCTCTCCGTCTAAACCCCTCTATCTTCAATTTTTTAGTAGTCTCTGCCAAAATTCGTGGCCTTCAAGCCATAAAAAAATTACCAAAAGTGAAATCAAATTAAATAAATACAAAAGTGGTGCTTTAGATTGTTGTAGTTTCTAGAGCTGATTCAATCAGATCTAGAAGTTTTCTTCATTTAAGTTGCAAATCAAAAGGCAACATTAACAAGGTAAATTTAATTGGTTTTTGTCTATATATTCCATGATATTGTAGACACTATTGTAAAAATCCTTATACCCCGCCTAGGCCTTGTTTAAGCGCTAGGCGAGGCTTACCGCTCAGCGATTTTCCCAGGCCCTCATAGACAAGGTTTACCGCCTCATGTAAGAATCAAAACATGTATTTAGACACTCGTTAGGTATTATTTAAGGTTCAATGCCAAATATAAGCATCAATGTGCTAGTTTTTGATTGTTTTGCCTCCTTTGCTACCCATTAGCGCATTTAAAAACACATAATTGTAATTAATATCAATCGACATTAAATAAAATTCTAAAATTTTATTCAAAATACATGATTTATCGAAATTTCCTAGCTTCAATTAATCCATGATTAGTCCCCGCCTAAATTTTTAATCCCTAGTCCATACTAATCACATAGAGTCCGCCTTGCGATTTTTACAGCCTTGATTATAGATCAGTGGTTGATTCATTCTGACAGATCTGTATATGTATATGTTGTTCCTCGTAAATATACAATTGTAGATCTTAAAGTATTACGACATGGTATCATTTAAACTGGTTTTAATTTGTGTTGATAATTTCTATCAATTATTTTCATTGATAATTTTTTTTTAATTTCGATCTAACTATATGAACTTTGTAATTAATTTGTTGGTTTGTATTTTTATTTATTCAATCGTTAATGATAGTTTCTATTGATGCAAAATTAGTTTTTTATTATAAGATACACAAACATATATATAAGTATGGATATGTGTGTATATATATGCATATTTATGTTAAAATAATTTTTAAAATGTTTGTAATAAATTGTTTCATAAAAAAAATATTAAAGAGAAAAATTTACATATATTATATCTGTATATACCAATGATAAGTGAGAATTGAATTGACATATAAATGAACACAATATTATTATTCAATAAAATATACTTTTGGCAAATTATTTTTACTTATGAAATATCTATATTTTATGTTACTTTAAATCATTAACATATACATATAGGTTATATTTGGTTTTAGAAATTAAGATTTGTTTTCAAATTTGTTTTACTAAATCAAATCATTACATGTTTGGTAAAAAATCCTGAATTCATAATTGTTGACTTGGTTGAATTGGTTTTTCTTTTTTAACGGATTCGTTAACAATACATACATACATACATACATACATACAATATAAATGGAAAATTTGTCCATTGTCCTGTAAATCCAGCACCCAAATGTGTAAACACTAACTATGTACACAATATGATGTGTTGCAATTACATAATTTACACTAGTGTATATCTAGACATACTCACAACATATACCAAGCATAATTTTAGTCATTAATGTCATTTAATAAATTATTTGATTTAATTAACGGGAAAGAAATGAAAAGTTTTCTCTCTCATTAAAACCATACATCCCCTCATTAATCGAATAATTTAAGTGAAGAAAATGAAAGTTTTTCTTCTCTAATTAAATTTTACAAGTAATAGTCACACATAAATACACATATAAGAGTATATTTGATAAACCCTAATTTATATGAACATTAAATATGTGTAAATCATAAAAAAGGATTTTATTTGAAAATATTCTAGATTAGATCTAAAATCCCCTTTGCACTTCATAGGCCAAATAGATCCAAAATAGGAATTTTTGAAATCTACTTGTTTCACTCCCTTTTGACTGGCCTGATTCCTTCAGTGATGGCTCTACTTGTCACTATATGACGACTTATTATCAATACTTGATAGCCTTCATTCCTTAATGCGTGATAGCTTCAAAGTGCATTAGCTTTCAAAATGCAATATTTCCTTATCATGTCCATTTTGAAAATTTGGGTGTAACACTTGTTCCCCAATAAGAAGTTTTCTTATGCTTTAGCTTAGTGGACATTTGTTCTTACTTCACATCTTTTCTTTTAAATTTCATGACTTTCCTACAACCTTCCTTGTTGAAAATTTTTCTAACACATATAAATTTTTGCAACATTCGTTTTATTGAAAATATTCTTTTTGGTGAGAATTCCTCATAGATTTATAAGAAAAAATGTTTTTGTGCGTTCCAAAAGATTTTTATGACTTTGGCAGAAATTTTTTAGTATAAAAATTAAATACTTATCTACTAAAATGTGGTTTCTCAAAAATAAATTTTTGGAGTAAATAATTCTTTTTTATAAACCTTTTGAAAGTAGTTCTTATAAGTACAAAAAACCTTTTGAAAGTAGTTTTTATTAAAGCTAATTGACATTATTATAAGGTGGAAATTATTGTGCAACTTTGAATGGTTACTTTTTATTCTTTCTTGTTCCAAGCTTGGTCGTTCATTGAGTTAAGAGCTCTCAATGTTCCATTGACTATCTTCCTTGGGCAAATGCTTTGGCCAGGCCTTGCGGTGGTACCAAAAGCTTAATCGACCATCATCTTTGGATAGGTGCTTCGACTAGGCCTTGCGTTGCTAACAAAGGCTTCTTGTCCATCTCCTTTAGATGATTACTTTAACTATGCAATTATCAATCATTCTATGGATGGATGCTTTGGCCATGCCTTACGGTGGGAACGAAGGCTTCTCGCTGTAACGACTTGCAAAATCTATCATTTTAATAAATTTTATTTATTTTTAAAATATTCAAATATAAGTTTTTCTAGTATAAACTGTGATATTTTTAACAACAAATAATGATGGTAATCTTATTTTGAATAAGTATTTAAGTAAATATATACTTAGGAGGATAATTGATAAAATGACTGAAAACTTTTTTATCGATAAACAGCTATATAATTATCAAAAGTCATGCACAGAGCTCGATACATACACTTGTTTATATTTTTAAACAAAAACATGAAATAAAATTATTTATTTTATTTTTGGGAAATAAATTATATTTATGACATCATCAATAATAACATCATATTTAATAATTGATTTGTGAAGTTAAATTGAGATTTAATGATTTAATAATTATTACAATTATTCGAATAATTGTATTTGAATGATAATAATTTATTTTAATTAGTTACCAAGTGATAGTAAATCATTTATAATAGTTTTTTAAAGTTATATGCTTGATTTGAAAATATACAAAAATTAGTATCGCCTTATCGATATAATAACACTTTTTGTAAATAGATCATTATAATTAATTAATAATGATGAGAAATTATTTTTATAATTTTGTTTACAAATATAGGTATGTTAACTAAGAAGTAAAAATATGATTGGAGACCGGAATAGGGGTTCGTAACAGTTTAACGTATACAAGTTGTAAATAAATCAATACAATGTTGTGATACATATACACATGCATGTACACACATACAAATGTATACACATGTACATTTAATTATGCTTAGGAATTAGTTAAATCAAGCAAAGAAAATATCCAGACACACACGCACACAAAAGCTCCTTATGTGTAAACAAGAGATAAAAAAAGCACACCATCACATCACAAGCCAAGCACATGGAGGAGGGGAAGTGGGTTCATGGTCGGCCATGTATGGTGATGGTAGCAGGGATGTGAGAAAGCACATGCAAGGTGGAAATATCATGATATTTTCTCTCCACTTTTAGCCTATAAATACATGTATCCACCCTCTCATTTCTACAAACATTCTTCTGCTACTTCTTCTTCTTATCAAGCTATTTTAATGGCTCTTCTTGTAACGACGCGCAAATCCATACCCTTGAGTCGACACTATTCTCCATAAATCAACTCAAGATGTATGGAAATACGAACCATTTGGGTTAAAGAAGAAGAGGTAGAAAAAGAATATAGAAACAACATCAGAATCTAACCGTCGCAGCGGAATAAAATATAACAGATAATAACGGATCTTTACATAAAAAAACTATATCTGTTTTATACATACATCACCAGGATACATCATCAGAGTTCAACAACATCGATAACATACAACTGGACAGTCATATAAACTTATCCTCAAAACCGAATACACAGCGGAACAATAATCAAGTACGAAAGTACGTGTCGCCATCCAGCTCGTCTCTTGAGCTCCACAACATCCTTTCCTGTATTCTATAATTCTCGGTCTGACCCGAGCATTATAGTTAAATAACACCCGAGTCAATCTAGAATACTACCATGAGAAAACGACACTCGAATTGATTATTAAAGTTTCAAAATCCTTTGAAATCAAAAGCATCTCATAAGACCACGCCACAAATAAGCATGTCAGGTTTTTACCTTACGATAGCTAAAACACTTTTTATTAAAATCCTCTTATATTATAATAGTAACTATAGAAAGTAAAAAAGAATCTAGATGAAATGCTTGCATTTCACATTTCAGCAATAGTAGGGCACAATCAAAACCGTACGGGCACGTAGGGAGAATGGATTTCCAACTAATGACTAGGCACTGGGGTACCGCCTGTCACGGTACGTGGCCTAGATCACAGTACCGAGGATTACTCCCGATCCCCCACAACACAAGACCGGGACTACCCTTTACTGGATAATCCCGAGTAAGATCACCCCACGATTGGGATCAGCAATCGCACCACTAAGCCGAATAAAAAGGGACATCTAGACAGGGATGACCTCACCCTAATGGGTGCTACCTACCTAGCCTTGCTGCATAACCCCTGATTTTTAGTCATTTCCGGTTGTTGAGGCTTGAGGCTAAGCGTTACCTTTCAGAATGTTCCACTTAGAATGCTCATCGCCCACCTGACGATGTTCTGAAAGCATTCATCCATACAAGTCCGTCCCGGGCTCAAACGGAACCGAAGGCACTACTCCTACTACATGCATCATGGAATCATGCATCATGGAATCATCCTTAGGATTAGTAGCGACTAGCCGTTGCACTTCACTACTCCATCTTCGACTCCGAACTCGTTTTTCCACGAAAACGTACAAACCGGACCGAAGTGGTTTTCAGGAAATAAATCTCGATCCCGATCTCTTCGAAACGATCAACGCATTGGCCAATATTGATAGCCGATGATTTAACTATCAACTAACATTTACAACAACCATCAAAAGTAAATAATTTCTCCTGACTTATTTATTTTCCTCAAAATATCTTTGTAAGATATATTTCCATTTTCATCCCTTTTGGAAATAGTTTTCAAACCACACTCTCATGAATTAAATCTCCAAATATTTATTTCCACTGAAAACACCAAGTACAAAGCTTTAGATTTTAAAAATAATTTAAAAACTCTTTATTATAAAATATCCTTTAAAACGTTTAAATTTAGAACTACTTCAATACTTTATTAAAAATATATATACTTTAGGAATATTTAAAATGAGGCTACTTTATAAAATATAAAACTATATTTTCTCTTTTAAAACAAATGCCAAGTCACTTTTAAATAATTACTGCTATAATAGATTTAAAGGAAAATACATACTTTAGAATTTAAACTTTTAGAAACAATAAGTTTTATATAACATACTTTAAAACAACTTAAAACTTTTAACTTATATTTAAAAAATTTCTTTGAAAATGTACTTGGCTATCCAGGGAAAATACACTTCTCTTTCACATCTTTTAAAAATAAATCACTATTTATTTTTAAACAAAATTTCCCATTCCTTTAATATGTTCCCATCGTGAATTTATTCTTTCTAATATCCACTGGTATATTACTTCACTTTTATAAACCCAGTTTATAAATTTCAAGTCTCACTTCTCTTTTAAAAATCTCGGTTTTACACCCTTAAATCAATTCCCAAATTTATTTCCAATTTACTTCACCTTTAAATAAATTCCCTTACTTACTTCATTTATTTCAAAGTCCATTAACTTCAAATTTTATTACTTCATTATGATTTAAATCTTTTAACTGAAAATACCAATTTCTGTTTTCCCCAAATTCCTTTTTTTTATCTTTTTCCAATAATTTAAAATCTTAAATTTAAAATAAATGCTTTATTCTCTTAAATAATAACACTTAAGTTTTAAATTCATTATCTTCCTATTTATTCAAAATCCTCTTTCCATACATGGAATTTATTTATTAAAATTTTAAAATCACTTTTACTTTTTCAAATTCATTCTTAAATTTATTCAAATTCTCTATGATTATTTTACTTAAAAAATTACTCTTTTATTTTCTTTTCAAAAATCTAATTCTATATATTTTGATAACTTAGTGAACCGAAATATATTTTCAAGCAAACCATAGCATTCAATATTCCAATTATCAATATAATTCATCATAGAATATCAAATATTCATAACAGAGAATACTAAATAATCTAAATAAATTTTTGAGGAATCCAGTTGGATCACTCCAACATGTTTCTTTATATCCACAGATGTTAGCACAATACCAATTCCACTTCGTGGTGGAATATCGCGGTATATGGGATTAATATAATATCATCCGCTATTATGCGGTGCATAGGGTTTATTTATTATTAACTAATGACAATCATCATTCAAGCAAAACAACCAATAGTTTTAAATTTAACTAAAATAATCCAGGTGATTGAGATTGACTCACCTTTGATTTTTGCTTTGCAATCTATTTCCAAATCCGGCTTGCTTCCTTTCATATTTTGACCTTGCATAAACATTGTATTGTTTATTAATATTTGAATTAACCGAATAATGAACTACCATTTGAATGATGATTTTACTAATCTAGTTTACACCCTGTTTTCACTTAGTAATGTTGTAACAGGATGTATAACCTGATTAACATTGAACATGTTTTAAATTTAAACAGTGCGCTAAAATATTTATATAATTGTTATATCCTTTTTAATTTATATATATGTATTAAATTAAAACAACATTGTTATGTATCTTGCTGTAAATCAAAATCATATGTATATTTCTATTTTACCTATTCTGTATACATATATATAATTTAATAAAGTTAAATAAATAAATAAATAAAAAACCTTACTACCATCGAGCAACCTAGTTGACCCCAATCGCCAGCAGCCTCCTCCGTGACATCCGCCGATGCTCGAACACCACGAAACCCCGCGGCCACCAAAGGCGACTTCACGGGTGCAGCTCGAGTTCAAGCTCGAGCTCGGAATCCCAGTTTGATTCGACAATGCTTCCCACGGACTCGATCGACCTCTTCGCCGCCGCTCTCCCTCCACGGCGCCACCTCGTGTGGTCGCTGCCTCGCTGTCCATATCAATCGAGCGCGGCCACAAACAAGATGAACCACGAACTTCGAACACAAGCCTAGACAACCTCGAGCTCACGAATTTCCATCTCATCGTCTCGAGTGACGGCGAGCTCGAGTTTCCCCACGCGGTGATTTCGATTCGCGATTTTCAGTCTTGAATGAAATCGCGCGGCCATGGATTAGGGAAAGAAAGCACGTAATTTTATATTTTTAATGAGGGATGAGAATTTGTTTTTCTGTTACTTTTTAATTTTAGAGAAAAGATGCTCGGCCATTAGAGGAAGATAGGCTCGAGATATTTTTTTTGTGAAATGTTCCGCTGTTTGAAATGAAAGGAACGTGATGTTCTTAAAAAGAGGGAAGCATGCAAAAAAAGGCTACAGAGCTCTGATGTGAAATAATTTCAACTGAAGTTGACTGATATAAATATTCAATTTAAATTCAAATTCAAACCATTCCGAAAAAATGCAACTTAAAAACTTGACCTCCTATCGAGGTGTGCCGCTAGGCGTTTATAATGTTATACCTCTATTCCAAATGCAATGGAAAAGGTTTCGAATCCTAATTCGATCGTATGGAGAAGATAGACTTTTAGATTCAATTATTATATTGAATTTTCAATTTAAATCTCAACGCGTTTGCTTGTCGTATGGCCAGACGAACACTCCAAACACTATGAAAATTGAAATCCGAAAATAATACAATATTTCGGATCCCATGGAACTGGTTTCGTTGAATTCCGGGACCGTGTCTCGCAAGGCTATTTTTAAATATCATTTTAAACGATATAAATTCAAAGCTGAACAAAACACTTCCAAATTCAATTTTAACACTTTTACTATTTTCAGTATTATCAATATAAATTTTACAAGCCCTCAAATTATTTATAACAGGCTTAAAACTCCAGTTTTTTCAAATTATTTAATTCAATAATTTAATTATTAAATAAATAGTGATTTTTGAATTCAATTTAAAAATTAACTTTTAAATATTTAAAATTAATTAAATTTTCCAATTTCAAACATCCAAAAATTCCGGTTCGTCACACTTCTTCTCTTAAGAAAATAATGAAAGACGAAATGAAGATAAATATATATATATATATATATATATATATATATCATCACTACGCTTCAAAACAAAGCCAAACTCCACCCTATACCTCAAGAAACCCATGGCCACCACCCTCCTCCACTTAGGCCGAGCCCATCTCCACTTGCAAGCTTAAGTAGTAGCTATCCCAAGGTCCCACGCTCGTCTCTATAGACTTTGGTTCGATCGTAGCAAATCTATAGTTCGTTTTCCTAAGTTTGATATGCAATAAAGATAAGAAACTCTATTTACATAATGATGATGTGATATGATCGCTATGGATATTTACTATGCTTTTATCATCAAGTATTGGTTGCTTTAGTACAGTTTTGATTGTGTAGACAAGTCACGTTAAATACACATCGATATTACGCAAGGAAATCAATTTCCGAATCAAGTTAAAAAAGTGATATGGAATCACTAAACCCCTTTAAAATGATTTATAATGGTTTATAAATGTTTTATAATTACTAAAACCCAATTTAGTGAAGTTTTGAAAAGTTATGAAAATTAAGTCAAAAATTGGCACGTAGGTAATGGTAATTCACGATTTCGTGCCGTAAAAGTTTAAATCCATTTATACGATTGATTAGAAGTCGAAGTTCTTTGGAATAAGAATTTTTCGAACTCTTATAATCATATTTTTTAAACAAATAAAAAGATTGATATTTCGTTTAGTAGATTTTGAAAAATGAAAAAAAATAAAATTTTCAAAATAGCTGCGGTTTGGAAGCCAAAGCGACAAATTATTTAAAATTAATATTTTTAGTTCTTAAAAATATGGGATGAATTCTATAAATCTTTTAAAATGTTATAAAATATATTTTAGTTATTAAAATGGATTTTTAAATGTTAAAAAAGTTGCTTTGATCAAAAAGCTTAAAAGCACTATTCGCAGCACTTTTTGAGCACTTTTAATAGCTTTTGAAACATGGTTTTAAACATAAGTATTCTTTCCCAAATCTTTTATATATGTTTTCAAATAAATAACTAAGCATTTTAAAGATAATTTGAAGGTTTTGTAATAGATTTTAAAGGATTTAATAAATGATTTAAAGAAAAGCTGTTATAATTAAGTGATTTAATCTTGGTTCTAAAAGCCGACGAGTATATTTGATTTTTCTATTTGTGGGATCCGAATGGAAGATGCTTAAAGTATGGACAGAGCAATCTATGCCCTAACTCGCCTGGCCTATTTCCTAGGCGAGGAATAGATAAGGTCAAAATGTCGGAAAAAAGGAAGTATAGAAGGTTTTAATTTTTCTAAATTTAATATAACTTGGATTGTATAGAAATAATCTTCTTATACTTAATATTAAATTCCAATGAGGGAACCGTACTATCCATGTGAATTTAAAAAGTGGTTTCACCGCTATTCGATGGATAGTAATGGTTGAATATAGATATTGATGTTGAGTAGAATTAGTATAATTTCTATTGGCCCTTTTTACTCAAAAAGATGTTGCAATATGATTTATGAGAAATGATTTTGATTTGGTTAAAGAGTGGTTTAAGGATCCCATATATACTAAAAAAAATGGTTTTAAAAGATATATATCTCTAAGAAGATACTTTGGATAAAAGGATACAAATTAGTGGAATATTAATCTCCCACTTAACATATTTTTATCGATGATTAATTCGAATAAACTAGGATTAGATTTGGGTAATTCCTACCCAAAAACCACTTTGAACCAATTTATGTATTTGAAAGTGAAGACATGTTAAGGACATTGAAGTTGAAGGTAGGGATGTTCATAACCAAATGAATGCTTTTTGATAAATTCATAGTAGCTCCCAAGATAAATAAATAGCAGTGGTCCCTTCGTTCTGAGAACTTCATATGCAAGGAATACTTGCTACTAATCCTAGAGTCAATGTCCAATAGAATGTGGTAGGAGAGTTCCTTCGGTTTGTCCTTTTCTTGGACAACTTATATGGATGGATGTATGACATTGCATTTCTAAGAATATGGTACATTAATCTCTACCAACGTACATCTCTGTTTGGTGGTGTAAGGGGTAAGCCCTCTTCATAACAACCTTCTTTAATATGTACGAGCTTAGAGGTTGTACTTTTGTTGAAATCAATAGTGTGTTATTGGAAATGACAATGTGGCATTTAAGTGAAAATGTTCTGATAAATGTAAATGTTACCTCAAGCCTTACACCCGAGGACTTGTGAAATAGGGGTTACTTTAAGGCTAAGTGGATCGCAACCGTTAGGGTATGATATCACCTTTTTAGATTTATTCGTTTCTATCTGCGATAACATCGGGTTTAAATTTTGTGGTGTATGCTATGAGACATCTTGGAGAGGTCGAGAATGGCCGAGGTGGTATCATATATGTTGCTATCCGTACCATCTATTGGTCTCCGGTAGGCCGGTCTTAATTCACTAAGGACCATCAGTTGGTAGCCTCGGTATGTTCCTCTAGAAATGTATTGTACGGGAGGTAGTTTGTTACCTTGCTATTCAATGGAAATCCATTCTCTAGTAAGTGCCCTTGGACTTAGTTGTAAACCTATCAAGTCATCAGATTTAACTAATATAACAATTTCGACTTTATGAATATGTTTATTTTAAAGGTTTTTAAAGAATGTCTTTAAAAATAATATCACTAGATTCTAGGTAGAAATGATTTGGTTATCGTAAGGTAAAAACCCTTTCCATGTTTATGAGTGGCACGGTCTTATGAGATCTCATAACCTTTGTTTTCAAATACTCATATTTTGAGTTTCTCACACTAGTCCCATACCGACCTCGAATTTATTTTCTTTCTATTAAACTCTGGGTGCTCTTTTTGTGATGGTCCGGAATTTTCGACCCTCAAAAATCAACATCAATACATTCACTGTATTACATGCCAAGCAATCGAATGCTGGAAATACTAGATCGTTAGGGAAAAAGAAGAAAGTAGTAAAAGAAGAAAAAGAAAAAGAAACAACAACATAGAATATTACAATCATAGCGGAACAATATATAATAGATAATAACTTGTCTTTATACAAAAAGAACTACAACTACTATTTACATATTACATCATCAGAGTACAGCACATTAATAACACAATACTAGACAGTTATAATAACTTGTTCTCACAAATGCTGAATGTACAGCATGCAATACACAGCGGAATAAAATCAAATATGTATAATACGTCTTCATCATCTAGCTCATCTCCTAAGCTCCATAGCATCCTATCCTAAATTTTTAATACTCGATCTGACCTGAGCATTATAATAAAATAACATCCGAGTCGGTCTGGAAAACCAGTGTGAGAAGGCACACTCAATTTGAATTATTAAAGTTATCAAAGTCCTTTGAAAAAAGGTATCTCGTAAGACCACGTCACACATTAACACGAAGGGTTTTTACCTTACAGTAACCAAAACATTTTAAATGAAAATCGTCTAATATTATAATAATGTCTAGGTACAAATACTTATTCAAATAGCCGAAAATGTTACATTAACTAAATTCCAGCATACTAGGCTCTATGACCAAAACCGTAAAGGTACGTATTAGAGAATGGATTCCATATGAATGACTAGGCACTGGGGCACCACCTGTTACAGTACACATCTAGAAAAATGTACCGTGGACCACGTCGGGATCCCCTACAACATAGGACCAAACTACTCCTAACCTGGATAGGCCGAATATGATATCACCCCGGGTGTTCCTACACTTTCCGAGTTCTTCCATGCACCATAGTAATAATATCTAAGGGTATCTAGAAAGGTGAGAAACATACCCTAATTGAGTGCGGCCCACTTAGCCTTGTTGCATCTCCCTTAATTTCCAGTCATTCCCGGTTGATGAGGCTAGAGGTTATGATTACCTTTTAAAGGAATTTTCACCTAGAATGCTCATTGTCCTCCTATGACAATGTACTGATGGCATTCATCCATACAAGTCCGTTCTGGGTCTGAACGAAACCAAATGCACTATTTCTACTACATCATTTTGGAATCATCCTCAGGATTAGTAGTGATTAGCCCTTGCACTTCACTACTCCATCTTTGGTTCCATGCTCATGTTTTCATTTTGAAAATGTATTGTCGGATCGAAGTGGTTTTTGGATAACTTATCTGATCCCGGTCTCTTCGAAATAACCTTCGATATTTTCGATAAACTCAACCGCGGTTCTTTAGGAAATAAGCAGATGGAAATAACATCGGAGAACATCTCCTCACAGTTAGTGGATGAATTTCCTTATCATCGTCCTAGAAGAACGTACGAGTTTATACATACAATATAACTTCTTCCGACGGTAACTGTACCATATAATTCCGGTGTTTCTCCTAGATATTTTCAAAGTTATGCTTTTGGTCTAGATTTTGATAATACGTAATTTAACTATCAAATGAACAATCATTCAACCAAATATTATTTTCCACTGAAAAACACCAAGTCTTATTTAATTTAATTTTAATAAATTAAGTCTCTTTATCAAAAGGTATGCACTTATCTTATCGGAGTAAGTACATTCACTAAAAATTATTTTCAAAAATATTTGAAAACTTTTTAAAATAAATACGTAAAGCAAAACGCAGTATCCACCATGGATTCATAGCTCAATGACTACGTTTCTATCCTAGAGAAATCTAAAACTTAACTGTAGGCACTTACTGTCTCCTGTTTTGCCATGAAAGTATACTACTACTTTCCGAAAACTTGATTTAATAATTTTCTCAAAATAATACTTATAAAATTCCTATATAAATTCCGAAGTTTAGTTTCGACAAGTACTCTTTTATAAAAGTTATTATATAAATAATATTAATATTGAATAATTTATCTTTTAAAATGATATTACTGATTAATTCTTAAATAAAAATTAGCTTAATATCAAATCATCATAAACTAACTTAATTAATAATTAAATATTCTTTAACAATTTAAAATAATTACCTAATTTTGAAACGATAATTAATTCTGACTTATTTATAAGATTCTAATTGATTTTCAAGATTTGTTTATAAACTTATAATTTATTTTGACAATTTTAAAAATATTGAAATAATTAACTTTCTAGAATATTTTTAAACACTTTTAAATTATCCAGTTTAATAATTAAAAATCCTCTTTTTTTTAAAAAGCTCAACTTCATGGTAAAAATATATTTTCCAACTCCAATACAACCAGTCTAATATTCATAAATCTCTCTCGACTTATCACCAATTTATTTACGTCCCAATTTCGTAAATCCCCTTTTACATTTCCGAAAGAGAACCCTATCTTTTCTTTTTAAACTGATTTAATCATCCCATTATAAATTCTCACTGTGAACTTATATCTTCAATTTATCCACTGATAATCACTTTACTTTATTTATAAACATTGTTTCTAAATCCCATAGTCTCGTTTCCCATTTATAATGGTTTTACAATACTTAATCGGTTATAAATCGATTTCTAAATTGAATTACACATTTAAATCAATTTCTTAAATAACCCAACCATATTCCAAACAAATCCAATCTCGATCTTTCTTCTATTCCATAATTTAGAAATCTTGTCTAAGTTTCAGAATAACCAATTTTACGTTTATTTCCAAATTCACTCCTAATCTCTAATCTATTTTAAATCTTGATTTTAAATCCCCTTATATTTAATACAGGTATAAATTAGGAGTTATTTTTTTTAAAATCCTATATATGTATATATTATTCCAAAATTTCTACTTACATATAGATAAGATAAATTAAAAATCATTTATTTTATCACAATAATTTCTTTTTAATTAGGTCCAAATTCCATATTAATATTTTACTTCAAAAAATCCCTTTTTAATTTCTTTTTAAATTCAATATACATATTTATGGTAGTTTAAAATACCAAAATCTAGACTAATAATACCATAGCATCCATTAAATTTAAATCACGCTATAATCTACCGAAGATTATTCAAACAGATCATATATCACTGAATATGAAAATAAATTCAACATTTTTGAGGAATCCAATTGGATCCCTCCAACCTGTTTCTCTGCAACCACAGATGTTAGCACAACATAAAAATACCAATCCCACTTCGAGGGGGATATCACGGTATATAGGGTCATCCACTGTTCTACGGGACACATAGGGTCTCATCCGCTAAATATATGCAGGAATATCAATCCAACTACTAATATATATACTATATTTATAATTTATATAACATTCAATAGATAATAATTTATAATTTCAACCCACGTTCAATAATTTATTGTTGTAAATTAAATCTAGCAATCCAAAAAGAGTGAGATTTTTCTCACCTTGATTCATTTTTCGAAATAAATCCCGGATCATAGCCTATATCCTTTCGAATATAATACTACCGGATTCAAACGACTTTGAACTTGAATAACAAGGTTATTAAATGTTCAATTATCGATTTACAACAAAAATAAGTTCAGTTAATTTCTTAATCCTATAAAATTAATTTTCATATTAACCTAAAGAGACCATGTCCAAGTGCTATCATCCCCCCACACATTTGTTATCACTGCCTCCTATCCACAGCCTTGATACAGCAGCGATGATGAAAACGAAGAAGTGCTATATGTATTCATCTTCATCCTCCAAGCTCGACCTAGCCCTACTAGAAATTGCCATCATGCTTTGGCAACTCCTTTACAACCACATCACCTCGAACGAGTGCCTCCAAATCAAGTACCCCAACCTAGTTCGAATGCCGCCATCACCATCCAGGTCCACGCGACCATCGCGATGAGTGGCGTCACCTGCTTAAATTCCTAAAATTTGATAGTGGCCAAGCCCTAATCGATCGAACGTGTCTCCATCGCATAGCCCTCATGCTCACTTCCTTAGTGTTCAACTGCACCATCACACCATCGACGACGAGTCATTTTCCCCTTCCTCACTAATATCAGTTTCAACTTTGATTCCTGCTGCGTCCCATCGCCTAGCGTCGCTTGTCAGCATGCGACTTATTTTTTATTTATTTTTTGTCGTGATTCAAACCGAAGAGAGGAAGGAATGGGGAACTCATGATTTAAATGAGAAGGAGGGGAAGTTTTTGTTTTAAAACAGAAGAAGAACGAACACGTTTTCCTTTTTTCTTTTTCCTTTTTTATTTTCGGCCGTGTGATTTTAAAAGGAGAATGGAGGGAGGAACAAGATATGATGTTAGCTTATAAGAGGAAGGCTACAGTGTTTTTGATAGGAAGGAAAAGATTGATGTGAAAAAAAGGTCAGGTCAATTATTTATATCTTTAAATTTCCAAATCGTCTTGTTTATGTAACTAAAAATCTTGAACCCCTATTGAGATATTCTGTTATGTGTTTATAATGTTATACTCCTATTTTGAATGCAATGAAAAAGGTTCTGAGTCCTAATTCGATTGTATGGAGAAGGTAGCTTTTTGGACCTAATTATAATATTGAATTCTCGATATAAATTTCAACACGTCTATACCCCTACGATCAAAGGATAACTCCAAGCACTATGAAATTTGAAATTCGATAATAATACACTATTACAGACCTAATGAAAGGGGTTTTGTCGAAATTCGATACTGTGCCTCAGAAGGCTATTTTTACTTGTCAATTTAAACGAGCTATTTTTAAAATCGAATAAATCATTTTTAAATTCTATTTTAAAAATATTATCTTTGTTTTAATCGACATATGTTTGATACGCCTTTAAATTAATATTTATCAAGCTTAAATCTCAAAATTTCACTATTTAACCAATTGAATATTAAATTCAATAATTAAATTATTAAATAAATCGTTATATTTGAAATTCAAGTTAAAACTAACTTTTAAATATTTAAAATCAATTAAATATTCCAATTTCAAATAACCCAAATTCTGGGTCATTACACTTTTTTCCAAGCAGCCTAGTAGTTAGCTTTAGTTTGGTGCATTTTGGAAGAGCTCGGAGCATGTAGTAAGAAGATTCTTTTGAAGACCATTGTCCATTTCCACCACACTAATGTACTATTGTATTCCGCATTTGCAAGGACAGAGATTTATAACCGTCCGTGTTGATGTTAAGTTAAATTGTGATAATTGTATTTAAATTTTCCATAGTAAAGATTATATATTGAAATAATATATGTTATTCCCTTCATGTAAGATTCTGTTCTATTTTTATTTTATTATTTTCCTTAACAGTCGGGTTTACCAGCTCTTGAATTCGCGACACGTGAATATTGACGATATATTAGTATCGATTTCTAAGGGTCGAAAATCCCGTTCATTACATTTGGTATCAGAGCTTAGGTTGAGCGAACACTTGAGCCTAGTTAGGATGTATCTTATCAGAGATAGGGTTAATAACACCTAGGATGAGTAACTCATTAGAGATAGGGTAAGTGACACCCTAAAATGAGTTTGAGTGTATGATATATGAGCGCGTATTTGTTAATGCAAGAAATGATTTTGTTTCGAAAAATTTAGGTAAATGAAAGAATTTTACCTAAGATGATTTTTTATATATAAAGAAAAAACTTTCAAAGATGTATAGTTAATCATAGTGTGATAGTTTGCAATTAAGGGAATAAAAATATTAAGTTATTATCATTGATCGATTGAGTTTTTGATTTAAAAAAAATGAACACCTAGTGAATCAAATTACACTATTTGACTATATGGTGTTTGTTAATAATATTGGCTTAAAATAAAGAAATTTGTCTAACATAAATATTCTTATGAGCCTGAAAATGTAAAAATAAGACGACCATAAGAAATGAATATACAAATCAAGTTTTATAAATAAAGGAATTGAAAAGAAGAATCTTATGATGACAAGTTGGAATGCCTCGGAAGAAACTAAAAACGGACAGGAGATATGCTAAGATGGTAAACACTTCTAATAAGTATCACCCTTCTAGTCAAGAGGATATATGATACTATTGGCAGTCCTAGTTCTTTGGTATTAAATTGTAGTTACTCGATCTATGAAATAAATTTAGTTCAAAGATAACGCGGATCATCAATTGATAAATTGTTTAGTAACTATAAACATCTTTATAAAAGTGTTAAACCTAAGATAATTTGGATCACTAATTGGTAAACTAAATGGTGGCCATTTTGGACAGTCGGAAAATTCTGAATTATACCTAACTCAGAACTAAGAAAATTTGAAAATATAAAAGATAAACAATTGTGAAATGTTTTGAATAAATAAAATTATACAAGTATAATTTATATATGTGGTTTATAAATAGAAAGGATTTAAAAGCAGAGAATTTGAGAATTTAAATCTTGGTAATTTTGAAAATTTTCCTTTAAAATTGAGAAAATAATAATAGTATAATTTGAAAGTATCTTTGAACAAAAATATAAGAGATAAGTTTTATAACTTATGAAATTGAGATGATAGTAAATTACAATAAGTTTTAAATTTGTCAAACACCCTAATGCGAGTAAAACCAGTCTGAAATCTGAAATTTGTATACATACTCTTAGGTTGTAATGGAGTATTATACAAATATAGACTTAAGTTGCGAACGATTTATACATAATTAATGTTGTAAGAAGTAATTTAATAGTGGATTTGGTATGAAGTGAATGGTTATGAGACATAAAAGTATTGATTAAACAAAAGTTATGTTTTATAAGTGTTTATAAACTTAAGAAATAGTTTTATGAAATGTTTCATAAATTGATATTGACATAGAATTGATTGTGATTTGGTATAGTTAAGAAAACAAATTGGAACAAATACGTAAGTCATATATAGATCATTTTATTTGCATAACCGTTTGACCAAAGATTTGAGTATAGAACTTTGAGGTATTTACATCAGTCAAAAAGGGGTTTACCACTCAACTCTTGACGATGAATATTGATGAGGGTTCGTGTTTGGATACTTGAGTTTTCTATCATAGTTAAGATCTATGCGGGGAAAACTAAAACTGATCGGAAAAGCCAGATCGGATTCCACACAAGAGGATTGAATGATCAATACTAGTTCGGAAGTGAAGTTTTCTATTCGAATAGAAGATCGAATCGGATATTACGTGTAGATGATCTATATGCATAATACAAGTGTAAGTTTAAAAATAAATATTTTGGGAAAACACCTTTGGGGTTTGCGTTGCAATTTCGAGGATGAAATTCTTTTAAGGGGGAGTCAATAACGACCTGCAAAATTTATCACTTCATTAAATTTTATTTATTATTGAAATATTCAAATATAAGTTTTCCTAGTATAAACTATGATTTTTTGAAAAATAAATAATAATGGTAATCTTCTTTTGAATAAGCATTTATGAAAATATATACTTTGGAAGAATATCGAAAAAATGACCGAAAATCATTTTATCGATAAACGGCTCCATAATTATCAAAAGTCGCACAGGTAGCTAGATACGTACACTTATTTGTATATGTAAACAAGAATATAAAATAAAATTATTTATTTTATTTTTGAAGATAAATTATATTTACCACATCATCAATAATGGCATCAGATTTGATAATTTCTTTATGAATTTAAACTAAAATTTAATGATTTAATAATTATTATAACTATTCAGATAATTGTTTTTATATTATAATAATTCATCTTAATAATTTATAAAGTGATAATAAATCATTTATAACAGTTTTATAAACTTATATAATTGATTTGAAAATATAAGAAAATTCATATAACTTTATCGAATATAATAGCACTTTTTGTAAATAATGGTTTATATGGATTTTTTTTTCATTTTATAATTCAAATGAGGCCATTCTAATTCATTAATAATGATGAAAAATTAGTTTTCAAAGTTTGTTTACAAATATATGTATGTTAATTAAGAAGTAAAAATATGACCGGAGATCAAATCAGAATTCGCAACGATTTAACATATAAAAGTTGTAAACAAATCAATACATTGTTGTGATACATATACACAAACATGAACACATATACAAATGTATACACATATACATTTATTATGCTTAGGAATTAGTCAAACCAAGCGAAGAAAATATCCAAACAAGGGATAAATAATGCACACCATCACATCACAAGATAAGCACATGGAGGGGGAGTGGACTTCATGGTCAGCTATATATGGTGATGGTAGTGGGTGATGTGAGCAAGCACATGTAAGGTGGAAATATAATGCTATTATCTCTTTACTTTTTGCCTATAAATACATGCATCCACCCTTTAATTTCTACACACATTCTTGTACTACTACTTCTTCTTATCAAGCTATTATAATGGCTCTTCTTCTCTTAAGAAAATAATGAAAGAAAATTATGGCAAAATAAAGATAAATACACACACACACACACACACACACACACACACACACACATATATATATCATCTCTACACTTCAAAACAAAGCAATACTCCACCCTAAACCTCAAGAAACTCATAGCCACCACTCTTTCCACCAAGGCTGCGCCCATCTCCCCTTACAAACTTAAGCGGTGGCTATCCCAAGGTCCCAGGCTTGACTCCATAGACTTTGGTTCGATCGTAGCGAAGCTTTTGCCATTTTTATAAGTTTGATATCCAATAAAGGTGAGAAACACTATTTATATGATGGTGATGTGATATGATTGCTGTGGATGTTTACTATTCTTTGATCATCAAGTAATGGTTGTTTTAATACTAAACAAGTCAAGTTAAATAGAAGTCGATGTTACATAAGGAAATCACTTTCCGAATCAAGTTATAAAATTGATATGGAATCATTAACCCCTTTGAAATGATTTCAAATGGTTTATAAACAGTTTATAACACTAAAATCCAATTTGGTGTTGTTTTGATAGGTTACGAAAACTGAGTCAAAAATAGGTGCGTCGCGCAATGGTAGTTCACGATTTCACGCCGTAAAAGTTTAAATCCGTTTATATGATGGATTAGAAGTCAGAATTTTTTGGAATAAGAATTTTCTAAACTCTTATAATCATATTTCTCAAACAAAAGAAAAGGACTTAGATTTCGTTTAGTAGATTTTGAAATATTAGCAAATCAAGTTTACAAAATAGTTGTGATTTGGTAGTTCTGAAACGAAAGCGATAAATTCTATAAAAATGATATTTTTAATTCTTTAAAAAAATGGTATAATTTCTATAAATCTTTTGAAATGTTTTAAAAGAGATTTGAGTTACAAAAATGGATTTCTAAATGATAGAAAAGTTTCTTTGATAAAATAAACCTAAAAGCACTTTTCGTAGCTCTTTTAGCAGCACCTTTAATAACTATTGAAATTTGGTTTTCAACTTAAGTATTCTTTCCCAGTTCTTTTATAAATGTTTTCAAATTAAGAACTATGTATTTTAAAGATAATTTAGAGGTTTCATAATATATTTTAAAGGTGATAAATAAATTATTTAATGAAAAGTTGTTATATTCAAGTGATTTAGTCTTGGCTTTAAAAGCCGACGAGTAGACTTGATTTTGCTATTCATGAGATCCAAATTGTAGGTTCTTAAACTAAGGAGATGTTAGGAGCAACCAGTGCCCTGGCTCACCAGGCCTCTTTCCTGGAGGAGGAATAGATAAGGTTGAAATGTTTGAAACAAGGCAAGTATAAAAGATTTAAAATTTCTCTAATTTGGTATAACTAACTTGGATTATATAAAAATAATCTTCTTATAATTGGTCTTAGATTTCGAGGAGGGAACTCGTATTATTTGTGTGAATTTAAAAGGTGATTTCACCGCTATTCGACAGATAGTAAAGTTTGAATACAAAAATGAATGTTGAGTAGAATTAGTATAATTTCTACTGACCTTTTTTACTCAAAAAGGTTTTGCAATATGATTTATGAAAAATGATTTTTATTTGTTTAAAGAGTGGTTTAATGATCCCATATATGCTTAAAATAAATGGTTTTAAAAGTTATATATCTCTAAGAAGATATTTTGGATAAAAGAATACAAACTAATGGAATATTAATCACCTACTTAACTTCTTTTTATCGATGATTGGTTCAAAAGAAAAGGGATCAGGTTTGAATAATTCCTATCCGAAACTAGTTCAATCCAATTTATGAGTTCAAAAGTGAATACATTTTAAAGACAATGAGGTTGAAGGCGGGTATCTTCATAACAAAAGGATTGCTTGTTGATATTGCTAGAGTGACTCCCAAAATAAATAAATAGCAGTGGTCCTTTCGTTCTGGGATCTTTGTGTGCTAAGACTACTTGCCACTAATCCTAGGGTAATGCCCAATATGATGTGGTAGAAGAGTGCCTTTAGTTTGTCACGTTCTTCGACAACTTGTATGGATGGATGACTGAAATTCCATTTCTAAGAACGTAGTACATTGATCTCTACAAACGTACATCTCTTTGGTGGTGCAGGAGGTAATCCATCTTATGCTTAATACCCTTCTCTAAGATGTATGAGGTTAGTGGTTTTACTATTGTGAAATCAATATTGTGTCGTACGAAATAGGAATGTGGCATTTTAAGTGAAATGTTCTAGGAAAGGAAAACGTTACCTCAAGCCTCACATTCGTCGAATAGCGAAATAGGGGTTGCTTTAAGGCTAGGCGGATCACAACCATTTGTGAGAAATACGGATTAAGGATCTTAATGCTAGAATAAAGGGGGTGTGAATAGTGTTTTAGAGAATTGTTAAATCTTTTTGAGTTTTTGTTAATTTTAACACAAATGTATGCAATATTCAGACATAAATATGATCACATTATCAATGATAGATGCAAATATAAAGTAAAGGCAGTAAAAGAAAGAGCACACCGGATTTTATACTGGTTCGGAGTTACCCTACATCCAGTCCCGCACACAAGTGCGGATTTCCTTTCAAAAAACAATCTTTACAATTACACCCTCAATTTTAAGGCAGCGAGGTGCACCATCCAGAATCATAATCCTCCGGGTAGAGATGCTTGATTTCCCGGGCAACAAGTTCACCCAATAAATTTCCAAGGCTACAATCACACCTTTACACTTGATTGATTTTCAAGGCTAAAATCACACCTTTTCTCACTAAATTGATTAAAAAGAAGTCTATAACTTTAAATAGCACTGAGGATCTTGTTGAGATAGTGATAGAGAATCAAACCAGAGATAATCTAGTTGTATTCAATGTTGATTTCGGCGGAGTAATGGTAAGAATATGTATATAGAAATATGGAAGAAGAAGATGGCTGAAAAACCAGAAAAACTGAATTAAAATTCGTTGAAACTAACCCCTATTTATAGTAGAACAACAGCCATGTCCATTCGTGAAGATTTATGACGAATAGACACTTCTTTTAAAATTTAAATTTTGAACTCAACTGACACCATGTCGACATGCGGTACTTGAGTATGTCGACACCCCAAGGGGATTTTTGGTGTTTTGATTTTCTTTGAAAATAACCTTTATGTTATATTAAAACTATTAAACTTTATAAATATACTTGACTATAATTAAAATACATAAGTAAATATAAAGGATAATATATATAGAATTTTACTATAATTTTATATTTAAATCTAAATATATAAATATTAAAAAAAATTAAATATACTTTTATTTTAAAAGATAGTTTATAACCAAGGATAATTTGATTTTGAAATTCAAGATTATTTTGAGGCTAAAAGTATTTGAAATCAGGATAGATGTTTTTGACGCTTTTTAAAAGGAAGGTTTTGAAATCATTTTGAAAACAGGATATAATTTTGAAAAATCATTTTGAATAAAAAGTTAGTGGGTACAAAACAATGTTGCACTAGATTTTTCGTAGGTTCCATCCTACTTAAGGTTCCATCCCTTTAACAGGATCGAAGCGGATTCCATTCCACGAATAAATTGGATTTTAAGATGCCGGTGCTTTTCTAGGAGTTTTAACAAAATTTCTAATTAAAAAGTAAATTACTTGAAATCTTGAACTCTTGATAATCTTGATATTCTTGTCACTCATGAGTCTTTAATCTTGATATCTTGAATCTCTATACTACAGTCTTCATTCTTGTTACCTGCATGGTTAAATCCTGCATATACATATATATCTAAACTTATACTATTAGTATTTATATTTTATAATCTGTTCTAAGGTTGTTCTCATCAAAACCATCATCTCACGGACTAACAATCTCCCCCCTTTTGATGATGACAACCTTTGTTTATAAAATATTACTTCTATCCTAATAACTCCCCCTTAATCTACGCCTAACTACCCTATTTTATACTTCTCCCCCTTTGTCATCAACAAAAAAAACTAACTCTAAACTATATAACTCCAAACTATATAACTCCTCCTAAATCTAATACTCTATGACATGTGATTATAATGATAGTGTTATCATAAATAATCAACACTTAGATCTAATAATAAACCTAATCCTAAACTACTAACTATACTAAGTATATAATAACCATATAGCTATATTTATTAATAGGGAAGAACACATATATGAATACAATTTATTTATTAATCATATAGTTATATTTACATTTTCTTGGAAAATGTAAGAAGGAACATACAAAAATGGTAAAGAAAGAGAAGAAACTAATGTGTGTTATTGAACATAGGAGATCTATGAATTGAACAGTTTGGACAGCGGAAACAGAAATTTCCACGTTGTTCGACAAGATTCCCATCTTTGTCAAAACACACTTCTCCAACGCACACGACTTTGTCGTCTTCCTCCTCGTGCACATCTTCCATGGGTTCTTCTTCTTCTTCGCTAGCCTCTTGTACATGATCTCCTGAAAAGTCTTCTTCAATCAAGATCGGGTTAGCATGATTGTCCATTAAAATTTTTTGAAAATTCCTAAGGATTTTGCCTTGCCTCTCTTGTTCCTTGGCCATCTGAAGTTGTATTACTTGGATTTCAGTCATTAACTGAAGTGCATCCTTTAGAGAATCCTCCATTTTTGTCACACGAGCGAGAGTAGTACGTTGAAATGGACCAGAAGTGGGAGAAAGAAACGAAAAGGTAGAATTTTTGTTTGATTTTGAAGAGGAGGCCATAGATTATTTGATCAGAGGATAGAATAGAGAAATAATAGAAAGGATGAATAAAATTTCGAAAATGAGAAGAATATATAACCAATTATTTTGAATTTTGGTGGAAAATAACAAAAAAAAAACGTTATATGTCGACATGGGCTGGGGGTATGTCGACACGGTCCTTTAAATTTTTTATTAATTTATTTATTTTTATTTAATTTTAATTATGCTTTTGTTTATTTATATTTTATATTTCAGTTATTGAACAAATAACTAATTCTCTTCTTAATTTAGTAAATATAGATTCATTTAAAGGTTTTGTTAGGATATCTGCAATTTGATTATCAGAATTGATATAATCTAGAGTGATTACTTCCTTACTTATATTATCTCTGAGAAAATGATTTATGATATCAATATGTTTAGTTCGAGCATGTTGAGTAGTATTTTTGGATAAATTTATCGCACTAGTATTATCACAATAAATTGGTGATTTCGAAAAATTTAAACTATAATCTTTTAAAGTTTGTGTAACATTCCTGAATTTTGAGCAAGTTTAATTTGACAATTTATTTAATTTTTGGAATTTAATTATGAAATTATTGGTAAAATAATATTAAATTTCCAGAAAAAATAAAAATATGTACTTTAAACTGAATTTTTGATTGGAGTTCAAAAATAAGTATTTATTTATTTGAGTTTTATTTGAATACTCTAAGTTTTGAGATGAATAAAATTGTTTTCTAATTTTAAGATATGATATATTGGAGGGTTATATTTTTAAATAAATATAGTAAGAGTTGTTTAAAACTAAATTTCATATTATTTAATATACATATCTCTTGAAAATCAAGAAGGATTAATTTATGAGATTTATTAAAGGATGATTACTAGAAGTATAATCACTTTATGAAATTTATTAATGGTAAATTTATTAGAGTGATTAATTAGATGTTTATTCATCAATGTATAATTTATTTTAAATAAAATTTCTTTTCAAAGATTACGTAAGTATAATTTGTATATATACATATATACAATATCTAAGTTTAACAAAAAGTTTTAAGGTTCTTTCTTTTGAAAATTTCTATGGACTAAGTTGTAAATGCATGAACTAAAGGGCCAAAACAAAGTTGTAAATTAATTTTTAAACAAGGTTAAAAACATAAAATAACTATATGTTGACAAGTGTTAATGTAAATATACAAATGTAAACATAATGACACAAGTGTCAAAGCAAAGGATTTTTCTTTTTATCTAAAATTTACAAACTCAAAGAAAAGAAAACCAAATCTAAAAGATCAAATAAAAAAAATCTAAGAAGTTTAAATTTAAAAGACAATTAAGGGTTTTAGATTTCAACCTGTAATCAAGAGGAGTGCAAACCAAAACAACTTCAACAAGATCAGATGCAACTGCAAATTCATGCAGCATTCAATTTGAGAAAAAACAAAACTTCAATCAGTTCAACAAGCTGCAACCTACCTGGAAACAATTTTTTCCTGAGATCGGTAAAATATACAAATCCAAGATCCTCTCACCAAAAGTTAAATCAGAAATGAAACACAACTTTTAAGCTTCAAGATCAGGAAAAACAAAATCAAATGCAAGTTTTAAAACCAGTTTTCAAAAGCTCTGCATTTTCCAGGTTTTCTAGACCTAATCTCTGTTCTCTGTGCAACCAATGACAGGTGAGCAAACTTCTTTGACTTGATCTTTAAATTGATATAATGATTTATGTTTTGCATGTTGATAAATTTGGGGATGATAAGCATGCATGTCTGTTTACAGAGGCATAGCTCTATTCTTGATAAAAAATCAAGTTTTCTATATACATTCTCTTATAGGTTGTGAATTTCAAACAAAAGCATGTTGTTTAAACTCAAGATTAAGATTTAGAAATACATTTGAGTACAATAGGTGTGCAAATTATCAGTAAAATTTAGAAAGACAGTGAGCAAACTTTCAAACTTTAATCTACTTGTTGACTGTGAGTAGAAATTCGTTTCTCCTCTTGATTTCTAATATCTGTGATGATGATGACTTGGAAGTATGTTTGTACAAATGGAATGTAATGTATGTATATAAATACATATGCAGGGACTGTGTGCATGCCTGAATTGATACAGGCCTCTGGTTTAAATTCCCATAGGTTAAATAAATTTAGAAAAAAAATCAAATTTCCTTCTTTCAATCATTGTAGGGATTCGATTTTTTTTTAAAAAAGAAATATGAAAGTGTAAACCAGATTTGATTATTTTTAAAATGGTCAAAAAAAGTTATTATGTAAATTTTTTTAAAAACAGGAAATTTTTCGGTAGAAAAGAATTCAAGTTAGGAATTCAACATTTAAGATTTTGAGTTTTGATTACATAAATCGATTTGAGTTTGAATATGATGATTTTTGATGTTAGAAATAAGATTTTTAAGTTCAAGAATCATGCAAATTTTCGAGTTGAACGAGAAGAGATAAATAGGCAATTTCTGCTGATCAATGAGGTATTGTTCATCACGATCAAGGCTGAAGGGGGATGAGATATCAAGCATCATCGAAAAAATGGAATATAGAATTTTAATTTGTTGTGGTGTCTTATCAGTGGCAATTTAAGGTTTTAACCGAGTATTTTTTTAGTTGTATTCATGAGGCGTTATCGTCGCCGTCAACGCTTTATAATTGATCGGACCTAGGGGAATGTGATCGTTGTTTGGTGGCGAAGCTTTGATTGCAGAGGAAGGTTGATCGGTGGTCTGAGTCGTTGACACGATGAGATTTTGGGTGATCAGTTTTGCCTCAGTGGGTTTCTTTTTGCTCAATCTTGAGTTCATCACAAATTCAGCTATCTGGGTCGTTATGGTGATCGGGGGAGGTCATCGGGATGTGCGGGTGATCGTGGCGATGGTCGAAACAGCTTGGGTCGGCGGTGCAGGTGCACGTGTATGGTTGTATCGGGAGGAGGTCGCAACGTTGGGGAAGACGAAGTGGAACTTGGGGTGGCGACTCGGGGAATTCATGGATTTGCTCGAAGCATACTGGGTCGCGCATGGCTCGAAGTCGTACTCGAAGGAATGTCAATCGTGGCTCGGGTTTTTATATTGGGTTTCTTATGATAAGGTTTCCACGTTTTCAATTACAAGAGAAACATGTTTTTTTTTCCAAGTTTTGGAACTGTAGTAAAATGAATTTTAGATCCTTTCTTAGTCAATGATAAAAAAAAATTATACTAAATATAAAATAAGTTAAGATCTTTTATAAATTAAGTTAAAATGTTTAGTGCCTGATAGTTTAAAATAAATTCATAAGTTTATTTAATTTAAAAAATGATGGTTTTAAATCAACTTAAAAGATTTTAAGTTAGTTCATATGATAATTTAATTTTCAAGGATTATTTAAATAAAACTTTAAAAGGATAAATGGTTTATTTTAAAACGATGTTTTGATTGTGGGTGAACTTAAAGGTTTAAAATTGAATTATTTTTTAATGAAATTTATTTTTAATTTATGAGATTTAAATGTTGAAAAAGAATGATAGTTCAGACAAGAATTTATCTTGATAAATCAAGGACTTAACCAAAGGATTATTATTGATGTGTTAATAATAAAAATAAATTTATTTGACTAATTAATCAAGGTAAATCAATTTAAGGATAATAATTAATTTAAAGATTAATTAATTAATGAAAGAAATTAAGGTTATTTGATGAATAAATTAAGGATAATTGATCAAATGATAATTCATTAAATTAATTAATTTTCTTTAATTAATTAAGGATAATTAATCAAAGAATTATTTCTTAATTAGTAGTTAATTAATTTATTGTTAATGATTAATTTGTGAAGAGGATTAAGAAAATGATGATATATTGTGGAGTGGTTAATCAATTAATTAATTAAGCACAATTAATGAAAGGATAATCATTTAATGATTTAACGAAGATTAATAAAGGGGTTAATTAATTAATTAAAGATAACTAATTAAAGGACAACTGAATAATTAAAGGTTAATTATTTAAAATAAAGAGTTAATTATCTAATGATTAAAGATTGATTAATTTGTTAATCAAATTTGATTTAAAATTAACTAGTAAAGGTTATTAATTTATTTGTTAAGGTTGGTTAATTAAAGGATTAATTAATCTATAAATTGAGGTTAATTAACATATAATTAAAGGGTAATTGATCAACGGAAACTGTAATTAACTAATGTTAATCAACCAGAATTAGTGATTAATCTGGTTTTAAATTAATCAAATGATCAATTAATCTTATTTAGGGATGGTTGTAATCTATTGAATGCTGTGAATTGCTTTGTCATCTCTGCTGTGTGATGCTTTGTGATGAATGTAATTTATTTATTTATAATGCATTCATATTTTCTAATTGTGATTCTGTGTGTATAGATAAGTGTTATAGGATATATCGCTTATCAACATTGTTGTGATTGAATCCGTAGTGTAATTGATGTTGTTGCACTATTGTGTAAAACCCCTGGACCACACTATACACACACAAAAATGGATTGCACATGGAAATCGGTTAAGTCACAGATTTTTAAATTAGTTTTGAATTTGAAATTTTAATCCAAAAAGGTTTTGGAAATGAATTGGATTTAAAGCAAAAAACCTTTTAAAAGGTGTTTTAAAGTTATTTTGAATAACTTAATGAAGATTTGAAATTTGAATAATTTGATTTAAATTTGAATTCAATAATTTGAGATTGAATTCTATGATTTGAAAACTATGGTTAAAAAGGGTTATTCAACTTGTAAATGGGTTTATATGGGTTTTAAACCATTTTAAAAATATGGATTTGAGAATTTGAATTTAACCCAAGTTTATTTTTGAAAGGCCTTAACTCATGCACATAAAATCAGGTTTTCCGAAACGGAAACAAGTGGTTTTAAATAATAATTGTGACGACCCGAAAGTTTTGAGTATTTGAAATGAGAATATTTAATTAATTTTAATTATTCAAAAGTTAACTTTAATTTCAAATATCAGTATTTATTTGATAATTAATTGTCCAATTTAATTATCGGAATTTGGGTAGGTTATTGAATCTGGAATTTTAAGCCTGTTAAAAATAATTAGAAGGCTTATAAAATTTATATTGATAATATTGAAGATAATAGAAGATTTAAAATTAAATTTAATAGTGATTTATTCATCTTTGATATTTCATCGTTTAAATTGAATTGAAAAATAGCCTTCCGAGGCACAATCTCGGAATTCGACGAAACCAGTTCCATTGGGTCCGTAATATTGAATTATTATCAGATTTCAATTTTCGTAATTTTTAGAGTTAGTGTGTACGATATGTAAACGCGTTGAGAATTTAATTGATAATAATCTAATGAAATTTAATTAATTAAGCTTCCTCTATACGCCATCCTTATCCATTCCTCGGCACGCTTTCCTTATCTTCCAGTATACACCATCGTTCATCACTTTTTATCAAAGCCCTTCGTCTTAAAAAAAAAAAACCAAGACAGTTCGTGTACAAATTAATGGCCGCCTCTCTTCCTCCAATATTCGAAATAATTATAGTTTGCTTTTCTCCCCTCCCTCTCACTTTAATCTCCAGTCAAGCTCAAATCAGTATCGCACGCCCTTCCTCCCTTCAGAATCCAAATCTTGTTCAATTCGAACCGAGCTCGAAGTTCGATCGCGATTACTTGCGTGGGTCGATCAAGTGAGGCCCACGTCTTCGTTCAAGGCGGAGTCACTCACGATGGAGCGGCGACGAAGAGATGATAGCGAGCACTGGAAGGCGTGGTCGGTTTCATGGGCTGCGATAGGGTTCAGATTCGTGTTCTAACAGGGGAAGTTTCTCGAAGAGGGTGAGCTAGGGCTTGATGGTTTGGGCGTGCACGAGGGTCGGTGACATCGATTGGGTAGTGCGGTGTTTCTGGGCACTGAGGTATCTGCAGGTTGTTTTTCTTTCAAATTAAAATATATATATATATATATATATATATATATATATATATATATATATACACACTATGGAAATTTATATATATGATTTGGAAAATATAAGAATTTATATGACCTTGTTTTTAAATTTATGTAGAGTTATTATATAAATATATGTAGTAAAGGAAAAGGTTCAAACAGAAATTTTCTTATAGCTTTAGGATTATATAGGGATTGGTATAATATTAAAATTATTATTTAGGCAAATTAGATTTTAAAAATAGTTATTTAATTAAATAGATATGATTTTGTGAAAAGGATGGGAAGTTTTTACGGTAAGTTATAACATTTCTGTTTTAGCTCAAAGGGAAATAAATAGGCAGATAAACAGAAATTATATATTTATAGATAAAGGTTGAAGAAAATATACAGGAACTGTTGTATATAGACGTTTGAAAAGAGGAATTTTAAATGATTGAAACTTATATAAAATTTGATTTTTCTCTTCAAAATCTATAAATATGGTTTTAAATGAAATCGATAAATCTATGTTTTCTTTTATCTACCTGTTTAATTTTTAATTTCAAATTGTGAAGGTTAATTTGTTAATAAAACTTATTCACTTGTTTTAGTCACTAGGAAATAATTTACAAAAGAAGAAAATTTGTTTAAAACTAAAACATTAGTATATAAATTTTTTAAATGGTAATTGGTTGCGTGACTTATTTCAAATATTAACAAATCCATATAAATATTTATACTAGGTTAAAAATTGGAAAGTAATAGTCGAGATGGAAATGGATTGCAAAACGAAAAGCAAAGGTGAGTTAATCTCACTCAGTTAAATTTAAATTTAAATGATTAAATTTAAATAATTGTTTGAATGGATGAATTGATTGATGTGATATAGTATGATATTTTGAAATTGGCAGATTATATTGTGCTAACATTTGTGGATGCAGGGAAAACAGGTTGGAGGGATCCAACTGGACCCCTCAACTTTTATTTAAATTATTTTATATTCTCTGTTATGATTGTTTGATATTCTATAATGAATTATGTGGAAGTATTGAATGCTATGGCTTGGTTGATATAATTGGGTATAATGAATTACCAAAATATAAATTTGATTTTGGAAATGAAAATAAAAGAAGTGGAATTGCAAGTAAAGTAATTATAGAATAAATTTAAGAATAACTTGGAAAAGAAATAAAGTGACTTTAAAATTCTAATAAATGAATCTTGAGAATGGAAAGGAAAATTTGAATAAACGGATAATGAATTTTAAAATGCAGTATGATTAATTAAAAAAACAAACATTTATTTAGAATTTAAGATTTGGATTATTGAAAGAGTAAAAAAGAAATAAAATAATAATAATAAAGACCACGACTACTGAATTTGGAAACGAACTGATAAGTAAAAGAATTTATTTCAAATAAAATAAATTGGAAATCAATTTAGGAAATTGATTTAAGTGATTGAGATTTGAAATTCTCCCTGGATAACCAAGTACGTTTTTAAAATAAATTTTAAAATATAAATTAAAGGTTTTAAAGTTGTAAAAAAAAAAGTATGTTTTGGAAAATCTATTAATTCTAATATTTAAATTTAAAAGTAAGTATTTTCTCAAATCTATTATAGTAGTAATTACTTAAAAAGTGACTTAGTATTTTGTTTTCAAAAGTGAAAAATCTAGTTTATATTTTATTAAGTAACCTTATTTTCAAATAATCATATAGTATGTATTTTTAACAAATTATTAAAGTAGTTTTATTTTAAATGTTTTAAAGTATATTTCAAAGTAAAGTGTTTTAAATTATGTTAAATTCTAGTTTTGTACTTGGTGATTTCAGTGGAGATAGAAAATATTTGGGAAAGTTTATTCTGAAAAAGGAAGATAAATTTGAAACTGCTTTCAATGGGGTTTGAAAAGGTGAAAATATATCTTGCGAAGATATTTTGAAACAAATAAATAAATTGGAAAATTATTTATTGTGTGATGGATGTTTGTGAATATTAATTGATAGTTAAATAACGGACTATCAATATTGGCCAACTGCGTTGATCGTTTCGAAGAGACCGGAATCGAGATTTATTTCTCGAAAACCACTTCGATCCGGTTTATACGTTTCGTGCGAAAACGTGTTCGGAGTCGAAGATGGAGCAGTGAAGTGCAAGGGCTAGTCGCTACTAATCCTGAGGATATTTCCAAAATGGATGTAGTAGGAGTAGTGCCTTCGGTTCCGTTCGAACCCGGGACGGACTTGTATGGATGAATGCTTGCGAAACATCGTCAGGTGGGCGATGGGCATTCTAAGTGAAACGTTCTAAAGGTAACGCTTAGCCTCAAGACTCATCAACTAGGAATGACTGAAAATCAGGGGATATGCAGCAAGGCTTCGTGGGTAGCCCCCACTTGAGAGTAAGGACATCCCTATTTAGATGTCCCTTTTTATTCGGCTTAGTGGTGCAGTTGCTGATCCGAACCGTGGGGTGATCTTATTCGGAACTGTCCAGTAAGGGATGGGTCCGGCCTTGTGTTGCAGGGGATGAAGGGAGTAATCCTCGGTACTGTGATCTAGACCACGTACTGTGACAGGTGGTACCCCAGTGCCTAGTCATTGTTGGAAATCCATTCTCCCTACGAGCCTTTTACGAGTTTTGTTTGTATTACCCACTTTTGTGCCTAGTAGCTGGAATTTAATCATGTAACAATTTCGGCTATTTTATAAGTATTTGTAAATAGACCCTATTATAATATCAGAGGATTTCTATAAAAAGTGTTTTAGCCATCGTACGGTAAAAACCCGACATGTTTATTTGTGGCGTGGTCTTACGAGATGCTTTTGTTTTCAAAGGATTTTTGAAACTTTAATAATCAATTGGGTGTGATTTTCTCACGCTGGTATTCCAGACTGACTCGGGTGTTGTTTTATATGATGCTCGGGTCAGACCGAGTATTATAGAATACGGGATATGATGCTGTGGAGCTCAGGAGACGAGCTGGACGACAATATGTATTTACGTACTTGTTTATGTATATATTCCGCTGTGTTGAGTTACTGTGTATCCAGTTGTACGTGATTGATGTTGTATGCGATTGATGTTGTGTGGACTCTGATGATGTACTCTGGTAATGTATATATAAACAGATATAGTTTTGATTTGTGTAAAGATCTATTATTATCTATTATATTTTATTCCACTGCGATGGTTAGATTCTGATATTGATTTCTATTTTCTTCTTCTACCTCTTCTTCTTTAACCCAAAATGATTCGTATTTCTGTACAACTTGAGTTGATTTAGGTAGAATAGTGTTGACTCAAGGGGTACGGATTTGCGGGTTGTTTCACTTGGTATCAGAGCTTAGGTTGGTGATAACCTTGGCTCTGGTGGGAATTACTCATTTAAATTAGAGTCCGTAGTACTCTAAAATGAGTTTGAGCGTATTAATAGATTTGAGCGCGTATTTGTTAGTGAATATAAATTGTTTTAATATTGTGCTGATTGGTTTATTGAGTGGCATACGAACCTTCGTCGACACAGTCTGCACAACTGTATCGAAGTGGTTTCTAAACACTTGAATAGAACAATTGACACGGTATTGTTTTAAATATGGGTAAATGAAATAATTTTACCCAAAATATATTTTGATATAAATAATTTTTTTTATAAACTATTGTAGCTAATACATGGTTGCTTGGATGTTAGAAATAAGATATTTAAATTATTATCCTTATTGTATGGAAAATTTAACTAGAAATTGAAAACGTAACCAAAGGTTAAGGAAATACATTCATTATAAAATGAAATTCATAAATATGAATTATAAATGAAATTTATAAATTGAAATATAATCAAATAAGAATTTGTATGAGCATAAGCTATGAAAATGAATTATAGTAAAATTGATTTAAGCAGGATTTGGAAATTTAAATCCCGAAGATTTTGGAAGTGTTTTCAAAATGTTTTAAAGATAAATGATAGCATTATTATTTTGAAGGTATTCTGAAAGGAAATCTGTTTAAAATGGGTTTTGAAAGTGATTTAGCATAGAAATCACTTGGATTATTGGAAAATAATTCTGATGATGACGGCCGCATCATCAGTATTCATTTTCGAATTTCTAAGTGACGGATTGCTGCCAAATTGATTTATTCAAAAAAAAAAGAAAAAGCTAGTTGTTTTTGAAAATTCCAAATGGGATTTGCTGGGGATAAAAACCAGGATTGGTTTAAAATTTTGAGAAGTGTGATTTGGGGTAATTGTGATTTCAAAACGAGTTGAAACCAAAAGCCGAGTGTTTAACATCTTGAATACTTATTTAGACAACTTAGAGGTTATCAGGAGATAAGTTATAAGCTTTTATCTGGTGAATGAGTTCGATAAGGAATATAAGGGTTGCATTTTGGAATTGAAATTAAGGGCAAAAGTAAAAATGAGTATTTAACTTGGAGTAAGATTTAATTTTGGAATTTAACTGGTGATTGAAAGAAATAAATTAGTAAATCTTGAATGTGATTGAAATGAGAAAATAAAGATTAAGCTTAGATTGAATCGAAATTAATTTAATACAAATAGAATTTGACTGGATTGAAATTAATTGAATTAAACTGGAAATAGAACCCAGTTGTATTTGAATTAAGTGAAGATGGGATTAAATGAAATTAATTGGAATTAAGTCTTTGCTTACTAAAATTCAAAGGAATGATATGTAGCTAGATTTAACCGGAGTTGCGTTAAATAAATTGAATTGAAATAAATTCGGATAAGTTATAGATAATATTAAATGGTATAAAAGTTTTACTTAAATAAATAAGTGCAACTGCATAACTATTGAATTGGAATAAATAAGCTTTGGAAGCTTATTAAAGAATTGAAGAGCATTGGAATGAAAATAAAATAGTATGAGATTTTGGAGAAAATTGATTGAATCGAATTGAGTAAATGATATTGAATAAGCTAGATTTTTACTTAAATAAATGGGAGTACGACTTATATAAAAGTGGAAAATAAACTGAATTTAGAATAGATTAGTAGATGAAATATAGAAATGGAACTCGGAATTATTTGTTTAAAGTTGAATTGCGAGTAAATAATAGAGTTAGAATGAAGCTTGAAATAGAAATTCAACTTGGATAGTGTGAGTGAATTAAATATAAATTGAAGTTGTTTAGAATTGGATTAAAATAAAAAAATGATATGAGATGAAAATAAATCCAATTCGAGTATGAATAAATTAAATATGGCTTGGATCATATTTTAATGAATGTGAATTCAAAATTTAAAATGGATCTAGTAAGTCGCTAATTAAACTGTGAATGGAAAAAAAAAGGTAGGGATGTTGCAAAAAAATAAAATAAAATGGAATTGAAATAGAGTGGTAATAATTTGTATTACACGTAAAATCCAAGTAGAAATAAATTGGATATGACTTTGTTATTAATAAAATGAATTATTGAATGGAAATTCTATAAATTGATATTGATTCAATGGATATACTACTTAAATTTAAACGGATGGAGTTGACAATGAACTCAAGTTAAATAAAATAGAGTTGAATTAAAACAGTTTCAGTCGTAAATAAAATTCAAGTGAATTGGAAATGTAGAATAAAGTTTAATTTGGATTGAATGGATACTAATCGAATTGGAAATGGAGATGAACTTAAGTGTTAACTTAAGTAAATGGTTAAATAGTTGTTATTGAAATTTATAAATGGTTTTGAATGAAACTGGTATGGTTAACAAAGAAATGCAGGAGAATGGATTCAACTTTAAAATGCAATGAAAATGAGAGTATATGGATGGTGAATAAATCTGAAACGGAATAGAATTTAGTGTAAGTTGAGTCGGAGTCAATTTAAATTGATTATAAAACTCAAGTGCTTATTTATTCCCATGGATATTGTCAAATTGCATAGTAATAAATTGTCGTTGGACGAACCGAGATTAAATAATTCTATGAATTGACAAAAGTGGAATAAAATTAATATTGATATCAAGCAAATTGAATATGAGCTGGTTTGGATGAAAACTAAAATTGAACGCAAGGAATGGAATTGTACCATTTAAATTTGAATGAAATGGCGTGTGCACTAGTTGAAAACAAGTGCATAAGTGTTAAAACCATATAAGTTACTTATAAACATTGTTAGTTACATTGTTTTTAATATTTATGTGTTGTAGTTGTTTAAAAAGAGTGGAATATTAATAAACTTCATATTTTGGCACTTACATGTTTAAATTGAGTAAGTACAGGTTCAGGGAAGCCGTTTGGCTGGATTTGGTAGTGCTATTTGCCAAGAATAATAAGCTGCTTGCTTAAAATGTTAAATAAGGTACGCCTACGCAATAAAAATAGGATATATGAACTGTTTTTGTTTTTCCGACCGTGTGGGTCGATGTATATATATTTATTTCTTTTGTCAAATTGCAAAAGCTCCTCCGTACAAAGGGGACTCTGCCAAAATTTTCCGGAAATTTTGGGAGTTAGAAAAGTTTTGGAAAATTTTGTTAACGATAAAACAATTACAAACTGAAAATTGAAATAAATTAGTAAATGAAGCTAATTAAAATAATGACATAAATTAGTTATAAATGGAAGATAAAATTAAATGTTCAAAGTTGAAAATAAATAAAATTCATATGGAATGTGAAAACGAAATTGAATAGAAATAGAAATAAACTTAAGTGGTAAGGTGAAAAGGGAATATAAGAAACATATAAAATACTTATACTAACTTAAGAAAGGAATGGTGAATTCTCAAATTGGAAATTGATATTATAAATATATTCTGAGTTAATATTTGAATGGATAAGCATTGACATTTGCAAGGAAGTCGATAAAATGTTTTGGGATATTGTGATTGGATATTATTGTTATGAAGGATATGCAGGCATGAAAAAGGGAAAAGAAAGTTGATTTTGATTTCAGAAAGATAAATTTGAAATGCTCGACAAAAAGGTATGTGTTTAATTTCTGTATGAAATTGGATTGGGTTTTTGATCGAGCCACTTGGCCTTTTGTTTTCTTTTGAGATTTGGGAGGTCGTAGAGCCATTTTTGTAGTAGTACCGAGCTAGCCGCGTAAAGGAGACGCTAGCGAAATTTTTCGAAAATTTAGAGAGTTAGAAAAATTTTGAGAAAATTTTGATAATTCAAAACTGGTTTTAAGACTAAAACCTAAATGATTGAGCAAATAGGATTGTTTGCAAACTAGGGAGAGGTTGGAATGTTAATAAGAATAATAATGGGTCTTTTATAAGAAGATAGTTGGTAAGATGTTGAATTGTTAAAAACCGTTTGTTTTCAGGAAAAAAAAGGTAAACGGGTATTGGACCATTCTTCCTAACTAGTAATTTCGGGGACGAAATTATTTTAAGGGGGGAGGAATGTGACGACCCGGAAGTTTTGAGTATTTGAAATGAGAATATTTAATTAATTTTAATTATTCAAAAGTTAATTATTAACTTTAATTTCAAATATCAGTATTTATTTGATAATTAATTGTCGAATTTTATTATCGGAATTTGGGTAGATTATTGAATCTGGAATTTTAAGCCTGTTAAAAATAGTTAGAAGGCTTATAAAATTTATATTGATAATATTGAAGATGATAGAAGATTTAAAATTAAATTTAATGGTGATTTATTCAGCTTTGAAATTTCATCGTTTAAATTGAATTGAAAAATAGCCTTCCGAGGCACAGTCTCGGAATTCGACGAAACCAGTTCCATTGGGTCTGTAATATTGAATTATTATCAGATTTCAATTTTCGTAATTTTTAGAGTTAGTGTGTGGGTGTACGATATGTAAACGCGTTGAGAATTTAATTGATAATAATCTAATGAAATTTAATTAATTAAGCTTCCTCTATACGCCATCCTTATCCATTCCTCAGCACGCTTTCCTTATCTTCCAGTATACACCATCGTTCATCACTTTTTATCAAAGCCCTTCGTCTTAAAAAAAAAACAAGACAGTTCGTGTACAAATTAATGGCCGCCTCTCTTCCTCCAATATTCGAAATAATTATAGTTTGCTCTTCTTCCCTCCCTCTCACTTTAAATCTCCAGTCAAGCTCAAATCAGTATCGCACGCCCTTCCTCCCTTCAGAATCCAAATCTTTTTCAATTTGAATCGAGCTCGAAGTTCGATCGCGATTACTTGCGTGGGTCGATCCAGTGAGGCCCACGTCTTCGTTCAAGGCGGAGTCACTCGCGATGGAGCGGCGACGAAGAGATGATAGCCAGGACTGGAAGGCATGGTCGGTTTCATGGGCTGCGGTAGGGTTCGGCTTCGTGTTCGAACAGGGGAAGTTTCTCGAAGAGGGTGAGCAAGGGCTTGATGGTTTGGGCGTGCACGAGGGTCGGTGACGTCGATTGGGTAGTGAAGTGTTTCTGGGCACTGAGGTATCTACAGGTTGTTTTTCTTTCAAATTAAAATATATATCTATATATATATATACACACACACTGTGGAAATTTATATATATGATTTGGAAAATATAAGAATTTATATGACCTTGTTTTTAAATTTATGTAGAGTTATTATTTAAGTAAATATATGTAGTAAAGGAAAAGGTTCAAACAGAAATTTTCTTATAGCTTTAGGATTATATAGGGATTGGTATAATATTAAAATTATTATTTAGGCAAATTAGATTTTAAAAACAGTTATTTAATTAAATAGATATGATTTTGTGAAAAGGATGGGAAGTTTTTACGGTAAGTTATAACATTTCTGTTTTAGTTCAAAGGGAAATAAATAGGTAGATAAACAGAAATTATATATTTATAGATAAAGGTTGAAGAAAATATACAGGAACTGTTGTATATAGACGTTTGAAAAGGGGAACTTCAAATGATTGAAACTTATATAAAATTTGATTTTTCTCTTCAAAATCTATAAATATGGTTTTAAATGAAATCGATAAATCTATGTTTTCTTTTATCTACCTGTTTAATTTTTAATTTCAAATTGCGAAGGTTAATTTGTTAATAAAACTTATTCACTTGTTTTAGTCACTAGGAAATAATTTACAAAAGAAGAAAATTTGTTTAAAACTAAAGCATTAGTATATAAATTTTTTAAATGGTAAGTGGTTGCCTGACTTATTTCAAATATTAACAAATCCATATAAATATTTATACTAGGTTCAAAATTGGAAAGTAATAGTCGAGATGGAAATGGATTGCAAAACGAAAAGCAAAGGTGAGTTAATCTCACTCAGTTAAATTTAAATTTAAATGATTAAATTTAAATAATTGTTTGAATGGCTGAATTGATTAATGTGATATAGTATGATATTTTGAAATTGGCAGATTATATTGTGCTAACATTTGTGGATGCAGGGAAAACAGGTTGGAGGGATCCAACTGGACCCCTCAACTTTTATTTAAATTATTTTATATTCTCTGTTATGATTGTTTGATATTCTATAATGAATTATGTGGAAGTATTGAATGCTATGGCTTGGTTGATATAATTGGGTATAATGAATTACCAAAATATAAATTTGATTTTGGAAATGAAAATAAAAGAAGTGGAATTGCAAGTAAAGTAATTATAGAATAAATTTAAGAATAACTTGGAAAAGAAATAAAGTGACTTTAAAATTCTAATAAATGAATCTTGAGAATGGAAAGGAAAATTTGAATAAACGGATAATGAATTTTAAAATGCAGTATGATTAATTAAAAAAACAAACATTTATTTAGAATTTAAGATTTGGATTATTGAAAGAGTAAAAAAGAAATAAAATAATAATAATAAAGACCATGACTACTGAATTTGGAAACGAACTGATAAGTAAAAGAATTTATTTCAAATAAAATAAATTGGAAATCAATTTAGGAAATTGATTTAAGTGATTGAGATTTGAAATTCTCCCTGGATAACCAAGTACGTTTTTAAAATAAATTTTAAAATATAAATTAAAGGTTTTAAAGTTGTAAAAAAAAAGTATGTTTTGGAAAATCTATTAATTCTAATATTTAAATTTAAAAGTAAGTATTTTCTCAAATCTATTATAGTAGTAATTACTTAAAAAGTGACTTAGTATTTTGTTTTCAAAAGTGACAAAATCTAGTTTATATTTTATTAAGTAACCTTATTTTCAAATAATCATATAGTATGTATTTTTAACAAATTATTAAAGTAGTTTTATTTTAAATGTTTTAAAGTATATTTCAAAGTAAAGTGTTTTAAATTATGTTAAATTCTAGTTTTGTACTTGGTGATTTCAGTGGAGATAGAAAATATTTGGGAAAGTTTATTCTGAAAAAGGAAGATAAATTTGAAACTGCTTTCAATGGGGTTTGAAAAGGTGAAAATATATCTTGCGAAGATATTTTGAAACAAATAAATAAATTGGAAAATTATTTATTGTGTGATGGATGTTTGTGAATATTAATTGATAGTTAAATAACGGACTATCAATATTGGCCAACTGCGTTGATCGTTTCGAAGAGACCGGAATCGAGATTTATTTCTCGAAAACCACTTCGATCCGGTTTATACGTTTCGTGCGAAAACGTGTTCGGAGTCGAAGATGGAGCAGTGAAGTGCAAGGGCTAGTCGCTACTAATCCTGAGGATATTTCCAAAATGGATGTAGTAGGAGTAGTGCCTTCGGTTCCGTTCGAACCCGGGACGGACTTGTATGGATGAATGCTTGCGAAACATCGTCAGGTGGGCGATGGGCATTCTAAGTGAAACGTTCTAAAGGTAACGCTTAGCCTCAAGACTCATCAACTAGGAATGACTGAAAATCAGGGGATATGCAGCAAGGCTTCGTGGGTAGCCCCCACTTGAGAGTAAGGACATCCCTATTTAGATGTCCCTTTTTATTCGGCTTAGTGGTGCGGTTGCTGATCCGAACCGTGGGGTGATCTTATTCGGAACTGTCCAGTAAGGGATGGGTCCGGCCTTGTGTTGCAGGGGATGAAGGGAGTAATCCTCGGTACTGTGATCTAGACCACGTACTGTGACAGGTGGTACCCCAGTGCCTAGTCATTGTTGGAAATCCATTCTCCCTACGAGCCTTTTACGAGTTTTGTTTGTATTACCCACTTTTGTGCCTAGTAGCTAGAATTTAATCATGTAACAATTTCGGCTATTTTATAAGTATTTGTAAATAGACCCTATTATAATATCAGAGGATTTCTATAAAAAGTGTTTTAGCCATCGTAAGGTAAAAACCCGACATGTTTATTTGTGGCGTGGTCTTACGAGATGCTTTTGTTTTCAAAGGATTTTTGAAACTTTAATAATCAATTGGGTGTGATTTTCTCACGCTGGTATTCCAGACTGACTCGGGTGTTGTTTTATATGATGCTCGGGTCAGACCGAGTATTATAGAATACGGGATATGATGCTGTGGAGCTCAGGAGACGAGCTGGACGACGATATGTATTTATGTACTTGTTTATGTATATATTCCGCTGTGTTGAGTTACTGTGTATCCAGTTGTACGTGATTGATGTTGTATGTGATTGATGTTGTGTGGACTCTGATGATGTACTCTGGTAATGTATATATAAACAGATATAGTTTTGATTTGTGTAAAGATCTATTATTATCTATTATATTTTATTCCACTGCGATGGTTAGATTCTGATATTGATTTCTATTTTCTTCTTCTACCTCTTCTTCTTTAACCCAAAATGATTCGTATTTCTGTACAACTTGAGTTGATTTAGGTAGAATAGTGTTGACTCAAGGGGTACGGATTTGCGGGTTGTTTCACTTGGTATCAGAGCTTAGGTTGGTGATAACCTTGGCTCTGGTGGGAATTACTCATTTAAATTAGAGTCCGTAGTACTCTAAAATGAGTTTGAGCGTATTAATAGATTTGAGCGCGTATTTGTTAGTGAATATAAATTGTTTTAATATTGTGCTGATTGGTTTATTGAGTGGCATACGAACCTTCGTCGACACAGTCTGCACAACTGTATCGAAGTGGTTTCTAAACACTTGAATAGAACAATTGACACGGTATTGTTTTAAATATGGGTAAATGAAATAATTTTACCCAAAATATATTTTGATATAAATAATTTTTTTTATAAACTATTGTAGCTAATACATGGTTGCTTGGATGTTAGAAATAAGATATTTAAATTATTATCCTTATTGTATGGAAAATTTAACTAGAAATTGAAAACGTAACCAAAGGTTAAGGAAATACATTCATTATAAAATGAAATTCATAAATATGAATTATAAATGAAATTTATAAATTGAAATATAATCAAATAAGAATTTGTATGAGCATAAGCTATGAAAATGAATTATAGTAAAATTGATTTAAGCAGGATTTGGAAATTTAAATCCCGAAGATTTTGGAAGTGTTTTCAAAATGTTTTAAAGATAAATGATAGCATTATTATTTTGAAGGTATTCTGAAAGGAAATCTGTTTAAAATGGGTTTTGAAAGTGATTTAGCATAGAAATCACTTGGATTATTGGAAAATAATTCTGATGATGACGGCCGCATCATCAGTATTCATTTTCGAATTTCTAAGTGACGGATTGCTGCCAAATTGATTTATTCAAAAAAAAAAGAAAAAGCTAGTTGTTTTTGAAAATTCCAAATGGGATTTGCTGGGGATAAAAACCAGGATTGGTTTAAAATTTTGAGAAGTGTGATTTGGGGTAATTGTGATTTCAAAACGAGTTGAAACCAAAAGCCGAGTGTTTAACATCTTGAATACTTATTTAGACAACTTAGAGGTTATCAGGAGATAAGTTATAAGCTTTTATCTGGTGAATGAGTTCGATAAGGAATATAAGGGTTGCATTTTGGAATTGAAATTAAGGGCAAAAGTAAAAATGAGTATTTAACTTGGAGTAAGATTTAATTTTGGAATTTAACTGGTGATTGAAAGAAATAAATTAGTAAATCTTGAATGTGATTGAAATGAGAAAATAAAGATTAAGCTTAGATTGAATCGAAATTAATTTAATACAAATAGAATTTGACTGGATTGAAATTAATTGAATTAAACTGGAAATAGAACCCAGTTGTATTTGAATTAAGTGAAGATGGGATTAAATGAAATTAATTGGAATTAAGTCTTTGCTTACTAAAATTCAAAGGAATGATATGTAGCTAGATTTAACCGGAGTTGCGTTAAATAAATTGAATTGAAATAAATTCGGATAAGTTATAGATAATATTAAATGGAATAAAAGTTTTACTTAAATAAATAAGTGCAACTGCATAACTATTGAATTGGAATAAATAAGCTTTGGAAGCTTATTAAAGAATTGAAGAGCATTGGAATGAAAATAAAATAGTATGAGATTTTGGAGAAAATTGATTGAATCGAATTGAGTAAATGATATTGAATAAGCTAGATTTTTACTTAAATAAATGGGAGTACGACTTATATAAAAGTGGAAAATAAACTGAATTTAGAATAGATTAGTAGATGAAATATAGAAATGGAACTCGGAATTATTTGTTTAAAGTTGAATTGCGAGTAAATAATAGAGTTAGAATGAAGCTTGAAATAGAAATTCAACTTGGATAGTGTGAGTGAATTAAATATAAATTGAAGTTGTTTAGAATTGGATTAAAATAAAAAAATGATATGAGATGAAAATAAATCCAATTCGAGTATGAATAAATTAAATATGGCTTGGATCATATTTTAATGAATGTGAATTCAAAATTTAAAATGGATCTAGTAAGTCGCTAATTAAACTGTGAATGGAAAAAAAAAAGGTAGGGATGTTGCAAAAAAATAAAATAAAATGGAATTGAAATAGAGTGGTAATAATTTGTATTACACGTAAAATCCAAGTAGAAATAAATTGGATATGACTTTGTTATTAATAAAATGAATTATTGAATGGAAATTCTATAAATTGATATTGATTCAATGGATATACTACTTAAATTTAAACGGATGGAGTTGACAATGAACTCAAGTTAAATAAAATAGAGTTGAATTAAAACAGTTTCAGTCGTAAATAAAATTCAAGTGAATTGGAAATGTAGAATAAAGTTTAATTTGGATTGAATGGATACTAATCGAATTGGAAATGGAGATGAACTTAAGTGTTAACTTAAGTAAATGGTTAAATAGTTGTTATTGAAATTTATAAATGGTTTTGAATGAAACTGGTATGGTTAACAAAGAAATGCAGGAGAATGGATTCAACTTTAAAATGCAATGAAAATGAGAGTATATGGATGGTGAATAAATCTGAAACGGAATAGAATTTAGTGTAAGTTGAGTCGGAGTCAATTTAAATTGATTATAAAACTCAAGTGCTTATTTATTCCCATGGATATTGTCAAATTGCATAGTAATAAATTGTCGTTGGACGAACCGAGATTAAATAATTCTATGAATTGACAAAAGTGGAATAAAATTAATATTGATATCAAGCAAATTGAATATGAGCTGGTTTGGATGAAAACTAAAATTGAACGCAAGGAATGGAATTGTACCATTTAAATTTGAATGAAATGGCGTGTGCACTAGTTGAAAACAAGTGCATAAGTGTTAAAACCATATAAGTTACTTATAAACATTGTTAGTTACATTGTTTTTAATATTTATGTGTTGTAGTTGTTTAAAAAGAGTGGAATATTAATAAACTTCATATTTTGGCACTTACATGTTTAAATTGAGTAAGTACAGGTTCAGGGAAGCCGTTTGGCTGGATTTGGTAGTGCTATTTGCCAAGAATAATAAGCTGCTTGCTTAAAATGTTAAATAAGGTACGCCTACGCAATAAAAATAGGATATATGAACTGTTTTTGTTTTTCCGACCGTGTGGGTCGATGTATATATATTTATTTCTTTTGTCAAATTGCAAAAGCTCCTCCGTACAAAGGGGACTCTGCCAAAAATTTCCGGAAATTTTGGGAGTTAGAAAAGTTTTGGAAAATTTTGTTAACGATAAAACAATTACAAACTGAAAATTGAAATAAATTAGTAAATGAAGCTAATTAAAATAATGACATAAATTAGTTATAAATGGAAGATAAAATTAAATGTTCAAAGTTGAAAATAAATAAAATTCATATGGAATGTGAAAACGAAATTGAATAGAAATAGAAATAAACTTAAGTGGTAAGGTGAAAAGGGAATATAAGAAACATATAAAATACTTATACTAACTTAAGAAAGGAATGGTGAATTCTCAAATTGGAAATTGATATTATAAATATATTCTGAGTTAATATTTGAATGGATAAGCATTGACATTTGCAAGGAAGTCGATAAAATGTTTTGGGATATTGTGATTGGATATTATTGTTATGAAGGATATGCAGGCATGAAAAAGGGAAAAGAAAGTTGATTTTGATTTCAGAAAGATAAATTTGAAATGCTCGACAAAAAGGTATGTGTTTAATTTCTGTATGAAATTGGATTGGGTTTTTGATCGAGCCACTTGGACTTTTGTTTTCTTTTGAGATTTGGGCGGTCGTAGAGCCATTTTTGTAGTAGTACCGAGCTAGCCGCGCAAAGGAGACGCTAGCGAAATTTTTCGAAAATTTAGAGAGTTAGAAAAATTTTGAGAAAATTTTGATAATTCAAAACTGGTTTTAAGACTAAAACCTAAATGATTGAGCAAATAGGATTGTTTGCAAACTAGGGAGAGGTTGGAATGTTAATAAGAATAATAATGGGTCTTTTATAAGAAGATAGTTGGTAAGATGTTGAATTGTTAAAAACCGTTTGTTTTCAGGAAAAAAAAGGTAAACGGGTATTGGACCATTCTTCCTAACTAGTAATTTCGGGGACGAAATTATTTTAAGGGGGGAGGAATGTGACGACCCGGAAGTTTTGAGTATTTGAAATGAGAATATTTAATTAATTTTAATTATTCAAAAGTTAATTATTAACTTTAATTTCAAATATCAGTATTTATTTGATAATTAATTGTCGAATTTTATTATCGGAATTTGGGTAGATTATTGAATCTGGAATTTTAAGCCTGTTAAAAATAGTTAGAAGGCTTATAAAATTTATATTGATAATATTGAAGATAATAGAAGATTTAAAATTAAATTTAATGGTGATTTATTCAGCTTTGAAATTTCATCGTTTAAATTGAATTGAAAAATAGCCTTCCGAGGCACAGTCTCGGAATTCGACGAAACCAGTTCCATTGGGTCTGTAATATTGAATTATTATCAGATTTCAATTTTCGTAATTTTTAGAGTTAGTGTGTGGGTGTACGATATGTAAACGCGTTGAGAATTTAATTGATAATAATCTAATGAAATTTAATTAATTAAGCTTCCTCTATACGCCATCCTTATCCATTCCTCAGCACGCTTTCCTTATCTTCCAGTATACACCATCGTTCATCACTTTTTATCAAAGCCCTTCGTCTTAAAAAAAAAAACAAGACAGTTCGTGTACAAATTAATGGCCGCCTCTCTTCCTCCAATATTCGAAATAATTATAGTTTGCTCTTCTTCCCTCCCTCTCACTTTAAATCTCCAGTCAAGCTCAAATCAGTATCGCACGCCCTTCCTCCCTTCAGAATCCAAATCTTTTTCAATTTGAATCGAGCTCGAAGTTCGATCGCGATTACTTGCGTGGGTCGATCCAGTGAGGCCCACGTCTTCGTTCAAGGCGGAGTCACTCGCGATGGAGCGGCGACGAAGAGATGATAGCCAGGACTGGAAGGCATGGTCGGTTTCATGGGCTGCGGTAGGGTTCGGCTTCGTGTTCGAACAGGGGAAGTTTCTCGAAGAGGGTGAGCTAGGGCTTGATGGTTTGGGCGTGCACGAGGGTCGGTGACGTCGATTGGGTAGTGCAGTGTTTCTGGGCACTGAGGTATCTACAGGTTGTTTTTCTTTCAAATTAAAATATATATCTATATATATATATATACACACACTGTGGAAATTTATATATATGATTTGGAAAATATAAGAATTTATATGACCTTGTTTTTAAATTTATGTAGAGTTATTATTTAAGTAAATATATGTAGTAAAGGAAAAGGTTCAAACAGAAATTTTCTTATAGCTTTAGGATTATATAGGGATTGGTATAATATTAAAATTATTATTTAGGCAAATTAGATTTTAAAAACAGTTATTTAATTAAATAGATATGATTTTGTGAAAAGGATGGGAAGTTTTTACGGTAAGTTATAACATTTCTGTTTTAGTTCAAAGGGAAATAAATAGGTAGATAAACAGAAATTATATATTTATAGATAAAGGTTGAAGAAAATATACAGGAACTGTTGTATATAGACGTTTGAAAAGGGGAACTTTAAATGATTGAAACTTATATAAAATTTGATTTTTCTCTTCAAAATCTATAAATATGGTTTTAAATGAAATCGATAAATCTATGTTTTCTTTTATCTACCTGTTTAATTTTTAATTTCAAATTGCGAAGGTTAATTTGTTAATAAAACTTATTCACTTGTTTTAGTCACTAGGAAATAATTTACAAAAGAAGAAAATTTGTTTAAAACTAAAGCATTAGTATATAAATTTTTTAAATGGTAAGTGGTTGCCTGACTTATTTCAAATATTAACAAATCCATATAAATATTTATACTAGGTTCAAAATTGGAAAGTAATAGTCGAGATGGAAATGGATTGCAAAACGAAAAGCAAAGGTGAGTTAATCTCACTCAGTTAAATTTAAATTTAAATGATTAAATTTAAATAATTGTTTGAATGGCTGAATTGATTAATGTGATATAGTATGATATTTTGAAATTGGCATATTATATTGTGCTAACATTTGTGGATGCAGGGAAAACAGGTTGGAGGGATCCAACTGGACCCCTCAACTTTTATTTAAATTATTTTATATTCTCTGTTCTGATTGTCTGATATTCTATAATGAATTATGTGGAAGTATTGAATGCTATGGCTTGGTTGATATAATTGGGTATAATGAATTACCAAAATATAAATTTGATTTTGGAAATGAAAATAAAAGAAGTGTAATTACAAGTAAAGTAATTATAGAATAAATTTAAGAATAACTTGGAAAAGAAATAAAGTGACTTTAAAATTCTAATAAATGAATCTTGAGAATGGAAAGGAAAATTTGAATAAACGGAAAGTTAATGTATTTTAAAATGCAGTATGATTAATTAAAAAAAAAAACATTTATTTAGAATTTAAGATTTGGATTATTGAAAGAGTAAATAAGAAATAAATAATAATAATAATGACCATAACTACTGAATTTGGAAACGAACTGATAAGTAAAAGAATTTATTTCAAATAAAATAAATTGGAAATCAATTTAGGAAATTGATTTAAGTGATTGAGATTTGAAATTCTCCCTGGATAACCAAGTACGTTTTTAAAATAAATTTTAAAATATAAATTAAAGGTTTTAAAGTTGTAAAAAAAAGTATGTTTTGGAAAATCTATTAATTCTAATATTTAAATTTAAAAGTAAGTATTTTCTCAAATCTATTATAGTAGTAATTACTTAAAAAGTGACTTAGTATTTTGTTTTCAAAAGTGAAAAATCTAGTTTATATTTTATTAAGTAACCTTATTTTCAAATAATCATATAGTATGTATTTCTAACAAATTATTAAAGTAGTTTTATTTTAAATGTTTTAAAGTATATTTCAAAGTAAAGTGTTTTAAATTATGTTAAATTCTAGTTTTGTACTTGGTGATTTCAGTGGAGATAGAAAATATTTGGGAAAGTTTATTCTGAAAAAGGAAGATAAATTTGAAACTGCTTTCAATGGGGTTTGAAAAGGTGAAAATATATCTTGCGAAGATATTTTGAAACAAATAAATAATTTGGAAAATTATTTATTGTGTGATGGATGTTTGTGAATATTAATTGATAGTAAAATAACGGACTATCAATATTGGCCAACTGCGTCGATCGTTTCGAAGAGACCGGGATCGAGATTTATTTCTCGAAAACCACTTCGATCCGGTTTGTACGTTTCGTGCGAAAACGTGTTCGGAGTCGAAGATGGAGCAGTGAAGTGCAAGGGCTAGTCGCTACTAATCCTGAGGATATTTCCAAAATGGATGTAGTAGGAGTAGTGCCTTCGGTTCCGTTCGAACCCGGAACGGACTTGTATGGATGAATGCTTGCGAAACATCGTCAGGTGGGCGATGGGCATTCTAAGTGAAATGTTCTAAAGGTAACGCTTAGCCTCAAGACTCATCAACCAGGAAAGACTGAAAATCAGGGGATATGCAGCAAGGCTTCGTGGGTAGCCCCCACTTGAGAGTAAGGACATCCCTGTCTAGATGTCCCTTTTTATTCGGCTTAGTGGTGCGGTTGCTGATCCGAACCGTGGGGTGATCTTATTCGGAACTGTCCAGTAAGGGATGGGTCCGGCCTTGTGTTGCAGGGGATGAAGGGAGTAATCCTCGGTACTGTGATCTAGACCACGTACTGTGACAGGTGGTACCCCAGTGCCTAGTCATTGTTGGAAATCCATTCTCCCTACGAGCCTTTTACGAGTTTTGTTTGTATTACCCACTTTTGTGGCTAGTAGCTGGAATTTAATCATGTAACAATTTCGGCTATTTTATAAGTATTTGTAAATAGACCCTATTATAATATCAGAGGATTTCTATAAAAAGTGTTTTAGCTATCGTAAGGTAAAAACCCGACATGTTTATTTGTGGCGTGGTCTTACGAGATGCTTTTGTTTTCAAAGGATTTTTGAAACTTTAATAATCAATTGGGTGTGATTTTCTCACGCTGGTATTCCAGACTGACTCGGGTGTTGTTTTATATGATGCTTGGGTCAGACCGAGTATTATAGAATACAGGATATGATGCTGTGGAGCTCAGGAGACGAGCTGGACGACGATACGTATTTACGTACTTGTTTATGTATATATTCCGCTGTGTTGAGTTACTGTGTATCCAGTTGTACGTGATTGATGTTGTGTGGACTCTGATGATGTACTCTGGTAATGTATATATAAACAGATATAGTTTTGATTTGTGTAAATATCTATTATTATCTATTATATTTTATTCCACTGCGATGGTTAGATTCTGATGTTGATTTCTATTTTCTTCTTCTACCTCTTCTTCTTTAACCCAAAATGGTTCTTATTTCTGTACAACTTGAGTTGATTTAGGTAGAATAGTGTTGACTCAAGGGGTACGGATTTGCGGGTTGTTTCAATAATAGCTTTTATATAAGGGAAGATTGTCCAAATTATGATGAAAGAATTTCAAGTTTGAAATAGATGGTTTTTGAAAGTTATGAATGAATCTTTGAAAATTGTTTTGAAAGCTATGAAATGAGTCTTTGATTTAAAGACCGGATGAGTTAATTCAATTTGAAATGGAATTGTTTTGAAAGTTACGAATGAATCTTTTTTTAAAAGATTGGTGAACCTTGTTTTAAATTGAAAGGGGTCTTAAAAGTAAATCTTTAGTTTAAAGGATTAAAATGTGGAATTCGTTTAAGCCATTGAAAGGTTTCTGGAAGTGAATCTTTTTGGTTAAAAAGATTTATAAATGGTAATTCGTTTAACCATTTGAGAGAAAAGTTTTGGGTTTTAAAGTTGTGGCTTAACTGAAATTCCATTATCCATATGATTTTAAATATTGCACTCATTATTCGGTTTAGCCGGGAGAGGACCTTTGTGTCATATAACCCATTGCGAATAATGATACGACGTTATGGATAGCAATTGAAGACCGGTGGTGAAGACCGGATACTTTCGAAAGCGAAAGGATTTCTTGTCGAATGTCTCTGCATCGGTTGATCCCCGGTATAGAGATTTGACCTCCCATTGTGATGGGAAGTCCGAACGTGATTAGGAATTATCTGGATTTGCAAGGGCTTCTTTGGTAGTGCCTTCAGTTTTGTTCGAATCCGGAATAGACTTGTATGGATGTGTGTCTGACAATACACTTTGAGATGTAAAACCGGTTTCTATCAAATACATTTCTTTTTGGTGGCGGAGATTTATTCTCTTAGCTTAACACCCTTCTCTGAGACGTACAGGCTCAGAGATTATGTAGTTGATGGTTACTAGTGATACATTCCCAATTTGGTAATGTGGCATACAAAGTGCTGCTGATCATTGGTTAATCAAAGCAAGGCTTTGTGAAAAGCGTAGCTTTGTGGACGAGACTTCATCGAGCCACACACCCAGGAATGGTCAAAACAGGAAAGATGCAGCAAAGTTTCAGGGGTCGCGCCCCTAGGGTATGTCCATTTCTTCTGGATAGAGGTGGTATCATGGTATGGAGCCCAGATATTTAACCTATGTGATTACTGCAAATACATTGCTTTGTGGTTGTTGATCGAGCGCTCGGATAAAGGTTGGTTACGACCGGGGATGGAATATCTTAGGTGATTACTCCCGGGAAGGGGGTACACCGGCCTTGTGTTGGCAGAGAACTAAGGGATGGTTCTCGGGGCATCCCTCCAGAGGCTTACCCATGTGGCAATGGGACGTTCCTTGGCCTGACCATTTGTTGGAAAACCCAAAGAAACAATACGCGCCCTATACAGTTTAAGTCGTATAACCTACCATCTACTTATGGTGGTTCCCCACTGTTTAGATGGTAGCTATAGTAGGCATAGTTCAGAATGTCTATGCTGGCTAAGATTAATATTATACTTTCGAAATGTTTTCCACTATGCACTAATAATAATATCAAAATGGTTTTTGCGTATCAAGCATTTTTGACTATCATAAGGAGAAATCTCCTCCAATTCTGCATTTGCATGGTGTGTGTGGCGGGAGGCCTTATGGTAGTTTTATTTTCCAAAAAGCATTACGGATTTCAATATTTTAAAATTCTTTGTTGTTTGTTAAAGATAAAACTGTTTTTGTTACTCATACCAGTCCCATGACTGACCTGGAGTTTATTGTTCCTTTCCTAAACTCTGGTGCCCACAATTTTCCACACGGGCGGTCTGGAGTTGGGTTTTTCAAATAGTAGATATAGGTATCGATTTGGTAGCTTTTAGCTTTCTCTTGGGTATTCTTTGCAGATCTTGGATGTTGGAGCCTGTGGATTCATAGGCGAGACTTGCTTATCTTGGTACAATTTGATGGTGGTTCGAGCTACTTGCTTAGAGTTTTTGCACTGGTGCTTTGGAATTAAAGTCGTTGTTGCTGTTTGGAGTTTTTTGGTTCCGCTGCTATATCATATTGTTATCCGTTGTAGCATGGTCATCTTGTATCTCTGATATTGATTCATATTGTATCATTGTTGTATCGAATGTTGTATATCAATGATATTCATTTCTTTTCTTCCACTGTGTTGTTATACATAATTGTGTTATAAGCTCCAGTGAACCAGATTCGACGTTTAGATCTGCGGCATTTGAATCGAGTGTCGTATTCGGTGCCGATTTTCGAAGGTCGAGTCAGGATCGTTATAACTGGTATTAGAGCTGAAGGTGGAAACTTTAGCTTAGGAGTATAACACATTAGGTAGCTCATTAGAGATAGGGTGAAGTATACCCTAGAATGAGTATCCCTAAGATATCCATTCGAATGCCTCAGTAAATTCTCTTACTATCCGCTAATAGTGAGTATGAGTGCAAGAAGATGACGAGATAGGGGACAGAGGAATATCATATAAATGGTCAGTACCCTGCAATAGTGGAAACAACTTTCTCTATCAATCTCATTTGATTCGTCTTCCTGGCAGCTCCAGGAAGAAGTTTTGATATATTTGAATGGAACATAAACTCCAGATGGGTCAGAATCGTTTGTTTGGATGAATTGTTTACTTTGGTTGCTATGGTTGATAGATATATTTTGGTTGTTTAAACTAAAAATTTTGAGATTGTATCCATATATCTGTCTATTCTTCAGGGTCCAGATATATTCTACGAGTGGTTAGTTATCTTTGAATTAATCAATATCCCTATATATTCGTACATCTGGTGACAAGAGTATCTTGATTCGTTCTTGTATCCATTATTGATATTCTGATTTTGTAAGCCAAATGAAGAATAGATAATCGGTTTAATTAATGAGTCGATTCTCTATCTTTATGAATCTATTCTTTCTTGTCTCCCTACTGGCAAATTTCGAGGACAAAATTTTCTAAGGGGGGGAATCTGTAACAATCCTGAATTTTGAGCAAGATTAATTTGACAATTTATTTAATTTTTGGAATTTAATTATGAAATTATTGGTAAAATAATATTAAATTTCCAGAACAAATAAAAATATGTACTTTAAATAGAATTTTGGATTAGAGTTCAAAAATAAGTATTTATTTATTTGAGTTTGATTTGAATACTCAAAGTTTTGAGATGAATAAAATTGTTTTCTAATTTTAAGATATGATATATTGGAGAGTTATATTTTTAAATAAATATAGTAAGAGTTGTTTAAAACTAAATTTCATATTATTTAATATACATATCTCTTGAAAATCAAGAAGGATTAATTTATGAGATTTATTAAAGGATGATTACTAGAAGTATAATCACTTTATGAAATTTAATAAAGGTAAATTTATTAGAGTGATTAATTAGAGGTTTAATTATCAATGTATAATTTATTTTAAATAAAATTTCTTTTGAAAGATTATGTAAGTATAATTTGTGTATATACATATATACAATATCTAAGTTTAACAAAAAGTTTTAAGGTTCTTTCTTTTGAAAATTTCTATGGACTATGTTGTAAATGTATGAACTAAAGGGCCAAAACAAAGTTGCAAATTAATTTTTAAACAAGGTTAAAAACATAAAATAACTATATGTTGATAAGTGTTAATGTAAATAAACAAATGTAAACATAATGATACAAGTGTCAAAGCAAAGGATTTTCCTTTTTATCTAAAATTTACAAATTCAAAGAAAAGAAAACCAAATCTAAAAAATCAAAATAAATAAATAAAATTTGAGAAGTTTAAATTTAAAAGACAATTAAGGGTTTCAGATTTCAACCTATAATCAAGAAGAGTGCAAACCAAAACAACTTCACCAAGATCAGATGCAACTGCAAATTCAAGCAGCATTCAATTTGAAAAAAGAAAACAAAACTTCAATCAGTTCAACAAGCTGCAATCTAGCTGGAATTTTTTTTTTCCTGAGATCAGTGAAATAACTAATGCAAGATCCTCTCACCAAAAGTTTAATCAGAAATAAAATGCAACTTTTAGGCTTCAAGATCAGGAAGAACAAAATCAAATGCAACTTTTAAAACTAGTTTTCAAAAGCTCTGCATTTTCCAGGTTTTCTAGACCTAATCTCTGTTCTCTGTGCAACCAATGACAGGTGAGCAAACTTCTTTGACTTGATCTTTAAATTGATATAATGATTTATGTTTTGCATGTTGATAAATTTGGGGATGATAAGCATGCGTGTCTGTTTACAGAGGCATAGCTATGTTCTTGATAAAAAATCAAGTTTTCTATATACATTCTCTTATAGGATGTGAATTTCAAACAAAAACATGTTGTTTAAACTCAAGATTAAGATTTAGAAATATATTTGACTGTGACTGTGACTGTGACTGTGACTGTGAGAAAACTTTCAAACTTTAATCTACTTGTTGACTGTGAGTAGAAATTCATTTCTCCTCTTGATTTCTATTACATGTGATGATGATGACTTGGAAGTATGTTTGTATAAATGGAATGTGATGTATGTATGTATATAAATACATATGCAGGGACTGTGTGCATGCCTGAATTGATACAGGCCTCTGGTTTAAATTCCCGTAGGTCAAATAAATGTAAAAAAAAAATCAAATTTCCTTCTTTTCCATTATTGTAGGGATTCAATTTATTTTAAAAAAAAAAAGAAATATGAAAGAGTAAACCAGAATTGATTATTTTTAAAATGGTTAAAAAAAGTTATTATGTAATTATTTTTTTAAAAAACTGCAAATTTCATTAGAAAAGAATTCAAGTCAGGAATTCAACATTTAAGATTTTGAGTTTTGATTACATAAATCGATTTGAGTTTGAATATGGTGATTTTTGATGTTAGAAATAAGGTTTTTAAGTTCAAGAATCATGCAAATTTTCGAGTTGAACGAGAAGAGAAAAATAGGCAATTTCTGCTGATCAATGAGGTATTGTTCATTGCGATCAAGGCTGAAGGGGGATGAGATATCAGGCATCATCGAAAAAATGGAATATAGAATTTTAGTTGGTTGTGGTGTCTGATCGGTGGCAATTTAGGGATTTAAACGAGTATTTTGTCAGTTGAATTCATGAGGCATTATCGTCGTCATCAACGCTTTATAATTGATCGGACCTAGGGGAATGTGATCCTTGTTTGGTGGTGAAGCTTTGATTGCAGAGGAAGGTTGATCGGTGGTCTGTGTCGTCGACACGATGAGATTTTGGGTGATCAGTTTTGCCTCACTGGGTTTCTTTTTGCTCAATCTCGAGTTCATCACAAATTCAGGGATCTGGGTGGTTATGGTGATCGGGGGAGGTCATCGGGATGTGTGGGTGATCGTGGCGATGGTCAAAACAGCTTGGGTCGGCGGTGCAGGTGCACGTGTATGGTTGTATCTGGATTGAGGTAGCGACGTTGGGGAAGACGAAGTGAAACTGTGACGCCCCACCTCTATACCCACGCTAGCCAAGAACACTACAGTGTAGTGTTGTCAACTAGCACGGAGAATAAGGCTGTTGAGGAGCGACCATCCATGTGATTTCTTATCACACGATGGCTATAAATAATCTTCGGGAACAAACATAGAAATATGCATAACACAAATCAGTCACAGACATCGATATCACAAAGGCGGAAGAAGATATGAATATATAACTAACACATGAAAGTGTACATCAGAGTAGTGGTCAAAAAGATCCACAATAATACAAAAGAATAGCAACACGTGCTATACAAAAGAATACATCTATGAGTCTATATCTCAAGTGTAAACGACAAAAACTGCTAATCTAAAAGGTCAGCCAAAAGTCAGAGTAGTAAATCCCTGGGGGAGAAGTCAAGCAGAAGCACCTGTAACATCTCGGTCTGACCCGAGTATTATTTATAAGAAAATAATAAACTGATCGGTCTAGCTATAAATATCAGATAACATGATATAAACAATAGATATGGCAAGAACATAAAGTAACCATAAAGACATACTATGATAAGCATGTAAATGAAGATCATCAAGAGATCAAACAATATCAAAAGAATCTTCTAAAAGATCCAAATTCACCTAAACATAAAAGTTGGAAAATCATAACAATGAAAGTCGTGAAAATAGGTGAAGCACAAATTCCAGAAGACTACACAAGAAATCCAGAAATTACAATATAGGAGCATGAAAACTCACAAAATGGGAGCATGAAAACTCACCTACACGTGTAACACAAAGCGAGAAGCTATCTCATGGTTGCAAGCCATTAATTTTGACACACGAATGGCCCGAAGACCGTGGGGCGCTACCCCACATATGTGATGGCGAAACATCACACAAATGAGATGGCGAAACATCACAAGAGCGGGGTCTAGTCTCCCTCGCAGACAAAGAGACATCGCACAGTTGCTAGTCTAAAACACAAAAATGATCGTCATGATCATCAAGAAGTGTCAATTACACTAAGTTAGTAAATATAAAAGTTTAGCTTTATGTCCCATAACCACTTGCTTAACTCAAATATTTACTAACAAACTGTAGATCTCCACTAGAAAATTGTCACAAGAGATTCAATCGAACAAGTCCAAGAATTAACCGACGAAGTAAACGCAAGTGTTTCATACCACTTGTTTTACTAAGTCGTTTAATTAGATTTCTCATACGAGTGAGGTAAAGGTTTGTATATACTAATAGATTGGAAAACGGGTTAAGAAAAGAGCTTTGTTATTAAAAATAGAGTTGAAATCCTTTTATTGAAAGAGTTTTGATATTTACTACTAGTTTTGAAACCTTTATATTTTAAAGTGACCAATCACAGAAGCGATTGTAGAAACAATCAATTACAAAGATCACATTCGGAGATGTGATAAAAATCCAAGGAAATCAACGCAGCAAGTTCTGTTGAATGTTTTTCATATAAGATCCCCTACGAAGGGGGGTCCGGGGGGGTGGCAACCCCCCTAGGTGGGAGTGCGGGGGCAACGCCACCGCTACGGGGTTTGACCTAATGGTTGCGACCTAGGGGTCTAAGGGGTCAAGCGACTTAGTGGTTGCGACCTAGAGGTGTTCGCGACCTAACGATGACTCGCGACCCAACATGGCCGACCTAACAGAGGTTGCGACCTAAGGTATTCGCGACTTAGGGACAGAAGCAGGACCGAGCGACCTACGACCTAGGTGACTTACGACCTACGACCTAAGGCGACTTACGACCTACGACCTAAGGCGACTTACGACCTATGATAAGGCTCGCGCGACCTAGTGAAATAGCAGTATTAGGTCGGAGACGACCTACGACTTAAGGCTCGCGCGACCTGGTGAAATAGCAGTATTAGGTCGGAGACGACCTACGACTTAAGGCCATACGACCTACGACTTAAGGCCATACGACCTACGACTTAAGGCCATACGACCTACGACTTAAGGCCGTACGACTTAACACCGAACAAGCATTTAGATGGCCCAGCGACCTATGGTACTAACTCGCGAGCGACCTAACGAGTTAACTCGTGAGCGACCTAATTCCGAAGTGCCAATTCTTCCAGAACGACCTAACGTTAACTCGTAAGCGACCTACGACCTATGGACGAGCGACCTAACTCCGAACGAGCTAAAAATGGCCAGAACGACCTAGGGTTAACTCGTAAGCGACCTACGACCTATGGACGAGCGACCTAACTCCGAACGAGCTAAAAATGGCCAGAACGACCCAGTAGCAGTTTTTCACCAAAATCACTAAAATTTGGAGTTTTTCGCCAATCCAATCCAAACCAAATGCAAATGTGCATAATAAAGTGATAGGGAATCATTCCCAACAGTCCAATATAGATATAGACTAGAATTGTGGGATAAAAATCTCATCTTTGCACTAAAATTTATGAAGATGAAGCTTGAAAGCAAGGAGAAGCAATCCAAAGCTTGAATCCAATATCTTCTACCCGAATTTGGAGTTGAATGTTGGATTTGCAATTGAATTTGTGCTTGGAGTTTTAATTTCCCATTCTCTTCACCATTAATGCCAAAGCTTGAGTTAGTTTGGAAATTTATGAAGAGTGAGGAGAAGGGGGTTGGAACTTGGGCTTAATAGGCTAAACTAAACCAAAGTCCAAAGAGGGAAAAGTTAGTGAAATTTCACTAACTCCAAACCTGTCGATGTTTATACTTAAAAAATTGTAAAAGGCATTTCGAACTCAATGGAAGTGGCCTCGAGTCCTAATTTGACCGTTTGCAAAAAGTATCTTTTCGGACCAAAATCCGATTAACGATTTAATATTTAAATAAAATATTTAAATATAAACTCGACAAATATGCAGGTTGTAACAGGAACTCGGGGGGGCGACTCGGGGAATTCATTGATTTTCTCGAAGCATACTGGGTCGCGCATGGCTCGTAGTCGTACTCGAAGGAATGTCAATCGTGGCTCGGGTTTTTATGTTGGGTTTCTTATGATAAGGTTTCTAGGTTTTCAATTACAAGAGAAACATGTTTTTTTCTCCAGGTTTTGGAACTGTAGTAAAACGAATTTCAAATCCTTTCTTAGTCAATGATAATAAAAAGTTTTATACTAAATATAAAATAAGTTAAGGTCTTTTATAAATTAAGTTAAAATGTTTAATGCTTGATTGTTTAAAATAAATTCATAAGCTTATTTAATTTAAAAAATGATGGTTTTAAATCAACTTAAAAGATTTTAAGTTAGTTCATATGATAATTTAATTTTCAAGGATTATTTAAATAAATTTTAAAGAGATAAATGGTTTATTTTAAAACGATGTTTTGATTGTGGTTAAATTAAAGGTTTAAAATTGAATTATTTGTTAATGAAATTTATTTTTAATTTATGAGATTTAAATGTTGAAATAGAATGATAGTTAAGACAAGAATTTATCTTGATAAATCAAGGACTTAACTAAAGGATTATTATCGATGTGTTAATAATAAAAATAAATTTATTTGACTAATTAATTAAGGTAAATCGGTTTAAGCATAATAAATTAATTTAAATATTAATTAATTAATGAAAGAAATTAAGGTTAGTTGATGAATAAATCAAGGATAATTAATTTAATGGTAATTCATTAAGTCAATTAATTTTTTGTAACAATTAAGGATAATTTATCAAAGAATTAGTTATTAATTAATAGTTAATTAATTTATCCTTAATGATTAATTTATGAAGAGGATTAAGCAAATGATGATAAATTGTGGAGTAGTTAATCAATATAATTAATTAAGCACAATTAATAAAAGGATAATCATTTAATGATTTAACGATGATTAATTAAGGGGTTAATTAATTAATTAAAGATAATTAATTAAAGGACAATTGAATAATTAAAGGTTAATTATTTAAAATAAAGAGTTAATTATCTAATGATTAAAGATTGATTAATTTGTTAATCAAAATTGATTTAAAATTAACTAGTAAAGGTTCATTAATTTATTTATTAAGGTTGATTAATTAAAGGATTAATTAATTTATAAATTGAGGTTAATTAACAAATAACTAAAGGGTAATTAATCAACATAAAGTACAATTAATTAATGCTAATCAACCAGAATTAGTGATTAACCTGGTTTTAAATTAACCAAATGATCAATTAATCTTATTTGTGGATGGTTGTATTCTATTGAATGCTGTGAATTGCTTTTTCATCTCTGTTGTGTGATGCTTTGTGATGAATGTAATTTATTTATTTATAAGGCATTCGTATTTTCTATCTGTGATTCTGTGTGTAGAGATAAGCGTTATAGGATATACCGCTTATCAACATTGTTATGATTGAATCCATGGGGTAATTGATGTTGTTGCGCTATTATGTAAAAACCCTAGACCATACTATACACGCACAAATATGGATTGCACATGGAAATCGGTTAAGTCGCAGATTTTTAAAATAGTTTTGAATTTGAAATTTTAATCCAAAATGGTTTTGGAAATGGATTGGATTTAATGCGAAAAACTTTTGAAAAGGTGTTTCAAAGTTATTTTGAATAACATAATGAAGATTTGAAATTTGAATAATTTGATTTCAATAATTTGAGATTGAATTCTACGATTCGAAAACTATGGTTTATAAAGGTTATTCAACTTATAAATGGGTTTATATGGGTTTTTAAACCATTTTAAAAATATGGCTTTGAGAATTTGAATTTAACCCAAGTTTATTTTTGAATGGCCTTAACTCATGCACATAAAATCAGGTTTTCCGAAACGGAAACAAATGGTTTTAAATAATAATAGCTTTTATATAAGGAAAGATTGTCCAAATTATGATGAAAGAATTTCAAGTTTGAAATGTATGTCTTTGAAAGTTATAAATCTTTGAAAATTGCTTTGAAATCTATGAAATGAGTCTTTGATTTAAAGACCGGATGAGTTAATTCAATTTGAAATGGAATTGTTTTAAATGGTATGAATGAATCTTTGTTTAAAAGATTGGCGAACCTTGTTTTAAATTGAAAGGGGTCTTAAAAGTAAATCTTTTGTTTAAAAGATTAAAATGTGGAAATTGTTTAAACCATTGAAAGGTTTCTGGAAGTGAATTTTTTGGTTTAAAAGATTTATAAATGATAATTCGTTTAACCATTTGAGAGAAAAGTTTTGGGTTTTGAAGTTGTGACTTAACTGAAATTCCATTATCCATATGATTTTAAATATTGCGCTCATTATTCGGTTTAGCCGGGAGAGGACCTTTGTGTCATATAACCCATACCGAATAATGATACGATGTTATGGATAGCAATTGAAGACCGGTGGTGAAGACCGGATACTTTCGAAAGTGAAAGGATTTCTTGTCGAATGTCTCTGCTTCGGCTGATCCCCGGTATAGAGATTTGAGCACCCATTGTGATGGGAAGTACGGACGTGATTAGGAATTATCCGGATTTGCAAAGGCTTATTTGGAAGTGCCTTCGGTTCTGTTCGAACCCAGAACAGACTTGTATGGATGTGTGTCAACATTACACTTTGAGATGTAAAACCAATTTCTATCAAATACATTTCTGTTTGGTGACAGAGATTTATTCTCTTAGCTTAACACCCTTCTCTGAGACGTACGGGCTCAGAGATTATGTAGTTGATGGTTACTAGTGATACATTCCCAATTTGGTAATGTGGCATACAAAGTGCTGCTGATCATTGGTTAATCAAAGCAAGGCTTTGTGAAAAGCGTAGCTTTGTAGACGAGACTTCATCGAACCTCACACCCCGGAATGGTCGAAACAGGAAAGATGCAGCAAGGTTTCAGGGGTCGTGCCCCTAGGGTATGTCCATTTCTTCTGAATAGAGGTGGTATCATGATATGGAGCCCAGATATTTAACCTATGTGATTACTGCGAATACATTGCTTTGTGGTTGTTGGTATCGAGCACTCGGATAAAGGTTGGTTACGACCGGGGATGGAATATCTTTGGTGATTACTCCGGGGAAGGGGGTACACCGGCCTTGTGTTGGCAGAGAAATGAGGGATGGTTCTCGGGGCGTCCCTCCAGAAGCGTACCCATGTGGCTATGGGAATTTCCTTGGCCTAACCATTTGTTGGAAAACCAAAAGAAACAATACGCACCCTATACGGTTTTAGTTGTATAACCTGGCATCTACTTATGCTGGTGCCCCACTGTTTAGATAGTAGCTATAGCAAGCATAGTTCGGAATGTCTATGCTGGCTAAGATTAATATTATACTTTCGAAATGTTTTCCACTATGCATTAATAATAATATCAAAATGGTTTTTGTGTATCAAGAATTTTTGACTATCATAAGGAGAAATCTCCTCCAATTCTGCGTTTGCATGGTGTGTGTGGCGAGTGGCCTTATGGTAGTTTCATTTTCCAAAAAGCATTGCGGATTTCAATATTTTAAAATTCTTTATTGTTTGTTAAAGATAAAACTGTTTTTGTTACTCATACCAGTCCCATGACTGACCTGGAGTTTATTGTTCCTTTCCTAAACTCTGGGTGCTCACAATTTTCCACGCGGGCAGTCTGGAGTTGGTTTTTTAGATAGTAGATATAGATATCGATTTGGTAGCTTTTAGCTTTCTCTTTGGTATTTTTTGGAGATCTTGGATATTGGAGTATGTGGATTCATGGGCGAGACTTGCTTGTCTTGGTACAATTTGATAGTGGTTCAAGCTACTGGCTTGGAGTTTTTGCATTGGTGCTTTGGAATTAAAGTCGCTGTTGATGTTTGGAGTTTTTTGGTTCCGCTGCTATATGATATTTTTATTCCGCTGTAGCATTGTTATCTTGTATCTCTGATATTGATTCATATTGTATCATTGTTAATGTTGTATATGAATGATATTCATTTGTTTTCTTCCGCTATGTTGTTATACTTAATTGTGTTATAAGCTCCGGCGAACCAGATTCGACGTTTGGATCTGTGGTATTTGAATACGAGTGTCGTATTCGGTGCCTATTTTCGAAGGTCGAGTCATGATCATTATAGTTTGTTGCATATATATTACTTGAGAACAAGCCAAAGCAGCAGAATTATATTCTACTTCAGTCGTTGACAAAGAAATTGTATTTTGCTTTTTACTAAACCAGAAAATCAGAAAATGCCCCAAAAAGTGTCAAGTTCCACTTGTACTTTTTCAGTCTGATCCAGCATAATCAACATCATAGTAGGATATTAAGTTGTAGGAATCATTTTTAGCGTAAAATAAGCCATAGTCAGAAGTGTGTTAACATGTCTTATGATACGTTTTATGGCTTTTAAGTGGGTCTCCTTAGGTTGGGATTCATATCTTGCACAGAGTTAAAAACCATGCATGATATCAGGTCTACTAGCGGTAATATAGAGTACTGATCCAATCATTCCTCTATATAATTTTTGATCTACATCTTTCAAGAGATCTTCTTTACTAAGGTACTCATTGGTTGCCATGGGAGTGGATTTTCCACTCGCAGTAGTCAAACCAAATTTATCAATTAGGTCTTTAGCATATTTTTCTGGTTTAATAAAGATACCATTATCTAATTGTTTTATTTGTAATCCTAAAAAGAAATTTAATTCACCCATATGACTCATCTCAAACTCTTTTGTCATTATTTCAGAAAATTCTTTATTCATTTCAAAGTTATTTGATCCAAAAATGATATCATCTACGTAAATTTGTACTAGTTGAATATCATTTTTATTTCTTTTAATAAAAAGAGTATTATCTGCTTTACCAATTTCAAAATTTGATTGTAATAAGTAAGATCTTATTTTATCATACCAGGCTCTAGGAGCTTGTTTTAGGCCACATAAATCTTTCTTAAGTTTGTAAACATGATTAGGTAATTTTTCATTTTCAAAAAGTGGTGGTTGTTCAACAGATACTTCCTCTTTTACAAATCCATTTAAAAAGGCATTTTTAACATCCATTTGATATAATTTGATGTTATTATGATTTGCGAAAGCAAGTAGAATCCTAATGGCTTCTAAGCTTGCTACGAGAGCAAAGATTTCATCAAAATCTATTCCTTCTTCTTGACAAAAATCTTGAGCGACTAAACATGCTTTATTTCTAAATACCTCTCCTAGTTCATTATTTTATTTTTATAAACCCATTTAGTTCCAATTATAGTTTTATTTTCAGGTCTAGGAACAAGTTCCTAAACATCATTTCTAGTAAATTGATTTAGTTCTTCTTGCATAGCCAAAATCCATGAATCATCAGTTGATGCTTCTTTTGGATTTTTGGATTAAATAGTTGATATAAAAGCTACATTACTCATTTGACTTATTTGATTTCTATTTTTAACTATAGATTGCATATCTCCTAGTATATTTTCAATAGGATGGTCTTTTGAAAGTTTAGTCCTTCTATTAGGATGATTAATTGTAGTATTAGTTTCAGTTGACTCTTGATTTTGAGTAATTAAATCATCTTCATCATTTGAATCTTCAAAAATTTTGAAATTTTCATCGAGTGACACATGCATTATTACTTCGATGGTGTTAGCTCTTAAATTAAATAATCTGTACGCTTTACTTCTATTACAATATCCGATAACGATACCTTCGTCGGATTTAGGATCAAATTTATTTAAGTTATCTTTAGTATTTAAAATAAAACATTTACTTCCGAAAATTTCTAAAATAATATACTTTAGGTTTCTTTTAGTGAAGAAGTTCATAAGAAGTTAATTAGTTAAAGGTATAATTAAAATTATATTTAAAATATAACAGGCGGTAGCAACTACTTCTGCCCAAAAATTCATTGGCAATTTACTGTCTGAAAGCATAGTTCTCGCACACTCTTGAATCATCCTATTTTAACGTTCTACTACTTTGTTTTGTTATGGAGTTCTTGGAAATGAGAAATTGTGAGTTATTCCCTTTTAATTGCAGAATTCCTCAAACTTTTCATTTTCAAATTCACCGCCGTGATCACTACGAATGGTTATAATTTTTAGAGAAAATTGATTTTGGATCCTTTTTGTAAAGTTCTTAAAACATCAAAAGTATCATTTTTATATTTCAAAAATATTGTCCATGTAAATCTAGAATAATCGTCTACAATTACAAAAGCATATTTACTATGATTTATTGATAGAATTAGAGATGGACCAAATAAATCAAGGTTAAGTAATTCAACAGGTTTTGAAGTTGAAATCATATCTTTTAATTTAAAGGAATTTTTTTTACGTTTTCCTAATTGACATGCATCACATAGACTATCTACTTTAAAATTCATTTTAGGGAGACCTCTTACTAGATCATATTTTGACAGTCTAGACAAGAGTTTGAAATTCAAATGCCCAAATCTCTTATGCCAAATCCAAGGGTCACTTGTATTTGCCAAAAGACATAAGTTATCATCTGAAACTTTCATACTAAGAATATAAATATTCTTTTTCCTAACTCCCTCAAATATTATGGTTGAATTGTTATCTTCAATGTGGCATTTATCTTTTTCAAATTTAATTTTATATCCTTTGTCGCAAAGTTGACTTATACTTAGCAGATTATGTTTCAGCTTTTTGACTAGCAAAATATTAGTAATAATAGGAGTTTCAGAGTTACCGACTTTGCCGATGCCAATCACATATTCTTTTGAATTGTCTCCAAAGTTAATCAGTCCTCCATCTTTGTATATTATATCATTTAACATATCTGGATTCCCAGTGATGTGTCTAGAACATCCACTATCGAGTATCCATTTGTCCTTTCTGATCTGCACAATTTGTCCGTTGTGTATTGATTCCTCAATAGCCATAAAGCATGATTCCTGCACATCAAACAATTTTGGTAGACAACTTGAATTTGAACATTGATTATATGCAGACTCAAAAGACAATGATGATTTGAATATTTCTAAACTAGTATTAACAAACACAGCCATTTTAAAAAAAATTCAAAAATCGGATTATGAAACTTTGAAAACCTTGCTCTTATACCAAATGTGAGAAATGTGGATTAATGATCTTAAGGCTAGAATAAACGCTAGAGGGGGTGAATAGTGTTTCGAAGAATTGTTAAATCTTTTTGAGTTTTGTTTATTTGAACACAAATGTATGCAATATTCAGACACAGATATGATCACGGATCAAACATAGATGCAAATATAAAGTAAAAGCAGTAAAGGAAAGAACACACCGGATTTTATACTGGTTCGGAGTTACCCTACATCCAGTCCCGCACATAAGTACGGATTTCCTTTCAAAAAACAATCTTTACAACTACACCCTCGATTTCAAGGCAACGAGGTACACCCTCCAGAATCACAATCCTCTGGGTAGAGATACTTGATTTCCCGGGCAACAAGTTCACCCAATAGATTTCCAAGGCTACAATCACACCTTTACACTTGATTGATTTCCAAGGTACAATCACACCTTTTCTCACTAAATTGATTACAAAGAAGTCTATAACTCTGAATAGCACTGAGGATCTTGTTGAGATAGTGATAGAGAATCAAACCAGAGATAATCTAGTTAGATTCAATGTTGATTTCGGTAGAGTAATGGTAGGAATATGTATATAGAAATATGAAGAAGAGGAGTGAAAAACCAGAAAAATTGAATTAAAATTCGTTGAAACTAACCACTATTTATAGAAAAACAACAGTCATGTCCATTCGTGAAGAGTTATGACGAATAGACACTTCCTTTGAAATTTAAATTTTGAACTCAACTGACACCATGTCGAGATGGGGTACTTGAGTATGTCGACACCCCAAAGGGATTTTTGGTGTTTTGATTTTATTTGAAAATAACCTTTATCTTATATTAAAAATATTTTAAACTTTATAAATATACTTGACTATAACTAAATACATAAGTAAATATAAAGAATAACATATATATATATATATATAGAATTTTACTATAATTTTATACTTAAATCTAAATATATAAATATTAAAAAAATTAAATATACTTTTATTTTAAAAGATAGTTCAAAACCAAGGATAATTTGATTTTGAAATTCAAGATTATTTTGAGGCTAAAAGTATTTGAAATCAGGATAGATGTTTTTGACGCTTTTTAAAAGGAAGGTTTTGAAAACAGGATATAATTTTGAAAAATCATTTTGAATAAAAAATTAGTGGATACAAAACAATGTTCCACTAGATTTTTCATAGGTTCCATCCTGCTTAGGGTTCCATCCCTTTATCAGGCTCGAATTGGATTACATTCCACGAATAAATTCGATTTTAAGATGCCAGTGCTTTTCTACGAGTTTTAACAAAATTTCTAATTAAAAAGTAGATTACTTGAAATTTTGAACTCTTAATAATCTTGATATTCTTGTTACTCATGAGTCTTCAATCTTGATATCTTGAATCTCTATACTGTACAGTCTTCATTCTTGTTACCTGCATGGTTAAATCCTGCATATACATATATATCTAAACTTATGCTGTTAGTATTTATATTTTATAATCTATTCTATGGTTGTTATCATCAAAACCATCATCTTACGGACTAACACCATTTCGGTATGATATCACCTTTCTAGATTTATTTATTTCTACCTTCTATAACGTCAGGTTTAAATTTTATAGTGTATGCAGGAGATGTCTCGAAGAAGTCGGGAAAAGCCAGGGTGCTCATATTCGATGCAATCCATGCCATCTGTTGGTCTCGAGTAGGTCGGTCTTAATTTGCAGAGGACCATCTGTTGGTGGCCTCATTACATTCCACTAGAGATGTACTATATGGGAGATAGTCCCTTACCTCACTATTCGTTGGAAATCCATTCTCCAATAAGTGCCTTAAAACTTAGTTGTAAACCTATTATGCCATCAAATTTAACCAATGTAGCAATTTCGGCTATTTGAATATGTTTATTTGAAAAGTGTTTTCAAAAGAATGTCATTAAAAATAATATTACTAGATTTTGCGTAGAAATATTTTGGTTTTATCATATGGTAAAAACCCATTCTGTGTTTATGTGCCGCATGGTCTTATGAGATACCCTTTGTTTTCAAAGAATTGTATTTTGAGTTTCGTATACTAGTCTGATGACTGACTCGGAGTTTATTTTATTTTGCTTAAACTCTGGGTGCCCTGTTTTTTCGGAGAGCCTGGTAGTCATGTTTTGCTTAGAGCATTTTTGAAGTGCTCGGAGCATGGAGTTAGAACATTATTTTGAAGATTGTTCTCCATTTCCACTACATTAATGTACTATTGTATTCCACATTTGTAAGGACAGAGATTTATAACTATCCATGTTGATTTTAAGTTAAACTCTAATAAATGTATTTAAAATTTTCCATTCTAAAGATAATATATTGAAATAAAATATGTTATTTCATTCGTGTAAGATTCTGTTCTGTCTTTATTTTCTTCTTTCCCTTAATGGTCGGGTTTTCTGGTACTTGAATTTATGGCACGTGATACCGAGGATGTATTAGTATCGATTTCCTAGGGTCAAAAATCTCGTTTGTTACATTGCCGATCTTTTTTTGAGGGTGCTTTAGCCAGTTCTATGGATGGGATCAAAGGCTTAATTAATCATCACTCTATGGATGGGTGCTTGACGCAGCGGATATAACGAATGACAACGAAATGAAGATTTCGTGTCAAACTAATCGATGAAACGATTAGATGAAACAAGATAAATCGATGGATTGAAAAATACCGAACGCCCAAATTCGTTGATCTCGAGAGGTACCGAATTCTAGCTATCTCCAATACGTTGATCGCGCACGATACCATGTTAAAAGATCTACGACTCTTCTACGTTGATCTCACGCACGAGATTCCGTGAATCGGCTTCAAATCCGTTGATTCGAGCGCACTCGAAACCGAAAATGGAGAAAGGATAAAACGCTCAACTTCCAATTTCAAAGAGGCACAAAGCACTCAAAACAAAGTTTATTCAAAATCAACCACTTTACAAATGACACAACCCCCATATTTACAAGCAGTTTACAACTCAACATTTATAGTTCCACCAACCTAACAGGGTCGCGACCTACGACCTAACACAGGTCGTTAATGACCTAATCAACATGCGACATAACATATACAACACAACAGCATACAACACGAGTTAAGAAAATTACAGCACAACACGAGTTAACCAATATGCGACCCAAAATGACCTAAGAATACAACACACTACGCGACCTAAAACACCATTCAACACAACGACTTAAGGATAAAAGCTTCCACGACATAAGAGCTTCAGCATCCAGTAGCAATCTAATGGAACTCGGCAGTGACCTAACTTCACAGCGGCTTAAGGTCGAGCGAGTTAGCTCGCTAAGTCGGTTATTCCTGTAGGTCGTAGCTTGGTAAGGTTAGATCGGAGCGACCTATATGCGCTGGTTTGTTTATCTCACTAGGTCGCTTGAATGCCTTGATGCTTAACGTGTTACCTCGCGAGCGACCTTCACTAGGTCGTGAGCGACCTAAGGCCCTTGAACGACTCAAATCCATTGAGTTGGTAGATTGCACTGCATCATCCTCCCCCGGTGACAAGAATTCGACCTCGAATTTGCTCCTTCCTCTTCCTCGACAGGCTCATTCCCATGAAACGGAATCAAGTATTTGATGTTAAAATCGTCTGTAGTGTGAATATGATCCGGTAACCTCAACTGATATTATCATTGATCTTCTTCAAGATTTCCACTGGACCAATTTTTCGAGCTTTCAACTTGTTGTAAGTTCCAACTGGAAAACTTTCTTTCGTCAAAACGGCGTAAACCAAATCACCTTGTTTGAAGTTCACACTCCTTCGCTTCTTATCCACCAGTTGTTTATACTTCTCATTTGATGCAAGCAATCGTTCATGAACAGTTCTGTGACACTCCCACAACTCATTCACGAAATCACAAGCTCGCTTAACAACTCCCTTCTGATATGGCACTGTCGTCAAATTCAACGGTCCCTTCGGAATTGCTGAATATACAACTTGAAATGGACTGAATCCAATACTTCGATTAACAGCTTGATTATGTGCAAATTCCGCCTAACATAACTTCATATCCCAGCTCTTCAAATTATCTTTCGCAAGACATCTCAAAAAGTTTCCCAATGATCTATTCAACACTTTCGTTTGCCCATCTGTTTGTGGATGAAAGCTCTACTAAAATTCAGCTTCATCCCAACCATCTTCCACAGACTCAACCAAAAATGACTTAGAAAACGAGTATCCCGGTCAGAAATAATGGTTTCAGGTAGCCCATGTAGTCGATAAACCTCTTTAAAGAATAATTGAGCAGCACGAACTGCATCAGCGGTCTTTTTACAAGCTATGAAATATGCCATCTTTGAAAATCTATCCACCACAACATATATAGAATCATTCCCTCGCCGAGTTCTTGGAAAATCCAACACAAAGTCCATGCTAATATCAACCCATGGTCTAGTAGGTACAGGCAATGACATATACAATCCTGCATTCGTAGCTGTCCCTTTGGAAACTTGACATACATGACATCTCTCCACAAATCTCTCAACTTTTTTCCTCATGGAAGGCCAAAAATATGATTGAGAAATCAACTACAAAGTGTAATCTCTTCCCACGTGTCCTTCTTCATGCAATTCTTTCACGATCTTCATCCTTAAACTGCAATCTGGTATACATAATCGATCTCACTTGAATAGAAAACCATATACCAACACATATTCATCCGTCTTCCCTTTCTTGACTTCATCTATAATTTTCGCAATGTAAGGATCCTCAACAAAAAATTCTGGCAACACATCAAACCCCGTCACTTCAACTCTCAGTGTAGTCAACAAATGATTTCTTCTACTCAATGCATCTGCCACACAATTTGTAGCTCCCGACTTATGCTTTACCCCAAATGTAAATTGTTGCAAGTATGCGATCCATGAAGCATACCTGGCTGCAACCTTATCCTGTCCCTGCAAATGTTTCAAGGCTTCATGATCAGTATACAGAATGAATTCTTTATGGAACAAATAGTGTCTCCAATGCTTGATAGCTTGAACAACAGCATAGAATTCCACATCATAAGTATTATATCTCATCTTTGCTCCCGAAAGCTTCTCACTAAAATAAGAAATAGGACGGCCCCTCTGACTTAACACCCCTCCAATTCCAACCTTAGATGCATCAGTATGTAACTCAAACAACAACTGAAAGTCTGGTAATACTAGAATGGGCGCTTACGTCAAAAGTTCCTTGATCTGTTCAAAAGCAAATCCTGCTTCCTCCGACCATGAAAACTGCTTGCCCTTCATACAATCGGTAATAGGCGCCATCACGATACTGAAATATGGAATAAACCTTCGATAGAATGATGCTAAACCATGAAAACTTCTAACTTCGGTTATCGTCTTGGGTTGTGGCCAGTTTCTGATTGCTTCTACTTTACTCACGTCCACCTGAATTCCCTCCTCAGACACTACGTACCCCAGAAATAAAACACTTCGCGTCATAAACACACATTTCTTCGTTGCTGCATAAAACTATTCCTGACGAAGAATAGTTAACACCTTCCGCAAGTGTTGAATATGCTCTTTAGTGCTCGCACTATAGATCAAGATATCATCAAAATAAACTACAACAAACTTCCTAATGTACAGTCTGAAAATTTGGTTAATCACCCTCATAAATGTACTTGGTGCATTCGATAGACCAAACGGCATGACCAGCCATTCATACAATCCTTCCCGAGTCTTGAATGCGATCTTCCACTCATCATCTGGTCTTATGCGAATTCGATGATAACCACTTTTAAGATCAATCTTCGACAAGATTACAGACCCACTTATTTGATCCAATAGATCATCAAGTCTTGTCATAGGAAATCTGTATCTGACAGTTATCTTGTTGAGCGCTCTACTCTCTGTACACATCCTCCAAGTCCCATCCTTCTTCGGCACTAATAAAGCTGGTACTGCACAAGGACTTAAACTTTCTTGTACGCGCCCTTGTTCAAGCAACTCTTCCACTTGCCTTCTCAACTCCTCGTGTTCGTTTGGACTCATTCTGTAATGTGGTATATGTGGTAACACTGCTCCCGGTACAAGATCAATTTGATGTTGTATGTCTCTCAACGGTGGTAATTCTTTTGGCAGCTCCTCTGGGAATACATCTTCAAATTCCTTTGGTACTGGTTTAACTTTCTCTGGAATTTCGACCTCCTCACTACTTTCACGTCCGATCAACAAAAACACTTCAGGCTCATCCTCCACTTCCTTGACAAATTCCTTCAAATATAACAAAGTCTTTAGTTCTTCAATCTCCTCCACCTTGCTTTCTCTTTGTCGTCGCTTTTTAGGAACTAAAGTGATTTTAGTACCTTCGAACATGAAACTGTAATTGTTGGTACGACCATCATGTTGCACAGCTCTGTCATATTGCCACGGTCTCCCCAACAACATATGACATACATCCATATCCACGGCATCGCACCATATATTATCTTTATACTTCTTTCCGATGGAAAAAGTTACACGAGCTCTTCGACCAACCTTCACTTCCCCACCTTTCCTTAACCAAGCTAATTTGTAGGGTTTTGGATGCTTCTCTGTCTTTAACGCCAACTTCTTTACAGCTTCTGAAGGGATGATATTATCAAAACTTCTCGCATCAATGACAAACTTGCAAACCTTTCCCAAGATAGTACACATTGATTGGAAAATATTACTCCTCAACCAACTTGACTCATCCTCTTTCTTTGGTATCAAACACGACCTCCTCATCATCAAGTTACAACCTTCGTCCCCCGACAATTCTTCTTCCTCCTCAGCTTGTGGTGAATGAGAACATCCTACTTATGCATCCTCATCCTCAACCTCAGGAACCATCGCTTGCTTCTTCGGCTTCGAACATTCATTGCTTTTATGACCAAACTCCTGACAATTAAAGCACTTGAAATTGTTGTTGACCTTGGTCTTAGCAACTTCATTGACAACCGGTTTACTGACTGCTTTGAAAACATTAGCACTGCTACTAGCACCTTTCACTTGATTGTTGGAATTTGTAAACACACCACCTCCTCTTCTACCTTGCTTCTCCCAAGCTAGAGCTTTCTGGTGTGCTTCAGCAACGGATCTTGGATCAAACATATTCAGCATATCTTGAATTTTCATTCTCAGCCCTCCAACAAATCTAGCTGCCAATTGCTCCTCCGTCTCCATGGTGTCATTTCTAGCAATCAATTGATAAAATTCATCTGCATAATCATTCACCGTCTTTGTTCCCTGTCTCAAATTTTGTAAGCGTTGGTACATAAGAGACTGATAATTGTAAGGTAAGAAAGTAGCTTTCATCAACTTCTTCATCTTCTCCCACGAAACAATCTTTGACTTTCCCATTCATTCCCCTGTAAGTTTAGTTTGCTGCCACCATGCCATAGCTCTTCCCCTCAATCGTGTAGTAACCAACTTAACTCTACGATGCTCAGGTACGTCCTTGAAGTCAAAAATTTCTTCAACATTCGATAACCAATCTAGAAACTCTTCCGCTATCATTCCTCCTTTAAATTCTGGAATCTCTGTTTTCATTCCCGACTCCCATTTACGATCATCTTCTACATACCGATATTGATTTCGTACTTGGTCTCGATCTCGATAATGAACACTACCTCTATCACCATCTTCATCATAGTCAAATGTACTTCGATATCGATCTCCACCATCAACATCTCTATAATCACGCATATCTCTTCTACTATGTCTTTCAGCATCATGATATGGCTCATCTCCAAACTCACGTGGAGTTCTTCTCTCTTCATTTCTGTACTCATGGTATTCTCTTCTCATTGAAACTGATGATTCTCTTCTATCTCGACAAGATTGTGGTGACACCCTCCTCTCTTCCGCAACCGATGGCGAAACTCTGTTTTCTCCATGATTCGAGAATGGTGACCTTCTCCTTTGACTTTGATTCAAATCATTCATCAATTTCTCTAACTTTCCAATACCTTCATCAAACTTTTCATTAATACGTTGTTCCATTTGCTCGGCTTCTTGTCTTCGATACACATCTACAACATTTTGAAAACGGTTAGCACGTCTCGGAGGCATTGTCGAATCTTCAACAATCTCCAAACACACTTCAACCAGCACAACTTTAACTCAACTCTTAACTTGACTTCACTCGGCCTGCACTTAGCTTGGCTCGGTTGCAACTCTCGGCCTTGTTCCAAAACTTAAACTCGGCTCAAACTCCAACACTTCAAAACTTCTCCCAACAGGCTCGGCTTAGCTATGATTGGCTAAGTCTAGCTCTGATACCAAACTGACGCAGCGGATATAACGAATGACAACGAAATGAAGATTTCGTGTCAAACTAATCGATGAAATGATTAGATGAAACAAGATAAATCGATGGATTGAAAAATACCAAAAGCCCAAATTCGATGATCTCGAGAGATACCGAATTCTAGCTATCTCCAACATGTTGATCGCGCACGATACCGTGTTAAAAGATCTACTACTCTTCTACGTTGATCACGCGCACGAGATTCCGTGAATCGGCTTCAAATCCATTGATTCGAGCGCACTTGAATAACCGAAAATGGAGAAAGGAGACAACGCTCAACTTCCAATTTCAAAGAGGCACAAAGCACTCAAAACAAAGTTTATTCAAAATCAACCACTTTACAAATGACACAACCCCCATATTTATAGGCAGTTTACAACTCAACACTTACAGTTCCACCGACCTAACAGGGTCGGGACCTACGACCAAACATAGGTCATTAACGACCTAATCAACATGCGACATAACATATACAACACAACAGCATACAACACGAGTTAAGAAAATTACAACACAACACGAGTTAACCAATATGCGACCCAAAATGACCTAAGAATACAACACAGTACGCGACCTAAAACACCATTCAACACAACGACTTAAGGATAAAAGCTTCCATGACATAAGAGCTTCAGCATCCAGTAGCAATCTAATGGAACTCGGCAGTGACCTAACTTCACAAAGGCTTAAGGTCGAGCGAGTTAGCTCGCTAGGTCGGTTATTCCTGTAGGTCGTAGCTTAGTAAGGTTAGGTCGGAGCGACCTATAGGAATACACGCTGGTTTTTTATCTCACTAGGTCGCTTGAATGCCTTGGTACTTGACGTGTTACCTCGCGAGCGACCTTCACTAGGTCGTGAGTGACCTAAGCCCTTGAACGACTCAAATCCATTGAGTTGGTAGATTGCGCTGCATCAATGCTTCAGCAAGGCCTCATGGTAGGATTGATGCATCTCATCCATCTTTCTTGGCTAAGTGCTTTGGTCATGCCTTGCAGTGGGATCAAAGGCTTAATTAACCAATCACTTTATAGATGGGTACTTCAGCCAGGCCTTACAGCTGGACTGTATGCTTCTGGTCCAACTCCTTTTGATTGGTGCTTTGGCCAGGCCTTACGACAGGACCAAAGGCTTAATTAACCATCACTTTATTGATGAGTGCTTCGGCAAGGACTTACGGCAGAACCCATGGCTTCTCTTCCATCTCCCTTGGATGGGTGCTTTGGTTTGGCCTTATGGTGAGACCAAAGATATAATTGTCCTCTTTTGGATAAGGGGAGTAGTTCTACTTAATGAACCTCATTAACCTTGTCAGGCTAAGATATAAGTCAAAAATACCACACTTTAGTCTAAGGGCTGTTATTTGGTAAGGTCTTTGGAAATCTATTTTATTCATCCAATGTTGTCTCAAATTTTCAGCATTCCATATTCTAGTCATCACATTTCCATTTGGTCCACTCAATTGATAAGTTCACGTAGGTATTACGTCGTGAATTACTAATAGTCCATCCTAATTTGTTCTCAGTGGGCCATCTGTTAGCTCCTTTATGTTCTCTATTACTCTTCTTAGCATTAGATCTCCTTTCTTGAATGCCCTTTCATTTACTTTTGAATTATAATATTTGGGGATTCTTTGTTGGTATTTAGCCATTCGTATGAAGGCTTGATCCCTTAATTTGTTAAGTCAAGTGACTCTTTCTTTATTTCTTAATTTGATCATAGGTGTATGCAATCCTTTGGCATGATCGACCCTCGAGGCAACTGGTAGTATGGTTTCAAGTCTATATGTCAAAGAATATAGAGTATGCCCAGTAGTTGTTTTCGTGGAATTTCTAATGCTCATAACACTAGAGGGGGGTCCTCTACCCAATTTTCTTTTTCTTTACCTAGCCGCTTCTTCAAAATGTATTAATGGTCTTATTTGCTGCCTCTGCTACTCCAATAGCTTTTACGTGAGCTATGGGTGAAATTTTTTTACTTCCCCATTCTTTTCACAAAAACGAGTGAATTATTCGCTCTCAAATTAAGCCACTTTCAAAAATAATCTTATTTGGGAATCTAAATCTAATAACTATAATTCTTGATGACAAACTTCCAGACCTTCCTAACGGTTATGTTTAGCAATGCTTCGACCTCCACCATTTAGTAAAGTAATCAATAGCTACTACACCAAAATTTGCTCCTTCTTTTGGCAACAGAAATGGTCCAATCAAGTCAATTCCCTACACATTAAAAGGTTATGGACTTATGATAGATATTAACTCACTTGTTTAGGCAGTCATGGGATTCTAGAAAACCTTTGCCACTTATCACACTTTTAACATAAGTTAATGCATCTTCAATCTTACACAGTCAATAATATCCTTGTGTCATTACCTTCTTTGATAGTTTTGTCCTATTGGAGTGGTCCCCACAAAATCACTCATAAGTTTCTTTCAACATCTTTGCTCTTGTTTCTGGTGTAATGCATCACAACTAAGGTGTTCGGTATCCTTTTTTATATAATATCCCAATGATTATAGTATATGAAGGGGCTTAATATTCAACTTTCACAATTGATTTTTCCCTTTGGTCAATGCCCCATTTTCCACATATTCGGTTAAGGGCATCATCCAGCTATTAGCTTATCGGTCTGCCTAAGTGCTTACTCACATTTTTTCAAAAACATTTTAATGACCACCCTTTCCTTGAGTATCCTCCTTATCACATTATGGTTCATGAGTTAAAAAGTGAGCCTCGTTGTCTGATCCTTCCTTCAGTACCTCACTTTTGACTCTTCTTATTCTAATTCGATACTAGGGGTGTTGTTGGAATCCAATAGGAATAGTTCTAATTCTAATGCTTCTCATGAGATTGCTAATTGTACTAAATTATTTGCTTGCGCATTCCTTTCTCTCAGTATTTAATGAATAAAAAAAGTCCATAAACTGGACTAGCATTTCATGGAACATTTTTACATACTAAGCCAATTGAGTATTTATTTAAAACACCTTTTCAACTAGTTTACTATCAATCGTGAATCGCTGAATACTTCCACTCTTGGGATTTTTAGTTGTTGAGCTAAAGTTAATCCTACTATCTAGGATTAATACTCAGCAAAATTATTAGTTATAGAAAACCCTAGTTTCATTAACGAATAATGCAGCATATGCCCATCACGTGTGATTATCACATAACTTGCTTTGGCTTCTTGTTCATTCAAAGCTCCATCTACATATAACTACCACCTTCGCTCTAGCTTCTTTTCCTTTTCTAATTTCTCTTTAATGAATCTCGTATATTGTCAGGACCCGATTCTTCGTCTTCCGAAAATCCAACATCGACACTCACTTTATCGACTGCCGAGTAATCGAACGACGGAAAACCGAACACTGAGGGTTTTAAGAAGAATTTAAGAAAAGAAGAGAGAGAAGAAGAGAGAAAATAGAAAATAGAAAAGAGAACAGAAAATTTAGAAGAGAGAGAGGAAAGAGAATAGAAAACTTTTAAAATAGAAGAAAATAGAATATAGAGGAAAAAGAACAACAGAACAACAACAGAATCTCACAATTCGCAGCGGAACAACATATAATAATAAATGAATAATCTTTAAACAAAGAACTATATCAGTTATTACATTTCATCACATTTCATTACATCATATCGTCAGAGTGTACAACAACAACAACAACAACAGTGCAGCGGAAAAAGAAATACTATATAAACTAGTAATACGCCATGCCATCCAGCTTGCCTCCAGCAACTCCAGAATATCCAGAATATCCTGATAAACCTAACTCTTAACTGCCCGTGTGGAAATTTGTGGGCACCCAGAGTTTAGGAAGGAAAACAATAAACTCCGAGTCAGTCATGTGACTGGTGTGAGAACTCAAAACAGTTTATTTATCTTAAAATCAAAATAGAGGAATATTTTTTAATCAATTCGCAATGCTTTTTAAAAATGAGACTACCATAAGGCCTCCCGCACACACACACATGCAAACGCAGAATCGGAGGAGATTTCTCCTTATGATAGTTAAAGATGCTTGATACGCATTTAAAATAACATTTGATATTATTACTAGTGCATAGTGTAGAAAAAAATTCATTTCGAAAGTAGAATATAAATCTTAGCCAACATACGACCATTATCGTATGCCTACTATAGCTAACTATGTTCAATAGCAGGTTACCGCCACATTCCATAGCAGGTTATACAACTAAAACCGTACAAGTCTCGTATTGTTTCTTTGGATTTCCAACGAATGATCAGGCCAAGGAACTTCCCATTGCCACATGAGAATGCCTCTGGATGGACATCCCCGAGAACCAAACCGGATCTCTACCAACACAAGGCCGGGTTACTCCTAACTGAGTAACAACTGACCGAATATGCCATCCCCCGGTCCTTTGGGACCTTTTCACCGAGCGCTCGTAATCAATTCACACAATCATAAAGTGTTTTCAACATGAGTAAGTATCTGGGCTCCATACCATGATACCACCCTTTTCCAGAAGGAAATGGACACATCCTAAAGGGTGCTACCCCTCATAACCTTGCCGCATCTTTCCTGTTTTGACCATTCACGGGGTGTGAGGCTCGACGAAGTCACGTCCACAAAAACATACTTTATACAAAAGCCATGCTTTGGGTCAACAAATGATCAACACAATGATCACTAAGATAGACGATCAAACAAATGATCCTATCACAATAATCAACACAATGATCATTTCAGCATCACTCAGCATGTCACATTACCAAATTGGGAATATATCGTTGATAACTTCAACTATATAACCTTTGAGCACATACGTCTCAAAGAAGGGTGTTAAGCAAAGAATAAATTCTCCGCCACCAACAGAAATATATTTGAAAGAAATCGGCTTTATATCTCAACTTGTAATGTCAGGCATACAATCCATACAAGTCTGTTCCGGGCTCGAACAGAACCGAAGGCACTTACAAAGAAGTCCTTGCAATCCGGATATTCACAATCCTGATCGGATTCACCATCACATATGGAGAACTCAATACCGTAGCTACTCGGTGCAGAGTCAATCGATAGTTCATCCTATCACTCTCGCAAATACCCGGTCTTCAACATCGATCTTCAAATGCGATTCACAACGACGTATCACATATTCGGAATGGGTTATACGACCCCATGGTCCTTTCCCGGTTAACCCGAATAGTGAGCGCTTATTCAAAAAAATAAGTGTGCATTCAAATTCAAACAAATCACATCAAATACCCATTCAAAGGGAAATATTGATAGTCGGTTATTGAACTATCAATTGATATGCATACATCACCAGATTCCAAATAATTTTCCAAATTATTTACTTTCCAAAATATCTTTACAAGATATATAATTTTCACACTTCAAAAATAAATCAATATTTATTTTTAACAAATTCCATTTTCATTTATAGATTGCATAATGAATTTATATTCCAAAATATTCATGCATATATGATTTCAACTATCCATTTTCAATTTATCTTCAAAAAGATAAATTCAATATATTCACTTTATATTGGAAAACAATTCCATACTTATTAAAAATAAGTAATTCAAATCTTTCATTTTCAACCTTGGAAAATATTCAATATACTTAAATCGAATTAAGTATATATTTCATTCTTTAAGGAAATCATTCACTTAAACATATTTATTTGGGCCAAAACGAATGTTGCGTAAAACATCGTTACGACGTCCCAAAATCACTAGTATAGGGATTCGAAATTAAAATAGATATATAAATCCCAATATTATACAAAACATTTCCTTTCGGAAATCATTTACTATAACAACAGTGTTATAGTCCACCATTTCCTTTTATTTCTCGAAAACGTCTATTTCAACAATAAATGTTGAAATCTATGGTTTCGAATCTCAACACCTTTTAAAACATTATTAGATTGTTTTAATTCTATTTAAAACATCAAATCTAAAACTTTTCCTTTAACGTGTTATTCACTATTTAAAATAAGTGTATAAACTTCGTTAACAAATTTCATCGTTCCTATTCACTTTAATTTGAAGGATTATTCACTATCTAAAACGTGAATATAACTCCATTAATAGGTTATAACAATTAACTTATCAAAATAAGTCGTTTGCGAATTTATAAAACAACGTTTATAAATTCCATTACTATTTATTTATAAAAACTTCTTTTACAAATTCCTTTATTAACCTATTTCCGTTTATAACTCAATTATAAACTAAAAGTTCATATTATAAGTTAAATACTTATAAAACGATTATTTTATAAAATCGTTCTTTAAACTTCATAATTATAAATCTTATAACTTATAAGATTCATTTATTTAACCAAATCTATTCTTCAATTAACTTCACAAATTTATAAATCTTACTATTTATAAATTTCATTTATAACTTCACAGTTTATAATTCTATAAATTTCATTCATTTATGAAATTCATTTTCACTACATTCAAACACTTATAAAAACTCGTTTTATAATGTCTATATTTCAATTTATAAATATCCATTTATAAATCTCTTAATATAAATCAGTTTATATTATTATTCTAAAACGTCTTTAAATCCCTTTATAATTTCATCATTTCGATTTATAAAATAATCAAATTTTATAAATCCTATATTTAAACTTTTATCATATATTCAAAAATCCAATCTAAATTATTTTATAAGATCATTAGTTCATATTTCTCAAAAATCGACTTTTAATCGTATTTCTAAAAATCAGCTTTTTTTTTTTTTACTATATTTCACAAAAACCATAATTTTTATAACTTTAAAAATTATAACGTTTATTTATTTAAAATGGATCAATTCCAAAAATATAGTATATTTTCAAAATCACTTTTAAAATCATTTTAAAATCCCAAAATTTGGGTCCAATGATGCTACACACCAAATAGTCAATCACGACTAACAACGATATCATATATCAATTTGAAAATCCATCAAATATCAAAATATCTGAAATTAAATAAAAACTGTTGAGGAATCCAGTTGGATCCCTCCAACCTGTTTCCTGCATCCACAAACATTAGCACAATACCAATTTCGCTCCAGTATGAAATTATCGCGGTATATGTTCTTAATAAATATTATCCGCTTAATAACGGCGTAATAGGGTCTCATCCGCTAAACAAAAAATGTGGGAAATCAACAACTGCAATATATACATATGCCAATATATATATATTGATATTATATATAATACCAATTTCACTGTTTATGAAATATTCGCGGTATATGTTTATATTAAATAACATCCGCTTACTAACGGCGCATAATGTCTATTTTAACAATCAATAATTTACAGTCATCATTCAAACATGCATTCAAATATTTTAAATCTAACTATTTAAAATAAAATCGAAATCTATTCGATTGAGTGAGAAATTCTCACCTTGGTTTTAATTTCCGTTTTAGCTTTTATTTCGAATAAAATTAAACGCGCGTTTAATTTTACCCGAAATTCTCACTAACTCCAAACGACTCCAAACCAACTCCATCGCGTAGTGCTCGTCCATACGATCCCAACGCAACTGAGTTTGCATTTTTTCGACCTCGTATGAAAAAGATATTGATTTTACAAGTTTGAACGTATTTATATAAACAATTTACAACTTAAATTAATTAAGTTTAAACCTATCACAATACATCAGCCGTTCATTTACCCATCCCTGCATCTAGACCGTTTAACGCAACTCCTCCTTCTTCATCTTCTACAGGCCGACACCCCCCTATAGCCGAACCCAATATCAACCATTTAGGGTTCCAAATCGCGACTTCATCTTTGATTTTGACAACGATCGGAGGCCGCCACTTCGAAGAGCATCTCGAACACCATCTCCTCCAGCCATCATGCTCAACTCGGTTGCACCCATTGCACGCGATTCTAGGCCGAACGGCCTGCCTTCGTGGCTCCCCCACGACCACCACACAGCTCCTTTGTCGATCATCACCCTATGGATCGAAAGATCTCACTTCGCTCTTCATTTTCTTAGTTGATCGTTTGTTGAATCTATGCATGTACATGAAGAGATTAAGGGTGGAAGTTGGACAATTTTCGGCCATTAGTTTCTTAATGGCGGCTGTGCATAGTTTAACCTAGGTTTTCTTTTTTTTTTTTTTTAATTTTAACTTCTATTTATAGAAAAAAAACAAGCGTAAACACTATTCATCCCGGGAATTCCGAACTCCGATTTAGACGCCGTAACCAGCGTACCTAGGGTTTATCCCGCGTTCCGGACACAATGGAACAGGTTTCGGAAGCTAATTCGGAAGTATGTGCGAGTTATGGCTGAAAACGTTCAATTTAAATTAAACCGATTTAAATCGATTTCTAGGCGTTTTAATTTGTACCGGACAAACGGTAAATCCAAACGACTTGAAATTTGAAACCTTACAATAATATCACATTACGGATCCGATGAAACTGGTTTCGTCGAAATCCGAGACTTTTTGAAAAATGGCTATTTTGACTCGCCAAATTTAAAAAAAAAAAATAATTCGATGCGTTTCGAGCTGCCACGATCAAACGATAGCTCCGATTGACACGAAAATTGAAATCCGGTAATAACTAACTATTACGGATCCAATGAAACTGGTTTCGTTCAATTCTGAGACTGTTCAAAAATTGACTATTTTACAGTCGATTATTAAATATTAAAATATTCAATTTTCACAAATTAACTTTTAATTCGATTTTAAAAGTTCTAAAATATTTCTATAACTCCAGTATGATTAAATAAAATTTTCCAAATTAATTTCAATCCTTTTTTAACTCAATTTTTAATTATTTCCATAATTTAACATATTAAATTATCGATTTAATTATCCAATTAAATCCAATAAATCAAATAAAAATTTATTTGACTTATAAATTCACTTCTTAATATTTAAAATTAATTAAATATTCAAATTTTAATTTCTAAAAATTCTGGGTCGTTACAATCTTTCCCCCTTAAAAGAATTTCGTCCTCGAAATTACAAGTAAGAAAAGTTACAGAATCTTTACTAAGTTTCCAAATCATACTTAGTTATCTTTTCAAAACAACTACTATTTTTTTTTAACTTTCAATTCCAAAACAAAGTTAAAGTTTTCAAAATTTTTCCAATTTCTTAAATTTTTTCTAACGCCTTAAAATTTCGGAAAAATTCGCCATAGTCTCCTTTGCGCGGCTCGATCCGAAAAAAAAATGACAGTATATATATCACAAATATACATCTCATCAAGTAATGAGGCATCCCGAAGGGAAAAAAGTGTAAAAGTACGATATTTAATCCGAGATATGTACCTTATATTTTATTAGCGAGCATATACGGCTAATATAGCGCTAAAGCGAACTCCAAATGCGAAGCAAACGCAATCCGCACCTACTAATCACTTAACAAACAACATGAGAACATGCACATATGCAAATAATCTCAATATACAACATATAGCAACATAATAACTATATATGTTACATAGCAAATGCAACTAAACAACAAATGCAAACATCAACCATCTATTAAATCTATATTCATTCATATTCTCATTAATATTAAATGAAATGGTTTTCAATTTAAATCACATTTGATTCATTTACATTGGATTTACTAACATTCATTCTCATTAATTTCAATTAGTTAACATTCACTAATTAAATCCAATTCACATTCAATTCTATTCAAATTTATTTATCTTTAATTTGAATTTCAATTACATAGCTTCCAATTTCATTAATTCACTTTCATTAACACTTAATGAATTATATACAATCATCTAACAATCATATAACAACCAATGTATATTTATTACAACCAAATTCCTTTGCTTATAATTGATTTTCATTCAATTTTATTCAACTTCTAATAACATTAGATTTTTAAATGAATTAACATTCATTATTTCATACCAACTTGATTCACATTCAATTGATTAACGTCCAATCCATTAATTCAATTCAATTACCAAAGTTGAATTTCATTTACATAACTTAAGTTCATATTTCTTTTAATCCACTTGATTATTTACTTCGATACCAAAATCAATTCCATTCAACAACACTTAAGTTATACTTCCATTTAACCTTATATTCATTTTTATTTACAACTCATATTCATATAATTTTACTTCTTATATATATATATAAGTTTATTTCACAATTGTAAAGCACTTTAATTATAATTCATACTTATAATTCTTTTGCTTATACAATTATTCTTTTATTTAGCTTATTCAAACAACCTAACAATCACTTATATACAATTTAATAATTTTGAAAAATTATTCCTTTATATATAAAATATAATCAAGGTAAAATTATTTCATTTACCCAATTCAAAACAATACTATGTCGAATTGTTCTATTCAAGTGTTTAGAAACCCCTTCGGCATAGTTTCGAGGCTGTGCTGACGAAAGTTCATATACCACTCAATAAACCAATCATCACAATATAAAACAATTTTATATTCACTAACAAATACGCTCTCATATTTATTATTACACTCAAACTCATTCTAGAGTACTGCTGACTCTATCTCTAATGAATTATACCCAACAGAACCATGGTTGTCGCTTAACCATCAGAGCTCTGATACCACATTGTTAGGACCCGATTCTCCGTCTTCCGAAAATCCAACATCGACACTCACTTTATCGACTGCCGAGTAATCGAACGACGGAAAACCGAACACTGAGGGTTTTAAGAAGAATTTAAGAAAAGAAGAGAGAGAAGAAGAGAGAAAATAGAAAATAGAAAAGAGAACAGAAAATTTAGAAGAGAGAGAGGAAAGAGAATAGAAAACTTTTAAAATAGAAGAAAATAGAATATAGAGGAAAAAGAACAACAGAACAACAACAGAATCTCACAATTCGCAGCGGAACAACATATAATAATAAATGAATAATCTTTAAACAAAGAACTATATCAGTTATTACATTTCATCACATTTCATTACATCATATCGTCAGAGTGTACAACAACAACAACAACAACAGTGCAGCGGAAAAAGAAATACTATATAAACTAGTAATACGCCATGCCATCCAGCTTGCCTCCAGCAACTCCAGAATATCCAGAATATCCTGATAAACCTAACTCTTAACTGCCCGTGTGGAAATTTGTGGGCACCCAGAGTTTAGGAAGGAAAACAATAAACTCCGAGTCAGTCATGTGACTGGTGTGAGAACTCAAAACAGTTTATTTATCTTAAAATCAAAATAGAGGAATATTTTTTAATCAATTCGCAATGCTTTTTAAAAATGAGACTACCATAAGGCCTCCCGCACACACACACATGCAAACGCAGAATCGGAGGAGATTTCTCCTTATGATAGTTAAAGATGCTTGATACGCATTTAAAATAACATTTGATATTATTACTAGTGCATAGTGTAGAAAAAAATTCATTTCGAAAGTAGAATATAAATCTTAGCCAACATACGACCATTATCGTATGCCTACTATAGCTAACTATGTTCAATAGCAGGTTACCGCCACATTCCATAGCAGGTTATACAACTAAAACCGTACAAGTCTCGTATTGTTTCTTTGGATTTCCAACGAATGATCAGGCCAAGGAACTTCCCATTGCCACATGAGAATGCCTCTGGATGGACATCCCCGAGAACCAAACCGGATCTCTACCAACACAAGGCCGGGTTACTCCTAACTGAGTAACAACTGACCGAATATGCCATCCCCCGGTCCTTTGGGACCTTTTCACCGAGCGCTCGTAATCAATTCACACAATCATAAAGTGTTTTCAACATGAGTAAGTATCTGGGCTCCATACCATGATACCACCCTTTTCCAGAAGGAAATGGACACATCCTAAAGGGTGCTACCCCTCATAACCTTGCCGCATCTTTCCTGTTTTGACCATTCACGGGGTGTGAGGCTCGACGAAGTCACGTCCACAAAAACATACTTTATACAAAAGCCATGCTTTGGGTCAACAAATGATCAACACAATGATCACTAAGATAGACGATCAAACAAATGATCCTATCACAATAATCAACACAATGATCATTTCAGCATCACTCAGCATGTCACATTACCAAATTGGGAATATATCGTTGATAACTTCAACTATATAACCTTTGAGCACATACGTCTCAAAGAAGGGTGTTAAGCAAAGAATAAATTCTCCGCCACCAACAGAAATATATTTGAAAGAAATCGGCTTTATATCTCAACTTGTAATGTCAGGCATACAATCCATACAAGTCTGTTCCGGGCTCGAACAGAACCGAAGGCACTTACAAAGAAGTCCTTGCAATCCGGATATTCACAATCCTGATCGGATTCACCATCACATATGGAGAACTCAATACCGTAGCTACTCGGTGCAGAGTCAATCGATAGTTCATCCTATCACTCTCGCAAATACCCGGTCTTCAACATCGATCTTCAAATGCGATTCACAACGACGTATCACATATTCGGAATGGGTTATACGACCCCATGGTCCTTTCCCGGTTAACCCGAATAGTGAGCGCTTATTCAAAAAAATAAGTGTGCATTCAAATTCAAACAAATCACATCAAATACCCATTCAAAGGGAAATATTGATAGTCGGTTATTGAACTATCAATTGATATGCATACATCACCAGATTCCAAATAATTTTCCAAATTATTTACTTTCCAAAATATCTTTACAAGATATATAATTTTCACACTTCAAAAATAAATCAATATTTATTTTTAACAAATTCCATTTTCATTTATAGATTGCATAATGAATTTATATTCCAAAATATTCATGCATATATGATTTCAACTATCCATTTTCAATTTATCTTCAAAAAGATAAATTCAATATATTCACTTTATATTGGAAAACAATTCCATACTTATTAAAAATAAGTAATTCAAATCTTTCATTTTCAACCTTGGAAAATATTCAATATACTTAAATCGAATTAAGTATATATTTCATTCTTTAAGGAAATCATTCACTTAAACATATTTATTTGGGCCAAAACGAATGTTGCGTAAAACATCGTTACGACGTCCCAAAATCACTAGTATAGGGATTCGAAATTAAAATAGATATATAAATCCCAATATTATACAAAACATTTCCTTTCGGAAATCATTTACTATAACAACAGTGTTATAGTCCACCATTTCCTTTTATTTCTCGAAAACGTCTATTTCAACAATAAATGTTGAAATCTATGGTTTCGAATCTCAACACCTTTTAAAACATTATTAGATTGTTTTAATTCTATTTAAAACATCAAATCTAAAACTTTTCCTTTAACGTGTTATTCACTATTTAAAATAAGTGTATAAACTTCGTTAACAAATTTCATCGTTCCTATTCACTTTAATTTGAAGGATTATTCACTATCTAAAACGTGAATATAACTCCATTAATAGGTTATAACAATTAACTTATCAAAATAAGTCGTTTGCGAATTTATAAAACAACGTTTATAAATTCCATTACTATTTATTTATAAAAACTTCTTTTACAAATTCCTTTATTAACCTATTTCCGTTTATAACTCAATTATAAACTAAAAGTTCATATTATAAGTTAAATACTTATAAAACGATTATTTTATAAAATCGTTCTTTAAACTTCATAATTATAAATCTTATAACTTATAAGATTCATTTATTTAACCAAATCTATTCTTCAATTAACTTCACAAATTTATAAATCTTACTATTTATAAATTTCATTTATAACTTCACAGTTTATAATTCTATAAATTTCATTCATTTATGAAATTCATTTTCACTACATTCAAACACTTATAAAAACTCGTTTTATAATGTCTATATTTCAATTTATAAATATCCATTTATAAATCTCTTAATATAAATCAGTTTATATTATTATTCTAAAACGTCTTTAAATCCCTTTATAATTTCATCATTTCGATTTATAAAATAATCAAATTTTATAAATCCTATATTTAAACTTTTATCATATATTCAAAAATCCAATCTAAATTATTTTATAAGATCATTAGTTCATATTTCTCAAAAATCGACTTTTAATCGTATTTCTAAAAATCAGCTTTTTTTTTTTTACTATATTTCACAAAAACCATAATTTTTATAACTTTAAAAATTATAACGTTTATTTATTTAAAATGGATCAATTCCAAAAATATAGTATATTTTCAAAATCACTTTTAAAATCATTTTAAAATCCCAAAATTTGGGTCCAATGATGCTACACACCAAATAGTCAATCACGACTAACAACGATATCATATATCAATATGAAAATCCATCAAATATCAAAATATCTGAAATTAAATAAAAACTGTTGAGGAATCCAGTTGGATCCCTCCAACCTGTTTCCTGCATCCACAAACATTAGCACAATACCAATTTCGCTCCAGTACGAAATTATCGCGGTATATGTTCTTAATAAATATTATCCGCTTAATAACGGCGTAATAGGGTCTCATCCGCTAAACAAAAAATGCGGGAAATCAACAACTGCAATATATACATATGCCAATATATATATATTGATATTATATATAATACCAATTTCACTGTTTATGAAATATTCGCGGTATATGTTTATATTAAATAACATCCGCTTACTAACGGCGCATAATGTCTATTTTAACAATCAATAATTTACAGTCATCATTCAAACATGCATTCAAATATTTTAAATCTAACTATTTAAAATAAAATCGAAATCTATTCGATTGAGTGAGAAATTCTCACCTTGGTTTTAATTTCCGTTTTAGCTTTTATTTCGAATAAAATTAAACGCGCGTTTAATTTTACCCGAAATTCTCACTAACTCCAAACGACTCCAAACCAACTCCATCGCGTAGTGCTCGTCCATACGATCCCAACGCAACTGAGTTTGCATTTTTTCGACCTCGTATGAAAAAGATATTGATTTTACAAGTTTGAACGTATTTATATAAACAATTTACAACTTAAATTAATTAAGTTTAAACCTATCACAATACATCAGCCGTTCATTTACCCATCCCTGCATCTAGACCGTTTAACGCAACTCCTCCTTCTTCATCTTCTACAGGCCGACACCCCCCTATAGCCGAACCCAATATCAACCATTTAGGGTTCCAAATCGCGACTTCATCTTTGATTTTGACAACGATCGGAGGCCGCCACTTCGAAGAGCATCTCGAACACCATCTCCTCCAGCCATCATGCTCAACTCGGTTGCACCCATTGCACGCGATTCTAGGCCGAACGGCCTGCCTTCGTGGCTCCCCCACGACCACCACACAGCTCCTTTGTCGATCATCACCCTATGGATCGAAAGATCTCACTTCGCTCTTCATTTTCTTAGTTGATCGTTTGTTGAATCTATGCATGTACATGAAGAGATTAAGGGTGGAAGTTGGACAATTTTCGACCATTAGTTTCTTAATGGCGGCTGTGCATAGTTTAACCTAGGTTTTCTTTTCTTTTTTTTTTTTTTAATTTTAACTTCTATTTATAGAAAAAAAACAAGCGTAAACACTATTCGTCCCGGGAATTCCAAACTCCGATTTAGACGCCGTAACCAGCGTACCTAGGGTTTATCCCGCATTCCGGACACAATGGAATAGGTTTCGGAAGCTAATTCGGAAGTATGTGCGAGTTATGGCTGAAAACGTTCAATTTAAATTAAACCGATTTAAATCGATTTCTAGGCGTTTTAATTTGTACCGGACAAACGGTAAATCCAAACGACTTGAAATTTGAAACCTTACAATAATATCACATTACGGATCCGATGAAACTGGTTTCGTCGAAATCCGAGACTTTTTGAAAAATGGCTATTTTGACTCGCTAAATTTAAAAAAAAAAAAAAAATTCGATGCGTTTCGAGCTGCCACGATCAAACGATAGCTCCGATTGACACGAAAATTGAAATCCGGTAATAACTAACTATTACGGATCCAATGAAACTGGTTTCGTTCAATTCTGAGACTGTTCAAAAATTGACTATTTTACAGTCGATTATTAAATATTAAAATATTCAATTTTCACAAATTAACTTTTAATTCGATTTTAAAAGTTCTAAAATATTTCTATAACTCCAGTATGATTAAATAAAATTTTCCAAATTAATTTCAATCCTTTTTTAACTCAATTTTTAATTATTTCCATAATTTAACATATTAAATTATCGATTTAATTATCCAATTAAATCCAATAAATCAAATAAAAAATTATTTGACTTATAAATTCACTTCTTAATATTTAAAATTAATTAAATATTCAAATTTTAATTTCTAAAAATTCTGGGTCGTTACATATATTCTACTATAAAGTCAGTCAAGGTTTTTCCTTTAATCAATACTTGGGATAAATAATCAATGTTATGATGGCTCAAATCCATCCAACATTATTAATGTCTCGGGTTTGCTAAGGGCTTGCCATAATGGATTGTTGGTCACCACTTTGATTTTATAGGCTTGGAAATTAGACCATAGCTTTTGTGCTGATAGCGACAAGCACTATGTTAACTTTTCCATCGCCAAGTGTCTAACTTCAACATACTTTTAACCTTTTTCTCATATAGTTTACCAGGAATTGGATCTCATTTTCTTCCCTTATCCAGATTGAGCTAATTTCATGTTCTGATATTCCTATATATAAGTATAAGCTTTCTCCTTCTATAGGTATGGAGAGTATCGATTTTCTTGTAGATGGTCTTTTAGCTCTTGGAAGACTTTTTGACACTCGATATCCATTCAAAGGTTTTTTATCTCTTAATTACATCAAAGAAAGGAATGCATTTATCGGTTGCCCTTGATGTGACTCTATTGGCGCGGTGATCTGTCCATTCAGCTCATTACTTCTTTACTCATTTTCATTTCTACTATGTTTCTATTGCTTTGATCTGGTCAGGGTTAGCCTCTATTCCTTGTGCACTTAAGATGTATTCTAAGAAATTTCTGGATTAGATTCCAAAGGAACACTTTTGTAGATTCAAGTTTATTTGTTACTTCCTAAATATCCCAAACATTTCGTTCAGTTCTTATATATAGTCGTCATCTTGCTCCTTTACTCATCCATGTAACATGTGCCCCTCTGTGAATTACATCAATGAGATTAATTGTTTATAACAGATCCCGAGGAAGTTTATTTTCCAAGATGCCAATGTTATTAGCTAGAGGTTTCTCATTATAAGAGAGCTTTTGATCACCTTTAACAAATTCTTTAAGCACCCTCATTTTAATCATATATTATATAATTCCAGCCAAAAATCGACAATCGTCCATCTTGTGACCATTCACCTTATGGAAAGTATAATAATCTCCTTAATTATATGGTTTTGGTTTTGTCCTTGATCTAAATGAAGCGGGATACTCAATCTTATCTTTTATCATGCACAGATGTAAGAAATAGGCAAGTTCAACTCAAGAAATTTGCTTTGAAAACCCATCCCATTTTCCACTTTTATTTAGGGCTATAGAGCTTCTCATTTATCTTTGATTACTCTTGTTTTGGTATATTTCATCTATTAGGATGAATTTATGTACTTAGAAGTGAAAATCTTACAAGTCCTTATAACCATGAATATAGAGCATTTCCAGAAATGGCTAATTTCAGTTAAAACTTTATGGCCACCAATTTTACTTTATCACTCATTCTTTTTCCTTATTAGCTTCAGCGTTTAACCTCTTCAAATAATCCTTTAACAACTCTCATGACATATGTTTTATGTTGGCCAACATACTTGTTTCAATAGTAGGCTCTTTTGAAGTGTAGAACTGAGTGGAAAATTCATAGGCAAACTGCTCCCATCAGCTGATATTCTTCTTGCGATAGCGTCGGTACCACTTCACAACTATAGCGAAGAAAGTGGTCGGAAATATCCTACGTCTTACTACTCCAATAGCATCATATAAATCCATTTGATTTTTAAAAGCCATCAAATGGTCGTTCAGATCTATTGTTTCGCCATGTTTGATTGATGAGATTTTAATGCAAGATGGTAAAGGAATTTCAATAATCTCTTCTTTAAAATAAGCTCCTTTAAATTTGTTATTCACTTTGGGTCGATGGTCCTTTTCCCTTTTGAGTCTGCTCTATCCCTCACCATTTTGTTACCCAAATCTTTTAGATACGCTTCATCATGTAGGTTGGGTCTTCTTTCTGGCTTGTATTCTTTTTAAAAGTAGAATTTTTAGATTGTACAGAAGGAGTTTAGGCATCTTGTTTGGCTTTTGAGTTAAATGATTTCCATCTTCTCTTTATGGTCCTAAGTTGGTCTTTTCAAAATTATTACTTTTCAAGTTTGACTCTTCGACCTTCCTTTAAGGAGATTCAATTTCCCTCTCTTTATTTTCTTTCATCTTACTTAACGTTATTGAAGAATTTTAAGAGACAAGTATTTTTGTTAGCTCTTGCATTGTCTAAAATTTTCAATTCAAGGTTTTAAGGTCATTCTCTTCTTTTGATGTCTTCACCGGCATCGATGCTTGGCATACTTCTACAATTTCCATAATTGTTTGGGGAGTTATGTTCTCTTCGAGATTTGTGTAATTTATATTTTCAATTTGCATTTGAACATCACCATTCTTTTTGGATCTACCCATCTTCGTATGAATTTGATGGTCACATAGTAGCAATAAGCTTTCTTTTCTAAGTTCAAATCTCAATGAAAGCATCACTTAATGTTAGGTTAAAAAAAATTCAACCTAATTTGCTTTGATCGGAAGGAGTCAATGAAAATTGAGTAAGATATAATGCTTATCCAAGCGTGCTAGTGTTGGTTCATATGAGGTCATCATGCAAATAGCTCTTTGTTAGAGTCTTTAACTCAAAAGTCACAAATTCAGGTATGATCTAACCACTATTAATGTCCTAAATCCAAACTTTTTTGTTATGCTCAATTGAAGAATGAAAATAAGGAAGAAGATTAATTCTTCATTTGCCCCTTCTTAGTAAGGGTACATGCTTATTTATAAAGAAATCATGCATTTAGATCTTTGACATGAGGCACTCAAGGAAGAATGTACGGTAGATTTTCTACCGACATGGCACTTCAATGATTTGCACATGGCCTAATTTTCCTTTGATCTCTTGATGATGATGTAGCTTGGTTGGATCAATCACGGTTGCTACATGGATCTATGGTTGTTTTATACATTGATCTCTTGATGTGCGATAGCAGTCAAAACGCAATAGCTCTATAAGCTTAATATGCAATAGCTTTATTGCTTCAGCATGTGATGACACCATAAGCTCAATATACGATAGCTTGATAACACAACATGTAATGGCTCCTTAATCTTAACATGCGATAACTCCCTAATTTTAATATGTGATTGCTTCTTAACTTCATCTTACAGTGAAACCATAACCTCAATATCCAATAGCTTCATAACTCTACATGTAATATCTATTTAACCTCAACATGCGGTAGCTTTATAGGTTCAATACGTGATAGATTCAAATATTTTACCTTTGATAGCTCAACTAAGTCATCACTCAATAGCTCATCCTTCAAAAGCTAACCTTAGCTATCATGTGATAGCTTTGAATCACCAACCTACGATGGATCCTCCTTTTATTTTATCTTGCATCGACTTCTTCATATCAACTTTCAATAGCTTCAGTTGTCAATCCATGATAGCTTTAATCAACTCAGCTTCTGATATCTTTATTTGTATTCAACTTGTGATATCTTCTTCATATTCGACTTTTAATGGAAATATTATTTTTCAATTTGTTGATGGCTTATATCACCAACTTACGATGGCTTATAGCATCAACTTGTGAGGGATTATCGGATCAACTTGCGATGGCTTACATCATCAACTTGTGATGGCTTGTAATGTCAACTTGCGGTGTCTTATAGCATCAACTCGCGGTGGCTCCACTTCTCAATATGCGATGACTTATTATCAATGCTCGATAGCCTTTACTCCTCAATGTGTGATAGCTTCAAAGCGTGTTAACTTTCAAAGTATAATATTTCTGCATCTTGTCCATTTTGAAAATTTTAGCTGTAATATGAACAACTATCTAATGAATCACAAACATTATTGTATAGGTTATTATAATTAAGTCAAATAAAATATCCAACATTATGATTTGCAGAAACCTTTTGACTAGGGATTCTTGTGGATCTTATACTTTAAGATCGTAACTTGATTACAGACAACCATATTATTATAAATCGTGTTACGACTATAATGATAAAGTTAAGAGTATTTCCTAGAGTTAAATATGTAATCTGATTACGTAACTTAACTTTTGTGAGTGAATAAAAGATTGTATTTGGTTTCATTTCTATTATATGTAAATATGCATACTATTAAGAGCACATTATTACATGTAAGTAGAAATCCCTAGGATAAAGTGTTTAGTCAGTAGTAATTATAAAATAGTTCATACATAAGTGTATTGGATCATACAAATAAAAAAAGTTATGGTTAAATTTTCTTAGTCGTTTGGCATTTAAGAACAAGTTATCAACCATACGATAACAGTGATTTACTTATGATTATTGCGAACTCCAATTTTTTACATACTTGTAAATGATTACACAACAGTTAGCCAAGAGTATTGTTGAGGTTACTATATATAAATCAAATAGAACATATCACCTAATGATGTGCACTAGCCTTTTGAATTGAGAATACTATGAATCTTATATATGAAATTCTTACTTTGACTATTATCAATCATTAAATATGGGTTTAAGCCATGACCATATTTGGGCATGTGTCAAAACAGATGAAGTGAAGCACTAGTCAAAAGTGGATATATCTCCTTTAATACATAAGACTAGCATCAATAATTGGAATCCAACATACAGTCTTAAATTTCTTGACAGAGTAATGCGCTTAATTGGTAAATGTTATTGGATTAAACCAAGTGACTTTGATGACCAAACTTTATGATTAAATACGTATGTACATGAGTATTGACCATCGTCGACTTTAGATGTTTAAGTGACAAATCGATTACGAAGTGTAACGACCCAGAATTTCAGTCATTCGAAATTGGGATATTTAATTGATTTTAAATATTAAAAAGTAAATTTCATAAGTTGAATAAATTATATTTCAAATATTTTAATATTTGAAATTGCAGAAATTATTCTATTTTGAATTTAATGTGAATAAAAATGATTTATAAAGCTGATATAAATTCTATTTGAATTAGAATGGTCTTAGTGAACCTCTAAAATTGAATTAAAAGTTAGTTTATAGAAATTGGAAATTTACCGATTTAATTAACATGTAACAATAGTCATATTTGACACGTTCTCGAATTTTGACGAAACTAGTTTCATTGGAACCGTAATCTTATATTATTGTAGGATTTCATATCTTGGGTCAATCGTACTTACAGTTTGGTCATGCGAAGCTGAAACGCATAGAAATTTGTTTAAGTAAATTTTAATTAAAATAAGTCGTTTTAAAAACCCTATCTTCCAAATACGATAGAATTGGCTTCCGATATATATTCCATTGTGTTCGGAATAGGGGTAAAACATTATAAATGCTAGGCGGCATGCTTCATTTAGAGTTTGAAAAGTTTTCGGATGAATGGTGCGCGGAAATATTATGTTAAAGGACCTCATTTCTTTCTTTTTTTCATAAACCCTAACTTCCCTAGGGCTTGCTGCCATTTACAATTTAATGGCCAGAAATTCATCCCCTTCCGCCTTCGATCTCTCTCAATTTGTGAACAATTAACAAAAAAATTCAACTACAAAAATGAAGAGCACAACGAGATCTATATTTTCAGCGATCAAGATTGGAAATGGGGATGTAGGTCAATGGCAAATGTTATTCAAAGTCCGACCGTTCAACCACCTTTTTCAAGGCAAATATATGACCAACTTCACCGTCATCGTGGTCCTTGGCATGTCTCGCGATGGGCTATAATTTGGTGGTGCCTGATCAATCTCTAGTAGATCATGGTGCGAGCGGCATGGGAAGAATTGATGACGTTGGGGATTTTTGGGCATGGTGTAATGAACGAGGAAGAAGCAAAAAGCAACAACCTAGATTTTGAAACATGTGGTTGTGATTCAATATAAGGTTTAAATTAAAAATAAAAAGTGTATAATTAATATTATAAATCGTGAATGTTTAAAAATGTATATCTTTTACATACAGAGTCGGAATTTGACAAATCAAGTTGCGTTGGGATCTTATTGACGAGAACTACATTTAAAAGCTGGTTTGAAGTTAATTGGAGCTAGTGAAAATTTTGGATAAAAATAAACATCTATTGAATTGTATTCGGAATAAAATGCTACGACATCTATTGGAATCAAAGTGAGTACAATGCATTCTATCTGACTCGCCTATATTTTTATATAAGTGAGAAATAAATTTATTTATGCTGATTGATGATTGTTTGGATGATATATGATATTATATATATATATATATATATATATATATATATATATATTGGTATTTGGATATATTCCTTCTATTGGAGCAGATAAGACCCTATACATTCCCGTGTATGAGCGACTGACCTTTTCTACGCACGTCTACCTCGAAGCGAAAATTATACATATTTTTTCATATGTATATTTATTATAGGTGACAGGTTGGTGGGATCCAACAGGATTCCTTATAATTGTTGATTTTATATACAAATATTGTGATATATGCTATTGTCATATGATATATGATGTTTCGAATGCCAGGATTGATACGATTGATGTGAATCACCTTATTTAGTGTTGTTGCAGCATCAGGCCATATTTTGGAATTTTAAAAAGATTAAAGTGATGGTTCCAATTAAAAGGATTTCAAATGATTTTAAAAATAGATGTTTTATTAATTTTTGAATTATTAAGAAAATGGATTTATTTTAAGTGAATAAAAGTTATAATTTATATATTATAAAAATTATGAATTTTGTGTTATATACTTGATTATGATTTATGAAGTTATGTAAGTTTTAATAATGATTTGTAAATTATTAAAAGAAGAAGTTTATTTAAATGGAATCAAAATGTTATTTTTGAAATATGGAGTCAAATATTTTGAAAATTAAGTTAAAGTGAGATTATGAATTTATGATAAATGGTTCATGTAAAGGATTTATAAAATTGAATTTTTATAAATAAAGATAATGGAATTATAAAGGAGTTTTATAAGTGTTAAAATGAATTTGTAAATGGATCTTATAAGTGAATAAGATTTATGAATTGATGAAGCTATAAAAGAATGGATTTGCAAATAAATGATTGATAAGCGAATCAACTTATAATCAGATTTTGGCATGTAAATGAGAGATAAATGAGATTGGTTGATAAAGGAATTTTATAAATGGAAATTTTTATAAAATATAAATGGAACTTATAAACATTGTTTTATAAATCCAAAACCAATTTACTTTGATAAGTTAAATATGGAAGCTTATCAAAGGAATTATATTCACGATTTTGGATAATGGATAATCCTTTAAATTAAATATGTAGAAGTATTGAATTTGGTAAAGGAATTATATTCACGATTTTGGATAGCGGATGTCCTTTAATAAAATAAATGTGTCGGAAAGTGATCATTTAAATGAAGTTAAATGGTTTAAAGATTTTTTAAAAGGTGTGAGCTTTAAATGCATATATTTCAATATTCATTATTGAAATAGACGTTTTCGAGAAGTAAGGAAAGCATGGACCATAACACTGTTATTATAGTAAATGATTTTCGAAAGGAGATGTTTTGTATAGTATATGGGATTTATATATCTATCTAATTATCGAATCCCTATACTAATGATTTTGGGTTGTTGTAACGATGTTTTACGCAACTTTTGTTTTGACCCAATAAAGCTTGTGTTGAAAAATATTCAGCTTTCCTAAAGAGATTTATGAATATGCCTTATACTGTTGAGATAAGTATATAGAAATGTTTTCCAATATAGAAATGTGAAAATGGTTTTGAGATTATATTTTTTAATGATAATTTGATGTATTAAATTTGAAAAAGTGATTTAATTAATGATGATTTAATAAATTAAGCCTAGTGACTGCTTTAGTTCTAAATATATATATTTGGCCATTTTAGTTCCTCTACTTGGTGTGGGAACTATTTAGTCGTAGTGTAGGATTGATTATCGTTTGTGTTGAGGATGTTGATTCCTATAGTGTGGAGTATTACTCCAATCTATCGAGCTTCCTCCTTGGCCGAAGGATAGCAAGTTGAAATTTGGAGACGTGATAAGTCTATGAGACTTAATTTTTGTGTGAGGTTGAGAAACGCTTTTGCGTTGTTAGTGCGAAGAGACCGGGATCAGATTTACCTGAAAACCACTTCAGACCAATGTATATGCATTCGATTATGCATGTTATCGATGATATTGACAATTACGATTTTCATAGTGAAGGACTGCTTGTTGATTGTTTGGTTTAAATCCCAATATACATATAGTAGCAGTATTCTCTTCATTATGAAATACCTAATGCAAGGACTATTCGCTACTAATCCTAGGGATTTCCCAATAGGATGTCGGTGGAAAGTACATTTGATTTGTCTTGTTCTTGGACAACTTGTATGGAAGAGTGTCTGACGTTGTATTTCTAAAGATTACATACATTGGTTTTTATAAACGTACATCAGTGGTGGTGGAGAAGGCAACTTCTCTTAGCTTAACACCCTCCTTAAGGGATACGTGCTCAAGGGTTGTATTTTTGTGGAAGGCAATAAGTGGTCAACGGAAATGGCAATGTGGCATTCAAAGTGATGTGGTATGTGATATGTGAAATATAATCATTACCTCCCCCTCATCAATAGGAAATGACCGAAACAGGGTTAGATGCAGCAGGGCTACGTGGGTCATTCCCGATCAGGATATAATCATCATCTTCTAGATATATTTCTTCCCGCTATGACGTTTGTGATGTGAATTAATGTAGTTTGTAGGTATGAGGTCCCTCGGAAAGGTCGGTAACGACCGGGGGATGAAAAATTCTGTACTACCTAGTTAAAGAGGTAGGCCAGTCTTGTGTTGGTAGAGGGCATATGTTCTATGCCTTGGGATATCCATCTAGAGGCGTACCCATCGGAAGCAGTCCCTTCACCTGGTCATTTGTATGGAAATCCAAACTCCACTACGTGCCTGCCATTTTGTTTGTAGAGCCTAGTATGCTGGAATTTAATAATGGTAACAATTTCAGCTATTTTAATATTATTTTTGCAATAGATACTATTATAATATAAGAGAATTTGATATGAAAGTTTTTGGTTATCGTAAGATAAAAACATGTCCGTGTTTATGTGGGAATGCCTTACGAGATACTTTTTTTAAAAGGAAAAGTTTAGAATTTAATAAATTCAATTGAGTGTGTTTTCTAACGCTGGTTTACCAAACTAATCCGGATGTTCTTCCCTTTCAATGCGTGGGTCAAACGGAGTATATTTACAGGTTCAGATTTGATGCTTTTGGAGCTTCAGTAGGAGAGTTGGAGAATTTCATTTTCATATACACGTATATGTATATTATCCGCTTTACGCAGTGTTGCCAATAATATTACTAGCAATTGTAAGGGCATGTTGTTATAACTGTATGGGCTGATGATTAGTGATTGATTGTTGAACTCTGATTGATGCATGTATATATAGTTTTTGTTTTATAAAGATCATTGATATGATATTATATGTTTTCCACTGCGATGTGAGATTCTTTTTTGTTCTGTTAGGTTCTCTCTTCTCTCTTTCTTCTCTTCTCTTCTTCTCTCTTCTTTACTTTCTCATGACTTTCCGTCAGTCTATGCTTTTTGGGTCAGACATATGTGGTTTTTTATCGATTCAAAGGGCACGAATTTGCAGGTTGTCACACAAAGAGTCATAATTTGCACGATATATCAATATTTAAGGGTGCAGCTTAAATGATTAAAAGTAGGATTTTACATAGAAGGTCCATAAAACCTTGAAATCGAGTGAACTATCATACATCAGCAAAGTCCATATAGGCAGTTATATTTGAATTTTTCAGATAGTACTGAGGATTGACTTCACACCTAGAAGTTCACAATTACATCTTTCTTTATTTGTGTTATATGCACATATAATTTGGAATAAACTAAAAAAAGAAATTTTTTTTAGTGAACAAATTTTTAATTTGATTAAATTTGAGATACGAATGTTGTGGTATAAATGACAATGTACAATATCATATGTTTTATATATGAATAAGATAATATGTGTATATAAAAACATACATATATATACTAAAAATTTAATTTAATTATTATATTCAATTATTATTTCTATATGATCTTTATATACAAATTTTGATTTATAATTAATAAAAAATTAATTTTAAAACAAAATAAATTACTTAACATGAAAAATTTATATATTATTATTAGATTTTATAAAGTACACATACGACTTTTCAATAATAATTATATATTTACTAATTCATGTGTATTTTTAATTTACTTAAAAATCACTTTTTGATAAAATTATACATATATACTTGAAATTATTTAAATACTTAAAATTACAAAATTGTTTGTAGTTTGTTGTATGGTGGAAAATTAAGTTTTATAAACATAGTTTTTGCTTATTTTAAAATTTGATTATTTGATCCTAATTTTTAATTTATATATACAATTACTAATAGAATTTATTTATTTAAAAAATATAATAATATCTAAAATATTTTCAAAAAAGGTAAATTTCAAATTTTCCCTATGCAAAAATAAAAGTTTTATACATAAAATTTTATTTATTAAAATTTAAATACTAGATCCTAAATTTTAAATGTTTTTAAATTTGAATTATTACAGTGAATCTTATTCAAATAAAATAAGATATTGGTTTTTCTATATTACATATATTGTTACATAGTGATATAAGTAATGTTTTTAATATATTTAATATACACAAGTAGAAATCGTCAGTAAAGGGTGTTTAGTTGATTGTAGTTATGATTATGTATATAACCATTAGTATAGGGATTGAAAAGATACGCACTTATCCTTAAATGTTTCTAGCTAAGATATATTAAGAATGAGATATCAATACATCTATTGAGACTAGTACGTTAACACTCTCCATACGATCAATGGTGATTTACTCATTATTGTTGGAGGGCTAGTGGGTTACGAACTTATAGTAGTTCGGAACGATAAAATTACTCACTAAGAGTATTTAATAGATTAATATATCTAAGTCAAATAGAATATTTCTAGTGACAATGTGCAGTAGTCTTTAGCTTGAGAATACTATGGATTTTACATGTATAAAATTATACTTTAATTTTGGTCAATCTTACAATTGTTAAGATCATATTATAGACATAATTGGGCAAATATCAAACTTTGAATTGAAATATTAATCAACAAAAGATTCATCTCCTTTGGTATTGAATATTAGAGTAACCAAAATTAGTAGTTAACTTAAAGTCAAAATCTATGGTTAGAATAAATCACCTAATCGATAAACGTTAGCAGGTTGAATTAAGAACATTATAGTATGGACTTCACAATTAACCACAGACATCATTATAGCGTTAACAATCGACCACTAGTTGTCCTAGTGAGATAGTGATGGTAAGGAGAAAATATGCCTAATTTGGCATTGCATATGGTATGACTTAAATTACTGAATTTGGATTTCATTTGGGTGATATGTACATAATAATCTCTCGTCCATTACTATGCTTCAACAAAGTCTGTACAAACTTTAATATATAAAATGTTTAAGTATTAAGTAAAGTTGAGTTCAAATCACGGAGTCAAACAAACCAATGTATTTTTGAGTTTAGTTTAATCAAAGTAATTTATGATTATTATAAATAAAACTGGAGATAATTATTATAAATGTTATATTAATTTAATTGTGGATTTTATTTGTTACAAGTGGGCCTAAAATTAATTAAAATAAATTATAAATGTTGTATATTATTTGATTAATAAAAGCAACTAAATAAAAATTAAATAAATAAGAAATGATATTAATTGTAGGATTAATTTTTTACTAAATGTTTGTTTATTATATATAACATCCCAGACAATTTAAATAATAAAATAAAATAATAAAAATGTGTAGGATGGTAATTTTACATAAAATGACGAAATAATAAGCTATGTAGGTGATGGAATTATGCCACGAGACTTTCCATTGCTTCCAGAACACCATTTACATTCAGAAAACATGCAAGACCATTCAAAAATTTAGTAAAAAGGTTAAATTCTTTGAAGGTTTGAGCCAGTGACATTCTGGTAAATAATTAGTGCCACACAGACCTAAGAAAACTGAGTTTTTCACCTATAAATAAGCTATTAAGACATAACCTTTTCATTAGAGACACTACTCACCATTTACATTTCATAAATACTAGATCTAAACATCTTCTCCTAATCTCCTCTCAAATTTTCTATATCAAATCAAAAACAAATAGATTGATGATAAAAAGAAAGAAGAGCAACAAATAAAAAAGAAAGAGATATATAGAAGAAACTCACAAGGAAGATTTTCAAGGGCAATGAGAAGAGAAAACCAAATCGATGAGTGGGAATTGTTTTCTTTCCATATGAATCTACATGTGCTCTTATCTTATTTCTGTAGCCTATATTAAATTAAAGAAATATAAGTTGAATTACAATATCAAATTAATAATTAAGTTTGAATTTCTTTATTGATCATGGAGGTTGAAATGCTATCTCTAATTGTAGTTACGTCAATGATGAAATGTTTGGAGTTGAAATTGCTTTTTAAGAATAAACCATAATTTTATTAAGTAAACCAAAAAACTTGTGTCACATGGATATAATTTGAAATCGATTCAAAATGAATAGGTTATTAATTGGATTGATTATTGGTTTTTTGGAGTTAAAGTGACACTTGGATTGTTAATAAAATCAATTATCTTGTAAAATACAATAATAAACTAAAGTAGACTGCCTACGGCATTATATATACATAGAACTATATAAGATTTGTATTTTATAGATAAGTTAGTGTATCAATATTTTGGAGAAAATGAACATGATTATTGTCAAATATGAATTAATTAGTGAAATAACTAAGCTAAGGAATGAAAAAGGATGCTACGAAAATATGATAGGTGTAGTAAATGACAAAAATGAAATAAAACAAATTATTTGAAGTCTGGAGGGAATCTAGGGCTAAGATAGTGAGAAACCCATTAAAAACTTCAAAATGTAAATCTACAATCAACCGAAAGTCTAAATTAGTAGGTTAGACGTTTGAAAATTTTACATTGGCGAATCGAAAGAAATACTTTACTAACATGGTTTAGATGTCTAAGTTTATATTCAGTCGTTTGTAATTAAAGTTAGACATCTGAATAAGAGGTTAGATGTCTGATTACCTATAGCTGAAATTTTGTACAACGATCCAGACGTTTGAATAGTTAGTCAAGTGTCCAAATAGCTGATGCATGCACACGATAAACTTGGACCTGTATTGGATTACACAATTGGTTAGAGGAATTCCATATTGTTTGTTTAAGAATGTAATGAAGTAGAATGATGTGTATACACTTATATAATGCATGTATTATAGTGCACTATTTATTGTTTCGTAATGGTATGTTTGTAATTTGTTGAAATGAGGCATACAGCGGGATGATATGTCTACAACGTATTGAAATCAGATATACAACAGGAATGGTATGTCTACAACATGTTGAAACTAGACATATAGTAGGAATGAAATAGCTGTAAAACATGTTGATATAGCACACGTAGAAAAATTAGAGTATGCTAAAATTTCACACATATCCGTTTGTATGGATGTTTAGATAGCTATTTAGTCACTAGAAGAATACCAGTTAACAGTATGGTAAATAGACTAAAAATGGTAAATTTATCCCTTAAATTGACGCCATAGGAGTAGTCTATGCAGATTCTTTATTAGCATGTTAATATAATGTATTTATAGATATATGCTCACTCACCAGGCTTATGTCTGACCCCACTCTATATTCCTTTATTAATTTATATAATAGTTGATGGGATTAGAAGAAGCCATTGGTGAAGTAGAGGAAAGGATATCGTTGGTTGTTAGACTTTTATCCATAAGTTATTTGTTTATCTAGTTGTTATAAACCATGTAAATATGAAGTATTATGTTTGATAGACAGTTATAGTCTGATTTATGGACCACTTCAGATATTTATGCTATGTTTTTATTTACTTTATTTTATTATACTACAAGCACTGAAAGTGCAAATGTAAATGGATAGCTCTATGTACTGTTATACCTTATTTTAACCCATCGATCTGTCATTTACTAGCCCGACGGTTTAAGCATCGATTGGGATGTAGGATCAAAGGGTTAGTAAAAGGCATATTGTTACACTTGCTGTGAAGGCCCATCTCCTCGAATTTTAGAAATTGACACTAATACATCCACGGTATACACGTGCCATAAATACAAGTGCAGGAAGGAAGATTTCCAGGGGTGAAGCAAAGTAAAAGATAGAAACACAAATTCTTACATTACGTTAAAAAGATAAATAGTACATACAACTACCATCACTAGGGTACATTAGGGTTTTGTATGCACTAACCTAGCCAGGAACAGTTATAACTGCCCGCTCCCATATTTGCTGGCATTACGAACTTATATACAGCGGAAAACAAAAATAGTTAGATAGATATCCCCATCGAGTACCCCAGCTTCAAGCTCCAAAAATCTCTTCCAGCATGCTCTTCCCCAAAATACTCCCAAAAATATCCTGACTACTTGGCTGCCCAAAAAATAGGGCAACCAGAGTTTAGAGGGAAAACAAAATAAACTCCGAGTCGGCCATGGGACTGGTGTGGGAACTCAAAATATATTGTTCAAAAACAAAAAGGTATCTCATAAGACTACGTCGCATATAAACAGGGAACGGGTATTTACCCTATGATAACCAAAACATTTTATGTCGAAAATACTTGATATTATTTTTAATGACGTATCTTCAAAACCATTTGCAAATAAACTTATCAATCTTAGCCAAAATTGTTAACATTATTAAATTCCAGCAAACTGGGCTCTACAAAAAAATGGTTGGTACTTATTGGAGAATGGATTCCATACAAATGGCCAGGTGAAGGGACTACCTTCTTGTTGTATATCTCTAGAGCAATGTACCAAGGCCCAACAGATAGTCCTCTACGAACACAAAATCGGCCTACCTCTTCCTTGATAGTACCGAATATGTCATCACCCCAGTCATTACCAACCTAACCGAGACGTCTCTTAGCATACACCACAATAATTTAAACCCGAACGTCATAGCCGGTAGAAATATATCTAGATGGCGACGATCATACCGTAATGGTGCGAACCACATAGCCTTGCATCATCTACCCTATTTCAGTCACTTCCAGGTATGAGGCTTGAGGTAATGATTACCTTTCTCATTTCACATCATCTTTCTTTGAAAGCCACACTGCCATCACATGATCATACAACTAATTTCTACAAATGTATAACTCCTGAGCTCATACGTCTTAGGAAAGGGTGTAAAGCTAAAAGAAGTTGCCTTCTCCGCCACCAAACAAATGATACATTCATAGCGATCACTTATGTAACTAGGAATGCAACTTCAAACATTCGTCCATACAAGTTGTCTAGGTACAGGACAAACCGAAGGCACTCTCCTCCTACATCCTGTCAAGAATTTTCCCTAGGATTGGTAGCGATTAGTCCTTGCATCAGATATTTCGTAACGAAGAAACTACCGCTACTATATGTATATTGAGAGTTTATCCTTAAATGGTCAACAAGTAGTCCGTTATTATGAAAATCTCAATACCATATCCATCGCTTCACTTCGAATACTTAAATTGGTTCGAAGTGGTCTTCGGATAGGAATCAACCGGATCCGACCATGGTTTCTCCAAACCAATCATAGATAAAAGAGGTTAAGTGAATAGGGAATCATACTTTTAACTGATTAACTTCTTTTTAACGAAATATCTTTGGAGATATACATATTTTAAAACATTCTATTCGGCATATACGAAAATATTAAACCTCTCTTATAAAATCCTTTAATAAATTTTAAACTCTTTTTAATAAGAAGAAACTCAAAATCATTTCATTTTTCATTTAGGAAGTTATTGATCCGAGTAAAGTAAATTCACCATTCTCTCCGTCCGGCCAGTCCGGATAGACAAGGAGAGAAGGAAACTGGTTTTCCAACTCAAGCCTAGACACTATCTCTTTGACACCCATAAGGCGATCAAGTTATTTGATCGATTTTAAATCTTTAATCACCCTAAAAGTTATTTAAATCATCTTTTAAAACACCTTATAAAAAATTTAAAACAGTTATAAAAGAATTGTTAAGTTTAAAGCTAAAATTCAAAATTTGTAGAAAAAGTACCGTAGAAAGTGCTCTTTTAAGCTATATTGATCAAAACAACTTTTTATTATTTGAAAATTCATTTTTATTAGTCAAATCTATTTTAAACTATTTTAAAACATTTATGAATTTTATTCCACATTATTAAACATTTTTAAACATCATTTTCAAAGAAATTCATTTTTGGATTCCGAACAGCAAAATCGGAATTTTTCCAAAACTAGTTTTACTCATATTTCAAAATCTACTTATCAAAATCTCGATTTTTTTCTATTGGAAAACTATGGATATAACAGTTTGGAAAATTCTAATCGCGAAGAATTCTGATCTATATTTCAACTTTTACACTTGTTTGACTTTTACAACGCGAAATTGCGAACTACCGTTACGCAACTTGCTTATTTTTAACTAAATTTTCAATTTCTTTTCAAACTGCACCAAAACACTTTAAAAATGTTTATAAAACAATTCAAATACATTTTAAACCATTTTTAAGAGGTTTAACAATTCTGTATACAACATTTCATTAATTTAAGGAAAGTGATTTCCTTTTGTGTTTATCGACGTGTATATTCATGAATTGCATATAATTTCAACATACATATGAAATAACCTAACTCGATGATCAGAGCATAATAAAAATCTATTTGCAACATCATATCATCATCCAATGTATAGTATAATAGTTTTAGGAGTTCTCATCTTGGATTTCCAACGATTCACAAAAAAAATGCTATAGCTCCGCTGTTCGAGTGCTGAAGCTCACCATTCTTTAGATTTTAGTTCCTAAATGTCTCGACCAAGCCAAAAGTCAGAATAATGATCCCAGATGAGGAGTCAAGCAGAAGCAACTGTAACATCTCGGTCTGACCCGAGTATTATTTAATAAGAAAATAATAAACGGATCAGTCTAACTATAAATATCAGATAAAATGAGATAGAATATGAGATGAGACAAATACGTATGGTAACAATAATGCCATGAAATGACAAATATACCTTAGACAATACGAAAACCATACATCATCTCAAGGAATCTCAAAACACAGAAAAGAATGTCATATTCTTTATTTTCATTCACCGAGCCACAAATATCAACATCATATCGATGCCAATCATAAAAGCTGGTGCAACACAAATTCTAGAAATCATCCACTAGAAATCCAGAAAATCACAAAACGGGAGCATGAAAACTCACCAACACGTGTATAACAAACGGGACTGTGACGAGCCGGAATTTTCGAGCATTTAAAATCGGAATATTAATTAATTTTAAATATTCAATAGAGTAATTTTAAATTGAATTACGAATATCACAATTTATTTGATAATTAAATTATTAAATTAAATAATTTGAGGTTGAGTAAAATGTTGAATTTGGAACTTTAAACCTGTTAAAAATAATTTGAAGGCTTGTAAAATTTGTATTGATAATATTGAGGATAATAGAAGTTGTAAAATTGAATTTAACACTGATTTGTTCAGTTTTGAAATTTTATCGTTTACATTGAATATTTAAAAATAGCCTTCCGAGGCACAGTCTCGGAACTTGACGAAACCAGTTCCATTTGGTCCGTAATATTGTATTATTATCGGATTTCAAATTTCGTATTGATCGGAGTTAGTGTGTGTACGATATATAAACGCGTTGAAAATTCACATCGAAAATTCTATTTAAAATTCTATTTATATATTTACGTACTATTCCTATCAGCTGCCTTCTTTCAAATCCTTGTCTCCTCTCGTACGTGCCATCATCATCGTGTCTTCCTTTCTCTTATCACGCAAGCTTCATCTCCCTTAAATAAAATTACCGAAGCCTCCTTCATAATGGAATACTCAGAAAACTAAATTAAAAAAAATGGCCGAAACCGATAAACCTTTCTCGAATTAGTGGCGGCTAAGGTCAAATCGAACCGCGCATGTTCGACGCGGATGGGAGCAAGGTCGGGTAGGCAAGCGAGGCGACCTAGGAGGAGGAATTTGCGAGCTCGTGTGCGACAGTGGGGGGGCAAGGGCATGGTTCGGCGAGGAGGCGACGTTAGGGAATGGTCGTGACGCATTGGTGATGGATTCGAGATACTCAGGGCATCGCAAGGCTAGGGTTTCAACTGGAAGTAGGGTTTGCTCGAAGTCGCAATGCACTCCGGCAGTGGTGGCGGCACGATTCGTTAAGGCTCGTAATCAAGCTGGGTTAGGTTTTGCGATCGAAATGGGAAGGGTCAGTGACCTAGTGTGTATAGTGAGGTATGTTTTATTTTTTATTTTCAAATTTATACTTAATTTATAAGCATATGTATACGCAGGTAGAAAAATAATAATAAATAAGAGATAGTGAGTATATTTTATTTTAAATTATTTCATTAAGTTTATTTATATACATGTCACAGTAAGGTATATACTGTTTTTTAATTATATTTTATATCTGTATGTATATATATAATTTTTATTTTTTATATATATACCAACCTGTTTAGATTTACATATATATATATATATGAAAAGAAAAATACAATTATAGAAAAGGTTTTGGAAGAAAAAAAAAGAGAGAAATTTTTTGAATGTTATAGAGTTTATAGAGAACTAGATTTTTAAATCTATATGGATTATTATCTAAGTATATATGAAGTTTCGGAAATAAAAATAAGAAATAAAAGGATATAAATGCACACATTCTAAACTTACTAGATTATTTTTAGAAGAAAGGATTTAGGTGATTAATTAGTCCAATTAACTTATATAATTTAATTTAGTTACAAAACATAATTTATTTAAAGGGAAAATTAGTTTTAAATCAAGTTATTAGTTTAAATTAAATAAATAATAATTAATTGCCTGATTTATTCTAATGTTAATAAAACCATTTAATGTTGTACAAGGTCAAAAAAAATCGATAAATCAAGCCAATATTGAAGTGGGTTGCAAACAAAAATAAAAGGTAAGTTAATCTCACTCAGCTGAATTTAAATTTAAATTTAAATGATTAAATTTAAATAATGGTTTGAATGGTTGAATTGGTTGATGTGCTATAGTATGATATATTTTTGGATTGGTATTTATGTTGTGCTAACGTTTGTGGATGTAGGGAAAATAGATTGGAGGGATCCAACTGGGTCCCTCAACATTTATTTAAATTATTTAATACCCTCTGTTGTGATTATTTGATATGCTATGATGAATATATTGGACTATGGTTTGATTGGCTAAATTTGGGTATAATGGGTTACCAAAAAATATATAAATTGGATTTGGAAAGAAAATAAAAGAAGTGAATTTGTAAACGAAATAATTATATAAAATTTGACTAAAATTAAGAATGAATAGAATTAAATGTATGTGATATCAAAATACCAATAAATAATGTCGTGAATGAGAAGATTTTGAACAATGGATATCAATGAATTGTAAAATCAAGTAATATTATTTCAAAGGAATAAAGAATTATTTAAAAGTTTAAAGTTCAAATTTATTCAAAGGAATAAAGAAGTAATTTGAGGAATCTAAATTGGTACTTCAATTAAAAATATTTTAAATCATAATTAAGGAGATAAATTTGAAATTAATGGATTTTGGAATTAAAAAGAAAGTAAACTGGGAATCGATTTGGAAATTGATTCAAGTATTGGTTTGGAGATTTAAAGATAGATGTGAAGAGGAGTATATTTCTCTAGATAGCCAAGTACGTTTAAAGGAAATTTTTAAATATAAGATAAAAAGTTTTTAATGTTCTTTTTTTAAAAAAAGTATGTTTTAAGAATTTATTATTTTCTAAATATCAAAATTCTAAAGTAAATATTTTCAAATCTATTATTGTCATACTTATTTAAAAGGTAACTTAGTGTTTTGTTTTAAAGAGTGAGAACCTAGTTTATATTTTATAAAGTAATCTTATTTTTAACTATTCACATAGTATGTATTTTTAACCAATTATTAAAGTAGTTTTAACTTAAGTGTTTAAAAGTAAAATTCAAAGTAAGTATTATTGCTTAATCTATTATCGTAATAATTATTTAAAGAATGATTGGTATTTTATTTAAAGTATTATTTTAAATTAAAGTAAAATTTTCTAAATTAAATGTTAAACGTATTTTACAATAAGGTAATTTAAATTTATTTAGAAAAATCTAGTTTTGTGCTTGGTAATTCCAGTGGAAATAGAAATACTTGGAATTTATTCTGAAAAAGGCAGGTAGATTTGAAAACTGTTTTCAAAGGAATTTGAAAAGTGAAATTATATCTTGTGAAGATATTTTGAGATAAATAAATAATTTGGGGAAATTATGTATTGGATAATGGATGTTTGTGAATATTAATTGATGGTTAAATCACCGACTATCAATATTGGACACAAATGCATTGATCGTTTCGAAGAGACCGGGATCGAGTTTGCTATATTACAGCGTAATAGGGGGATCTCGCTTTGCGTTAGGTGGCGAACGGGAGACTTTTACCCCTACATGCCCCCGGGGGTATTATAAGGCCTTGCGGGGTTGGTTGCGAGTCGAGAAGCTGGCCGTAAAAGCAAATCCGAGGTACCAGTGTATGCCACGGTGGGGCTGGGATGGTTGAAAAGCCTACCAGTTGTGGCCGCTGTTGATGGTTGAAAAGCCTAGACCTTTACACTTTGTATCAGAGCGAGGTTGGTGATAACCTTGGCTCTGGTGGAAACTACTCATTTCAATTAGAGTCCGTTGTACTCTAAAATGAGTTTGAGCGTATTAATAGATATAAGCGTGTATTTGTTAGTGAATATAAATTATTTTAATATTGTGTAGATTGGTTTATTGAGTGGCATATGAACCTTCGTCGACACAGTCTGCGCAACAGTATTGAAAGGGTTTCTAAACACTTGAATAGAACAATCGACACGATATTGTTTTAAATGTGGGTAAATGAAATAATTTTACCCAAAATACATTTTGATATAAAGAAAGTTTTTGTAAACTATTTTAGCTAATATATAGATGTTTGGATATTAGAAATGATAATATTAAAGTATTGTCATTGTTAAGTGAAAATTTAACTAGAAATTGAAATATAACTAAAATTTAGGGGAAATAAATTCATTATAAAATGAATTTATAAATATGAATTATAAATTGTAATTTATGAATTGAGAAATAATTAAATGGGGATTTGTATAAGCATAAACTATACAAATGCAGTATAGTTAAAATTTGAATTAAAATAGAACTTGAAACTTCAAAACCCCGGAGACTTTGGAAGTATTTTGAAGATAAATAGTAGCATTGTTGTTTTCGAGGTATTTCTCAAAGGGAATTGTTTCAAATAAATTTTGGGAAGAGATATAGCATTGAATTCACTTCAGTAGCTGGAAAATAACTTCGGTGACGACTGCAGCATCATCGATGTTCATTTTCGAGTTTCTAAGTGATGAATTGCTGCTAAATTGATTTGTTCGGAAGAACTAGTTTGTTTTCGAAATTTCAAAGGGAATTTGGTGGGAATAAAACCCAGATTGGTTAAAACTTTTGAGAAATGTGATTTGAGAAGTTGGAGATTCCAAAATAATTTGAAGCCAAAGGTCGGGTGTTTTAAAATCCTGATGAGATAGTTGTAAGATTATAAATTGAGATGATTTTTAAATCAGAAAGGAAATATAAGCTTTGAATGTTGGAATTTAAATTTAAAGCGAAAGGTTAAAAATGAAATAAGCTTGGATTGAGGAAATAAAAATTTAACTGGATTACAATTAATTGGATAGGCTGAAATAATATCCAGCTTTATTCGAATCAAGTTGGAATCGAATTGAGTTAAATAAAACCGAGTTAAAATAAGATTGGATTGGAATAAGAATTCAATTGAATTAATGAATGGAATTAAATTCTTACCTGAACAAATGGAAAATAAATTGGATAAGGATTGGAACTGAAATAATAATAAGAATAACAAGTAAGAGAATTAAAATTCCATAGCAATAAAATATGCTTGGGCTATAAATAAATAGAAGGCTTGAGTTAAAAATAAAAGATGAACATATTTAAGCCTAGAATGAATGTAAATGTGTGAAAATAATAAGTTATGACTTATAAAATTGAAAATGGAATACAAAGCCCAAAATTAATATTTTGATGAATTGGAAAATGAAAAGAAAATTCAAACTTGAATTATATAATGAAATTGAACTCAGATAATAAAATGAAGTGGTATTTGGAATTAAAAATCAAGTATTGAACTATAAATAGGGAAGAACTAATTTGTTAATAAATTAGTTAATGAAATGAGTAAATGGAACCTATTGTAGTTAAATAAAGTTGAATTATGAGTTAATAATGAAGTTTGAAAATAAGACTCAAGTTATAAATCAAATTCGACTTGAATCATTAGTGAAGAAATATAATTGAAATTGGCCTTGCAATTAATTAAATGAACTGAGAATGTAATTGAATTGTGAGTACATGAAATTTGGTGGAAAACTGAAAATGGATGGTGGATTCGGAACTCGAATTATAAATTAAAATTTAACTTGAAGTGTTAACAGATTAAATATAGTTGGGAATGTGTCGAATAAATAAAAAATGTAAATGGATTGAAATCGTAATGGTTTGGATGTGCAAATAAAATCCAAATTAGTGGAAATAAATTGGAAATAGCTTTGTAATAAATTGAATGAACTGAATCTAAAAGGGTAAAATTTTATAATAACTAATCAAATAAATTTGTAGTTTGGAATGAGATTGGATTAAAATAGAATCAAGTTAAATTGAAAAGAGAAATTATTTGTGTAATGAAAATGAGCTTAAGTATAAAATTTGAACACATCAAGGTAAATTAACTTAAGCTAATAGATAGAGGACAATTGAATTGAGTTCAACTTAAACAAAGTTTAATAATATTGGATTGGTTTTAAATCAAGTGAAAGTAAATTTTAATCGAAATAAAATTTGGTGGGTTAAAAATAATATTTAAGGAAATGAAAATTCATAATGGATTGAGTGGGTAAACCAGTTATATTGAATAAATAAATAAATGATGGAATAAATAAAAATCAAATGAAATGTGGTTTAAATAAGTTAAGAAATGGTTATGGAATGCAATAGCTTGGATTGTCTTCGAGCCAAATACAATAGTTTGGAATAAAGAATATGGAATGGAATGTAAAGAATGGATTGTGAATAAAATTGAAATGGAATGTGTCAAGTTTAATAAATGGTTGTGAATGAATTAAAATAAAAAGGAAATTTAATTGGAAATGAAGATGAACCTAAATTGTTAATGGTTTCGAATGAAACTAGTTTGGTTAGTAAATGAGATGCAAGTGAATGGATTCAAATTTAAAGTGCAAGGAAAATGAAAATATAGGGATTGTGGATAAATTTAAAAATGGAATAGAATTGAGTATAAATGGAGTTGAAATCAATTTAAATTGGTTATAAAACATAAGTACTTATTTATTCACATAGATCTCGTCAAACTGCATAGAATAAATTGTCATTTGATGTAAATGGAAGTAATTAAAATTCTATAAATTGATAGGAGTAAAATAAATTGATTTTGAGAGAAATTGAATTAAATTTGAGTTTAGTTTGCTAAAAAATAAATTAAATGTAAGCGATTGAGTTCTAAACCATTCAAATTGATGAAGTTGTATACGAATGGATTGAAAACCCTTCAAATTAAATGTAAATGGTTTATAAATTAATTGAAACAGTTGAATTAGTGTAACGACCCGCAAATCCATACCCCTTGAGTCAACACTGTTCTACAACAATCAACTCAAGTTGTACAGAAATACGAACCATTTGGGTTAAAGAAGAAGAGGTAGAAGAAGAAAATAGAAAACAAAAGCAGAATCTAACCTCGCAGCAGAATAAAATATAATAGATAATAAAAATCTTTACTCAAAACCAAATATCTTTGTTTATATATTACATCATCAGAGTACATCAATCACAGCTCAACATCAATATCATACAAATGACTACATAGCAACTCAATACAGCGGAATATATATATATAAACAAGTACGAGAGTACGTGTCGTCATCCAGCTCGTCTCCTGAGCTTCATAACATCAAATCCTGTATCCTATAATACACGGTCTGACCCGAGCATTACAGTTAAATAATACCCGAGTCAGTCTGGAATACCAGCGTGAGAAAATCACACCCAATTGATTATTAAAGTTTCAAAAATCCTTTGGAAACAAAAGCATCTCGTAAGACCACGCCACAAATAAACATGTCGGGTTTTTACCTTACGATAGCTAAAATAATTTTTATAGAAATCCTATGATATTATAATAGGGTATATATACAAATACTTATAAAATAGCCGAAATTGTTACATCTATTAAATTCCAGCTACTAGCCACAGAGTGGGTAATACAAACAAAACTCGTACAAGGCTCGTAGGGAGAATGGATTTCCAACTAATGACTAGGCACTGGGTACCACCTGCCACAGTACGGGGCCTAGATCACCGTATCGAGGAGTACGCCCGCTCCCCTGCAACACAAGGTCGGAACCATCCCTTACTGCACAGTCCCGAGTGAGATCACCCCGCGGTTGGGATCAGCAACCGCACCACTAAGCCGAAAATAAAAAGGGACATCTAGACTGGAATGACCTCACCCTGCTTAGGTGCTACCCACCTAGCCTTGCTGCATAACCCCTGATTTTCAGTCATTCCCATTTGATGAGGCTTGAGGCTAAGCGTTACCTTTATAAAGAACAATATCCCTTAGAATGCCCATCATCCACCTGACGATGTTTCGCAAGCATTCATCCATACAAGTCCGTTCCGGGTTCGAACAGAACCGAAGGCACTATTCCTACTACATCCATTTTGGAAATATCCTCAGGATTAGTAGCAACTAGCCCTTGCACTTCACTGCTCCATCCTCGAATCCAAAATCGTTTACACGAAACGTACAAATCGGATCGAAGTGGTTTTCGAGAAATAAATCTCGATCTCGGTCTCTTCGAAACGATCAGCGCATTTGTCCAATATTGATAGTCGGTGATTTAACTATCAATTAATATTCACAAACATCCATCAAACGATAAATAATTTTCCAAATTATTTATTTATCTCAAAATATCCTCAAAGATATATTTCTATTTTCAATCCCTTGAAAACAGTTTCAAAACCATCTTTCCTTTCAGGATAAACTTTCCCGAATATTTACTATCTCCTCTAAAATCACCAAGCACAAAAATAGATTTTCAAAAATAATTTTAAATACTTTACTTTGAAATATATACTTTAAAACACTTAGGATAAAACTACTTAAATAATTTGATAAAAATACACATTATATGAATTTGAGAAAATAAGGTTACTTTATAAAATATAAAATCAGGTTTTCACTTTTAAAACAAATACTAAATCACCTTTAAATGATTAATGCTATAATATATTAAAAGGAAATATTTACTTTAGAAATTAAATATTTGAAATAATAAATTTTTCAAAACATACCCTTTAAACATTTTTAAAACTATTAACTTATATTTAAAAACTTACTTTGAAAACGTACTTGGTTATTCAGAAAGAAATTCCCAATCTTGATCACTTAAATCAATTTTCCAAATTGATTCCCAATTCATTTCATTTAAAATAAATTTCTTTACTTATCAGTTCATTTCAAACTTCATTAATTATGGACTTTTTTATATATTTCAATTTGATTTTTAACTCCTTTAGCGGAAATATACAAATCTCAGGTTATTCCCAACTTCTTCTTTATTCTTCTTAAATAATTTAAATCCCCAATTCAAAATAAATATTTTGTTCTTTTAAACAATAACATTGATGTTTAAATTTCATTAACTTCCTGTTTGTTTAAATTTTCCTTTCCATACTCAAGATTTAATAATTAAAATTTTAAAGTCACTTTATTTCCTTTCCAGTTCATTCATAATTTATTCAACTTTTCTTTAATTATTTACTTACAATTTCACTGGTAATTCATTATTGCCCGAGTATAACAATCAAGCCATAGCATTCAATATTACCACATAATTCATTACAGGATATCAAATATTCAGAACAGAGAATATTAAATAATTAAATAAAGTTGAGGTGTCCAGTTGGATCCCTCCAACCTGTTCTCCCTGCATCCACAGATGTTAGCACAATATAAAATGCCAATTCCAAATATATATACCACACTACAGCACATAAATCAATTCAACCATTTCAAGCAATTATTTAAATTTAATCATTTAAAGTTAAATTTAACTGAGTGAGATTAACTCACCTTTGCTTTAAACTTGCAGTCTAATTCCATTCACTTCCATTTCAGCTTATTTCTTGATTTTTAGACCTTGAAGAAATATTTATGTAATTTATTAATATTTGAGTAATTGAACAATTAATTTTCGTTTAATTAACAAATCATTTAATTATACAATTTTCCCTTAAACTATTTGGTAACTGAAATATTTAAATATGTTAAATAAACAGGTTAATCACTAAATCTAGTGGAAAAAATAAATAAACTAGTAACTTTAAAAGAGGTATGTGTATATTAATTTATTTTTCTGAAACTACATATACTTTTGAAACTTGAATTATATATAGATCAAAACTGACTTCCTATAATTCCTTCAATCATTTAAAATTCATATCCAAAACTAGCTCTGCAATAAAAAATCTAGAGGGTAAAATTTCTTTACTGTAAAAACATAGTTTCTATGTATATACATAACCATATAGATTAAATAAAATAAATAAAAGATACCTCACTGCACGTTCTCCCCTCCTCTAAAATCGAACCCTACCCTAGTAAAATGCTACTGCATCGAAAACTTGGGCGACGAACGAGGCTCGGTCCTCACACCGTCGAATTCGCAACGCTGTCGCCTCAGCACCACCCGATCCCTACGACTTCGAGCAAACCCTACATCCAATTGAAACCCTAGCCTCGCGATGCTCTAACTTGAATCCATCACCCAGCGTCGCTACTGTCGATACCGAGAACATGAACACACTCCTTCACAGGCTCGAGAAACTCATCGGCATCCCATCTCCACGAGCGTGAGTAGTCGCACTTCCCCCAGCACTCGTGATTCTCGATTTCAGTAAGGGTATAAATTTCGATTTCATAGGGTACGTGATTTAAAACGAGATCGTATATCTAATTTCGAGAATAAAAGGAGATGAGGGATTAAGAGTTTATGTTCGGCTATTACTTTGTTTTTCTGAAATTCGTTCCAATTACAAAGGATAGGGTGCGCGAATCTATTTACAAAGGCTTGATTTTGGCTTCCAGGAGAAGGAAGGAGGGAACAAGAATAGATGCGGTCGTACCGAAAACTGAGAAAGGGAGACAAGATTTGAAAGAAGGCAGCTGATAGGAATAGTACGTGAATATAAATAGAATTTTAAATAGAATTTCCAACGCATTTTTATATCGTGCACTCACACACTAACTCCGATCAATACGAAATTTAAAATTCGATAATAATTCAATATTACGGATCCAATGGAACTAGTTTCGTCTGATTCCGAGACTGTGCCTCGGAAGACTATTTTCAAATTCAGTTTAAACGATATAAATTTTGAAACTGAACAAACAACTTCCAAATTCAATTTTAACACTTTTACTGCCTTCACTATCATCAATATAAATTTTATAAGCCTTCAAATTATTTTTAATCGGATTAAAATTCCAGATTCAACATTTTATTCAAATTCAAGTTATTTAATTCAACAATTTAATTGTCAATTAAATTATGATATTTGTAATTTAAGTTGATAATTAACCTTTAAATAATTAAAATCAATTAAATATTCCGATTTTAAATGCTTGAAAATTCCGGGTCGTCACATTCCTCCCCCTTAGAAGAATTTCGTCCCCGAAATTACTAATCAGGAAGAATGGTCCCAAAACCCGTTACTTTTCCAAAACCAAACAGCTTCTATACCAACTATCTTTCATAAAAGACCATTATATTCTTATTAACTTTCCAAACCTTTCCCTAGTTTGCAACAATCTATTTGCTCAACCCTTCCAGTTTTAATCTTAAAACCAATTTTGAATTATCAAAATTTTCTTAAAATTTTTCTAACTCCCTAAATTCTCGAAAAATTTTGCCAGCGTTTCCTTTGCGCGGCTGACTCGGTACAACTACAAAATGGCTCTACGGCCTCCCAAATCCAAAAGGAAAACAAAATGCCAAGTGTCTCAATCCAAAATCCCAATCAATTTCATACCAAATTTTAATTACATACCTTTTTGTCGAGCATTTCAAATTTATCTCTTGAAATCAATCCAATTTTATTTTTCCTTTAGATTACCTGCATATCCTGCTTAATACTAATATCCAATCACAATATCCCAAAACATTTTATCGACTCACTTACAAATGTCAATATCCATTAACTCAAATACTTACTTAGATTATATTTGACATATCAATTTTCAATTGAGAATGTCTCATTCCTTACTTAAGCTAGTATAAGCATTTATGTGTTTCTTATATTTATTTTCATCCTATCACTTAGTTTATACCCATTTTTATTCACATTGATTCTTTCATTTCCATACGAATTCAATTTATTTTCAATTCTAAATTTAAATTTTATTTTTCATTTATAACTAATTCATGTCATTATTTTAATTAGTTTCATTTACTAACTCATTTCAATTTTCTAGTTTGAAATCGCTTTGTCGTTAACAAAATTTTCCGAAATTTTCAAAAATTTTCTAACTCCCAAAATTTCTGCAAAATTTTGGCACAGTCCCTTTTGTACGGAGGAGCTTTTGCAATTTGACAAGAGAGATAAATATATATACATCGACCCACACGGTCGGAAAAATCAAAAACAGTTCATATTTCCTATATTTATTGCGTAGGCGTACCTTATTTAGCATTTTAAGCAAGCGGCTTATTATTTCTAGCAAATAGCACAACCAAATCCAGCCACACGGCTTCCAGGTACCTGTACTTACTCAATTTAAACATGTAAGTGCCAAATATATGCAGTTTAACTATATTTCACTTAGTTGCAATGGTTAAAACATATGAATTCTAAAGAAATGCACATCCAACCTTCTGTAAGCAATTTTTACAACTTTCATAGTAATTCAACTATTTCAATTAATTTACAAACCATTTTCATTTGATTTGAATGGTTTTCAATCCATTCGGATACCACTTCATCAATTTGAATGGTTTAAAATTCAATCGCTTACATTTAACTTATTCTTAAGCAAACTGAACTCATATTTAATTCAATTGCTTTCAAAATCAATTTATTCACAATCCATATACTCTCATTTTCCATGCATTTTAAATTTGAATACCATTCACCTTGCATCTCATTTTATTATCCAACTAGTTCATTCAAAACCATTTACAATCTAGGTTCATCTTGATTTCCAATTAAATTTCCTTTTTATTTTAATTCATTCACAACCATTTATTTAACTCGACACATTCCATTTAAATTTTATTCACAATCCATTCATTTACATTCCATTCCATATTTGTTTAATCCAAACTATTTTATTTAGCTCAAAACAAACCAAGCTATATCATTCAATAACCATTTCTCAACTTATTTAAACCACATTTCATTTGATACTTATTTATTCCATCCATTTATTTATTCAATAAAATTAATTTATCCACATTCACTTAAACCATTCTAATAAACTCGAAACATTCTATTTTCCTTATTGTCTCAAGTTATTTCAATTCCTTGATAATTTTTAAATGGTTTACAATTATTTCTTTAAGCATTTCCATTCCATTAAATATTATCGGCAACACACCGAATTTTATTTCAATTAAAATTTATTTTTACTTGATTTAAATCCAATCCAATATTATTGAACTTAGTTTAAGTTGAATTCAAGTCATCTTTCTTCCATTTATTTAGCTTAAGTTAATTCACTTCAATTTATTCAAATTCCATACTTAAGCTCATTCTCATTTTGCAAACAATTTCTCTTTTCAATTTAACTTGATTCTATTTCAATCCAATCTCATTTTAAATTTGCAATTTCATTTGATTGGTTATTATAGAATTTAACTTCCCAGCTTCAACTCGTTCAATGTATCACAAAGCCATTTCCAACTTATTTCCACTGATTTAGATTTTATTTGTAATTCATACCATTACTATTTTAAATCCATTTCCATTTTTTCTTTTTTTTAATACATTCCCAATTATATTTAATTTGATAACACTTCAAGTCAAATTTTAATTTATAGCTCAAGTTCTGATTCTACCATTCACCTTTAAAATTACCATCCAATTTTATTAACTTACATTGCAATTTCATTCACAAATCATTTAATTAATTGCAAGGCCACTTTCAATTATATTTTCTTCACTAATGATTCAAGTCGAATTTGATTTATAACTTGAGTTTTATTTCCAAACTTCATTATTAGCTTACAATACAACTTCTATTTAACTACATTGAACTCCATTTACATATTTCATTAACTAATTTATTATCAATTAGTTCTCTCCTATTTATTGTTCAATACTCGATTTTTAATTCCAAATATCACTTCGTTAAATTTTCTTAATTCAATTTATTTTATAATTCAAGTTTTGATCTACTTTTTACTGTCAATTCATCAAACAATATTAAAAAACAAAATTTTGGGCTTTGCATTCCATTTTAAATTTTATAAGTCACAACTTATGTTTCATACAATCACACTCATTCTAGGCTTGAATATATTCATCCTTTATTTTATTTTTTAACTCAAGCCTGCTATTTATTTATAGCCCAAGCATATTTTTATTTCATGGATTTCTAATTCTTTTACAAGTCATTCTGCTTTATTTAACTCAATCTAATTCTTATCCAACTTATTTCCCAGTTATCCAGGTAAAATTTAATTTCAATTAATAACTTAATTGAATTTTAATTCCAATTCAATTTCATTTTAGCCCAGATTTATTTAACCCAATTCGATTTCAACATAATTCGAATACAACTGGATATTATTTTCAGCTTATTCAATTTATTTTAATCCAGTTAAAAATTTTATTCTCCAATCCAAGTTAATTTCATTTTTAACTTTTCACCCTTTTAAATTTAAATTCTCAACATCCAAAACTTATATTCCCTTCCTGATATAAAAATCATTTCCATTTGTAAGCTTACAACTATCTCATCAAGATTTTTAAACACCTGGCTTTTGGTTTCAAATCGTTTAAAAATCTCGAACATCACAAATCACATTTCTCAAAGGCCAAACCAATCCTGGTTTTATTCCCAATAAATTTCCTTTGAAATTTCAAAAAAAATAGGTTTTCCTGAACAAATCAATTTGGTAGCAATTCATTACTTACAAACTCGAAAATGAACATCGATGATGCTGCAGTCATCACCGAAGTTATTTCCAGTGACTGAAGTGAATTCAATGCTATCTCCCTTCCAAAATCCATTTTTAAACAAATTTCCTTTCAAAAATAACCCAAAAACAACAATAATACGATTTACCTCCAAAATACTTCCAAAATCTCCGGGGTTTTAAAGTTTTCGAATTCTATTTCAATTCAAATTTTAACTAAAATGCATTTGTATAGTTTATGCTTATACAAATTCCCAATTAATTATATTTCAATTTATAATTTACATCTATAATTCATATTTATGAATTTCATTCTATAATGAATTTATCCCTTAAATTTGTAATTATATTTCAATTCCTAGTTAAATTTTCACTTAACAATGATAATACTTTTAATATCATCATTTCTAACATCCAAGCAACCATATATTAGCTACATAGTTTACAAAAACTATTCTTCATATCAAAATATGTTTTGGGTAAAATTATTTCATTTACCCATATTTAAAACAATATCGTGTCGATTGTTCTATTCAAGTGTTTAGAAACCCCTTCGATACGGTTGCGCAGACTATGTCGACGAAGGTTCATATGCCACTCAATAAACCAATCAACACAATATTAAAACAATTTATTCACTAACAAATACGCACTCATATCTATTAATACGTTCAAACTCATTCTAGAGTACTATAGACTCTACTAATAATGAGTAATCCCCACCAGAGCCAAGGTTATCTCCAACCTATGCTCTGATACCAAGTGTAACGACCCGCAAATCCATACCTCTTGAGTCAACACCGTTCTACAACAATCAACTCAAGTTGTACAGAAATATGAACCATTTGGGTTAAAGAAGAAGAGGTAGAAGAAGAAAATAGAAAACAACAGCAGAATCTAACCTCGCAGCAGAATAAAATATAATAGATAATAAAAATCTTTACTCAAAACCAAATATCTTTGTTTATATATTACATCATCAGAGTACATCAATCACACCTCAACATCAATATCATACAAATGACTACATAGAAACTCAATACAGCGGAATATATATATAAACAAGTACGAGAGTACGTGTCGTCATCCAGCTCGTCTCCTGAGCTCCATAACATCAAATCTTGTATCCTATAATACTCGGTCTGACCCGAGCATTACAGTCAAATAATACCCGAGTCAGTCTGGAATACCAGCGTGAGAAAATCACACCCAATTGATTATTAAAGTTTCAAAAATCCTTTGGAAACAAAAGCATTTCGTAAGACCACGCCACAAATAAACATGTCGGGTTTTTACCTTACGATAGCTAAAACAATTTTTATAGAAATCCTCTGATATTATAATAGGGTCTATATACAAATACTTATAAAATAGCCGAAATTGTTACATCTATTAAATTCCAGCTACTAGCCACAGAGTGGGTAATACAAACAAAACTCGTACAAGGCTCGTAGGGAGAATGGATTTCCAACTAATGACTAGGCACTGGGGTACCACCTGCCACAGTACGGGGCCTAGATCACCGTACCGAGGAGTACGCCCGCTCCCCTGCAACACAAGGCTGGAACCATCCCTTACTGGACAGTCCCGAGTGAGATCACCACGCGGTTGGGATCAGCAACCGACCACTAAGCCGAAAATAAAACGGGACATCTAGACTGGAATGACCTCGCCCTGTTTGGGTGCTACCCACCTAGCCTTGCTGCATAACCCCTGATTTTCAGTCATTCCCATTTGATGAGGCTTGAGGCTAAGCGTTACCTTTATAAAGAACAATATCCCTTAGAATGCCCATCGTCCACCTGACGATGTTTCGCAAGCATTCATCCATACAAGTCCGTTCCGGTTCGAACGGAACCGAAGGCACTATTCCTACTACATCCATTTTGGAAATATCCTCAGGATTAGCAGCGACTAGCCCTTGCACTTCACTGCTCCATCTTCGAATCCAAAATTGTTTACACGAAACGTACAAACCGGATCGAAGTGGTTTTCGAGAAATAAATCTCAATCCCGGTCTCTTCGAAACGATCAGCGCATTTGTCCAATATTGATAGTCGGTGATTTAACTATCAATTAATATTCACAAACATCCATCAAACGATAAATAATTTTCCAAATTATTTATTTATCTCAAAATATCCTCAGAGATATATTTATATTTTCAATCCCTTGAAAACAGTTTCAAAACCATCTTTCCTTTCAGGATAAACTTTCCTGAATATTTACCATCTCCTCTAAAATCACCAAGCGCAAAAATAGATTTTTAAAAATAATTTTAAATACTTTACTTTGAAATATATACTTTAAAACACTTAGGATAAAACTACTTAAATAATTTGTTAAAAATACACATTATATGAATTTGAGAAAATAAGGTTACTTTATAAAATATAAAATCAGGTTTTCACTTTTAAAACAAATCTAAATCACCTTTAAATAATTAATGCTATAATATATTAAAAGGAAATATTTGCTTTAGAAATTAAATATTAGAAATAATAAATTTTTCAAAACATACCCTTTAAACATTTTTAAAACTATTAACTTATATTTAAAAACTTACTTTGAAAACGTACTTGGTTATTCAGAAAGAAATTCCCAATCTCGATCACTTAAATCAATTTTCCAAATTGATTCCTAATTCATTTCATTTAAAATAAATTTCTTTACTTATCAGTTCATTTCAAACTTCATTAATTATGGACTTTATTATATATTTCAATTTGATTTTTAACTCCTTTAGCGGAAATATACAAATCTCAGGTTATTCCCAATTTCTTCTTTATTCTTCTTAAATAATTTAAATCCTCTATTTAAAATAAATATTTTGTTCTTTTAAACAATAACATTGAAGTTTAAATTTCATTAACTTCCTGTTTGTTTAAATTTTCCTTTCCATACTCAAGATTTATTAATTAAAATTTTAAAGTCACTTTATTTCCTTTCCAGTTCATTCATAATTTATTCAACTTTTCTTTAATTATTTACTTACAATTTCACTGGTAATTCATTATTGCCCGATTATAACAATCAAGCCATATCATTCAATATTACCACATAATTCATTATAGGATATCAAATATTCAGAACAGAGAATATTAAATAATTAAATAAAGTTGAGGGGTCCAGTTGGATCCCTCCAACCTGTTCTCCCTGCATCCGCAGATGTTAGCACAATATAAAATGCCAATTCCAAATATATATACCACACTACAGCACATAAATCAATTCAACCATTTCAAGCAATTATTTAAATTTAATCATTTAAAGTTAAATTTAACTGAGTGAGATTAACTCACCTTTGCTTTAAACTTGCAGTCTAATTCCATTCACTTCCATTTCAGCTTATTTCTCGATTTTTAGACCTTGAAGAAATATTTATGTAATTTATTAATATTTGAGTAATTGAACAATTAATTTTCGTTTAATTAACAAATCATTTAATTATACAATTTTCCCTTAAACCATTTGGTAACTGAAATATTTAAATATGTTAAATAAACAGGTCAATCACTAAATCTACTGGAAAAAAAACAAGTAACTTTAAAATAGGTATGTGTTTATTAATTTATTTTTCTGAAACTACATATACTTTTGAAACTTGAATTATATATAGATCAAAACTGATTTCCTATAATTCCTTCAATCATTTAAAATTGATATCCAAAACTAGCTCTGCAATAAAAAATCTAGAGGGTAAAATTTCTTTACTGTAAAAACATAGTTTCTATGTATATACATAACCGTATAGATTAAATAAAATAAAATAAATAAAAGATACCTCACTGCACATTCTCCCCTCCCCCAAAATCGAACCCTACCCTAACAAAATGCTACTGCATCGAAAACTTGGGCGACGAACGAAGCTCGGTCCTCACACCGTCGAATCCGCGACGCTGTCGCCTCAGCGCCACCCAATCCCCGTGACTTCGAGCAAACCCTACATCCAATTGAAACCCTAGCCTCGCGATGCCCTAACTCGAATCCATCACCCAGCGTCGCTACTGTCAATACCGAGAACATGAACACACTCCCTCACAGGCTCGAGAAACTCATCGGCATCCATCTCCACGTGCGTGAGTAGCCGCACTTCCCCCAGCACTCGCGATTCTCGATTTGAGTAAGGGTATAAATTTCGATTTCATAGGGTACGTGATTTAAAACGAGATCGTATATCTAATTTCGAGAATAAAAGGAGATGTGGGATTAAGAGTTTATGTTCGTCTATTACTTTGTTTTTCTGAAATTCGTTCCAATTACAAAGGATAGGGTGCGCGAATCTATTTACAAAGGCTTGATTTTGGCTTCCAGGAGAAGGAAGGAGGGAACAAGAATAGATGCGGTCGTACCGAAAACTGAGAAAGGGAGACAAGATTTGAAAGAAGGCAGCTGATAGGAATAATACGTGAATATAAATAAAATTTTAAATAAAATTTCCAACGCTTTTTTATATCGTGCACTCACACACTAACTCCGATCAATACGAAATTTGAAATCCGATAATAATTCAATATTGCGGATCCAATGGAACTGGTTTTGTCGGATTCCGAGACTGTGCCTCGGAAGGCTATTTTCAAATTCAGTTTAAACGATATAAATTTTGAAACTGAACAAACAACTTTCAAATTCAATTTTAATACTTTTACTGCCTTCACTATCATCAATATAAATTTTATAAGCCTTCAAATTATTTTTAATTGGATTAAAATTCCAGATTCAACATTTTATTCAAATTCAAGTTATTTAATTCAACAATTTAATTGTCAATTAAATTATGATATTTGTAATTTAAGTTGATAATTAACCTTTAAATAATTAAAATCAATTAAATATTCCGATTTTAAATGCTTGAAAATTCCGGGTCGTCACAATTAGTATGAAAATTTTATGAGTTACTTACGGAAAAAAGTTTGGTGTGAATTTCTTTTAGAATTCACGTGTTTAACTTTTGCAAATGAGTGAAATGCTGTTAAACTCATATATATGGCACTTACATGTTTAAATTGAGTAAAAGCCGTGTGGTTGGATTTGATTGTGCTAACTGCTAAAATAATAAGCCGCTTGCTTAAAATGCTAAATAAGGTACACCTACGCAATAAAAATAGGAAATATGAACTGTTTTTGGTTTTTTCGACCGTGTGGGTCGATGTATATATATTTATATCTTTTGTCAAATTGCAAAAGCTCATCCGTACAAAGGGGACTCTGTCAAAAAATTCGGAAATTTGGGAAGTTAGAAAAAAAATGAAAATTTTTGGGAAAGATTTTAGTTAGCGACAAAACGATTTCAAAATTGGAAACTAAAATAAAGTGGTGAATGAAACTAATTTAAAATAACGATATGAATGAATTGTAAAAAAAATAAAATATACAAAGTTGAAGATAAAATTGAATTCAGATAGAAATGAAAGAATCAATCTGGATAGAAATAGATATAAACTAAAGTGGTGAATTAAAAATAAATAAATAAACATATTGAATGCTTATACTAAACCTCATTAAGGAATGGTGCATTCTCAATTGGAAATTGATATTACAAATATATTCTAAATAATATTTGGATGAATAGATATTGACATTGGTAAGGAAGTCAATAAAATGTGTTGAAAGTTGTGATTGGATATTATTGCCAAGTAAGATATGCAGATATTATAAAGGGAAAGGAGAATTGGTTTTGATTTCAAAAGATAAATTTGAATTGCTCGACAAATTGGTATGTGTTTAAATTTTTGTATGAATTTGATTGGGATTTGGATTGAGACACTTGGCTTTTTGTTTTCTTTTTGGATTTGGGAGGCCGTAGAGCCATTTTGTAGTTGTACCGAGCTAGCCGCGCAAAGGAGACACTGGCAAAATATTTCGGAAATTTAGGGAGTTAGAAAATTTTTGAGAAAATTTTGGTAATTCAAATTTGGTTTTAAATTGAAACTTGAATGGTTAAACAAATAGTATTGTTTGAAACTATTGGGAGGGTTTGGAAAGTTAGTAAGAATAATAATGGGTCTTCTATATAAAGATAGTTGGAAGAATGTCGAATTGTTTGGTTTAGGGAAAAAGTAAACGGGTATTGGACCATTCTTCCTAACTAGTAATTTCGGGGACAAAATTCTTTTAAGGGGGGAGAAATGTGACGACCCGGAATTTTCGAGCATTTAAAATCGGAATATTAATTGATTTTAAATATTCAATAGAGTAATTTTAACTTGAATTACGAATATCACAATTTATTTGATAATTAAATTATTAAATTAAATAATTTGAGGTTGAGTAAAATGTTGAATTTGGAACTTTAAACCTGTTAAAAATAATTTAAAGGCTTGTAAAATTTATATTGATAATACTGAGGATAATAGAAGTTGTAAAATTGAATTTAACACTGATTTGTTTGGTTTTGAAACTTTATCGTTTAAATTGAATATTTAAAAATAGCCTTCCAAGGCACAGTCTCGGAACTTGACGAAACCAGTTCCATTTGGTCCGTAATATTGTATTATTATCGGATTTCAAATTTCGTATTTATCGGAGTTAGTGTGTTTGTACGATATATAAACGCGTTGAAAATTTACGTCGAAAATTCTATTTAAAATTCTATTTATATATTTACGTATTATTCCTATCAGCTGCCTTCTTTCAAATCCTTGTCTCCTCTCGTACATGCCATCATCATCGTGTCTTCCTCTCTCTTATCACGCAAGCTTCATCTCCCTTAAATAAAATTCACCGAAGCCTCCTTCGTAATGGAATACTCAGAAAACTAAATTTTAAAAAAAAGGCCGAAGCCGATAACCCTTTCTCGAATTAGTGGCGGCTAAGGTCAAATCGAACCACGCATGTTTGACGCGGATGGAAGCAAGGTCAGGTAGGGAAGCGAGGCGACCTAGGAGGAGGAATTCGCGAGCTCGCGTGCGATAGTAGGGGACTAGGGCATGGTTCGACGAGGCGGCGACGTTAGGGAATGGTCGCGACGCATTGGTTATGGATTCGAGATAATCAGGGCATCGCAAGGCTAGGGTTTCAACTGGAAGTAGGGTTTGCTCGAAGTCGCAATGCACTCCGGCAGTGGTGGCGGCACGATTCGTGAAGGCTCCTAATCAAGCTGGGTTGGGTTTTGCGATCGAAATGGGAAGGGTCAGCGACCTAGTGTGTATAGTGAGGTATCTTTTATTTTTATTTTCAAATTTATACTTAATTTATAAGCATATGTATACGCAGGTAGAAAAATAATAATAAATAAGAGATAGTGAGTATATTTTATTTTAAATTATTTCATTAAGTTTATTTATATACATATCACAGTAAGGTATATACTATTTTTAATTACAATTTATATATGTATGTATATATATAATTTTTATTTTTTATATATATACCAACCTGTTTAGATTTAAATATATATAGATGAAAGAAAAATACAATTATAGAAAAGGTTTTGGAAAAAAAAGGGAAATTTTTTAAATGTTATAGAGTTTATAGAGAACTAGATTTTTAAATCTATATGGATTATTTTCTAAATATATATGAAGTTTCGGAAATAAAAATAAGAAATAAAAGGATATACATGCACACATTCTAAAATTACTAGATTATTTTTAGAAGAAAGGATTTAGTGATTAATTAGTCCAATTAACTTATATAATTTAATTTAGTTACTAAACATAATTTATTTAAAGGGAAAATTAGTTTAAAAATCAAGTTATTAGCTTAAATTAAATAAATAATAATTAATGCCTGATTTATTCTAATATTAATAAAACCATCTAATGTTGTACAAGGTCAAAAAAATTGAGAAATCAAGCCAATATTGAAGTGGGTTGCAAAAAAAATCAAAGATGAGTTTATCTCACTCAGCTGAATTTAAATTTAAATTTAAATGATTAAATTTAAATAATGGTTTGAATGGTTGAATTGATTGATGTGCTATAGTATGGTATATTTTGGGATTGGCATTTATGGTGTGCTAACGTCTGTGGATGCAGGAAAAAAAGGTTGGAGGGATCCAACTGGGTCCCTCAATATTTTTAAATTATTTAATACCCTCTATTGTGATTATTTGATATGCTATGATGAATATATTGGACTATGGTTTGATTGGCTATATTTGGGTATAATGGGTTGCCAAAAAATATATAAATTGGATTCGGAAAGAAAATAAAAGAAGTGAATTTGTAAACGAAATAATTATATAAAATTTGAATAAAATTAAGAACGAATAGAATGAAATGTATGTGATATCAAAATACCAATAAATAATGTCGTGAATGAGAAGATTTTGAACAATCGAAAATCAATGAATTGTAAAATCAAGTAATATTATTTCAAAGGAATAAAGAATTATTTAAAAATTTAAAGTTCAAATTTATTCAAAGGAATAAAGAAGTAATTTGAGGAATCTAAATTGGTACTTTATTTGAAAATATTTTAAATCATAATTAAGAAGATAAATTTGAAATTAATGGATTTTGGAATTAAAAAGAAAGTAAACTGGGAATCAATTTGGAAATTGATTCAAGTGTTGGTTTGGAGATTTAAAGATGGATGTGAAGAGGAGTATATTTCTCTGGATAGCCAAGTGCGTTTAAAGGAAATTTTTAAATATAAGATAAAAAGTTTTTAATGTTCTTTTTTTTTTAAAGTATGTTTTAAGAATTTATTATTTTCTAAATATAAAAATTCTAAAGTAAATATTTACAAATCTATTATTGTCATACTTATTTAGAAGGTAACTTAGCATTTTGTTTTAAAGAGTGAGAACCTAGTTTATATTTTATAAAGTAATCTTATTTTTAACTATTCACATAGTATGTATTTTTAACCAATTATTAAAGTAGTTTTAACTTAAGTGTTTAAAAGTAAATTTCAAAGTAAGTATTTTTGCTTAATCTATTATCGTAATAATTATTTAAAGAATGATTGGTATTTTATTTAAAGTATTATTTTAAATTAAAGTAAAATTTTCTAAATTAAATGTTAAACATATTTTACAATAAAGTAATTTAAATTTATTTAGAAAAATCTAGTTTTATGCTTGGTAATTCCAGTGGAAATAGAAATACTTGAAATTTATTCTGGAAAAGGCAGGTAGATTTGAAAACTATTTTCAAAGGAATTTGAAAAGTGAAATTATATCTTGTGAAGATATTTTAAGATAAATAAATAATTTGGGGAAATTATGTATTGGATAATGGATGTTTGTAAATATTTATTGGTAGTTAAATCACCGACTATCAATATTGGACACAAATGCGTTGATCGTTTCGAAGAGACCGGGATCGAGATTTATTTCTCGAAAACCACTTCGATCCGATTTGTACGTTTCGTGAAAAACGATTTTGGATTGAAGATGGAGCAGCGAAGTGCAAGGGCTAGTCGCTACTAATCCTGAGTATATTTCCAAAATGGATGTAGTAGGAATAGTGCCTTCGGTTCCGTTCGAACCTGGGACGGACTTATATGGATGAATGCTTGTGAAACATCGTCGGGTAGACGATGGGCATTCTAACGTATGTGTTCTAAAAAGGTAACGCTTAGCCTCAAGCCTCATAAAATGGGAATGGCTGAAAATCAGGGGTTATGCAACAAGGCTTCGTGGGTAGCCCCCACTGGAGGGTGAGGTCATCCCTGTCTAGATGTCCCTTTTATTTCATCTTAGTAGGCGGTTGTTGTTCCCAACCGTGGGGTGATCATGCTCGGGACTGTCCAGTAAGGGATGGTTCCGGTCTTGTGTTACAGGGGAGTTAGGGTGGCTACTTGGTACGCTGATCTAAACCAGGTACTGTAACAGGTGGTACCCCAGTGCCTAGCCATTAGTTGGAATCCATTTTCCTTACGCGCCCGTACGATTTTGATTGTACCCAACTATTGCTGAAACGTGAGATGCAAGCATTTCAGCTAGATTCTATTTTACTTTCTATAGACACTATTATAATATCAGAGGATTTTAATAAAAATGTTTTAGCTATCGTAAGGTAAAAACCCAACATGTTTATTTGTGGCGTGGTCTTACGAGATGCTTTTGTTTTCAAAAGGATTTTTGAAACTTTAATAATCAATTGAGTGTGATTTTCTCACGTTGGTATTCCAGACTGACTCGGGTGTTATTTAACTATAATGCTCGGGTCAGACCGATCATTATAGGATACAGGATATGATGCTTTGGAGCTTAGGAGGCGAGCTGGATGACGACACGTACTCTCGTAATTGTTTATATATATATTATGCTGTGTTGAGTTGTTGTGTATCCATTTGTATGGTATTGATGTCGAGCTGTGATGGTTGTACCCTGATAATGTAATATATAAACAGAGATATTTGACTTGAGTAAAGATCATTTATTATCTATTATATTTTATTCCGCTGCGATGGTTAGATTCTGTTGTTGTTTTCTATTTTCTTCTTCTACCTCTTCTTCTTTAACCCAAATGGTTCGTATTTCTGTGCAACTTGAGTTGATTGTTGTAGAATAGTGATGACTCAATGGGTACGTATTTGTGGGTCATTACAGGACGCTATCCCATGGTCGCTAACCATAGAGCAGGTGCAACGATGTAGTACAATATCGGTACGCCCGAGGAACCTGAAACTCGAATAATTCAGAACAATGACGTAGTACAATGGTACGCCCGATGATCCTGATAAGTTGGTGCAACAACATAGTACAACGGTACGTCCGGTGGACCGAACTCCATAAAAGAACATGGGTCGCTAGCCCACAAAAATTGAGTCAAAACTCCAAATAATACATAGGTTTTAGCCTATAAAAGAAATGAGACAAAACTTAATAAAACGAGGTACCGTCCCCTATGTGGACAAAGAAACATAACATATCTCTAGTCTAAATAGCATAAGTGATCATCAATGAGTGTCAACTACATCAAGCTAGTAAATAAATGAGTTAGCTTCATGTCTCACAACCACTTGCTTAACTTAAGTATTTACGAACAAATTGTAGATCTCCACTCGAAAATTGTCACAAGAGGTTCAGTCGAAAAAGTTCAAGAATTAACCGATGAGGTAAGCGCAAGCGTTTCATACTACTTGTTTTACTAAGCCGTTTAATTAGATTTCTCATACGAGTGAGGTAAAGGTTTGTATATGCCAGTAGATTGGAAAACGGTTTAAGAAACGAGCTTTATAGTAAAATAGTGTTGAAATCGTTTGGATAAAAGAGTTTTGATATTTACTGCTAGTATAGAAAACCTTTATGTTTTTAAAGTGACAAATCACAGAAATGATTATAGAAACAATCAATCACCAAAATTCACATTCGAAGCCATGAATCAAATCCATATAAATCGATATCGAATCCATCAAATGGATACTCTCTAATATCCCAAAAAAAGGAAAAGTTATCAAAGTCAATAATAAATGATAATCATAAGTTGGATAAACACGAATCGATTTGAAACGGGAAACCCAAACGCATAGGTCAAATTGGGCAAAGACAACAGATTCAGACGTCTGAAATAGATGGTTCAGACGTCTGAATCTGGAAAATGAATATTTTCCAGAGCCCTATTCAGACGTCTGGGTCACTAAATTCAGACGTCTGAAAATGGCTAATTTTAGCCTATTTGCTCTCGAGTTGGATTTGAGCAAATTCAGACATCTAAACCCTATAATTCAGACGTCTGACCTGAGGAACGAAATTTTGCCCAGACCATATTCAGACGTCTGAATCAATAATTTCAGACGTCTGAAACTGAAGCTTTTGACACTTTCTTGCCTTGGCCAGTGATGGCCAAAACGATTATCGGAAGCGATCGGACGAGTAACAACGACTAAGGACTTATGCCAAGCGACAATCCAGCCCTACAGGCTCTTCGATACGCCCCAAATATCAATGTCCAAATATCCATAAAAGGATTTCATAAATTTTGCTTTCAAAACACCAAAATTGGAATAAACACCAAAGCAATCCAAATCAAAAGCAATTGCACATGCATAATTGTTAGGAATTCATGTCTAACAACAAGGATAGATATAGACCTAGATGTGAGATAAATAAACCCAAAACAAATGAAGAAGAAGCTATAGAGCAATGGTAAGGACAATAACTCTTCAATTCCAACCCAACAAGCTTGAATCTAAGCTTAAAAGAGAAACATTTCCTAAGTTTGGTTTAGGAATTTGTGAAATTGATAAGAGAATGAGTTGGAGAAGAAGAAGAGAAGGCTTACCAAAGCTTCTCCTTTGAATTTGGAGCTAGAACTTGGATTTTCAAAGAAGATTAGGGCTTGGAGTTTTAATTTCCCATTCCGCTCTCCATTGTTGCTAAAGCTTGAGTATTAGGAAATAAAAATGAAGCAATGAAGAGGAGAGGGTTGGGGCTAAGTTAATAATTTATGGGCTGAAACCAAACCAAAGCCCTAAGTGAAAAAGTGGCAAAATTCCACTAACTCCAAACATATCAAAGTTTATACTCAAAAAGATCGCAAACAGCGTTTTGAACTCAATGGAAGTGGTCCCGAGTCCTGATTCGACCATATGCAAAAAGTAGCTTTTCGGACTATAATCCGACTAAGGATGAAATATTTAAATGCTCAATCGTAAAACATGCGGGTTGTTACAGAAACCCGCTATGCTTTTGGAAAATGAAACTGCCATAAGGCCTCCCACCACACACATAATGCAAGCGCACACTTGGAGGAGATTTCTCCTTATGACAGTCAAAAATGCTTGATACGAAAAAACCTTTTGATGTTATTATTAGTGCATAGTGCAGAAAACATTCCGAAAGTATTATTAATCTTAGCCAGCATACAACATTTCGTCGTATGCATACTATAGCTACCATGTCAATAGTAGGTTACCGCCACATTCCATGGTAGGTTATATAACTAAAAACCGTACAGGGTGCGTATTGTTTCTTTGGATTTCTAACAAATGGTCAGGCTAAGGAACTTCCTTACCAAAATGGGTACGCCTCTAGAAGGACGCCCCTGAGAACCTAACCGGATCTCTGCTAACACAAGGCCGACGCTACCTCACGCTTTAACCAAGCTGTAACTAGGTAACTACCACACAAGTATGCCATCCCCCAGTCGTTACCGACCTTTATCCAAGGATCCTCAACCACAAAGCAACATCACATAGTAATAAATTTACAGTGTCCACATAGTTAAGTATCTGGGCTCCATATCATGATACCACACTTTATCCAAAAGAAAATGGACATACCCTAGGGGAACGACCCCTAAAAACCTTGCCAAAACATTCCCGTTTCGAACATTTCCTGGTTGTGAGGCTCGACGAAGTCTCGTCCACAAAGCTACGCTTTTCCACAAAGCCATACTTCGATCAACAAATGATCAGCAGCACTTCATATTCCACATTACCAAATTGGGAATGTATCACTAGTAACCATCAACTACATAACCTCTGAGCTCGTACGTCTCAGAGAAGGGTGTTAAGCTAAGAGAATAAATATCCGCCACCAAACAAAAAATGTATTTGATAGAAACCAGCTTTACATCTCAAAGTGTAATGTCAGACACACATCCATATAAGTCTGTTACGGGATCGAAAAGAACCGAAGGAACTTCCAAAGAACCCCTTGCAATCCGGGTATTCACAATCCCGATCGGACTTCCCATCACTTAGGGAATCTCTATACCGGCGCGACTTAGTGTAGAGACAATCGACAGGTAATCTTTTCGCTTTCGAAAATACCCAGTCTTCAACACCATCTTCAAATGCAATCTCATTTCTTCATATCATTATTTGGAATGGGATTTATGACAAAAGTCCTCTCCCGGCTTAACCGAATAACGAGCGCTTGTTTTGAAAACAAATTCAAGTGCCATTTCAAAGACTAGTCGGTTATTTAACTACCAATAACATTCACAACAATCATCATATTCCAAATAATTTCCCCAGATTATTTATTTTCTAAATATCTTCACAAGATATATTTTCACACTTCAATTCCTTTGAAAACGAATTTCAAAACATTTTTCACTCGCGGAATAAAATTCCCGTAATCATTTATTTCCACTGAAAATCTACCAAGTCCCAATACTTTTAAAAATAATTTAAATCACTTATCGAAATATATATTTGGAAATATTTAAAATAAAAACTATTTTAAACATATTACTTAAAATATTAGTTATAGAAACATTATACTATTATTACATAAACTTTAAGTCCAAAACTAATTTTAAAAGTAAGATTAGTAAATAGAGTACAATTATTTAAATAACCATTTTCTAAACCAGTTATAAATTAAATTTTTAAATAATCACCTGTATAATTAATTAAAAAAATCTTTACTCTAAAGATTTTCAAAATAACTTAAGAATATAATTTCTCCAAAATATTCTTCTAAAACCAACTTTAGAACTTTTAATTTATACTTTAAAAGCTACTTTGAAAATATACTCAACTTTCCAGGGAAAATACACTTCATTTCGAAATGGTCCATTTACACCAATTAACAAGCCCTTCTCGATTTATTTCAATTTACATTTCAAATCTATAAATTCCTTTCCACACTTTAAAAATAAACCAATATTTTTTTCTGAAAACAAATTTCCCTTTCCTCTTTAAGTTCCCATTGTGAATTTACATTTCCAAATATCCATTGATATACGATCTTCAAATCGATTTTCAAATATTCACTTTCAACACCAAATCAAATTTCAATTGCTTTCCAAATTTATTTTCAAATACCAAATCAATATCAAATTGATTTCCCAAATTCATTTTCAAAACACCAAATCAAATTCCATATTGATTTCCCAAATTTATTTCAAGCACCTAAATCAATTTCCAAATGGATTTCCTAATGGTTTATTTTCAATCACTAAAATCAATTTCCAATTGGATTTCCCAATTTATTTCCTTTTAAAATAAATTTCATTATCTCTTCTAATTCATTTAAAAATCCGAATTTTAAACAAATTTTTCGGTTATTAAACAATATTATTCAAAATCCATTTATTAAAATCTTTTCCCATATTTTGGAATTTGTTCAATAAGTTTTAAAAAATAAAACTTTATCCATCTAAATTTCCTCTTTTAAATACACCCAATTCTTTTAATGAATTTGCCTAAAGCTTCTACTTTAAATTCCAAAATTCAACTTCATATTTCTGGTATCCAACGATACCAAAAATATATTCGGCTAAATCATAGCCTTCAACAATTTCAATCACAAATATAATCATACACGGATTATAAATAATCACACACAATATTGAAACAAATTCAAATATTTGAGGAATCCAGTTGGATCCCTCCAACCTGTTTTTCTGCATCCACAGATGTTATCACAACAATTAAATACCCATTCCACTTCGAGGTGGAATATCGTGCTATATGGGATTTATAAAATATTATCCGTATTATACGGCGCATAGGGTCCCATCCGCTATATAATGCGGGAAATCAACAACTCCAAATACATATATAAAACCAATTCCACTTCGAAGTGGAATATCGCGGTATATGGGTTTAAATATAATATCATCCGCTATTATGCGGCATATAGGGTCTATTTCAATCCAACAAATAACAACCATCATCCAAGAAACATCCAAAAATTTAAATAAACTATTTAAATTAAATCAAGTATCCAATTGAGTGAGAAGTTCTCACCTTTAACTATGCATGCAACCCATTTTCATTCCGGCTTGATTTATTTCAGATTTTGACCTTGCATAAGCAATTATACAATTCATTAATAATCGAATAATCCAATTTTCGTTTGGTAATTTTAAACCAATTTCTTTTAATAAATTTATTTAACTAAAAATAAATTTAAAACTAAGTTTCCTTTTTAAAAAATCTTTGGTAACCAAAATAATTAATTAACTAATTAAACTAATTATTTACCTTCAAACATTTTTAATATCCCTATATATATTTTCCAAAGTCTTATCTAAAATTATATATATATATATATATATGATTTACTTTCCTTTATATACATACATAAAAAGAACAGAGCTACCTTTTTTTATCTTTCGAAATCAACATTTTTATCTTTAAAAATCTGTATATGTATAAATTCGAGAATCTGCATTTGTATCCCTAATTATTACATTTCGTTACCTAACATATATATATATATATATATATATATATATATATATATATATATATATCTTCTAAATCATTGTTTAAATAAAATATACTGTTATATAATTTTCTACTAACGAACATGCAATATTTTTCTTCGATTAAAAACATGTTTATTACATAAAAATTTAAACATACAGAAGTCTATACCTTATTGAACAACGACGAATCCAGATCGAAACCCACCTCGATGAACGTGCGTGACCCTAGCCTTCCTAACATTCGAACCCAAGCCACACGAACCCTAGCTACCCCGCGAATCTATAGCCCTGTCGCCCCCCTTCTGCCGAAACCAAAGACCAACCCACGCCTAAGCCTTAAAGCCGCCGACTACAACGAACCCCCCGCCGATACACTCGCCGCTTACAGACATCGCGACATACCACGCGAATCACAACCCCAATGTGCTTCGCCCACGACCGCGACATCGGCCACGCACTCACCTCCAGGCTTACACACTAGCGCCGCCCTTCGAGAAACAGTGAATTGCCCTAAATTTCATGCGACTTCGATCCTTTCTCGACCGGCTTCGGCCATTTGATTTTTTCGAGGAGGAACGATTTATTTTCTTGGCCATTAACATTCGAACTTGATTTTGATTTTTCAAATTTAATTTTTGGACACGAGACTAGATACAAAAATGAAGAAGCTCGGCCAATTGATTCTGATTTGAACGAAGGCGGTTTTTTTCTTTTCTTTTTATTTAACGAGATAAAAAAATTTCAACGCGTGTTCATTTGACAAAGAAAATAAGCCAGGTGTTCGAAATGAAGAAACATGCTGAATTTTCCCTGAGAAAACATTATATTAAATACATATATTTTATTTTGAAATTTTAGATTTAAATTTAAATCATTTAGAAAACGAATCCAAAAATCACGATCTCTAATCGACGCATGCTGCTAGGCATTTATAATGTTAAACCCCTATTTCGAATACAATGGAAAAGGTTTCGAGTCCAAATTCGATCGCATGGAGAAGATAGCTTTTTGGACCAATTATAATATTAAAATTTCGATCGAATTTTCAGCGTGTTTTCTTATCGTACGATCATACGACAATTCTGAATGCTACAGAAATTGAAATCCGATAATAAAACATTATTACGGATCCAATGGAACTAGTTTCGTCAAATTCCGAGATTGTGCCCCGAAAGGCTATTTTTAAATATGGATTTAAACGATATAATTTCAAAACTAAACAAAATATTTCCAAATCCGATTCTGAAGATTCCATTATCTTCAATATTATCAATATGAATTTTTTAAGCCATCAAATTGTTTTTAACAAGCTTAAAATTAAAGATTCAAATTTTTACCCAACTTCAATAAATTAATTCAATAATTTAATTGCCAAATCCATTTTGATAATTTGAAATTCAAGTTAAACCATCATTCAAATATCTAAAATCAATTAAATATTTCCAATTTCAAATGTTCAAAATTCAGGGTCGTCACAAACTTCCCCCTTAAAAGAATGTCGTCCCGAAATTACAAGTTAAGAAGAACTATCCTTAACCCGTTATCATTTTCCCAAAACTAAACAGTTTTATAAATTTGTCAATACAAATCTTTTTATCCAAAATCTGTTATCACTTTAATAACTTTTTAAGTCTTCCATTGTTTCAAACAACTTTATTTATTCCACCATTTAAATTTCAATTCAAATTCAAATTTTAGATTATCCAAATTTCTTAAAAAAAATTCTAACTCTCTAAATTTTCGAAAAATTTCGCCAGCATCTCCTTTGCGCGGCTAGCTCGGTACGACTACAAAATGCCACAACGGGCCCCCAAATTTCAAAAGAAAACGAAAAGCCAAGCGGTTAGACAAGAAAATCATCAAATTTCATACTGAAATTTAAAATACATACTTTTTTCGAGCAATTCAATATTTATCTTCGAAAATCAAATCACAATTCCTTTTCCTTTATAATACCTACATGCTATTTAACAATCATAAAAAATCACTTTGCACTTTTCTTTACAAAAGTTTGAATATTTATTGTTAACGTAAAAATCAGACGCTAACACCCCGGTGTAAGTTGAAGTTGAGTGAAAGCACCACCCGTGTACACGGGAACTACAAACAAGTAGAGAAATCACAGAAAAAGCAGAAAAGACAACAGTTTTTATAGTGGTTCGGCTTAGGGTAAGCCTACGTCCACTTTAACTCTCTTTATTACTGAATTTGGTTACAACTTTACAACAATCTTCAATTACAACACACTTTAGACCAGTAGATCAAACTTTGATGGAGAATAATCTTCTGAATTCATGTTGAATGATGTAGATTTTCTCTTAGAGATCGTAGTAGAGTCCTTGGTGTTTGGAGTACTTGAAGTGTTGAATGAGTCTAGAATTCAGCAGAGTATCGGCGCTTGAGGTGATTGGCCAAAAGTCCTTTGCTAGTTGGAGTTAGGGCTGTATTTATAGGGAATACTCTGGGCAGAATTTTATCACCAAGTGCTAGGTCGTATACGACCTAAGGTAGGTCGTAGGTCATAGGTCGGCGACGACATAGGGGATCACCTGTACTAGCTATATTGGAACTTGCCCTGAATAAGTTATTAGGTCGGCAGCGACCTAAGAGATGGTATCTGACTTATCTTGATTGCATTTGGTTCTTTTCTGAGCGAGTTAATAGGTCGTGTACGACTCATTATAGGTCGTAAGTCAACTGGGATTTAGGTCGCTGAGACCACTTCGTTCTTAGGTCGGTAGGTTGTGGCATTACTTAGGTCGCATATGCTTTAGGTCGCGAAGTTACAGGAACCTTTAGGTCGCTGATCCTCTTAAGTCGTTAGGTCGCTAACTTCTTAAGTTGTTAGGTCGTTTATCCACTTAGGTCGGTGGGTAGTTAGGTCGCTAGAACCGTTCCATAGTTAGGTCGCTCACCCGCTTAGGTCATGGGTCGCTGCTGTAGTTAGGTCGCTCACTTTTAGGTCATTAGCACTCTTAGGTCGTTAGGTCGCGTAAGTTTTAGGTCGCTTCAGAAATAGGAGTTAACACTTGCCCCTCGAAGTACAGGACGATGACGTAGGTCGTGTGCTTCGATCTGACTTAGCTAGGTCGTGAGCGACCTAAAACTTGTACTAAATTGCATGCCTATTCGTCTTCCCCTTTTTACCCCATATAGATTTGTTAGGTCGCTAACTTTTCCTCACTCTACTGCTCCGATCTCCCACTGCCATTGACAGATCTTCAAGCTCCCAAAGGCAAATTCAACTCATTTAGTTGTCGATTCATCTTTACCAACATACTACGTAAGTGAATTCAATCTCTTTCCCACCATAATTGCCATCCAATCGTGAATCCATGTTTTCCGAATCAAGTCCAATTCATGTGTCGTGCTTTATTTTGAATGATTATTGTGATCGACTTTTGATCACCGTTTGATATGTCGTTTTTATGATTCAAGAAGGCACGGTAATATCTATAATGAATCGAAGGTATTTGGAATCGATTTTTTGGGTGATTTGGTGGTATGTGGAGATGATTAAGTTCACGAAGAGGATGATGGATTTCGTGGTGTCAGCGTTAACGGGTTATCAAGTCTGGTGAGTTTTTGCGTGGATAGGAAGTCAGCGACTTAGTGGATCTAAGCGTTCCAAGATAACTCACGACCTAAGAAACCTGGTCGACCTAACAAATTCTCGCAACGTAAGGATCCTTCGAATCTGCGACTTAACTTTTAGGTCGCGCTGGGATTCAAACGACCTAGGACTTAACAAATTTGCACATGAATTCCAAGCAGGACGACTTAAAAAATTAACGACCTAATCTTTTTTGCGGCATAGGCTGTAGGTCACGGCCGAGTTAGGACTTTGACGAATCTGCATTGCCTTGAACCTTTTAACTTGGCTGAATTGTTTGAACTTGAATTTTGTTGTACTCCTTTGCAGATTATTTTAACTTTTAAAGCTGTCAACCTGTTAAATACAACATTTGCAGAAAAATGGGACGAATATACTATCATTGACCGCCCACATCGAATGACAGATTAGTCGACAAAGAATAATCAACTTAAATGAACTGTTTGAACGAAATACTGCGAACTAAAGAATTCAAGTGAAGTATTAAAGCAAAACTAAAATATCCAATTAAAGCCGATTCATTTGCATTAACACTACACTTGAATTTTATATTAACAAGTCCTGAAATCTCATAGTCGACGAATTGTCAACTAGCTTAATTTCAGTTATGTTTGCTTTCTATTTTTGTTAGTTCTGCACAACACTTAACACTTTTTAGGAAACGTGCACCTTCTTATTTGAATGTCTAGTTCCTTGTATAGAATGACTTCTCAACAAGGAGAAACAGAATCGGCTGAAGAGACTTTCCCAATTGCTACTCCATTGGTTAATCCTCCAGAGAGAATTTCAACCACACTAACATACAAAGTTTTCCGCTAACTGTGCGCTCTATTTAGCATTGATGAAGTAGATGCCATTCTTCCTGAGAGAAGCGATACTGCCGATATACCACTTTCTGGTTTTGTAGCAGTTAATCGTCAAATGTGCACGAGTGGAGCTATCCCTCCTTTTAACGACTTTCTTCAACGGCTTCTTCTCCGACTAGCTATCTCCCCCTTCCAGCTGCACCCCAATGGCTATGCTATTCTGATGGGGTTATGTGTGCTATTCAGAAGGACGATGGATCGCCTTCCGAGTTTTGATGAAGTTTGATATTTGTGCACTTTTGCCAAAAATAAGGACCATCCCTCCATCATTCTTGTGAGAAGCGCTAGGAACCGTAAACTAATAATCGGCCTTCCCGAAAGTGCTTACGGTTTTCTAAGTCAATTTTTCTTCGTTCGCTGTCCTCCGGGATTCTATGATACCTGGAGAGTAGGAAGTAAGAGCATTTATCTTTGTTCCTGATGTTTTTCTCTAAGCTTTTCATAGCCTGAGTTGTCAAATGTTAACTTCGCCTTTTACTTTTCAGCGCTTCCTCCTCCTTCTAGGGATTCTAGTCATAAAACAACTTTTGAGAGGCTTATGGCCGTGCCAGTTGAGGAGAGAAGCATTCAATTTCTGTTGAAAGACGAATTTTTGCATCAATACGGACTTTTGCATACCTCTCACTCTACACACCCTCATGAAGCCCCAGACTCCCCAACCCAAGCATTGGATGCCCCAGTTTCTACCGATGCACCCATACCGAAAGAACCTGCCTCTGAGGCTTCTCTAGTGAAGTGCTCCACTTCTGTTGATGTCGCGAGGTCATCCGGCAAACTTGCCCCGATCACTGAAGAAAAAGAGCTTCAGGAATCTCCTCCACATTCGAAGAAGTCTGGTGACGAAGAAGCTGGGAAAACAAGCCCTGTCAAACAGAGTGGAGACGACACTGTCGAAGGGTTGAGCGACCTGTTTGTCACTTCACAGGAGCTCTTTAAAGACGACCCCGTCACCACCAGGGTTTCTTCTTCAGTAGTTGAGGCGACTTCTACTCTGCAACAGACTCCGTCGACTCAAGAGTTGACGTTAACTACTAATCCTACTATTACTCCGTAATCAAAGAGCGGTTTGTAGTTTGATGCGCGTAGCTTGCACATCACACACACTTAGAATCTTTCGGCACTTTTATACTCCTAACTCTCTGTACTTTGAAGATTCTAAAGTTACACTTCTTTTCTCTGAAAACTTTTAGGACTTGTCTCTTCTTTTTTATTTCAGATTCTCCGATGGGACGTAGCAGCTCCTACTATGACGACTTTCAGCGCTACGGAAGGCGTAATCAATATGATTATAGGCGCTACCTTCCCGCTCAAAGAGAAACCGATGAAGAGAGAGCCGTTCGAAAGGCTCAGGAGAGAAGGGCTCAAGAAGAGCGTTATGAGAGAAAAGAAAGGGAGGAGCACCATGATTCTTCCTATAAAGGTGACGATTCCTACAAGAGAAAATCCCATGATGACCGAGGAAAAAGTCATATGGTTGAGGACCCAAGTAAGCGTGCTTGACACGGTGAGAAGCATACTTCTACAACTCCTGAAAAGATCACTGCCCCCGTCTCACTTGACATTCCTTCTGGCTCTCCCGCTCTCGGGAAGATAGACATTCAAACAATAATCAGCAGGCCTAAATTCCAAGTTGGATCAGGCCCGGCTACTCTGCAAAGCCGGTTCCCGCACTGGTGCCTGAAGGGAGTGCGGTTCGATCTTGACTTGATCCCTATCGACAAGCCTGCCATGATGCGAAATCTCGACGCCGTCAGGCTTGATATTGAAAGGATGTCGAACTAGCAAAAGCTTGTTGACGAGCTTTAAAGGGTCAACCGTGCGAATATAGAGGCTATGCTTACTATGGAAAATGATAAGGCCGAATGGCAGAAGGTTCTCGAGCAGCACAATACCGAAATGAGGAGCATCACTACTTACAATGAGGAGCTTGAGGCGAAAGTTGAGGAACTTAAACAAGAGCTTGATACTTCTTCTACTACATATACTCAAAAAGAAGAAGTACTTCAGAAGCAAGTTCGCGATGCTCACGCAGCTCAGCGACATGCCGAGGCACAACTTGAAGCTGAGCAGAAAACAGCGGGAAGGTATCGTGCTGAGGTTACAGAGTTACAGGAGAAAGTCAACTCTCAGGAGGCGGAAATTCAAATGCTAAAGCTTCAACTTTCCAAGACTGAAAGAGAGCGCGATGAGGCCGTTGCCGGTAAAATTGCAGCTGAAGAATCTCACGAGGCAACGAAGACCAACATCAGCTCGACACTGTTTGACTTTTACCTGCACAGCATCTTGGGGCACGGTAGTCTCGCCTTCCTAGGCCCTAAATATGAAGTTACATTGGCTGAAGTGTGGGAGGCTGCACTTGACATGCTTGGCGGTAAAGGTGCTGGCTATGCCAAATCAGCTCTTGAGGAGCATTACTTTGATGACGATGCTCGCGCCGCTCTTGCCAGGGGAAGAGAACAGCTTGTGAAATTAAGGGCCGAAATGGCGGTAGGGGAACATTCGGGAAAAACTATCTCAACTGCTCCAGTTCAGCCTTCTCCTTCGGCCGAAATCGACATTATCGGTTCCTGTTCTCATTCTCCATCTCCTACTAAAGTTACCACCGAGATCACAAGCATACAGGGTGGAGATGAAGGCGACGAGAGTGCCGAGGCACAGGCTTATGAGGTTGATGTCAGGAAACCGACCTTTCCAGGTAACTCTACTGTTAATCTTGCCCAAGTAGACTGCTCATCTGTTTCTTACGAGCTTGATGAGCTTCTTGACTATTTCTTGAACCTCAGCGAGCCTTTATCTCCTCTCTTTACTGACTTTAACTTTTTTTCTTCTGTAGAGAAAGCATCGAGCATTGTTCAAACTTTCCCTCCTCCAATTATTCCTCCTCCATCTCTTCAGGTCACTCCTCCTTTTGCCTCGCAACCAGGATCACAAGAGGAGCAAATAGAAGCTCTCTAAGACTTGGACGATCCCATTGCCTCACAAGAACACAGGGGATAAGAAACTGAAGGGGGTGAGAAGACTCCAGAAGAAACTGGTTCCGATGATGAACCATTAACTACACTTTTCGCTCCAGGTAGTGGGTCTTCTTCCAGGAAGAGAGGGAAGCGTGGAGTCTCTAAGAAAAAGAAGGAGGCTTCTGCTAGCGAGACACAAGCGGGAGAAGAACCTATTGTATCCCTTTCCCCTTCCTCTCCTACTCTTAAAAGCCGGCCTAAGAAGTTAACCATTCGGCCAGGCGCAAGTTCAAAAGGCGGAAGGAAGAAGGAATGATCGCTTTGGTCCTGTGCTTTTTATATCGCTTTTTTGCCTTTTGCATGTACTGGCCGGAGATTGTGCGGATACCGGCCTCCGCTTTTCTTTTTCTTTTTACTTTGAAACCTGTACCTGTACAAAATTTTAACAGTGTTGAATAAAATGATTCTTTTTCTTTGTACAAACTTCTGTCTATATCTGAGAATGCATTTATTATTCATTGTCGTACAAGTTTCTTTACATGATATTGCAGCGAGCTTGTGGTATGTTGTTCGAGCGTAATTTTACCAATATAGTTATACCATGTTGTATGTAGCTATACCATGTTGCCCCTATACCATAAGATTGTTGCAATATTTTATATTTTGAGGGGACTTTACTTTTATTTTCCGGAGAATAATTATTCCATACTTGGAGGAATATTATTTCGTTAAAAATAGAGTACAACTCCCTCCGTACAAGTTTTTACGCTTCATCCTTCAAAGATATCACTTTTTTCTTTTATGCATATACACATTTTACCAAGTGAATTCTTCTATGTGGTAAAGCGGGCCTCTGAAGGGTACTTCAACTTCTTTTTGAGGAAGAGTATTTTCCAGAATAGGTGAATCATTCTTCCTTTGAGAGCTAAAGTGTGCCCTTGAAGAGGGCTTCTTTTTTTTATTACGCCACAGTAAAGGGCTTTTTGATTTTTGCTTCTTTGAAAAGTTGCACCTCTGAGGAGGGCTTTTTCACGTTTCAACACTTGGAAGTTTTATTTCAATCTCGGTGAAACGTGTGCCTCCGAAGAGTTGTGCCTCCGAGGAGGGCTTTTTCACGTTTCAACACATGGAAGTTTTATTTCAATCTTGGTGAAACGTGTGCCTCCGAAGAGGTCTTTCTGTTCGATTGTGCCTCCGGGAGGAGGTCTTTTCATTTCTGCCTCTGGGAAGAGGTCTTTTTTGTTTCTGCCTCTGGGAAGAGGTCTTTTTGTTTTGTTGTTCCTCTGAGAAGAGGTCTTTTTTGTTTCTGCCCCTTGGGAGAGGCTTTTATCTTTCCCTATTCGCTGGGAAGCGGGCCTCCGAAGAGGGATTTTCACATTTCATTTCACGGGAGTGTATCGACCGATCATGATGAAATGTGTGCCTCTGAGTAGGGTTACTGCCTGGAAGTTTGGAGTTTCTTTCTCTCGGTTGGATGAATTCATGGGAGTGTATCGACCAATCATTCCGCAACTTTGTATCGAGAAAGATCTCTCTTTTTCTGGTTGGCCCGCTCGAGGTCTTTTAGCATTTCAACTGTGGTGAAATGTGCCTCCGGAGAGGGCTTTTCACGTTTCAACACCTGGAAGTTTTATTTCAATCTCAGTGAAACGTGTGCCTCTGAGTAGGGCTTTTGCCTGGAAGTTTGGAGTTTCTTTCTCTCGGTTGGACGGATTCACGGGAGTGTATCGACCGATCATTCCGCAACTTTGTATCGAGAAAGATCTATCTTTTTCTGGCTAGGCCCGCTCGAGGTCTTTATCCTCCGAAGAGTTATGCCTCCGAAGAGGGCTTGTGCCTCTGAAGAGGTCTTTTGCTGATTGATGCTTGCTCGCCCATGTCTCTTTGCCATCGATTCATGTTGGCGATCCTCGTTGTCTTTTTGCAAGTGTTTTCACTTTCTAGTTGCCAATGATTTCCCTTATCCGAAGAAATATACTTCATAGTTAAGTGAGTTGGTGGTGGTAGACACAGTTTATTTAACTGGCTGTTTGTTTATTCAAACATTTGCAGTTAGTTAGAAATGGTCCACTTCCATCCACATTGCCAACTTTTGTTTGAAGCACTTCTTTTGTAGGATTTGAGTATGGAAATTTTGAATGGTTTAGTGTTTGTTTGCTGAGTAATGTCGGGGATTGCTGGTCTTGCGATGGGTAAGCTTTGCTTTTATGACCTGCATTATTAAATCGACATTTTAATGACACAATTAATGTATTTTATATGTCGAAATAAAACAAAGCAGTTTATAATAGTAGAGAACACAAGATTTATAGTGGTTCGGCCAAAAGTTGGGCCTACATCCACTTTATAGCTTTTCATTATTCACTTGCTTTACAACTGCTTTCAATACAAGAATCGTATATTCATAATTCTTTTACAACATTTCAGCAATGTTTTCAAGTAAAATAGGGACGCAATTGATTGCTGTTCCAAGCTCTTGGGATTGGTTCTCCTTCGACAGTCATGAGTTTGAATGTGCCATCAAGAAGCTTTGCGCCAATAACATATGGTCCTTCCCAGTTTGGCCCAAACACACCTATGGCTATCATAATTCTCTTCAGGACTAAGTCTCCAACTTCAAAGCTGCGCTGACGAACTTTGGAATTGAAGTGCCTGGCTATTCTTTGCTGGTGAGTTGCAATTCTAAGCCTTGCCTCTTCTCTTCTTTCATCGAGAAGGTCAAGTGCTTCCAGTTGCAATTTTTCATTCTCACTTTGATCAAAATGGATCCTTCTGTGTGAGGGGACTTCAGTTTCCACTGGAATCATCGCTTCTGATCCATATGCCAATGAAAATGGAGTATGCCCAGTCGTAGTTTTGTGGGTGGTCTTGTATTCCCATAGTGCAAGTGGTAACTTATCGACCCAACCACCTTTTGCTTTTTCCAGCTGCTTTTTGATGGTTGATTTGATGATTTTGTTTACTGCTTCCACTTGCCCGTTTACCTGCGGATGAGCCACTGCTGAGAAGCTTTTTCGGATCTTAAATCGTTTGCAAAAAGCTTGGAACTCCTTACTTTCAAACTGAGTACCATTGTCTGTGATTATCTTCTGAGGCACACCATACCTGCAAATGATATTTTTAGTCACAAAACTTATCATTTTCTTAGAGGTAATAGTGGCCAATGGTTCGACCTCAGCCCATTTAGTAAAATAATCAACAGCAACGGTAGCATATTTAATCCCTGATTTGGCAGTCGGCAAAGGCCCAATGAGATCTATTCCCCAGATGGCAAACGGCCATGGACTGACCATTTGTGTTAGCTCAGTGGCAGGTGCCCTAGGAATTTTAGCGAATCTCTGGCATTTATCACACTTTCGGGAATAGTCAGCAGCATCCTGATTAATCTCTAGCCAAATGTATCCATAACGGAGGATTTTCTTTGCTAAAGTTTGACCACCTGTATGATCCCCACATTCCCCTCCGTGTACTTCAGTTAGAATTGTCTTAGCTTCTTCTTTTGTTACACATCTGAGTAATGGCATTGAAATTCCTCGTCTGTATAAGCGACCATCTTGAACTATGTATCTGGAGGCTTTCCTCATCAGCTTTTGTCGTTCTTTTGAATTTTCTGGGAGAGAACCATTGAGTAGATATTGAAGTATCGGAGTCATCCATGATTCTTGCTCTTGGGATACATTCATAATCCAATCAACATCCATTTCGTCTGTGCTTGGAGCTGACAAGACTTCAACGGGATCTAACCCCAATAGTTGAGCTTCACCAGTACTTGAATACTTTGCAAGAGAATCTTCCTTCATATTTTCTTCTAGGGGGATATGGTTTATTGAATAACGGTCAAAATCTTGAAGGAGCTCCTAGGCTTTTGATAAATAGGCTGGTAAATTCCCTCCTTTAGCTTGAAATTCCTTCTTGACTTGACAAACAATAAGTTGAGAATCACTGAAGATATGTAATGCCTTGATGTTTAGTTCTTTAGCGATCTTTAAACCAGCGTTGAGAGCTTCATATTCAGCTTCATTGTTTGTCGAAGGGAATTCTAGCCTCAGCGCATAACATAGCGATCTCCCCTCTGGGGTTTCAAGGACAACCCCTGCTCCGGAACAGTAATCATTCCTTGCGCCATTGACGTATAATTTCCATTGGATTGGGACGCTATTAGTAGCTTCCTCCTCACTATCACCCTTATCCATGCATTCCGCAATGAAGTCTGCCAAAGCTTGTCCATTGATTGCTTTCCGGAGATGATAAGTGATATCATACTGGCTGAGTTCGATATTCCATTTCAAAAGACGGCCCGAAGTCTCAAGACGGAATAGGACTTGCTTTAGAGGCTGATCAGTGAGGACTTTGATGGGATGAGCTTGGAAATATGGCCTCAATTTTCTTGATGCAATCAACAAACAATAGGCGAGCTTATCCAACCTTGAATAGTTCATCTCTGCCCCAGTGAATCTTTTGCTGATATAATAGACTGGGTGTTGAATCCTTGCGTCTTCCCGTACCAACACTGCACTGAGAGCATGAGACGAAATTGCCAAATATATGAAGAGATCACCACTATCAGGCTTTGAAAGTATCGGAGGCACTTCCATATGACGAATCAACTCATCAAATGCTTTCTGACATTCAGGAGTCCACTCAAAGTTTTTCTTTCCTTTCTTCAGAGCATCAAAGAATGGAATGCATTTGTCAGTGGCTTTGGAAATGAACCGACTCAGAGCAGCAACCTTTCCATTGAGACTTTGCAATTCCTTCTTCGTTCTAGGAGCCTTGACCTCTCTCATGGCAGTGATTTGAGCTGGATTGGCTTCAATGCCCCTAGCACTCACAATGAAACCCAAAAACTTTCTGGACTCCACTCCAAATGAACATTTCAGGGGATTAAGCTTCATTCTATACTTTCGGAGTACTGCAAACATCTCTGCCAAGTGATCCATGCGGTCCACTTCTTTCTTAGACTTTACTAGCATATCATCAACATAAACTTCCATTGTTTTGCCAATCTGTGGTTTAAACATGGCGTTAACAAGCCTCTGGTAAGTTGCCCCTGCATTCTTGAGTCCGAAAGGCATGACCTTGTAGCAGTAGAGTCCAACATCTGTGATGAAGCTTGTATCCTCTTGATCCGGCTCATGCATCATAATCTGGTTATATCCGGAGTATGCATCCATAAAAGATAACAATTAATGCCCTGCCGTCCCATCCACCAACTGATCGATCCTGGGCAGCGGGAAACAGTCTTTGGGGCAGGCTTTGTTCAGATCGGAAAAATCAATGCACACTCTCCACTTTCCGTTAGCTTTCTTAACCAGCACTGGATTTGAGACCTAATTTGGATAAGTAGATTCTCTAATGAACCTGTTCTCCATGAGCCGATCCACTTCTTCTTTTAACGCTGCCGTTCTTTCAGGACCCTGAGTCCTTCTCTTCTGTTTCACAGGTGTAAACTTTGGATCAATGTTCAGAGTATGTACTGCAATCTCTGGGGATATTCCGCACATGTCAGCATGAGTCCAAGCGAATACATCCAAATTAGCCTTCAAAAATGAAATCAGAACATTCTGAACTGTTGTACTGAGTTGTGAACCCACATTAAGCACTTTGTTTGGGTCCTTTGGATCAACGGGCATCGGCACTGTTACCTCTACCGGTACTACCCTATTCTCCCCTGCACTGGCTTTCCTTGGATCCATTTCTCTTCGTGCGCCACTACATTCGCCAGTGCAGGGTCCACCCTGTAATTGCTACAAGGTCGATTCCTTGGTGCGGACTGGAGCCGCTGCACCTTTTCCCATTTCTCTTTTCCTTGATTCTCGTAACTCTGCAAAGTAACATTCTCGCCCCGCATCTTGGTCTCCCTTAATCACACCAACTCCATTATCTGTGGGGAATTTTAGAGTCAGACACCATGGGGCAAGAACAGCTTTGAACGCAGCAAGAGTTGGTCGGCCCAAAAAGGCATTGTAGGCAGAGAATTCTTCAACAATTATAAACGTTTGCTTTCGAGCTACCTTCCTTGGTCCCTTTCCAAGTTCTACAAACAAATCAATGGTCCCAATCAGGTGTTTGGGTTCTCCAGCGAACCCAGCGATCTTAAGTGATGAAGCTTGAACGTCATCCATCGGGATTTTCATTTGATCGAAGGTCTTCTTGAAGAGGATGTTGCATGAAGCTCCACAATCAACTAGAACTCTTCTCACAGTTGCCGGCCCAATACCAGCGGATATGACCAAAGGATCTATGGTCGGAGCCTCAAAGAATCCCTGGCACTGAACACGATATCATCTGTGGAAGTCTTTTGTTACTTTAAAGGCGCATCATTCTATAAGACAAAAACATTCTCTTCAGCTGGTACATGCCTCAAGGCCCGGGCATACCTTTCCATATCTCCCCAGCTTCTTCCTGCTGGGTGAGGTCCTCCAGTTATTATATTGATAACAGGTCTTTCCGATTCCTGCTCTACGGCCTTCTCACTTGAGGCGGGACGGTGAGCGGGAACTTGCTGTCCTTGAGTTGAGGAAGCTGGGGCATTTCTGTTCCTTTTCACATACTGCTGGAGTTTGTTTTCCTTCAAGAGTTGTTCAATTACCTCTTTCAACTGACGGTATTCGTTGGTGTCATGGCCGGGCTAGTTGTGGAACCGACAGAACCTTCCACTTTTTTCCATCTTAATCGCAACTCTCATTTTAGGTGGTGCCGGATAATTGATATCATCTTTGGTCGCGAAGAAGATGTTTTCAGGGGTATCGGTCAAGGGTGTGAAATTGAAAGAACGTCCTCTCTTAGAGTCTCCCTGTTTCTTCCCACCATCGTTTCCCCTTTTCTGAGTGTTAGGTTCTTTCTTATTCGAAGCAGTGCCATTGTTCCCGGCTTCCGCTGATACCACCTTAGCCGGTGTTTGGAGGCTCTCCAAGCGCATGAATTCATCTTCTTTCTTGTAGAATTTGTCAAGTGAGTTTGGTTCTTTCATTTTCAACCATTTTCCAAATTCGCTTGACTTATCAATTTCCCTCATCAAGTATGTCAAGACCATGCGTGGCTCAGCATTATCCACCTCAGCCAATGCTATGTTAAAGCGATTCAAAAATGATCTGATGGATTCTCCCGGATTTTGCTCTAGACTTGATAGTGACATTATATCCTTTGCTTTAGAAGCATACAATCGAAATTGCTCCTTGAACTTCCTGGTCAAATCGGAGAATTGATCGATGGACCTTACCGGCAGCTTTGTAAACCATAATAGAGCTACACCTTCTAGATAAACCGGGAAGTATCGGCATTTAATTTCATCAGACGCCCTGGCACCAGTCATATGCCAGTCGTACTTATACAGAAACTCGTTAGGATCACTCGTCCCCTTGTAAGCCGGAATAGTAGGAGGAACGAATTTCCTTGGGAACTCCGCCTTCAAGATCCTTTCAGTAAATGGAGTTTTGCTTGGAGCAAAACCCCACTCTTTCTCGTCTTCATCTCTTCGCATACTTTCTTTCATGATTTGACGAACCATACCCGAAAAATACTCTTCATCATTTAGAGGCTCTGGAGGGCACACATCAGCCACTCTTTCTGAATTCTGTCTTGACAACCGTTCATGGAGAGTCGGCTGTGGCCCTGATCCTCCAGCTTGAAGAGGAGTCCTTTCTACAGGGTCTGCGGCTCTTTGAGAAATGTTTCCTTCAACATCCTGAACTCCCGCATTAGGGTTCCCATCATTATTACCCGATTGATGGTTTGCCCCAAGTAGATCATTCAGTTTACTCAAGTTCAGGGCATTTTGGGCATTCTGGGCCTCCAATTGCGCATTCTGAGCATTTAATTGCAGATTCAATCCCAAAATTACGGCGTCCAATTCTGCTCGTGTAACTCCAACAGTTGGAGCTGCTTGACTTGAAGGAGGAGAGGTAGCAGTATTCTCTTGTCGGATCTTATAGAACTTCGTTTTCTCCCAGGAGCCATTATTTCCAATAAACTTCTGGTTTTAAAAGAAATTCTTTCAACAATCCTTTGCGGAGCAATAGTGGAAATTTCCTGAGTTCAGTATTCTCAGTGAAAGCACCAAAAATGTTAACGTAAAAATCAGACGCTAACACCCCGGTGTAAGTTGAAGTTGAGTGAAAGCACCACCCGTGTACACGGAAACTACAAACAAGTAGAGAAATCACAGAAAAAGCAGAAAAGACAACAATTTTTATAGTGGTTCGGCTTAGGGTAAGCCTACGTCCACTTTAACTCTCTTTATTACTGAATTTGGTTACAACTTTACAACAATCTTCAATTACAACACACTTTAGACCAGTAGATCAAACTTTGATGGAGAATAATCTTCCGAATTCATGTTGAATGATGTAGATTTTCTCTTGGAGATCGTAGTAGAGTCCTTGGTGTTTGGAGTACTTGAAGTGTTGAATGAGTCTAGAATTCAGCACAGTATCGGCGCTTGAGGTGATTGGCCAAAAGTCCTTTACTAGTTGGAGTTAGGGCTGTATTTATAGGGAATACACTGGGCAGAATTTTATCACCAAGTGCTAGGTCGTATACGACCTAAGGTAGGTCGTAGGTCATAGGTCAGCGACGACATAGGGGATCACCTGTACCAGCTATATTGGAACTTGCCTTGAATAAGTTATTAGGTCAGCAGCGACCTAAGAGATGGGATCTGACTTATCTTGATTGCATTTGGTTCTTTTCTAAGCGAGTTAATAGGTCGTGTACGACTCATTATAGGTCGTAAGTCAACAGGGATTTAGGTCGCTAAGACCACTTCGTTCTTAGGTCAGTAGGCTGTGGCATTACTTAGGTCGCATATGCTTTAGGTCGCGAAGTTACAGGAACCTTTAGGTCGCTGATCCTCTTAAGTCGTTAGGTCGCTAACTTCTTAAGTTGTTAGGTCGTTTATACACTTAGGTCGGTGGGTAGTTAGGTCGCTAGAACCGTTCCATAGTTAGGTCGCTCACCCGCTTAGGTCGTGGGTTGCTGCCGTAGTTAGGTCGCTCACTTTTAGGTCATTAGCACTCTTAGGTCGTTAGGTCGCGTAAGTTTTAGGTCGCTTCAGAAATAGGAGTTAACATTTATCTCATTCAAATCCGTACAATATACTTATATCATTCGTATGCAATTATCAAATTCGATCGCTCACTCGATCACACAATTTCACTTCCGAAGTAGTATCGTCCACCCGACTTCCTAGTGTGGACTCAGATCTGGTTTCTTGATCAGAAACCGACATTCTCCTTGCATGGTTCTAAACTATGATAGAGAATTTTCGAAATCAACCAAAAAATCCATATCTAGATTCGCCGTCGTAAATCGAGTGAAAAATTCCAACTCGGATCGATATAATTATCTCGAAATTCTATGCTCGAATTCTGGATTAAATCGCTATGCGAATTAAATAATATACATACATCCTACGTGTTTATTCAAATTGATTATCGGCTATATCAATTTCCTTTCCATTATTCACATTGATTTTCATTTCTATACACTTGTTCGAAATCGCCATTTCACAATTTCCAGTTTAATCTTCATTCACTTATCGATTTAGAATATTTTCTCAACTCCATTTTTTTTACTTAGGAATTTCATTATTCATTTCTTAAGTTTCATATAAATATCCTATATACTTCTTATATTTATTTTCAATTCATCACTTTGGTTTTATCTATATTTTTATTTAAACTGGATTTCCAATTCCATATAATTCAATTCACCTTTCATTTATAAATATCGAATTCAATTCATTTCAAACCATGTTGAATTTGTCATTCCTTCAATTAGTTTCACTTATAGTCTTACTTCAATACTTCGCTTCGTTTGATCCCTTTTGACAAATTTTCTACTTTACTTTGTTTATCACAAATCAAATTCAATTCCAATTCCATTTACTAACAAATTTGAAATGAATGTCAGCATTCAATTCCACTTTCATTTACTTACAATTGTAAATTTATTTACTCAGTCACAATTTATTTTCCACCTTAATAAATTTTATTCCATAACTATTTTTATCAGGTTTCAAAGTCTTTCCAGCATTTCAAAAATCATTTTTGAAATCAATAATCCTTTGAATTTCAAAATCCAAACCCAGTTTTCCAAACAACTTCCTTTTAAAATAATTTGGCAGCAATTTCTCTCCTAGAAACTCGAAAATGAACATCGATGATGTCGCAATCATCATCGGAATTATTTTCCAGCGACCAAAAAGAGTTTAGTGCTTTCACTCCTTTAAAACATTCTTCCAAAACCTTCAAAACCATTTCCAAATCAAGGGGATTTAATTTCCAAAATTTTCCAATTTCAAATCCTTTTGAAAACAATTCCAATATTTTTTTGGAATTCTATTTCAAATTATAAATCACATTTACAATTTATATTTACAAATACCATTTGTATATGGATTTTATTCCTTAGCTTTATGATTATGATTTAAATTTCTTATTCAACTTTAATGATAATAATTTAATACTATCACTTCCTAACATCCAAGCAACCATTTACTATAATAATATACAAAGATTATTTCCTTTATATACAAAATAGTTTTGGGTAAAATTATTTTATTTACCCTAATTTAAAACAATACTGTGTTGGTTTATCTTGTTTAAGAGTTTAGAAACTCCTATCAATACAGTTAGCTAGACTGCACCGACCAGAATCTATAAACAATCAACTGATAAGTCAACACAATATAAAACAATTTTATATTCACTAACAAATACGCACTCATATCTATTATTACATTCAAACTCATTCTAGAGTACTACTGACTCTATCTCTAATGAGTAATCCCCACCAGAGCCATGGTTGTCGCTTAACCAAATGCTCTGATACCACAACGTAATGACCCGATTTTTTTCGAATTTCGAAAGTCGACATTATTACGTCCACTGTATCAACTGCCGAACCATCGAGTGCCGGAAAACCAAACCATTAGGGTTAAAGAAGAAGATAGAAGAAGAAAACAGAAAAAACAACTCACATTTCGCAATGGAACAACGTATAATAGATAAATGAATAATCTTTAAAAACAAAAGAACTGTATATGTTTTACATCACAACATCATCAGGGTACAACAACTTACATAGCACACAACTGGACAATTATATAAACTTGTCCCTACAATTGAATACACGGGAGAAAAGATAATAGTATACAGAAGTACATCTCGCCATCCATCTCGTCTCTTGAGCTCCACAACACCTCCTGAATTCCGAAATGACTTGATAACCTGAATCTAGGCTGCCCGTGTGGAAAATTATAGGCACCCAGATTTTAGGAAGGGAACAATAAACTCCGGGTAAGTCATGGAACTGGTGTGAGAAATTAAAAACAGTTATTTTCACAAAGAAAATAAAAGGAAACCCGCTATGCTTTTGGAAAATGAAACTGCCATAAGGCCTCCCGCCGTGCACACAATGTAAACGCACACTTGGAGGAGATTTCTCCTTATGACAGTCAAAAATGCTTGATACGTAAAAACCTTTTGATATTATTATTTATGCATAGTGCAAAAAACATTTTGGAAGTATAATATTAATCTTAGCCAGCATACAGCTTTTCATCTTATGCCTACTATAGCTACCATGTTCAATAGCATGTTACAGCCACATTCCATGGCAGGTTATACAACTAAAACCGTACAGGGCACGTATTGTTTCTTTAGATTTCTAACAAATGGTCAGGCTAAGGAACTTCCTTACCGAAATGGGTTACGCCTCTAGAAGGATGCCTCGAGAACCTAACCGGATTTCTGCTAACACAAGGCCGACGCTACCTCACGCTTTAACCAAGTTGTAACTAAGTAACTACCACACAAGTATGCCATCCCCCGGTCGTTACCGACCTTTATCCGAGGATCCTCAACCAAAATGCAACATCACACAGTAACAAATTTATAGTGTCCACATGAGTTTAGTATCCGGGCTCCATACCATGATACCGCCCTTTATCCAGAAGAAAATAGGCATACCCTAGGAGCGCGACCCCTAAAAATCTTGCTGCAACATTCCTGTTTCGACCACTTCCGGGTTGTGAGGCTCGACGAAGTCTCGTCCACAAATCTACGCTTTTCCACAAAGCCATGTTTCAATCAACAAATGATCAGCAGCACTTTGTATGCCACATTACCAAATTAGGAATGTATCAGTAGTAACCATCAACTATATAACCTCTGAGCTCGTACGTCTCAGAGAAGGGTGTTAAGCTAAGAGAATAAATCTCCGCCACTAAACAGAAATGTATTTAATAGAGACCAGCTTTACATCTCAAAGTATAACGTCAGACACACATCCATACAAGTCTGTTCCGGTTTCAAACAGAACCGAAGGCACTTCCAAAGAACCTCTTGCAATCCGGGTATTCACAATCCCGATTGGACTTCCCATCACTTAGGGAATCTCTAACCGGCACGACTCAATGCAGAGACAATCGACTGGTAATCCTTCGCTTTCGAAAATACCCAGTCTTCAACACCATCTTCAAATACAATCTCATTTCATCGTATCATTATTCGGAATGGGTTTTATGATATAAAGTCCTCTTCCGGCTTAATCTGTTTACCTGCATCCACAGATGTTAGCACAACAATTAAATACCCATTCCACTTCGAGGTGGAATATCGCGATATATGGGCTTTATAAAATGTCATCCGTTATTATGCGGCGCATGGGGTCTATGCGGGAAATCAACAACTCAAAATACGTATATAATACCGATTCCACTTCGATGTGGAATATCGCGGTATATGGGTTTAAATATAATATCATCCGCTATTATGCGGCGCATAGGGTCTATATCAATCCAACAAATAACAACCATCATCCAAGCAACATCCAAAAATTTAAATAAACTATTTAAATTAAATCAAGTATCCAATTGAGTGAGAAGTTCTCACCTTTAACTATGCATGCAACCCATTTTCATTCCTGCTTGATTTCTTTTAGATTTTGACCTTGTATAAAAAATTATACAATTCATTAATATTCTAAATAATCGAATAATCCAATTTTCGTTTGGTAATTTTAATTACCCAATGATTTTATTTTAAACCAATTTTTTTAATAAATTTATTTAACTAAAAATAAATTTAAAACTAAGTTTCCTTTTTAAATAATCTTTAATAACCAAAATAATTAATTAATTAAACTAATTATTCACCTTCGAACATTTTTAATATCCCTATATATATTTTCCAAAGTCTTATCTAAAATTACACACACACACATACATATATATATATATATATAATTTACTTTCCTTTATATACATACATAAAAAGAACAGAGCTGCCTTTTCTTTATCTTTCGAAATCAACATTTTTATCTTTAAAAATCTGTATATGTATAAATTCGGGAATCTGCATTCATATGCCTAATTATTACATTTCATTACCTAACATATATATAAATCTTCTAAATCACTGTTTAAGTAAAACACGCTGTTATATAATTTTCTACTAACGAACATGCAATATTTTTCTTTGATTAAAAACATGTTTATTACATAAAAATTTAAACAGACAGAAGTCTATACCTTATCGAACATCGACAAATCCAGATCGAAACCCTCCTCGATGAACGTGTGCGACCCTAGCCTTCCTGACATTCGAACCCAGGCCACACGAACCCTAGCTACCCCGTGAATATGTAGCCCTGTCGCCACCCTTCTGCCGAACCCAAAGACCAACCCACGCCCACGCCTATGCCTTAAAGCCGCCGACTACAACGAACCCCCTGCCCATACACTCGCCGCTCATAGACATCGCGGCATGCCACGCGAATCACAACGCCAATGTGCTTCGCCCACGACCGCGACATCGGCCACGCACTCACCTCTAGACTTACACACTAGCGCCGCCCTTCGAGAAACAGTGAATCGCCCTAAATTTCATGCGACTCCAAACCTTTCTTGACCGGCTTCGGCCATCTGATTTTTTTGAGGAGGAACGATTTATTTTCTCGGCCATTAACATTCGAACTTGATTTTGATTATTCAAATTGAATTTTTGGTCACGAGACTATGATACCAAAATGAAGAAGCTCGACCAGTTGATTCTGATTTGAACGAAGACAGTTTTTTTATTTTCTTTTTAATTGAACAAGATAAAAAAAATTCAACACGTGTTCATTTGATAGAGAAAATAAGCCAGGTGTTCGAAATGAAGAAACGTGTTGAATTTGCCCTGAGAAAACATTATATTAAATACATATATTTCATTTTGAAATTTTAAATTTAAATCGTTAGAAAACGAAGCCAAAAATCACGATCTCTAATCGAGGCATGTTGCTTGGCGTTTATAATGTTAAACCCCTATTTGAACACAATGGAAAAGGTTTCGAGTCCAAACTCGATCATATGGAGAAGATAGCTTTTTGGACCAATTATAATATTAAAATTTCGATAAAATTTTCAGCGTGTTTGCTTATCGTACGATCATACGACAATTTCAAATGCTACAGAAATTGAAATCTGATAATAAAACATTATTACAAATACAATGGAACTGATTTCGTCGAATCCCGAGATTGTGCCTCGAAAGGCTATTTTTAAATATCGATATAAACGATATAAGTTCAAAACTACACAAAATATTTCCAAATCCGATTCTGAAGCTTCCATTATCTTCAGTATTATCAATATGAATTTTCTAAGCCAAAATATTATTTTTAACAAGCACAAATTAAAGATTCAAATTTTTATCCAACTTTAATAATTTAAATTCAATAATTTAATTGCCAAATCCATTCTGGTAATTTGAAATTCAAGTTAAATCATCATTCAAATATCTAAAATCAATTAAATATTTCCAATTTCAAATGTTCAAAATTCAGGGTCATCACAACTAGCTTGATAACTTTTGTTATAAGAGAACTCTACTAAATGCAAATGATTTTCCCAAGAGCCTCCAAAGTCCAGAATACATGCCTAGAGAAGATCATCCAAAACACGGCTGACCCTTTCCATCTGTCCATTAGTTTGAGGGTGATGAGCAGTGCTTAATTTATCCTGGTTCCTAAATCTATTTGTAATGCTTCCCAAAACTGACTAGTAAATATCGGATCTCGATTGCTCACTATACCACTTGGAACTCCATGCAATCATACAATCTCCTTCATATATATATCAGCAAGGCTTATAGTGGTCCTTGTTGGCTTAACTGGAATGAAGAGCACTCTTAGTTAATCGATCTATGATAACCCTAATGCCTTCATTCCTTTTCCTCGTTAGAGGTAATCCATCAATGAAATCCATACTTGATCCCACTTCCAAACTAGAATATCTAGCGGCTTAAGTAACCCTGCAACTTTCTGTCGGTCGCTTTTGACTCGTTGACAATTTACGCATCTGCTAACATAAATAGATATGTCTCTTTTCATACTTCTCCACCGTAATATGCGCTTCATATCTTTATACATTTTGTTAACTCCTGGATGAATGCTGAGTTTGGATTTGTGACATTCTGCTAGCACCTCTTGCCTAATATTTTCCATATCTAGAATACAAATTCACCCATTCAACCATAACACTCCGTTTTTATCCACCTCAAAGCTTCAATTTCTTCCTTCTTCAGTTGCCTTAATGAAGTTTTCAAACTATCAATCTTCTCTTTGTTTGTTGGCTATTCTTTCCAAAAGAGTTGGAGTTACTACCAAATAAGAAATAGTAGCATAATTCCTACTTAACGCATTAGCTGCTGCGTTGGCTTTCCCGAGTGTGTATAAAATATCTAGAACATAAGATGCGAGAAATTCCAACCAACGTTGCTGCCTCACGTTTAAATCCTTCTAAGAGAAAAGATACTTTAAAGATTTATGATCCATAAAGAGCCCAAACTTCTCGCCTAATTAAAAGAGGAATTTTATATACTAAGGTCAATTCAAAGTTTTAATTGAAAAAAAATTTGAAAACCTCTTACCCAACAAATAGTGTCTCCATATTTTTAATGCGAACACCACGGCTAATAATTCTAAGTCGTGCGTTGCATAATTCTTCTCATGAACCTTCAACTGTCTACCTACATAAGCAATCACCTTCCCTTCCTGCATCAGAATGTACCAACTCCTTTTCCTCAAGCATTTGTATAAATAGTTAATCCATTATTTCCATTTATGATTGCTAGCACTGGAGCAGTTGTTAATCTCTTTTTGAGTTCCTAGAATTCTGCTTCACATTTAGGAGTCCAGATAAACTTGGCATCTTTCATAGTCGACTTCGTTAGGTGGTAGGCAATCTTTGAAAAGTCTTGAATGAATCTCCTATAATATCCTGCCAAACCTAAGAAGCCACAAACTTCTTTAGGAGTTTATGGTTGCTTCCAATTTAGAATAACCGCAACTTTTACAGGATCCACTAAAATCCCATCCCTCGACACTATGTGTCCAAGGAATCTTACCTGCTTCTCCAGAAATGGCATTTTAAGAATTTTGCTTTAAGCACATTATTTCTCAATATCTCTAACGCACGTTTTCTAGATGCCTTCTATGTTCTTCTTTTGTCATAGAATAGATAAGGATATCATCGATAAAAACTAACACAAATTTATTAAGTACATATCTAAATACTCTATTCATAAGGTCTACGAAATAAGTGGTTGCATTGATTAGCCCGAATGGCATAACCACCCACTCGAAGAAAATGTTTGGACCTTTGAATGCAGTTAGATGGATACATTCTTCTACAATTCGTAGATGATGGAATCCTGTAGCTAGATCCATTTTCTAGAATAGCCAAGCACCATGTAATTGATCAAACAAGTCATCTATTCGAGGTAGAGGATTCTTGTTCTTAATTGTTTGTTTATTCAGATCTCAGTAATCAACGCACAACCTTAGAGATCCATTTGACTTGGTGACAAAAACTATTACTGATCCCCAACTTGAACGACTCGGCCTTATCAGTCCTTTCTTTAACAGCTCTTGAGTTTTTTATTTAACTCCACTCTCTCCTTTGGAGCCATCCTTTGGTTTCGTTGTTTAATTGGGATCGCGTTGGAAATCAAGTCAATACGAAATTCGATTTCTCGATGTAGGGGTAAACTTTTTACTTCTTTAAAAATATTGGAAATTCTATAACAATAGGTATGGTTCCTAATCCTTTCTTGGATGAGTCTAATGCATATATAAAATCTCCCCTCCTTGGACTAAGTCCTTCGCAAGATATTTTCATAAACCTCCTGAAAATGGTCCATAAGGTTATCGTCCTACTAATGCAATCGAAACAGCTTTATACTTAGTTAACCAATCCATAACGAGAAACATTTCGAATCCAATGAAATCTAAGACAAATAGGTCAAATGGAAATTTATGGGACGAGTGGGAAATTTGGACTTTTTCACAATTCATACAAAGTTAGAGTACAACCTATAGGATTCATCACACAAATAGGGGTATCAACTATTTTAGGTTCAAGTTTTAATTATTCTGCAGTTTTCTTAGAAATAAACTATGAGAAGCTCCCGCATCATGCAATACTCTAATAAAATATATTCAATAAAAGTATTACCTTCCAAAACTCCCTTCCCCTTCATATCTTAAGAGGTTGAAGGCTTGTCCTTAATTATGTAGACCTTAGCTTCCTCTACCTTCCTTATGATTGGGCAATCCTTAATCATGTGTCCCAGCTGATGACAATTATAACAGTACGATGGTGGCTTATGAACCTTAGGGTTCTTGCAATGACTCGACAGGTGGCCCTTTTGTTGGCAATTGTAACAGTAGCCTCTTTCAAATAGTTACCATTGGCTCCTCGTCTGGATTTGCCTTGACCTAGCTTTTTCCAATTTTGATTAAACTTCCTCTTCTTCCATTTGTTGGGGTTATTGTTATTGGTCTGAGCTACTACTGACTTCATCTTGTTCAATGTCTCATAACGGAATCCTATATCCAACAAATCTATAAATGACCTCTTAATATGGGCAGTCATCCTACTCTAGTATTTCTCATTCATCCCGAAATAAAATTCTCATTCCTCTTCAAAGGTGTATTGATTAGACCTGGACCAAAATATGATAATTCATTGAAATTATTAGCATACTCTTCAATAGTCATTTCATCTTGCTTTAGATCCATAAAGCTTCAAGACGATATTTTTTGGATGCTGGCATGTACTGCTCCTCCAAAACTTCCTTAAATATTTCCCAAGAGAAAGTGTCCTTTGACTCACTTAGGGTAATGGACTCCCACCAAGCCAAAGCCCCTTCCTGTAACTACCATGAGGCCAAGAACCTCTTTTGCTCATTACTGATATCCAATGCCTTAAAGATCCCTTCGCATGATTTAATCCAAGCTTGTACTTCAATAATAACTTCTTAACCCTTGAATGGTTTTCCCCCTAAGCTGGTTTATTCTTGCAGAATGTGGCAAAATTAACTTGGGGTTGTATGGGAGCTATTTCTTCTACAGCGGCGGTTTGAGCTTGTCCGTTAGTTGTTATGGTTCTGCTATTTCCCCTTCTTCATCCTCTACCGATGCTCATTTCTTACTACCTAGATTTAGTAAAATAACTTTAGAATACGAAACCAAAATTATGTTTAGGAATGGATATATAGCATAACTTTTATTCAGGTAAGGATTTTAAAGGCACACTCTCAAAGTTTTAACTCATTCTAAGGCATTACTAACCCTATCTCTAATGAGTTATATCCCACCAAAGCCAGGGTTCTCGCTTAACCTTCATCTCTAATACCAAATGTGAAGACCCTTCTCCTCAACTCTAAGAAATTGACATTAATATATCCACTGTATTCATGTGCCTTAAATCCAAGTGCTGCGGAGGCAAATTTCCAGTGGTGAAGTAAAGTAAAAGATAGAAACACAAATTCTCACGTTACGTTAAATAGATAAATAATACATACAGCTACCATCACTAGGGTACATCAGAGTTTTGTATGCACCAACCCAGCCAGGAACTGTTATAACTACTTGCTCTCACATTTGTTGGCATTACGAACTTATATACAGTGGAAAAAAGAGATAGACAAACCCCATCGGGTGCTCCAGTTTCATGCTCCAAAAATCTCTTCTAGCAAGCTCTTCCCCAAAATACTCCAAAACAAAATCCTGACTACTTGGCTACCCAGAAAAATAGGGTACCTGAGTTTAAAGGGAAAACAAAAGAAACTCTGAGTCAGTCATGGGACTGGTGTGAGAAACCAAAATACGTTGTTTGAAAAAAAAGGTATCTCATAAGACCACGCGCATATAAATATGGGACGGGTTTTACCTTATGATAACTAAAAATTTTACGTCAAAATACTTGATATTATTTTTAATGACATATCGTTGGAACCATTTGCAAATAAACTTATCAATCTTAGCCGAAATAATTATCATTATTAAATTCCAGCATACTAGGCTCTACAAACAAAATGGTAGGCACTTATTGGAGAATGGATTCCATACACATGACCTGGTGAAGGGGCTACCTGCCGGTTGTACATCTCTAGAGGAATGTACCGAGGCCCAACAGATGGTCCTCTACCAACACAAGACCAGACTACCTCTTCCTAGATAGTACCAAATATGTCATCACCTCGGTCGTTACCGACCTAACCGAGATGTCTCTTAGCATACACCACAATAGCTTAAACTGAACGTCATAGCGGGTTGAAATATATCCCAAAGGGGATGATCATACCCTAATGGTTGCGAACCACATAGCCTCATCACATCTACCATGTTTCGGTCATTTTCATTTGTAAGGCTTGAGGTAATGATTACCTTTCTAATTTTAAATCATCTTTCTTTGAATGCCACACTGCCATACCATGGTAATACAACTGATTTCTACAAATATATAACTCCTGAGCTCATACGTCTTAGGAAAGGGTGTTAAGCTAAGAGAAGTTGTCTTCTCTGCCACCAAACAGATGAAACATTCATATAGATCACTTATGTAACTAGGAATGCAATATCATACAATCGTCCATACAAGTTGTCCAGGTACAGGACAAACCGAAGGCACTCTCCTACCACATCCTGTCGAGAATTTACCCTAGGAGTAGTAGCGATTATTCCTTACATCAGATATTTCATAACGAAGAAACTACCGCTACTGTATATTGGGAGTTTATCCCTAAATGATCAACAAGTGGTCCTACATTATGAAAATCCCAGTATCATATCTATAGCTTCACTTCGAATACGTAAATTGGTTCGAAGTGGTCTTCGGAAAGGAATCATCCAGATCCGACCTTGGTTTCTTCGAACCAATCATCGATAAAAGAGGTCAAGTGAAATGGAATCGTTATTTTAATTGATTAAGTTCTTTTTATCAAAATCTCTTTTGGAGATATATATTTATAAAACACTCTTTCTGGCATATGGAAAGATTAAACCTCTCTTATAAAATCCTTTAATAACTTTTAAACTCTTTGTACTAAGAATAAACTCGAAATCGTTTCACTTTTCATTTTCGAAGATATTGATCCGAGTAAAGAAAATTCACAATTTCCTTCCCCAGGCCTGTTCGGATAGCCCGAGAGAGCAGGAAACTGGTTTTCCAAACGCAAGCTATACACTATCTCTTTGACAACCAAAAGGCGGTAATGTTATTTGATCGACTCTAAATCTTTAATCACTCAAAAAATTCTTTAATTCATGTTTTAAAATACTTCATAAACCATTTACAACATTTATAAAAGATTTGTAAAATAATTGTTAAGTTTAAAGCTAAAATTCAAAAGTTATAGAAAAATTGTTGTGGAAAAGTCCTACGGAAAGTGTCGTTTTAAGCTATATTGATCAAGCAAATTTTTATTATTTGAAAATTCATTTTTAGTAGTCAAATCGCTTTTAATACATTTTAAAACATTTATGAGATTTATTCCACATTTTAAAACAATTTTAAAATATCATTTTCAAAGAAATCCAGTTTTGGATTCCAAACTGCAAAATCTAGATTTTTCAAAAACTTATTTTACTCGTATTTCAAAATCTACTTATCAAAATCTTGATTTTCTTTCTTCATTTGATAACTATAGATATAATAGTTTAGAAATTCTTATCTTGAAGAATTTCAAGCTATGTTCCAACTTTTACCCTTGTTTGATTTTTATAGCGCGAAACTGCGAACTAAGTTTACGCGGCATGCTTATTTTTAACTAAAATTTCCATTTCCTTTCAAACTTCACCAAAATACTTTTAAAAGTTTATGAAACATTTCAAGTACATTTTAAACCAATTTTAAGAGATTTAAAAATTCCATATACACGATTTCATTAATTCAAGGAAGCTGATTTCCTTTTATGTTTGTCGACGTTTATATTCATGAATTGCAGATAATTTCAACATTCATATAAAAAAACAAAATTGATGAATAAAGCATAATAAACATCCATTTGTAACATCATATCATCATCTAACTTATAGTATAGAAATTTAGGAGCACCCACATTGGATTTCCAATGATTCTCGAAAAAATGTTATAGCTCCGCTATTCGAGTTTCGAAGCTCAGTATTCTTCGGATTTTAGATCCTTAATGTCTTGACCACGCCTTAAGGAAGCTAAGGGGTGCACGGCCTAGGGTATAGTAATGAATTGGCTCGGCCTATGATGAAATGAAGAGGAGTTTATGAAGAACGAAGGGAAATGAGGAGTTTTTGGATCGTTTTAAGGTTTTTTAATCTATATAACTACAGTTCATTATTTTAGTTTTTTTTAAAAATAATTTTTGACATTATTTCTTTTAGATCGGAAGCCATTAATGAGGGAAAAAAAGCTTGAAAATGTTAAGAAGAAAATGAATGAAAAAAGTGAGAAAAGGGTAGGGTATTTGTAGGAAAAAAGAAGGGTGTAAAGGAAGACATGTAAACACCACTTTTTCAAGCTTCTCCAACACACCATCCCCTTCAAAATACACTGCTAAAGCCATACCCCACATGTGCACATCACTTCCATCATCTCATGTGCACATATGTTGACTTATAAAGGCTTAAGGAGTAAGTTTGCTTTAAAATATCTTATACATTTTATATTATATCTTTAACCTAATTTTATATATCTATGTTTATGTGCATGTTTTTATGTATGTACATATACATGCATATGTGTATGTAACATATACTTACAACGTTGCACCACTTCCATACGTTGCATCATTACAAATCCCGATTCCGTTCTTCGGTCGTATTTTCTCTTTTAAATTTCTATGCATATTTTTGTAAACAAATTTTGAAAATAAATTTTTCTATCTTTCTTAACTAATAAAAATGAACATATTTTATTTATAAAACCATATAAATTATTATAATTAATTCTCACAAAATTATTTTTATTATCGATAAAGCTAAACGATCATTTATTTAAAGAGATATATTTACGGGTCGTTACACTTGGTATCACAACTTAGGTTACCCCAATATCCTATATGTTAAGAAAGTATGAGAGAGCATACATGTATTTTTATCAATAAGTATAAACATAAATAAGGAATTAAAAGTATATACGCAAGAACCACTTTGAATTTTCGGTTGTATTTTCTGTCTTTTAAAGCTGTTAATAAACCCCACTTATAGATAGTCGAGATTGATAACCACATCGGAGTGGATATAGGAGATACATTCATAGGTATTCCATGCGTGAACCTTCCACTTTAGTTCCGTCGGTACCTCTAGGCTAGAGCACAAGCTAATGTTAAAATAGAGAGGGCTATGCCATAACAACAGTGTGTAGCTCATGTTAATCCACTTGTTATGGGATTTTCTAAACTATACAGAGACTTATGAAGATTAGGTAGAAAACCTTATGTAGGGAGTGAATCTTTTGTTGACAAAAAGGCGTAGTTACACATATATAAGTAGAATTTTGGGATATTAGATCTGGATGATTCTGGTAGAAGGAAGCCAGCTTATTGGCATTTACAAGCAGAAGCTCTAAACTGGTGGGATATTATTATAGTGGAGATGAATGAAGAAGAAATAACTTGGTGAGATTTTAGGATGTGTTTTGAAGCTAAGGTTCTATCAATGGCCGAGCAAGGAGTTTGGTTAACGAAGTTTATACATCTATAGAAAGAATACATGTTGGTGAAAGAGTACGTGAGCCTATTTAATGAGCGCTGGATTTGGATATGATTTAATATATACTTCGTATAAGAAGGCTTTGAAGTCCTATGAAGGGCTAATGAAACCTCTTCAAAATTTGTCCCTAAGACACATTTTGATGTGAGCTACTCATGAGAGTTTAATGGAAATGACATTCTTAAATACCATTTCTAAGGAAGAAGCTAAGAGTGAATCAAAGAAGCAAGGTGAAGAAGAAATTTAGTTAGAAAGTAGAAAGAGATAGAAGTCAAAGGAGAACAAGAGAAGTCAAAAAGGTAATATGCGACATGCAAAAAGTGCAATACGAAGGGGCACATAGTGAAGAATGCACAGTAGGCACATGTAAGATTACATGCTACCATTGCAACCAATTTGGATAGGTGAAACATCACTGCACGGCTTTAGGCCAAAGTGGACTAGCCGTATAAGCTTATGCACTAGAAGCAACCCCTATTTATAGTAGACCACCGATGGTAGCTAAAATGGGATAGATGGTCATCATGGAAGGTGCATTATTTATTTTTGATTTTCCTATTCACACTTCTTTTTATATAGGAGCATCGCATACCTTCATACTTAGATAAGTTGCAAGTAGAGCCTTATATTGTGCATGACTCTATTATAGTGTCGAATCTTACTGGAGGATCAACCTATTTATCTATGGTTTGTCAAAACCTACAATTAGCTATATGCAATGTGGACTTCCTTTAGGATGCATATGTACTTTATTTATTGAGGTATGGACTAATTTTGGTAATGGGCTGGATGTCATATTAGGGTCGGTGTTAGATTGTGATAGCGGGGTGATTATTATAAGGCACATTGGAGGCAAGAGTTAGATGTATACCATGAGCCCAATAGCTTTATAATGTGGAATTACCATATTCAGTAGACTTATTGTCTAATGAATTAGTATTGGTCCCGTTAGTTCAAGAATTCCTAGAGATTTTGCAGAAGTTTGGGGTTTACCACCACGAGGGGAAATTGAGCGTGGGGTTTGATAAGGACATAAGGCCTATTGTTATGCCGCTAAGACATATGGCTCCAAAAGAAAGAGGGGAGTTGGGTTGACAAATTTTTGAATTATTTCATAAGGGATTTATTTGTAGGAGTATTTCCGAGTGGTTCTTTGAGGCCGTGCACTAGTTATCGAGAATTAAACAACCCCGAGGAAGCAAAATTTCTACCTATTGCCTCACATAGATGATCTAGTTGATCAGTTAGTTGGAGTGAAAATATTTTCTCTGGTTAACTTGGCCATGGCTTTCGATTAGTTGAGAGTGGTGAGTGATAGTATTTTTAAGATCGCTTTTTGTATACCAAACAGAGTATTTGAGTAGTTAATCTTACCTTTTAGACTAATTAATTCTCAGGCCTATTTTGTTGATTTGATATGTAGAATATTTGAGGAACAGTTAAATAATTACATGGTAATCTTTGCCAATGATGTCCTTATTTATTTAGAAAGTAAAGAAGAGCATGGAGAACATTTAAGAATTGTCCTTAATGTGTTTAGGAGACATCAATTAAAAGAAAAATTCTCTAAGTGTTATTTTTGGAGAAGAGAAGTTCGCTTTTTGGTCTATGTGGTTTCTAATCATGGATTCTCCATGAATTTAAGTAAAGTAGTAGTGGTCCATGATTTGCGCATTCTAAAGAATGCTACAAAAGTCTAGAGTTTCCTTGATTTAGCATGTTATTATAGAAATTTCATCAAAGACTTCGCTAAAATCTCAGTGCAATTAACTAAACTGACCAAGAAGAATCAAATCTTCTCATGAAATGCAGAATGCAAACATGCATTTTTGAGTTGAACGAGATATTGGCTAGTGCACTAGTGTTGACTATTCCATATGGCACGAAGCCTCTTACTTTATATAACGATGCATGCGATAAGGAGATAGGGGCAATGTATATGCAAGAAGGAAGGGTAGTAGCGTATGGTAGTAGGAAGTTGTGAGGAATTATCTTGCTCATGACCTCAAATTGGTACCTACTGTCTTTGCACTTAAGGCTTGGATACATTATCTACTAGGAGAGAGATGTATGCGAACCATAAATCTATCAAGTACTTACCTTTCAATAGGGATCTAAATCTAAGCCACCATGTAGACGGAGTTTCTAGGCTCATATGAATTTGGGACTGCATACACCCTTGAAAAAGGGAACGAAGTGGCAGATGCTTTGAGTTAAAAGTGTGCTACATTAGATTCCATACCATTGGAATGAAGATAGTTGGAGTATATCTCCGAATTTGATTTCAGACCAACATTGGAATTAGTTCCTAGATTGTTGGATGCTTTGAAGGTTTATCCGAAACTTATAGGCCGCACTGGTTCTAATTAACGGATGGATGGGACGTTGATGGTCATTATGGATCTATTGGAGTAAGGAGTGAGATCTTCTCATTTGGATACCAGTAACTTAAAAGGGTACTTGAGGAGAGATGGTAGAATTCGTATATTAGTGATTGGAGAACTGATTGGTGAAATTTTACCAAAATCTCACCATTCTACGATGATTATTTCATCCCAATGGAGAGAAGATGTGTAGGGACATGAAGAGAGTATTATATTGGCCAAGGATGAAAATGTAAGTGGCAGAATACATTACAAAATGTTTGACTTGTCAATGAGAGTATTCAGATCATAAATTATCTATTGACCAAGAGCACTCATTTCATTCCAGTAAAAAGAAAGCGAACAACAATGACATTAGCAATTTATATGCTCAGGAGGTAATCTGATCATATGGGATTCCAGTCAGCAGAGTTACCGATGAAGATCCACTTTTCACCAGTTAGTTTTGGAGGTGTCTTTTGGATGCTTTAGGGACTAAGCTGAGCCTTAGCACTGCATACCACCTACAAATAGATGGACAAAACTGAAAGGATAAATAAGTATTAGAGGAAAGAGATTATATTTTGGACTTTGGTGGAGCTTGGGAAGACTATTTACCACTATTTAGTTTACGTACAATAATAGTTATCGGGCTAGCATAAGAGGGATTGAAGCTTTTTACAGATAACCTCAAAAATCCCTTTCTTGATGATGGGAGGCGACCAATAAAATTATACTTGGACCTGACATGATTAAAGACAGTACTAAAAAGATTGATTTAATATGTTATAGGATGAAGACTACTTAATATAGGCAAAAATATATGCTGGTAGGGGAGGTGGAGATCTAAAGTTTGTAGTTTGTGACATGGTGTTTGTAAAGGGAGCATGTTATGAGATTTGGTAAATCAGAAAAGTTGGCATCTCAATTCGTTTGGGCCTTTTCCAATATTGGAAAGAGTGAGGAAGTTAGTGTAACGACATTTTATCACTTTTATTTTTGAAATATTTAATAAGTTTCAAATATTTAATTTGGGTTTTTATAATAAAATCTATATTTCAAATAATTGTTCTATTTTTAATTACGTATTTTTAGTTTAATTTATAGAATTTTTCCATAATTTTTAATTTGGAAAATATTTAAATTTTCGATTAACGTATTTTATAGCAAACATTGACATTTTTGACACTTCATAGAATAAGATACGCGTCTATTTTATTGTAATTTTATGATCTTTTCACATTGTTGTATGTGATAGTATTTTCATTTCCATCATTCGCGGCTCATACGCATATAGGATATTCTGTAGAGATGTACCCCAAAACTTTTAAAATAAAAATTAAAAAATAAAAATTAAAAAATAGAGAAAAAAATCAGCCAAAAATGTTTCACAAATCGTTCTCACTTGTTCTTTCGCCATTTCCTGCAGGTATTAGTTTCCTTTGCATTGAACTCTTATACTTTTGCATTTAATGTTTATCCTAGGCTAGAATTAATTTGTATCCATTTTACTTTATGTGGACAAGGAAAGCACGAACAAGCATAAATGAAAACACACTTTACATTCTTTCTCTAAAATGAAAATATACACATACAAAGGAGGTTGGATTCCATTATTTTTTCTTCCCTACATAAAAACAAGAATGGACAGCAAACATTATTCCATTTTCACAAAAGAACATATTTGACTTTTTGTTATCTACTTTCTTGCAAATATAACGACAAAAACTATTATTCCATTTATTATTCGAGAGAAGAGTTAGGGGATGGGTAGTTGTAGACAAGAAATGGAGAGAGAAAAGATAGGGATGACGTATTCATGGCTGGGTATGTGTGAGTATATGTGTGTGTTGTGAGGTTTGTTCACTTGTGTACTAACTGAGGTGGATATGCGTGAGTGTTGAAGGTATGAAGGAGCGGCCATGAGTTTTAGGGTGGTGCATAGCATGGCCGGGGATGGAGAGTGTGGCAGTGCATGTATGTGAGACTGAGGGAGCTATTTTTAAATGGATTATGGATGCTACTGTTGATATAAAATTAGTCCATATTATTATGTTCAATTGCAAGTGATGTGGAGGGGAGGAGAAACATGTGGAGGGGTTTTCTAGGCTTCGGTTTATAAAAGAACCAGCAGGCCTTGGCGGCAAGTACTTTGGTGAGGAAGTTTTGTTCTTATTGGGTTAAATTAGATTATCAAATTATGTCATTAAAATATAAAATATGATGTCTCATTAATACGAGATCCAATCGACCCATGGATTTTTGCATTGTACTCGTATTGTCGAATACAACATTGTAGCGTAACTTAATGATAGTTTTGGACAAGTACAAGTTTACGATATATGAATATGAACTGAATTTAGATTACGTATTTTTAATTAATAACATCGTTTAAATTTATATATGTAATATCCCCCTACTTGGGGGCCTAAAAATAACAACTATAGATGTTGCAGTCGTTCATAGTTATTAATCCTCGACGACCAAATAAGGTGATATTCGATACATTGATACATAGAAAAATATGGAAAAATTTAAACGACCAACAAAATCCACATTCCATTTCAAAATATTCCAAATTGATTACATAATCCCAGTTCACAGACCACGTTCAGATAACATATAACTATTACAAAATACGCCAAGAGCGACATATGAAGATGCCCCGCTGATTTAACGGTGTATATAATATGGCAAGAAAACAAATTTGCCTTTACAATCAAAACACACAGCAGAAATAAAAGAACACTAATAACAGCTTGTTTCCTGCACGTCCTCGGAAGCTTTATTAGTCTAAAAGAACACCTAGAAATGTTAACTCTCAACCTACTCAAAATCATTTGAGTACCCGGGAGTTTAAGGGAAAAACAAAAAATTTGAGTCAGACGTAAAGCCTCGTATGGATAATAATTTACCATCACAAACCATTAGATATCTACTGAGACCATGTCTCTTAGTGGAACTGGTTTCCCTACACTGGTATCATAAAACATTTATAAAACTATGCACTGGGCTTTTACATCCACAGTGGTTAAAACATAGTATTTCAAAACATTATGATGATATACAAAGCAAGTAAATCAAATCTGTATTACCCATCCCTATTCATTATGACTACCTATCTCAGTTATATTGTCTAGGGTTACTATTAACCTGTTAATTTTTTATAGACTATCTATCTTTCATAGTTTTCATGGGATCACTAAGAAGCTATTGATAACTCCAATATCTTTTCTCTAATCCTTGTTTTCATGGGGTAACTAGGAACCTATTGGCTAACTGTTAATATCTTACCCCGGATATAGTTTTCATGGGCAGACTATGAATGTATTGGTCCCTACCAATATCAGTCATAGTTTTCATGGGTTGACTATGAACCTATTGGCTCCTGCCAATATATTTAGTTAAACATAGTTTGCATGGGCTTACTGTGAACCTATTGGTCCCTCCCAATTTCTTTAATTTAGGTTTTAATATTTCTTAAATAATATTCACTACTGGACCAAACTAACTTGTTATTCTTCCCTTCCCTAAAATACTGTTATGGGTTTATAACAATGTTCATAAGTATATGAAGAAGTATTCATAACAAAAAATGATACCATCCCTTGTGGTTTATCAACTTCTTTATATATATCTTGGTTAAACCCTTTAACCTTTATAATCAATGAAAACCTCTTCATTTCAAAAACCCTTTGTATACTTATGCCATGGTTATTCCTTTAAATTGATATTGGGTTTAAGTTTTGAAATTTTGAAACATCTCTTTTGAAACCTCTGAATGACTTCCGTCGAAAGTATATACTTCTTTTCAAAGCATAGTAAACGTACCTTTCAATGGTATCAAAATGTTCTTTAAAACATAGCTTAGACAAAAAAAATACCCTTTCGGAAGCATTGGTTTACTCTTTTAAAAACCTTGTTTGGGTCAACGTAGTTATATAAGAAAGTATATCTTTCAAAACTAATTATAAAATTGTTTGGGAAAAAGTTGATGGTGTCAAAACCATCTAGTCGAAAGCAACCATTCTTTAAATTGAAATTTCAAAGGATAGAGTCCAAACCTCCTTTCGACCCCGTTGCCTTCGAAACTATCGACCCCTTTCGAAAGCATTTAGGAAAAGGCTTATTTCAAATTAAAACAAAGAGAACCCTTTGACAGCATAGATAGCTTCAACAAAGTCGAAAGAAGAGATTAGCGGCTGGGTTTCGAATTGGTCGAAACCAATCCTTTCAAAAGCTCTTATTTAAAGAGGAAGGTACCCCTTCGTAAGCTAATATTTCAACATAATAATGTAACCTTCCGCAGAAGCTATTTATATAAATCTTTTCGAAAGCATATGTTTCGACTATGTCGAAAGCACTATGTAAGACAAAGCAAGAACATAGCTTTTGAAAGCAGAATATGGTTTCGACCCTAACGAAAGCATTACTTTCAACACCCTACCTTCCACTACCCACCAATTCACTTCGTACCAATATCATCGATACCATGGTTCCGACTATGTGGGTTTTGACTGAGATGGTTTTGACTAAGATGGGGCGGAGGTAAAGGAGTCGAAAGGTACCATTATTTGAGGCGAAACCTACTTTTCTAAATTAAAGGCTGAAATGTAGCAACTTTTAGTAATTACTTTATAACTGAATGTTTATCTATAAACCTTTGATTGGTTGTTGTATAACTTTTCAAATACTTTACAAAGATAACTTTTGCACTTAATCAGACCCAAATCAATGGAATCATAATGTTTAAGCCCTTCTATTAACAAAACCAGTATTTGCAAATAAGTCCTTCTCTTAAAATAATTTATTTTCCTTAGTAAATCAATTGGGAAAAATCATCAAAAATCACATAAATTCAATTTTATCATGTAATCAAACATGTTAAAATTTCAGATCGAGTTTCTTCTGGAAATACTCGAAATAAATTTTAAACCCAATTATGTCATATTTTCCTTTAGAAATTCATAATAAATTTTCTATAGCTCAAAAAATTATTAAGATTAAAACCCATCTCCAAAATCATGTTTTACTTAACACAAACATTTTCCATGGCATTCTAAAATCATAGACTCCCGGTTTTGCATCAAACTGTGCAAATTCATATGTGAATGAATAAAAGTAAATCAAACATAATTTAATTCAAGCATATTATCATCCATATCTTTATAAAAATGAATTTAATCATAAAATCGAAAACATATAATCGTAGAATAAAATAGAGATGGTATGAAATTATTATTCACCTTAGGACAAGGAATTTGAGAATTTTTGTTGATTAATCCTTCCGAGTTTTGATCCTTGGCTTTAGATTATAATCTACCTCTTTGATAATGGCCAGCTACTTAGGGTTTTTGCGTTTATATTTGCTTTGAGAAAAATGAACGTGAATAGATAAGAATGAGAAGTGTATAGCCATGTATAATGAAGTGGCTATTTTACTAATATGCCAACGTGTACCTTAATTGTCTAATAACCCAACTAAAGCCCATTTACTTTATTAATAAACACATCCCTATATATGGTTTGTTCGAATGTCGATCCCCTTATCATCATTATTCTATTTAATTTAGTTAATTAAATTTCCTAAATAATATTATCAAAATTAGGGATGTTATAGGCTTCCCACCTTAAATCATCCTCGAAATTCAGTAAGGACTAAATACTGAACATATCAATCGTCTGTAACAACTCCTAACAACCATATTAATCTAATTGACTAGCAACTATCTACATAAATCTAATACAGACATACCCTCAAAGTAAATCAGGATAAGTGTCTCTAATCCTGTCCTCTGTCTCCCAAGTACAGTCTTTCTCATTGTTGCTCCACTGAACTTTCACCAACCTGACTGTCATGTTCCTAAATCTTTTCTCATCTCCAGTGACAACCCGAACTGGTTGTTTAACAATAGACAAATTAGGCTCTACCACTAAGTCATCCAACCCTTTCGGAGGAATGGTAGTCTCTGGATCATGCACATACTTGCGAAGATGAGACACATGAAATACATTATGGACACCGGCCATATTGCTGGCAATTTTACTTTGTATGTGAGCTTTCTAATTTTCACCATAATCTGGAATGGACCAACATATCTTGCCGCTAAATTCCCTGATTTTCCAAAGCGTACCACACCTTTTATAGGTAATACTTTAATGAAATACTTATGTCTAACTCAGAATTCTTGGTCTTTACACCTCTTATCTACGTAACCCTTCTATCTGGACTGAGCCTCCTTTATCCTTCCTCGGATTGACTTAATCTTTTTTGACGCTTCTCTAACCAAATTCGGACCTAATACAAATTTTTCTCCAGTCTCTAACTAACGTAATAGTGATTTGCGTGGCCTTCCATACAAAGCTTCAAATGGTGCCATTCCTATACTAGTTTGATAACTATTATTATAGGAAAACTCAACCAAATGTAGGTGATCTTCCTAAGATCCACCAAAATCCAGTACATAATCGCTCAATAGATCCTCGGGTACTTTGTTAACTCCTCTCTATATACCCATCTGTATGAGGGTGATACGTAGTACTCATATTAAGCTTAGTACCCATCACTTCATGCAGACTCTTCCAGAATTCACTAGTGAACAATGCATCTCTATCACTTACTATACTAGTAGGAATTCCATGCAGTCTAACTATGTTCTTTAGGAACAACTTAGCTAAAATAAATGTCGTCCTGGTTGACCTAACTGGGATGAAATTGCTCTCTAGGTCAATCTGTCCATTATAACCCATATTCTTTAATTACCCCTATTTGTCCTTGGCAACCTGTCTATAAAATCCATAGATATCAAATCCCATTTCCAAACTGAATCACTAAAGGCTGAAGTAACCTATTTGGTTTTTGATGTTCAACTTTCACTTGTTAACAGTTTGCACACTGCATAACCCACAAGCCAACATCCCTCTTCATGACTTCCCAATAGAAGCTTCTCTTCATATCTTGATACATCGTAGTCCCTCCAGGATGAATCGTAGAGTTGGATTGGTAACATTCCCCAAGAACTTCTTTCCTCACATCATCAATATTCGGAACAAACAATCGTCCCTTCATTCGCAACCATCCTCTCTGGTCAAGGCTAAAATCCTTTAAATCATCCATCTCAGTTCCAACCTCAAGCCTTTTGATTCTCTCAGCTAACACTAGATCTCCTTGTGCTTAGAAGCAGTTTTCTCAATCAATACTGGTTAAACTTCTAAACAAGACAACCTAGCGGAATTTTGACTAGAACCAGTAGTCGATCTTAACTGCACATCATATCTAACTAAAGCTTGTAAATCTTTCCACTCTACCAACATAGCTAACACTACATTCTAATGGTTTCTGCTAAGAACATCTGCTATAATATTTTCATACTTTATACTCTATACCAAAATCATATGCAGCCAAAAACTCCAGCTATCTCTACTGCTTCATATTCAACTCCTTTTGAGAGAATAAATACCGTAAAGACTTATGATTGGTATAAAGCTCAAACCTCTCCCCTAGGAGATATTGTCTCCATACCTTCAATGCGAAGATCACTGCAGCCAACTCCAAATCATGAGTATGGTATCTAACTTCATGCGGTCTAAGCTGCCTGGATGCGTAGGCAATAACTTTAACATTCTACTTCAACACTGCTCCTAATCCAGTTTCATATGCATCGATATACACCACCAATCCTTGGTTTCCGTCTGGAACTACTAACACGAGTGCATTGGTCAAAAAATGCTTTAACTTAAGGAATGCTTCCTCACATTTTTCAAACCAAACAAATTTCTTCTCCTCCATGGTTAGCTTAGTTAAGGGTACTGCTATCTACGAGAAATCCTTAATGAATCTCCGGTAGTAGCCAGCAAGTCCAAGAAACTCCCGATCTCAATCACCATCACTTCCACTTATTAACAGCTTCGATCTTATCTGGATTGACAGGCAACCCTTTCTCTGAAACCACATGATCAAGAAACTTAATCTCTTTCTTCCCAAAATGATACTTGGAAAACTTTGCCTTAGTTGATTCTACCTCAGCGTCTCAAGCACAACGCTATGATGATCTTCATGCTCTCCTTCATCCTTAGAGTATACCAAAATGTCATCTATAAACACCAACAAGAATCTATCCAAATACTCTCGAAAGACTCGGTTCATCAAATCCATAAAGAAAGTAGGTGCATTTGCTAATCCAAATGGCATCACCAACCACTCATATGAACCATAACTGGTACGAAATGCTGTCAAAGGAATACTGGCCTTCGCCACTCTTAACTGATGGAGACTAGTCGCCAAATCTAATTGGGAAAATACTCTGTCTCCACTCAACTGATCAAATAGATCATCTATTTTGGGCAAAGGATACTTATTCTTAATTTTCCTTTCGTTTAACTTACGATAGACAATGCACATCCTTAACGACCCATTCGCTTTATTTACGAACACTACGGTCGTTCCCTAAGGCAAACTGCTTGGTCTAGTAAAATTCCTTCCTTCAAGATCCACTAACTGCACCTTCAATTCCTTCATCGCAATCGGTGTCATCCTGCTAGGTTGTCTACTTATAGGTTCAGCTTCGGTTACAAGATCCATTCTAAACTCAACAGCTCTTTTCGTTGGTATTCCAGTGACTGGTTCAAAGACATCTGCAAATTCCTTTGCTACCCGAACCTGACTTTTACTCATTTCCTACATCCATAGCATTAAGTATAGCACTAACATTCTGGTCATTATTCTCTACTTAGATATCACTCGGTTATGATCATCAGGGTGTCTCGGTGATATTTTCCTATCCTGGTAAAATATTCTAGCTTCATACCTATCCAACCAATCCATACCCAAAATGATTCTGATATCTATGAAATTAATAACATACAAATTGCAGGGAAACTTATGACCTAGCAACCTTAAGGAAGTAACAAGGTAGGTGGCTTTTAAACATAATCTATCAACCAAACACTGAGATATAAATGAATGTGATGCACCAGTTACCAGTATCAAAAGGTACCATAACTGGTATACTCTGAATCAAAAACGTACCTTCCATCAATGTCTTTCCTTTATCAGCTGTAGTGGGCCTAGCTATTCCAATAGCAAAAATTTATCGTTTATCCGCCCAAACAGGCTCTGGACACCGATTCTTGTAATGCCCAACTTGATCATAGTTGAAGAACTTCACATTCTTCTAACTTGTAGCTTTCTTCCCATTTCCTGATCGGCATTCATTAGCAAAGTGACCCTTCTTGTCATGCTTGTAGCAAACTACCTCGGCCTTTGACTTTTTAGCAGTATCTCCTTTCTGGGGTCCCTTCTTTTTAAAGAACTTCCTCTTTTTACCTTAAGAACCCTAAATTTCCATTGGCATTACTTTAACAAAATCAGCAAGTAACCTCTCATGGTGAATGGCCATCTCCACCACTATATTACAAGGATTATGGACATATGTCATGGTCATTCCAACAAGCTTGGGCCTCAACCCCCTAATGAACCTCGCATTCCTTTTGATTTCGGTATTTATAGAAATATATCCATATTGAGACAGCTCTTCAAACTTAGTAGCATTACTCGAATACGGGCATCTCTCCCTGAACTAGATCCATAAACTTCCTCATCATTTCTGACTTAGCAAACTCAAATACAAACTTCTGCTCAAATCTCGTTTTAAAATCAGCCCAAGTTAACTGTTCTTACGGAACTCCGACAGTGACACTATTCCACCAATGTAGTGCCGACCCTCGCCGTTGTCTAGAGGCTAACCTTCTTTTTTGCCCATTATTTAGACCCAAATCAGTAAATATACGCTCACAATGCAACAACCAATTTTGAACCTATATGGCACCCTCCGTTCCCAAGAATGTCTTCCCACCCAAACTGGTGTAATCTCTACTCAGCAAAGCAAAATTATTCCCAACTGGAGCCATATGATTAGCTCCTCCTACATTTCAAGCAACACCAACAACAGCTCCTACTTGCATCAAACCAACAAAGAACTGATACATCGCCCTATATTCACAGGTGGTTTTCCAGCACCCATATTGGCATCAACATTTTGATCACTAGCATTAGTCGGTCGACCCGGGTACCTCCTTGTAGCGGGTCGAGACTTTCCATTAGCTGTGGTGCTTCCTCCACCGAGATTTCCTCTTCCGTTTCCTTCTCCATATCTCCTTTCTCGTAAATCTGCATACGAGGGTTAGTAAGATATAAAAGAACTATCTAAGATAGCGGGGAATACGTCCTTATATATATAACTATAAATATCAAATACAAGTATCTCACTATAGCGTTAATCCAAACCCCAACCTTATTATCTGATTCATTGGATTATGCCTAAAAAACTTTTAATTTTAAATTTCTTTTAAAGTTTACTAAACCTATGCTCTGATACCAACTTGTAACATCCTCCTACTTGGAGGGCCAAAAATAACGACTACGGATGATGCAGTCATCCTTAATTATTAATTCTCGGCGACCAAATACGACGATATTAGATACATTAATACACAGAAACCAAAGAATATGGAAAAAAAATTAAACAGCCAACAAATTACACATTCCATTTCAAAATATTCCAAATTGATTACATAATCCCAATTCGCACACCATGTTCAACTAACATATAACTATTACAAAGTATGCCAAGTGCGACATACAAAGATACCCCCTTGGTTGAACAAAGTATATAATAAGGCAAGATAACAAATTTGCCTTTACAATCAAAACACACAGCGGAAATAAAAGAATTCTAATAACAAACTTGCCTCCTGCATCCTTGGAAGCTTTATTCGTCTAAAAGAACACCTAGAAATCTTAACCCTCAACCTACTCAAAATCAAGTGAGTACCTAAGAGTTTTAGGGGAAAACAAAAACTTCGAGTCAGTCATATTGGATTTGGATCACAGAGTTCATCGACTTGATCCGAGAATGTTGGTTGGGTGGCTTCCGGTGACCTAATATCTAGTTGAGATTACACTACGATGTGAATCCCACGGGCCCGGGCTAAAGTCTAGCATGAATAATAATACACCATCTCAAAATATTTAGATATCTAGTGAGACTATGCTGCTTGGCAGAATGGGTTTTCCCCTTACTAGTATCCTAAACATTTATAAAACCATGTACTGGGCTCCTGCATCTAACGGTTAAAACATAGTGTTTCAAAACATTATGATGATATGCAAAACAAGTAAATCAAATATGGATGCCCATCCCCATTCATTTTGATTACCTATCTCATTTATAGTTTCTAGGGTTACCATTAATCTATTAATTATTTATAGACTGTCTGTCCAATTTCAAAGTTTTCATGGCATTACTAAGAACCTACTGGTAACTCCAATATCTTTTCTCTTATCCTAGTTTTCATGGGCTAACTAGGAACCTATTGACTAACTGTAAGTATCTTAATCCGAATATAATTTTCATTGCCTAACTATAAACCTATTGGCCTATACCAATATCAATCATAGTTTTTATGGGCAGACTATGAACCTATTAGCCACTGCCAATATCTTTAGTTAAACACATTTTTCATGGGCTTATTGTGAACCTATTGGCCTCTGCCAATATCTTTAATTTAGATTTTAATATTTCTTAAATTATATTCACTACTGGGTCAACCTAACTTGTTATTCTGCCCTTCCCCAAAATACAGGTAGGGGCTTATAACAATGTGAATAAGTATATGAAGAAGTATTCATAATAAAAAATAATACCATCATTTATGGTTTATCATCTTCCTTATTTATACCTTGGTCAAACCTTTAACCTTTATAATCAATTAAAACTTCTTTATTTCAAAAACCCTTTGTGCCATGGTTATTCCTTTAAATTGAGATTGAGTTTATGTTTTGAAATCTTGAAACATCTCTTTTGAAACCTCTAGATGACTTTCGTTAAAAGTATATACTTCTTTCAAAACATAACAAACATACCTTTCGATGGTATCAAAGCGTTCTTTAAAATATAGTGTGATAACTCGGGCTTTGGACATCTGATAAATGGGTAATTAACTGTTTTAATCGATTGAACAGATAAATTATGGCAATAATTGATATTTGGATGTGTAAATGAATTTGGAAATATAATAAGAATTGAAATATTCATATCTGGAAAAATAATTATTTAATAATCTCCTTTATAAATTATTTAGACTTGACAAAATTGTTATTATCAAACAATAATAGTAATGTGATGTTTTAAATATAGGTATAAATAGACTTTAAAATAGAATTATTATTAACAAATTTAATAAGTGAATTGAATTTAAATTGAATTTGAACTTGGATAAAAATATTAAATTCAAAGGATATATATATCTTAAATATATTTTTATACGATTTTATTTAGAATATAGTTGTTTTATATTATTTTCTTTTAAAGGGTTTTAATTAATATAAATTAAAATATGTATTTATTAATTAGGAAATTAATTTTAAAAGTTTTTTTTACCATTTAAAAACTAATTTACTCATGCCTAATTACAAGTGTTGTTATATAACCTTTTTGATAACATGTGTTAAATAGCTAAGTAGAGTAAAAGATAAACATTATATACATTTAAATGTAAAACATAAATGCATATGTACTTAAATAATTTAATAAAAAAAATTTATATAATAAAAGAAATTTAACACTTGTAAACATATTAAGTGGTTTTAAGACACTTGTAAAAATATATAAATATGTGTAATGTAATTAAATAGTAAATGACAAATGTAAGATTTTTAACATGTGTCAACCTTTAGTTTTACTTTCTTTTATATTTTTAATAAATCATATTTTAATTTATAAAGACATATACTTCCTCTCTTCCAATTCTTTTTTTTCCTATTCTCAGCTAAAACAAAGAAATTTTAAATCAAAAACATGTTAATATTCAAACTTAAAATTCCAAGCCTGTAAACAATTTTTTTTCAAAAACTAGAGAATCTTCTCAAAAAGGTTTCAGCTTGTTTTAGTATTCAACTGAGCTTCAACAACTGATTCAACTTCAACTTGATCAAGTAAGCATACAACAGGAATTCAAGATCAATTCAACAAACAGCAAGCAAAATTGAAACAAAAGAAGTTAAAAATCAAACAAGCCTGGAACAAGAAAATCCGGCCTTTGTTTTCTTTCTGTCTGGTAAGTAAACTTTTTGCTTAAAAACAGTTATCAGTGATAAATTTTGATGCATAAAGATATGTTGTTTGCTGAAATATTTGGATGTGCTTGTATGTATATAAGTATGTAATGTCAGTGTGTTGTTTGAATATATATATACATAGTTAAGCTCTGTTGTGTGAATACAGGCTTTGATTTCTAAATTAATCCAAGAACTCTCCATAAAATCAATATTAAACTCTGGTTTCCAAATGAAAGATGACTGAAATTATGCAATGTCATTATTAAAAACAATTTTGGAATTTTATATTAAATATTGACCTTGGAATTTTGAAATAACAGTGGAAAACCAAATTTAGATAAAAATCAGTCATTTTTATTCTCTGCCTTGATTATCATATCTGATTAAGGATAGTGAATAGAAAATTTTAAAGGCAATATCACGATTTTTAGTTTGATAATTGTTGGGGAAATTCATGTTGATATGAATTGGTACTTTTGTCATTTACCGATGATCGACGTGGTATTTGGGGTCTGGGTCGATGTCAAGAGTAGCTGGAGGGGTTGTGGTTGATGGAAAAATATTGGTGGAAGTTACCAAAGGTTGTGGTGATCTGTGATCGGTGAAGTAGGGTTTCAAGTGTCGTTTTTGGTTGAGTTGAAGTCGAGGTGATCTCAGTAAAAATGGAGCTTCGGACTCGATCGTGTGGGTCGTGATAGCGACGTGGTGACATGAACTAGCTCTGAGGGGAGAGACATGGGTTTCAGACGATATGATCGATGACGGCTGGGAATTTGATGATCGTGCTTGGTCCCTGTTTTTCGATCGATTATCGAAATTTTGATTTAAAGGTAAACGGGTGAGTCTGGGTAGTCGTGTGTGATGTTGAGTTGATTGATGACTTGATAGTGGCCTTGGTAAGGTGTCAGAGCTGATGAACTTGTCGTGCATATGCACGGTGCACCTCTGATATTTGGTGAAGATTGGGTTATGGGAGGAAGCTGGTTGCTCGGGTAGGTCTCGTGAGTATTGCGTGGTTGACTCGAAGCTGTGGACGAACGCGAATGCACCGTGTTGTTTAGGAAAGGAACGAGTTTGTCTCGGTAGCTTGATTTTTGCAACTGTCTTCAATTGTAGAAGAAAGAGTTGCCAGGCTTTAATGAAATCAAAAGCAAAAGTTTAGTAAAAGAATCAAGTTTTTTCGAAATTTTAAAACATGGAAAGTCAAGTTTTTTTTTAAATCTTTGAAAATAAGTGCTTTCAAAGATGTATGTTTAACAAGTTTTAATATAAGGAGAATAAATGATTAATTTAAATAATTACTTAATTATGAATTAATTAAGTATAATCACTTGGTAGAGTAATTTATGGATAATTAATGGATGGAATTAAATAAAAGGGGGATTACTTAATGATGAAATAAGAGAATAATTACCTAATGAAAATAATTAAGGGTTAATTACTTAGTGTAATTAATTTGGTTAATTAATTAATGTGATTAATTAACGAATGTGATTAATTTAAGATTAATTTCTAAATGTAATTAATTAGAAGTGTGATTAATTAATGAAGTAATTAATTAAGGATTATTAATTAATGTAATTAATTAGTAATTACTTAATAAAGTAATTAAGGATTGAATACTTTGTATTGAAGGAGATTAATTGAAAATTAAGGTTTATTAATTAATAGTTAAAGAAAAATTAATCTATAATTAAAGATTAATTAATTGATTTATAGGGTAATTAAGGGATGAGTTACCCAGTTGTGATTAATGAGATAAATGTGATTAATCAATTTGTTAATTAAAGATAGTCACTTGATAATTGATTATGTATAATTTCTTAATGAGATTGATGAGAGTAATTACTTAGTAAAGTAATTGATGGATAAATTACTGGATGTAATTAATATAAGGAAAATTACTTAATGGAAAGTAATTAAAGGTTAATATTTAGGAGAAGTAATTAAGAATTAACTACTTTGTGTAATTAATTAAAGGATTAATATAATAAATTAAGGAGTTAATTAATTAAGGTAATTAATTACAGAATGGTTAATTACCGTTATGATTGATTAAGGCTGATTAATGGAAGTAATTAATTAATATAATTAATTTATGTAATAAATGAAAATAATTAAAGATTTATTTGTGGTTAAGAATAACTAATTTGTATAACTAATTAAAGGATAATTACTTTATGTAATTAAAGATAAATAAATCAAGGATGAGTAATTAAAATGGATAATTAAAGAGTTATTAGTTAATTTATTTGTAGTTAATTACTGTTAAGTAAGCACGATTAAGGGTGATTGAAGTAATTAATTTAATTTGTTTAAATTAATTAGAAATGGTGTGACTAGTTTATCTTGCTTATGATTGAATAATATTGCATGCCTTAGATTGATATCTCGGATATGTGATTGTTGATGTATATGATATGAAATGTTGGGTTTAAATTGAGATAATGTGGTTATCTATCGATGATGAGTTAATGGGCATAGGTGACACCGTATATTTGAAGTTTGAACTGAGTTTCATTTGAATAATTTGGGATAAGATGGTATTGAATTCGAAGAGACTGGAGTCGGGTATTAGTAAATATCCGAAACCACTTCGATTCTTTATAAATTTATATGTGGAATCAATAGGCTGAAATGGAATGATTTAAGTGAATTGGACCATTTAATCTAAGTTTTGGTACTTAGAAATTGATGTGTGTTGTCAGTTTGTCTATAACGACTTGTGAAGTAAATTGATACAAGTTACCCAGGTTTATATAAGTTGTATGCTTTTGTATTCCATGTTAGATGGGTTTACTCACGCTAGTTTCCAGCCTAACCCGGGTGTTACTTGATGTAATGCTCGGGTCAGACCGCGTATTACATATTTTCAGGTAAGGACGTTCTGGAGCACAGGAGACGAGCTGGATGCAGGAACGTATGAAGTATTTTCGCTGTGATATTGTAGTTTATCTGGTGCAAGTTAGTTTTAACTGTCCGGTATTTGTGTGATGATGTAAATCTGATGTATTAAAATATAAATATACAGATACAGTTTTCCTTTGTATAACTATTATTATTATTTAATATTATAATTTATCCGTTGCGATTGTGTGATGTTGGTATTTCTGTTCTTCTTTTCTTCTATCTCTTTCTTCTTTTTCCTAACTATCTGGAATTTTCGGGTACATATAGCTTCGAAACAGGTACCCTTCGAAAGCAATGGGTTTACTCTTTTAAAAACATTATTTGGGTCAAAATAGTTATATACGAAAGTATCTCTTTCGAAACCAATTATAAAATTGTTTGGGAAAACGTTGATGGTGTCGTAACCATCTAGTCAAAAGCAACCATTCTTTAAATTGAAACTTCATATGATTGAGTCGAAACCCCCTTTTGACTCCATTGCCTTCGAAACCCACAACCCCTTTCGAAATAATTCAAGAAAAAGGCTTATTTTAAGTTAAAACAAGAGAACCTTTTGATAGTATAGATGGCTTCAATACAGTCAAAAGAAGAGATTAGCGGTTGGGTTTCGACTTGTTGAAACCAATCCTTTCGAAAGATCTTATTTAAAGAGGAAGGTACCACTTCGTAAGCTAATATTTCAACATAATAAAGTAACCTTCCCCAGAAGCTATTTATATAATCTTTTTGAAAGCATACGTTCCAACCGTGTCGAAAGCTTTAAGTAAAACAAAGAAAGAACTTAGCTTTTGAAAGTAGAATATGGTTTCAACCCTAACGAAAGCATTACTTTCGACACCCTACCTTCCGCTACCCACCAATTCACTTCATACCAATACCATTGATACCATGAGCATTGGTTTCGACTATGTGGGTTACGATTGAGATGGTTTCGACTGAGATGGTGCGGAGGTAAAGCAGTCGAAAGTTACCCTATTTGAGGCGAAACCTACTTTTCTTAATTAAAGGCTGAAATGTAGCAACCTTTAGTAATTACTTTATAACCGCTTGCTTATTTGTAAACCTTTGATTAGTTGCTATATAACTTTTCAAATACTTTACAAAGATAACCTCTGCATTAAATCAGATCCAAATCAAAGAATTATAACATTTAAGCCCTTCTATTAACAAAATAAGTATTTGCAAGTAAGTCATTCTCTTGAAATAATTTATTTTCCCTAGTAAATCAATTGGAAAATATCCCCAAATATCATAGAAATTCAATTTTATCATGTAATCAAACATATTAAAATTTCAGATCCAATTTCTTTCTGAAATACTCGAAATAAATTTTAAACCAAATTATATCATATTTACCATTAGAAATTCATAATAAATTTTCTATAGCTTGGAAAATTCTAAAGATACCTTACGAAAGTATCTCCAAAATCATGTTTTACTTAACATAAAAATTTTCCAATACAGGCCTTTACGGACTTAGTTGTTCCCAACTACTGAAATGTGAGGTGCAAGCATTTCGGCTATATTAATATGTATTTGTATCTTAGACATTATTATAATATCACTTTATTTTATATAGAAATTTTTTGGTTATCGTAAGGTAAAAACCCATCCATGTTTATGTGCGGCGTGGCCTTATGAGATACCCTTGATTTAAAAGTGTTTGAAAATAATAATTCAGTTTTTTGAGTTTACTCACACCAAACCCATGTCTGACCCAAAGTTTTATTTGTTTTTCTTAAAACTCTTAGGTGCTCATATTTTCATGTGCAGCCAAATAGTTTAGGTTTTCCCATGGATACATCTTGGAGGAGCTTGGAGAAGGAGGCCTCAACAGTAGCTAGTTCTTATCTTATTTTTGTTGTTTATATGTATATTGTATCAGTTAGATAGGGACAATCTGTTATAACTGTCCTAAGATAGAATTTGTATTAGTATGACTCTAATGTATCATTTTGGAAATGACTTTGTAAAGAATTATGTTGATTAATATGTGTTATTCCATTGCGTTGTGAGATTCTGCGATTGTTTAGTTACTTTTATCTTCTATCTCCTTTCTTTCCCAGGCACTTAGTTGTACGGCACTTGAATACTATAGATGTATTAGTGTCGACTTCTGAGGTTCGAAAAGACAGGTCATTAAATATTCTTTCATTGAACTCTGTTTGTGCTTCAATTTAATGAACCTGGAGAAAAAAGAGGCTTTCTATGGTTTTAGCATAAATTTGGACTCAAAGATTTCTTTGAGTTGCTCCCAGCTGAGGTTCTCTTTTGGAACTTTAGAAGTCAAAGCATCATACCGATCCCAAATCACTTTCCTATAGGAGGGAGATGCTAATTTCCATTTCTAATGGCCTTCAAGTCTTATATAGTTAAAGATATGTTTGCAATTCCTTATCCAAATTTGCACTCCAAGAATGCCTTTGGTGCCTTTGAATGGCTTTCTATTAAGATTAGTGAAACTACTACATAATGAGAAAATTCAGTTTTCTTTGTGGCATTTCAATTCTTTAACATATTCTGCACTTCAAGTGTCTCTCAAGTTTCATCCATTGTTTAGTAGTCATTATGACATCATCATGGCTAGCTTTTGCTTGGTTAGAAAACTAGTCTTCCATGTAACTTGTTCTTTAGCCAACAATTCTTCTAAGACATCTTACTTTAGCTCTAACCATTTCAAATAAGGTCACCACAAGAATACTTTATAAGAATGGGATTAAGAAGTAAAGATATTATATAATAGGTGAAATAACATATATGTTTCAAAAATGATCACCCCGATGACTATTTTTATCTACCTAATATTCCCTTCTCTCAAGGATAATACCTAAAAAATGGAACAGTTGTTTTAACATAATCTTTTTACTAGCTCATGTGTTATTCTGAATTTAAGCTCTAATACCAAAAATGTAATGCTCGGCTCCTATACCCATGCCATCAGAGTGTAAAAAATATCCGAGAGCATGGAGTATGGGACACTAGATGAATGCTCTGTCGCATGCATTACAGTACATGTGTTCACAATGATACTTACATCTCAATACAAATTAGTACACGTATCTCATTTCAGTACAATGCAATGGTACGAAGGATTTTCCTAGAATAGAACAACACAAGCACATAAAATAAGAAATATGCCAAACACATAGTTGATAAATATAATACCCATCATATATAATAGGTACCCTGACAAGGTCTACAATATCTCACATAAGACTACATCTTCATCAGTTATACATACAACTTCCATATTAAGGGAAGTACATACAATACATAGGTAGGTAATATACAAGACAGTCTTCCAACACCTACTACGCACTCTGATAAGACCTGTAAACTTCTCAGGCTACTCGATTAAGAGTACCCTTGAGTTATTAGTAGGGAAAATAACATGCAGGTCAGACTAGGTCTGGTACGAGCGATATTCTTTATCCAAAATATAATATAGTGCACAATATAACATGCTAATTACAACATTATTGGTCCACTACGCAAACTTGGCTCTGGTCGTAATTTGAATAATGAATAGATCAAGGGGAATGCATAACATTCATGTAAAGCACGTAAATAAAGTAACCATACCAAAACCTACTCTTCTCCTATTAAGATAGAGTTAGCGCGATAATAATATGGTATATCCCCATTTGGCACTATATTATGTAATCATACAACAACGTGCATCCAACGTGATAGGGTGTTGTCATACACTAAGAATCTACCCTCATTATCGACTTCATAGTGATAATACAATTGTGAGTATCTAATGTCCACATCAATTTATTTGTAGGTTTTCAAATTCTCATTTTTCAAAATTACATAATTATCACTGTGTCTATAGAACTACAATACCAGATGATGAATATAGTAGGGAGAAAATACTCATTACACAATATTGTAAGCATCCCTACATGGTCTCTTTGTTACCCTAAATATCAGTCAACGTATTCTATAAATTTATTTTATATAGTAGATCAACTCAATAATTAATTTTTTAGCTCGAGTAATAGACCATTTAACTAATGACTATATGAGTAACATGTCATAGACCAAGGCACGACTCCGTAGTTAGTCCACTAAGATGGATTTTAACCTTTCTGGTATTAAATATGTCGAGTTTCATTTATTAATTTTTCACTATAAGTCGCCTATAGCGATGGGTATCAGAGGATCTTTATATCAATGCAACTCTACTCATCGCGAAGTCTATCTCGATGTACTCACTTATAAGATAATAATCTCATCATCATTATTATTCAACACAGTCACCAATTTCATTTAAGGGTTTTTCAACATATGAAGTGGTCAAATAAATATCATCAATAATAATAGATCAATAATCAACTCAATAGTAATCAACACAGCTAAAGGCAACCAAAGAATCCAATTCAAGTTAATAGTTTTCCTAATACTGTGTCATTTCCTCACATATAATGAATTTAGGATTAATTCCTTGTTTATTTCATCTCATATTCTCATAGAAAATTGTTGCTTAAGAAATAAGAAATCTCCTATTAAATCTAATTTCCTACTTTCTGAGATGACCCGACTTTCTCACCACAGAAAATCGTATCATCATGAAGAAAGAAAGGGATAGAAAAGACAAAAGAAAGAAGAGAAGAAGAAATAACATCAGAATCTAAACAGCGGAATGAATAAATTATATTAATAACATAAATATTACATAGTTTACAACCTTTATTAGAGTTACTTAGATTACATATCACATACTAGACAGTTATAAACACCTGTCTAATTATACCACTCAACACAACTCAAACAAACGACTCAGAGAACACACAGCGGAATACTATATATCTATACGTAGAAGCCACCTGCTCCATTGCTCCTCCAGAATTCGTCAAATCCAACCTGAATCCCTTGGCTACTCGTAAAAATTTGAGTACCCAAGAGTTTAAGAAAAACAAAAATAAACTCCGGGTCAGACATGGGTCTGGTGTGAGTAACAGGTTAAGGTTGCTTAACTTTCAAAAACCTTTTGAAAAGAAAGGTATTACGTAAGACTTCCCACACATAAACATGTAAAAGTTTTTACCTTACGCTAACCAAAACATTTGATAGGAAATCCGATGATATTATAATAGTGTCTAGGGTTTTCAAGTAAAATACAGAAATAGCTGGAATGCTTACATCTCACGTTCCAACATAGTTGGCACAACTAATACGTACGGCACTTATTGGATTTTGGTTTCCATCAATGGCAGGGATACCGGGGTACCGCTCGTCACAGTACGTGGCCTAGATCACCGTACCGAGGATCACTCCCAATCCCCTGCAACACAAAGCCGGAATCATTCCTTACTGAACTGTCCTGAACAAAACAACCCTATGGTTGTAGCTAGCAACCGCCCACACAGCCGAATAAAAAGGGACCTCTAGACAGGGGAAAATCTCGTCCTACTTGGGCATGACCGACTTTACCTTGCCGCACCTCCCCTGTTTTAGCCATTCCCTGTTGATGAGGCTTGAGGCTATGATTACCTTTATAGGACATATCACTTAGAATTCTCATCGTCCACCTGACAATGTTCTGAAAGCATTCAATCCATACAAGTTCGTTCCGGGTTCGAACGAAACCGAAGGCATTATCTTATTACACTCATTTTGGAATCACCCTCAGAGTTAACGACAATAACCCTTGCACTATGAGTCTTCATCTTCACTTGAGATTCACGACCTATCGTTAATTTGGATCGATGTGGTTTTCGGATATCCAAATATGGAAACCCGATCCCAGTCTTAACGAAATCCAAAATGCCATCTTTTAGGTCAAAGTTGTTTTAAAGTTTAAAAAAATTCAATTATCTATATACACACAGATAAAAAACTCACAAATCACAATTGATAATCAACATTATCATAATAAACAGATAATCCATATCAAAATAGGTAATCCATATCATCATCACAATAGATAATCTATATTATCATCACCATGCAATCCAAAGCATTCATACCACACAACATTAATTATCTCATTTCTGAGATCACAAAGTATCCAGGGCAAATCAATATCACTTATTCATACATAAGCAATGATTTACTCATACATCATCTATAATTAATTTAAAATGAATTAAATTAACTACCTCCATTTCTAATTAATTTAAAGTGAACTAAATTAATTACTTCATCTTTAATTAATTTAAAATAAATTAAATTAATTACTTCATCAATATAAATCTTGCTTACTTAACCATTTAATTGATTACAATCAATTAATTAATTAATCATTTATTATTAATCACCTTAATTAATCACCCTTGATTAATTATCATTAATTACGTTCATGTAATTATCCTTGATTAATTTCACAAATTATTTATTCTCAAGCAAAAACAGTAATTAACCTTTAATTACTCCAATTAATTAATTAACTATAATTAATTAAATTAATTAATTACCTTTAATTACTTATAATTGATTAATTTATCATAATTAATCAACTTAAATTACATCATTAATTATATTAATTAATGATCCTTAATTATATTTTAATTAATTATCCTCTTAAATTAATTACCTTAAGTAATTAACCCATAATTATTAATCATTCCAGATTAACCATATTCAGTAATTAACTAACTTAATTACTTCATTATACAAATTAATTATTTCTTAATTAATTTCTTAATTAATCCCTCTAATTAATTACTAAGTAATTAAACTCCAAATCGCTTCATTATTAACATCTTCCATTAATTACAACCTGTAATTATCAATCAATTACTTTACCAAGTAATTTCCAATCCATTAATTACATAAAGTAATTATCATTTAAAACCCAAGTGTTTAAAATTAATTAAACTTATTAATTAAATTAAACAATCGCATTTAACACAATTTACCACCTTAAGTAATTAATTTCTTAATTACTTCATTAAGTAATTATACTCAACAATCCACAAATGATTATTATTGAATTAATTAATCTAATTAATTATTAAAAATTAACCACATTAATTAATTATTAAATAACCCTGGTTAATGACCTTCATTAACCATTCTCTAATTATTTCATTTAGTAATTAACTTAGATCAATCACAAATTAAGTTATCTTTAATTATCCATTAATTAAAGTCTAATTATTTAATTAATTAAGTGTTAACTGTCACTTAATTAATCCTTAATTATTTAATTAATTAACCTTGATTAAAATTTAATTACTTAATTAAGAAATCTTTAATCATCAGTTAATAATCTAATTAATGATCTTAAATTTCATATTGATTAAACCTTAATCAATATTTATTAAATCTTAATCAATTAATTAAATAAATTAACTGGTTATTCCTTAATTACTCCATTAATTAAATTAATTTCAAAACATTAAATCTTAACTAAATTTTAAGTTAAAACATTTCTTAATTATGTTTAAAAACAAATTTATTTTGAAACAAATTACTTTGGGTTTACTTTTAAATTTCATTACAAATACAAGATGTAAAATGTTTTACTTTAAACTTAACAAAGTTTTAAAATATTTAAAACCTTTTTAAAATTTCAACACAAACAAGTATTTGTCAAATAAAAGAAATTCAAAAGGTTTTGAAACTAAATTCATTTTTAAATTTAATAATTTAAACTTACATTTTACATACAAATTTGTTTAAATCTTTCAAATGTTAAAACTCCTTTTTATTTAAAAAATACTGAAACTCATATTACATTTCCAGATTTAAATTTAACTTAAACTTTCTCATATTTTAAAAACTTCATTTTCTAAAAAGTTCAACTACTTACCAAAATAAAGTAATTAAATAAGTTCATATTTTAAAACTTTTATTTTTATTCTTTTATTTAAAACTGAGATTCTAAATTTAACTTGAATTCTAAAATTTAAACTTGAATTTAAAACCAGTTTTAAAACTTTCTTTTCATTCAAAAGCTTCAGATTTACAAATTATAAATCACAGAAGCTACAGGTTTTATCAAACCTGTAAAACAGAAATACCCGAAACACCAAAATTTTACTTCGAGTCTAAAGTACAACTTCCCCGAGCAAATCAGATGACTACTTCGAGCAACCAAACAACTCCTCTGCTACCAAACTAAACCAAAACACCATCAGTAAACTCATCACCGTGCATATGCACGGCGACTCTGGCCACCAATGGTCGTCGTCGATGAACGCCACACTCCAGCAACCATCTCAGCAACCACCCACGACCATCGAATCGAACAACCATCCAAGAAATCAAAGTCGAACTCAAATTTCCCAAACCAGGAAACAAAAATCAGGTTTCACCCCTTCAAACCTATCAACGACAAGTCCTCGCCGCTCCGACCACCTGATGATCAACCTCTCTGGCCTCAACTTCAACCACGCACCAACTACCGATTCCCAAAACATCTTATCACTCGATCAATTGTAAATTCAAAATGACCGATTCTTTAAAACCCATCAAAACTAGGGTTTAAAATAAATTTTCAAATCTACATCCTCTCTGATAAATTTTATAACCATTAATGATTTTTCTCAGCTTCAACAAACAATCCTCTATTACCAAAAAGAAACCCGAGACCTCCCAATTCAAAAATCACCAGAATTTGCTTAAAATTCAATATTAGTTCAAAACAAAACTGCACCTTCAACTTATACCTAAAAATCCTAATTCTTGATTTAAAAATTATGCTTCAGTTAATGCTATTGATTTATGATGCTGAATTACAAAATTTACATGTTTGGATTTTACAGTGGTTTTGAGTTTCCTGTTAAAATCTTATTTCCAGAGGCAAACAGACTCTGTTTAGTTTAGTTTGATTTATTTTTTTTTTAATTCTAATCTATGATAAGCAAACATCTTTGGTTTAAAAATTCAGATACTATCACCAATTAAATCAAGTGTAGGGGAGTTTTAAATGGAAATATGGATCTGGGAACAAGGCAGAGCACATAACAGCATGCATACACATACATGTTTACATCAGACTTTTATAAATACACAAACAATACTTATTTATATCAAAACACTTTAGCATGCAACCTCATTAAAATTTAAGATTTTAAAGTGCTCACCGTTTTTAGAAGAAGGCAGAGCCTCTGTTATGCTTTTTGAATTTGCAGATGTAAAACTGTTTGCATGCATCTATACAAAATGCTTTGAATTTGCTTCAGATCAGGCTTCAATTTAAAGATGTGTAGATTAAAAATGTAGGTTTGCCCTTTTGCTTCCAGGTTGCATGCAGAGTTCATTTATCCAAAATGCAGAAAAATATGATAATGCAAATTTTACTTTTGTAGAGCCCATTTCCAGGTTGAAAAATAAAAATGATGCAGACCTTTTTGATAATGAAGGGTTTTGATGTGGTATTGATCATGATTTGTTTACAGATTGCAGAAAAATGGTGGAGAACAAAATTTTAATTTGAGGAGTTTAACTTGCATTTGATAATGAGGAGTTTACTGATTTTTTTATATGAAGATGTTTTGAAGTTCTCTTTTGATTTAGGAAATGAAAAAAAAAACAAGTAAGAAGAAAATGCATGTTTATAGATGTAGTTTCAGATTTTATTAAATAAATGAAAATACAAAACAAAATGACACTTGTAAAAAATTTCAACATTTGTCAAATTAATAGGTTAATCTTTGAACATTTGTTAAATAAGGCTTTAAGAATACAACACTTGTCCTTTTTTAAATGTAATTTGTATTTAATTCATAAGTTAATATATATGCCTAATTAATTTGTTAGTTAATATTAAATATGTATATAAATTTAAAAAGAAATAAAAAAAATTGTACTTAAAATAAAGCTTATACGTATAAAAATTAAAACTATCAAAAATATATACTTTGGATTTTAAATTCAAATTAAATTCAAAATCTAATATTTAAAAATCAAGTTATGAATACAAATCAAATTTGAAATAAGAATAGCTATTTTTATTCAAAATCTATTTGTAAAACAATAAACTATTAATATTATTTTTAGAAATATCTTATTTTTAAATTAAAATAATTATAAAAGAATTCTTGTCTTTATTAATAAATTACCTATTTTATTAAGCTATAAACCCTTTTTGTTAATTCATTTTAAATTTAAAACTCAAGCCAAAATTATTTTAAACATTTAAACATTTGTCTTCACAATTAAAAAATCATATATTTATTTATTAAATAGCTTTGAAAACTCAATATTAATTTATATCAAAATTTCCAAATTATTAATGTATATATTAGAATTTTAAAACATGATTCATTTATTAAATTTAAACCAATATTTATTTATTTAATAACTTTGAAAAGCTTTATATATTAAATAAAAACAAATTTCCAAATTATTAAAAATATTAGAATTAAAAAAATTTGTTTTATTTATTAAATTTAAAACAATGCTAATCTATTTACAATATAAACTATATATTTGTATTATAAATAGAAACCAATTCATTATTTTTAAAAGATAAATAACCAGTTTAAATATTTATTGAAGAAGATAATTAAATCGATTTGAATTATTATTAACAAAATTATCAATATCAATTTAATTTTAATACAGATTATTAAATTGTTATTGTCAAAAATTCCGGGATGTTACACTTCAATGGAAATTAACTAAAAATACATTTTCAACTAAATTATTACTTTTCATCAACCCATTATTAATTGGATATTTAATCTAGATTTAAAAACCAAATATTACATTATTTTAAAAACTCTATATTTGGACAATAAATTTTTATTTAAAATCCATTAATTAACCGTTTTGCATATTTCAATTATTAATTTGGAAAATTATTTTAGATGTAACATCCATTATTTAATCTATTTTCATTCCCCGTTATTAATTTAGAAAAATCATTTCAGATTTAAATTCAAGTGATTAAATTATTCCCATAAGTTTTATTGGTTGAAAAACTAATATGGATTAAAAAATATAATATTTAAATAGGTATTAAATTTCCAATTTTAAAATATTATTCACGATGGGAGTTTATTATTTCATTATATTTCTAGGGAAAAATTTGTCAAAACCTATAACTACTAGTTGCTGGACTGGAGGGCACACTTCTCTCACAATTGTGAATGTTAGTGGCCGTAGAGATGGGCAAACTTCCATTATAGACCTATCATTCAAATTTAATCGTTTCATTTCCTTATTTAATTTCCAATTGTAACAACTATTTATAATTTGGGCAAAATATATTTTTCAAAAAAAGTAGTTAGTTTGCACATTCTTTTAAAATTGAATTTTAAAAAAACTAATTGAAGTTTCATTATTCAAATTCACTTTTTAAAAGTCCATATAAATTTTAAACTTGTCTAACCGCTTAGAAATTTTCATCAAAATTTCAAACATTTAAAATATACATTTATAAAATAAGATTTAAAACCATAATTTTCTATTATAAAATAATTTTTAATTAAAACACTTTTTATTTGCATTTTCAAATTATTCGTCTTTCCTTCAACACCAAAACAAGTTAAGATGACTAAAGTAAGACTTGAGCTAAGGTGGCCCAGGAAGATAGCAATTGCCTTCCATTCCAATATGTTAGTTTTCGAAAAGCCCTATTCAAAAAAATTCTCTGGTTTGAAAAAAAAATTCTTCCCCTTTTTTCTTCATTGGTTACATGCCCATGTAGCAATGGGCCAGGCCCACCAACTGAGCTACAAAGGAAGCAGCTCACGCAACATTAATCCCTCACGCATGTGCATGAGGAAATTATGCTTCAAAATGAGTACTAATTTTGGTACTTATGCATTTTTTCTTCTTCTTTCATTCTAGATGCGGAGTTATGCCCATAGGCGCTAGTGAGTGAGCTTAGGCTCGTGCTTCCCGATAGGAGTAAGCATTCTTTGGTTAAACCAACTAAACTAACCAAACCAATTTATTGTGATCCTTCTGGTTTAGTTTTGAAACTAGATCGGTTTGTAATAGGTCTGTAAAAATATAAGTTTGGTTATCGATTTAACCAAACTAACCAAACTTTTATTATACTATCAAAATTATTGGTGGTATAATGATTTTTTAGGTTAGTATAGTGGTGTAAATAAATTTTATTTGTCATATACATATGTATCAAAATTACAATTATACAGCATTAGAATACTAAATAACAATAATTTAATCTTATATTTAAGTTTTATTTCGAAGTATAATGAATATTTCGAATACAAAATGTAAATCATTTTCTTTTTGGTTAAATCGGATAACCAACCAAACCAACCAAACTTAATTCAGTTGGTTTGGTTTCCGTTTATATTATTTTTAGCTTAGTTTAATAATTTTCACAATTGAACCAACAAAATCAACCAAATGCTTACCCCTACTTCTTGAGCCAATAATGCTCAGATATTAATTTTTTTTATTTCTGTTCATCCGTTAGAGTAGATTATGGCCTTCTATAAATTGCTCCATGGATTGAAACTTTTCCGACATTGTCCCCCCAACTAAACCAACATCACAACCATATCATAATAATTGTTTTTGATTGCCAATTCATGTCTTAAAGTACAAAATTCATAACACAAGTTAGCAAATTTCCACCATAAAATCGACAATTAATCCACTAAAAATTCGATTCAAGCATGTTACAATATTAATCCACCATCAGCAGTCACTAAATAAATTTATATAGGGATATAATCGACATGCATAGAATATAAAATAATTTTATTAAGGTTTATAGAATTCACCCACAAATTCACTTAATTCCTTTTCCATTCTTTTCTACGGGCCATGGCAAGCCAATCTATACCAAATTCGTCACAATTTATTCAACTCATTGTTTTCGAAAATTTTGAAACACCTCTAATCAGGTTGACATTGAGATATGTCGATGAGATTTGGATGTGAATTTCAAATTGAGTGGTTTCACATACTTTTGGATTTTTCTTTGATTATTGATGAATTTTAAAGGGAGAAGAACGAAAGAGGAAGAAGATGAAGAGGAGAAGAGAGGTATACGTATTCATTTATTGGAGAAATGAAAAGAATGCTTGTTTATGGTCCAAATGAAAATATATGTGTGTGTTGGGCTGGCTAAATATAAACATCTAGATTATGAGCTGGTGTAGAAAATTGTGCCAAAGTCCCACCATTTTCAAATGCCGTAAATTACATTCTTTTCTCAACAAAACCAACCCAAAAATTAACTTTTTGCATGGCAAAATTAAAAAAAATTATATTTTTGAATTCCTTATGAAATTCTTATCTTTTTTTCTATTTTTAGCTATTTTATTGGTATGGAAAAACTACACTTTTGCGAAAAAAATTAATTAACTATTACGAGCAATCAAATAAAATATTTTCACAAACTAATTTTCTTTTCCAACTAAAATATCTTTTCTAACTCAAATAAAAATTTATTTTATTTTTAAATATCATAAAAATAAGAAATTTCCCTTTGTCTTTTAATAAATAATTCACTTTACAAAATCAACAAAATAATGCATTTCTCCTCCAAAATTATACTTCTCTTCACACTTTAATTTTTATTTTCACCAGAATATTTTCACAAAACATTTTCCTTAATAAAATATTTAACTAATCTCAAAATCCCAATTTTCGTGAAAATAATCTTTTAATTAATCACTTCCCAAAAATTTATTTAACTACTCAATCAATAATTAAATCCTTCAATGTAAGTTTTTTTTTCTCCCGAAAGTCCTTACGACATTCTGGTATATCACATCATCTCCACATATTCAGTTTCCTTATTCAGCCATTTATTTAAATATTGTTATATGAAAATTGGGCTGTTACAGGTCCCTCCCATAAAAATTGCTTCATCATAATTTACAGCTAAGGACGATCTTACTAATCCAAATATTTAAGCTATGTATAGAAATAATCATATAACACATAGTCATACATGGCATCCATCACAATCAATATCAGATCAATATACGTAAAGTATGTAATAATAATAAATACGTAATTAAATTACACAACATACCTCGAATTTTGACTAAACTCTAAACAACATAGGATAAAATCATTGCACCCTTTCATTGGTCTCCCAAGTGCAATCTTTAGCATCATGGAACCATTGAACATTTACTAACGGTAAAAGATTTCTCCTAAGCTGCTTTGCATCAATACAATGATATGAATTTGTTCTTCAGCATAAGTCATATCTAGTTCAAGACTTAAATCTTCAATATGCATGGTTCTAACACAACATCGCGGTTTTGCACACACTTTCTCAGATGTGAAACGTGAGAAACATTATGCACTGCAGATAAATTAGGAGGTAACTCAATTTTATAAGTATGTTTACCAACTCTCTGCAAATTGAAATACGGGCTAATATATCTTGGTGCCAACTTGCCTGTCTTACTAAATCTATTACACCTTTAACAGGTGATACATAAATAAATATTTTGTCTCCAACTGAGAATACCAATCTTTTCATCTTTTATCAGCATATGATTTATGTTGATCTTGACCCATTTTAATTTTATCTCGTATCTATTCAAACTCTCACTAGTTTCTCAAATCATCTCGGAATCCATAACTTATCACCCATTTATAACCAATAAATAAGTGAAGGAAAAGGTCTTCTATAAAATGATTCGTATGGTGATGTTCTGGTACTGGATTAGAAAATATCGGTATAAGTAAATTCAATAAGTGGCAGACGCCCGTGGTCTACCAAAGTCTAATAGACAAGCACGTAATAGGTCTTCTAATACCTTACTAATCCTTTCATTTTGTCCATCTTTTTGTTGATGGAAAGCAGTATACCAAATGCACATGGAAAAACTCTTACAAAATGCACTAATGAATATAGGATCTCAATGACACACAATGTGATGCCCCACCTCTATACCCACGCTAGCCAAGGACACTACAGAGTAATGTCGTCAACTAACACGGAGAATAAGGCTGGTTAGGAGCGACCATCTATAGCCTTGCTCTAACTATCTATTGAATACATCGACAATAATCATACCAAACAGGTCGACATACCCACTGAATACTTAAAACAAAACCATAGGTGGTTGTAGGATCTATCAGAACAGAATATAACAACTCAAATGTAATATACATCACAGAACAGTAGATCATCATATACACATACATAACAGAATTTACAAAATAATACATGTCAAGTGGTATAGCAAACCACAATATACATACGAATCAAAAGAATACATATATCAGAGTTACAATAAAAGGACTACACAAAAAGCTTTAACAAAAATGAACAAGCTGAATAGTCCATGCGGAAGCAAAATAGGCTAAGTCCAAAGGCACCTAACCTGAAACATCTCGGTCTGACCCGAGTATAAAATACACGGGTCAGTCTAGCTAAACAAATCAGTTAGATAGACTGAACAACAATAAACCAGCAAGGTTACAAGGTATAACAAATATCTCTAAAGGAGATAACACAATCATCTAACAAAAGATGAATCATATGATAACATAACAAGCCTCATATCGTCGAAAACATAGATAAACAAAGGATACAAATATCCCAAATTAAGCCAAAAAGGCAAATAACAAATACCAGTAAGGTATACAAGTTCCACAAGGTAATCGCTACGCATCATGCGGCTCAAAAAGACCAACACCGAAGGGCGATACCTAGGGAATATACATATGAATGAAACATCAGAAAATTTGCTCGAGCTTAGTACTATATAAACAAGGATCCATGAGCCCGAAGACTCCAAACCCAATATCACCCATGCGGCTCATAACGACCAACATCGGAAGCGATACTATAGGGCAACCCAATATCACCCATACGGCTCATAACGACCAACATCGGAAGCGATACTAAAGGGCAACAAACCCGAAGGCACATACCCGAAGGCAACAAACCGTAGTGGTGAAGGTCGAAGACCCAATACTGGACACCACTAACTGGCGGAATGTGCCATAACTCTCAAAAAGGAATCCGAAAAGTGGTAACGTGAGCCCATAACCACTCGTTTGCACTAAACGGTTTACTATTCGTTAGTCAATTTCACACTCAAAGCAGTACAAAGTTCACCTCATATCATCGGTAAACCAAACCCGAAGGTTAAAACGATCAATTGAATAGGTCGAGGATTAATCGGAAGAATAAACACACAGATTCATGGTCCGTGTTTTGTCCAACCATTTAATCACCCTTCCACTTCGATCGAAGTGCGAAATTGTGCGTGTGTTTTAAATAGAATTTATAAATCGGGGAAGCGAGCTTTTAATACGATTTGAAGAAATCATTTATAAAAAACCCATGAATGAATTCAAAAAGGAATCATCAAGATCAAATATACATAAACAACTAATTGGAATCAATTTAAATCGATAAAAGTGGAAATCACAAACAAATAGGCACACTGGACAAAATGAAGCAGGTCAGTCGACTGGCCTGCTGCAGTCAGTCGACTTAACCATAACCCGAGAGTTTTTTAAACTCTGCAGTCAGTCGACTGACTGCAGGGGGTCAGTCGACTGGCTGTAGCTGGAAATGTTTTCCAGCCTAGCAAATGGAGGAGCAAACTCACCCCATTTGCAACTTGTCGAGCAATGGACTTAAGGGGCTTTTGCCAATCAATAACCCAACACCATTGACTCCGATTCACCACCAAAACATGATCAAACATCAAAGTTATGATTTTCAAGGATTTGACTCCAAAACTCCAAAAAGTGAAATGTTCACCAATTCAATTCAATCCAAAGGCAAATGCACATGAATAAGTGTTAGGAACTCATACCTAACAATCCAACATAGATGTGAGATAAAAATCTCGCCTAACATCAATAATATCAAGAGAAGTAGATGTGAGTTCACAACTCACCTTCTTACACCCAAACAAAGATGTATACATATATATAAGCATAGATGTGAGATAAAAATCTCACCTTTTATCTCAAAACAAAGAAGAAGAAGCTCAAACACAAGAAGGAGACTAACTTCTCTTCACTTCAACTCTACAAGCTTCAATCTAAGAATAAAACACATATTTTCCTAAGTTTAGGTTTAGGAATTTCTGAGATTGAAGAGAGAAGGAGATAGAGAAGATGAAGAGGAAGCTTACCAATGTTTTCTCTTTGATATTGGAGCAAGAATCAAGTTGCAAGAGGAAACTAGGGCTTGGAATTTCTATTTCCCTTTCCCTTCCACCATTTTCAGTTTTGCTTAAGTTAAAGAAATGAAATGAGGGTGAATGGAGAGGAGAGGGCTGAGTTAGGTTATTAAACTAACATATTGGCTGAACCCAACCCAAACCCAACTAGAAAAAGAGTCAAAATTCAACTTACTCCAAACATATCAAAGCTTATACTTAAAAAGATTGCAAACGCCATTTTGGAACCAATGGAAATGGTTTCAAGTTCCAATTCGGCCATTTGCAAAAAAAGTAACATTTCGGACCAAACATCCGACTAATGACGCTATATTTAAATAAAACATTTAAATATAAAATCGTTAAATATGCGGGTTGTTACAGATCTCCCCTCCTAACAAAATTGCGTCCCCGCAATTCCTAGAGACAATACTTGTAACAACTACATACATACAACATTCAAAAGAAAAGAAAATAAGCTTGAGACGAAAAGATATTCTCACCGTTGCCAAGCGAAGATAGAAAACCCGGATAAGATCGCTCGATATACTCTTTGGTTTCCCAAGTAGAGTCATTGGGACTAGCGGACCATTGAACTTTAACGAGCGGCACGTCCTTGTTCCGAAGGTGTCGCACCTCCGTGTCAAGTACGCGAATAGGCTGTTGTACAATAGATAAGTCTGGTGAGATCTCAAGCTCAAGCAAATCAGGAGAATCAATAACAGAATCCGACTCCCGAAGACACTTTCGAAGTTGAGAGACGTGAAACACGTCATGAATGCCAGATAAATGAGCTGGAAGTGAAACTCTATAAGCCACAAGGCCAATACGTTCAGTAATAGAAAATGGTCTTATAAAGAGAGGAGCCAATTTTCCAGTCATACTGAAACGCATAACCCCTTTCAAAGGAGAAACACGAATAAAAACAAGGTCACCGATCGAGAACTCAAGAGGCTTCCTACTGCTATCCACGTAGGATTTCTGGCGGCTCTGTGCCTCTTTCATTCTCAACCGAATAAGATCAATCTTCTCGAAAGAATCACGAACAAAATCTGGACCAAGAATAAGCTTCTCCTCAGATTCCAACCAACATGAAGGTGATCGACATGGCCTTCCGTATAAAGCTTCGAAAGGAGCCATACCGATACTAGACTGAAAACTATTGTTATAGGAGAACTCTGCAAGAGGTAGATGATCCTCCCAACAACCACCGAAATCAAAAATACAAATATGGAGAAGATCTTCCAAGATACGATTTACCCGTTCAGTCTGTCCGTCAGACTGCGGATGATAAGCTGTACTAAAATTAAGCTTTGTTCCCAAAGCTTGCTGAAGACTCTTCCAAAAATGACTCATGAATAAAGGATCACGATCACTCACAATAGAACTAGGAACACCGTGAAGTCTCACGATTTCCTTGACATACAACTTAGCCAAAAGAGAAGCAGTCCTATTAGACTTAATAAGGATAAAATGAGCAGACTTGGTGAGGCGATCAACAATAACCCAAATGCTACAATGGCCCGATCTCGAACGAGGTAGGCCGTCAATGAAATCCATAGAAATCTGATCCCATTTCCACAATGGAATCTCTAAAGGCTGAAGAAGACCCAAAGGACGCTGATGCTCGGCTTTAAAACGCTGACAAGTTGTGCAATTACTCACATAACTTGCCACATCGCGTTTCATGCCTTCCCAATAATAAAGACGATGCATATCGGCATACATCTTACTACTACCAGGATGAATGGTATACATAGAGCGGTGACAATCATCAAGAATGTCATGCCTAAGTGCAAAATCAGAAAGCACAAAAAGACGGTTCTTCTTGCAAAGCACCCATGAGAATCGTGCTGAAATCCCGCAATGCCTCATCACAGGATCCAGACTCACAAAGCTGAATAAGATGCAATAAATCAGGATCATGCCGCTGAGCATCGGCAATACGATCCAACAAAATAGGTCGAGCTCCCAAACTAAATAATAGAATAGGAGAATCAGAAGATGAACCTCGATCCCGAATTTCACAAAAAGATAGAGTCTCAAGAAAATCCCATTCGGCAAGCATCATAGAAATAACAGCCGAATGTTTGCGACTAAGCGCATCAGCAACACGATTACCCTTACCAGGGGTATACTGGATATCAAAGTCATATGAAGTAAGAAACTCGAGCCAACGCTGTTGTCTCATATTGAGTTCCTTCTGAGTGAACAAATACTTCAAGGATTTATGATCGGTATAGAGAATGAAGCGCTCGCCCAATAAATAGTGTCGCTAAATCTTCAAAGCGAAGACAATGGCAGCTAACTCAAGATCATGAGTGGCATAGCGAACTTCATTCGGACGTAGTTGCCTGGAAGCATAAGCAACTACCCGATCCTTCTGCATAAGAACAGCACCGAGACCATTACCACAAGCATCGGTGTAGACAACAAGATCATGATTCCCCTCGGGAACCACAAGAATAGGAGCATTAGTGAGAAGTTCCTTTAATGACAGAAAGGAAGCTTCACACTTGTCGGACCAAATAAAACGAATGCCTTTCCGAGTAAGGCAGGTGAGAGGAAGCACAACACGGGAAAAATCTTTAATGAACTGACGGTAATAACCCGCCAATCCAAGGAAACTATGAATCTCATGCACATTCTCAGGCCTCTTCCAATTCTGGATGGCTTTGATCTTTGAGGGATCGACAGAAATGCCATCGGAAGATACAACATGGCCTAAGAACATAACCTTATTCTCCCAAAAATGGCACTTGGAGAATTTGGCTCTAAGCTGATGATGACGGAGGGTACTCAAGACAATTCTCAAGTGATTAGCATGCTCAGCATCAGACTTAGAATAAACAAGGATATCATCAATGAAAACAAGGACGAACTTATCGAGATATTCCCGGAATACCCGATTCATGAGATCGACAAAGAAAGCAGGAGCGTTCGTCAAACCGAACGACATAACGAGCCACTCAAAAGAACCATAACGAGTAAGGAAAGCGGTAAGAGGAATGCTATCTTCCGCGACTCGTAACTGATGAAAACCTGTGGCAAGGTCAAGCTGAGAAAAGACCTTAGCACCACTCAATAGATCGAACATATCATCGATCCTAGGCAATGGATACCTATTACTAATGGTCAACTCGTTAAGCTTTCGATAGTCAATGCAAAGCCTAAGAGTTCCATCAGACTTCTTCTCGAAGACGACCGCGGATCCCCACGGAGAAAAACTGGATTGAATCAACTGCTTGGACTCTAGCTCTAAAAGCTGCTTCTTGAGTTCCTCATTTTCCTTTGTAGACATCCTCGTGGGAGGACGGCTAACTGGTTGCGCGCCTGGAATGAGATCAATGCGGAACTCAATTGCCCGTTTGGGTGGCAAACCCAAAACAGGTTCAAAAACATCAGAAAAGTCACAAGAAACAGGAATACGAGATATATCATCATCATCTCGCGAGTCAAGAGAATATAAAGTCATTTCGGAATTATCCACATCCCGAAGAATAAGAGATAGCTGAGTAGGCGAATCCGGACGCCGAAGATACCAAATTCTCTCCGAACAAATAATCCTGGCATCATATCTTACTAGCCAGTCCATACCCAAAATCATATCAAATCCCAGACAAGAAATAACGTGCAGATTCGCACGAAAAGAAAAGCCACATAAAAAAATCTCAACAACATCAAAAAGCATACTAAGGGTCGCAGATCCCCCAATAGGATTCGCAATCCTCAAAGAAGTAACCAAACAAGAAACATCCAAAGATAAATCATCAACGAGCTTTTTCGATACGAAGGAATGTGAAGCTCCCGTATCGAAAAGAACTCGAATACTATGATCGTGAAATAAAATAGAACCTTCCAAAATAGATGGAGATATACCTTTGGGCTGAGAAGGACCTTCAGAGGCCTTAGCAGCATAAAGCCTGCTAGACTTGGCACCAGCCGGAACAGTAGGGCAAGCTGAAACATGATGACCTTCCTTCTTGCAATAGCGACAGTAGAGAGGCTTAGAACAAGCTCGAACCATATGATCAGGAGAACCACAATTGAAACACTTTCGAATGAAAGGTGTTCCAACAGACTGAGGCTGAGAACTAGAACTACCAGTCTTCTTCTTCTTAGAAGGAAAAGGCCTGGACTTCTGAAATGGAAACGGCTTCTTGTTGGGGTTCTTGGAAACCTCAACATCAACATTACTATCACACTCCTTCTTGATGGTCTCGAGATGAAGTGTCGAATCAACCAACTCCTCAAAAGAAAGCTTAAGCTGGAGCAACAAAGACTTCTTAAGATATTTCTTAAGACCAGAAACAAACTTCAAATTCTTCTTATAAGAAGTGCTAATGAATTCAAGACCATACTTAGATAAAGCCTCGAATGATGCAACATACTCAGAAACAGAAGATTTCCCTTGCTTCAACTCAAGGAAACGACGGGTCAATAAAACTTTTTCAGATTCAAGAACGAACTTGAGCTCAAATCGCTCCCGAAACTGAGTCCAAGAAAGAGTAGACTCATCAATCTCGGCTACAAGAAGCTCATACCAATCAAGAGCACGCTCTTGTAATAAGCTAGAAGTTACAAGAACTCTATCATGGTCCGCAAGATCCATACGAGAGAAGATACGCTCGCACGTGCGAAACCAAGCTTGGACTTCAAGAACAAACTCGGAGCCCTTAAACGGCTTTCCCCCAAGATGAGCAAAATCACTGCACAGACGTGCAAAAGCAGACTTGCGAGGTGGAGACACTCGAGGAGGAACTAGAGGCTGAGTGCTCCTAAACAGTTCCAAAAACTGATCGGCAGACATATAAACGCCATCCGGATGTGAACCACTGGATCGTCCAGCATCCGAACGTCGTCCCCTGCCTCTTCCAACCATACGCGGAAAGTTAAATAAGAACAAGATTATTCACAAGGTAGATAATCAAGATGGAATACTACGGAAAAAAATGCATTCCTAGACGTATTCCCAATTTCTAACTACCACAAAAGGCACAAAAGAAATAAGGAGGCACGATGGTTCAAAGATTTGTATCACTTATACACTTTGATGTACCGTAATATGTGCATCTATTCTGTGTTTATCATATTTTGTTCTGAACTCAGCTTTGGTACCACGCTGTGATGCCCCGCCTCTATACCCACGCTAGCCAAGGACACTACAGAGTAATGTCGTCAACTAACACGGAGAATAAGGCTGGTTAGGAGCGACCATCTATAGCCTTGCTCTAACTATCTATTGAATACATCGATAATAATCATACCAAACAGGTCGACATACCTAATGAATACTTAAAACAAAACCATAGGTGGTTCTAGGATCTATCAGAACAGAATATAACAACTCAAATGTAATATACATCACAGAACAGTAGATCATCATATACACATATACAGATACATAACAGATTTTACAAAATAATACATGTCATGTGGTATAGCAAACCACAATATACAGACGAATCAAAAGAATACATATATCAGAGTTACAATAAAAGGACTACACAAAAAGCTTTAACAAAAAGGAACAAGCTGAATAGTCCATGCGGAAGCAAAATAGGCTAAGTCCAAAGGCACCTAACCTGAAACATCTCGGTCTGACCCGAGTATAAAATACACGGGTCAGTCTAGCTAAACAAATCAGTTAGATAGACTGAACAACAATAAACCAGCAAGGTTATAAGGTATAACAAATATCTCTAAAGGAGGTAACAAAATCATCTAACAAAATATGAATCATATGATAACATAACAAACCTCATATCATCGGAAGCATAGATAAACAAATGATACAAATATCCCAAATCAAGCCAAAAAGGCAAATAACAAATACCAATAAGGTATACAAGTTCCACAAGGTAATTGCTACACATCATGCGGCTCAAAAAGACCACACCGAAGGGCGATACCTAGGGAATATACATATGAATGAAACATCAGAAAATTTGCTCGAGCTCAGTACTGTATAAACAAGGATCCATGAGCCCGAAGACTCCAAACCCAATATCACCCATGCGGCTCATAACGACCAACATCGGAAGCGATACTAAAGGGCAACCCAATATCACCCATACGGCTCATAACGACCAACATCGGAAGCGATACTAAAGGGCAACAAACCCGAAGGCACATACCCGAAGGCACATACCCGAAGGCAACAAGCAGTAGTGGTGAAGGTCGAAGACCCAGTACTGGACACCACTAACTGGCAGAATGTGTCATTACTCTCAAAAAGGAATCCGAAAAGTGGTAACGTGAGTCCCATAACTACTCGTTCGCACTAAATGGTTTACTATTCGATAGTCAATTTCACACTCAAAGCAGTACAAAGTTCACCTCATATCATCGGTAAACCAAACCCGAAGGTTAAAACGATCAATTGAATAGGTCGAGGATTAATCGGAAGAATAAACGCACAGATTCATGGTCCGTGTTTTGTCCAACCATTTAATCACCCTTCCACTTCGCTCGAAGTGCGAAATTGTGTGTGTGTTTTAAATAGAATTTATAAATCGGGGAAGCGAGCTTTTAATACGATTTGAAGAAATCATTTATAAAAAACCCGTGAATGAATTCAAAAAGGAATCATCAAGATCAAATATACATAAACAACTAAATGGAATCAATTTAAATTGATAAAAGTGCAAATCACAAACAAATAGGCACACTCGACAAAATGAAGCAGGTCTGTCGACTGGCCTACTGCAGTTAGTCGACTTAACCATAACCCGAGAGTTTTTTAAACTCTGTAGTCAGTCGACTGACTGCAGGGGGTCAGTCGACTGGCTGTAGCTGGAAATGTTTTCCAGCCTAGCAAATGGAGGAGCAAACTCACCCCATTTGCAACTTGTCGAGCAATGGACTTAAGGGGCTTTTGCCAATCGATAACCCAACGCCATTGACTTCGATTCACCACCAAAACATGATCAAACATCAAAGTTATGATTTTCAAGGATTTGACTCCAAAACACCAAAAAGTGAAATGTTTACCAATTCAATTCAATCCAAAGGCAAATGCACATGAATAAGTGTTAGGAACTCATACCTAACAATCCAACATAGATGTGAGATAAAAATCTCGCCTAACATCAATAATATCAAGAGAAGTAGATATGAGTTCACAACTCACCTTCTTACACCCAAAAAAAGATGTATACATATATATAAGCATAGATGTGAGATAAAAATCTCACCTTTTATCTCAAAACAAAGAAGAAGAAGCTCAAACACAAGAAGGAGACTAACTTCTCTTCACTTCAACTCTACAAGCTTCAATCTAAGAATAAAACACATATTTTCATAAATTTAGGTTTCGGAATTTCTGAGATTGAAGAGAGAAGGAGATAGAGAAGATGAAGAGGAAGCTTACCAATGTTTTCTCTTTGATGTTGGAGCAAGAATCAAGTTGCAAGAGGAAACTAGGGCTTGGAATTTCTATTTCCCTTTCCCTTCCGCCATTTTCAGTTTTTCTTAAGTTAAAGAAATGAAATGAGGGTGAATGGACAGGAGAGGGCTGAGTTAGGTTATTAAACTAACATATCGGCTGAACCCAACCCAAACCCAACTAGAAAAAGAGTCAAAATTCAACTTACTCCAAACATATCAAAGCTTATACTTAAAAAGATCGCAATCGCCATTTTGGAACCAATGGAAATGGTTTTGAGTTCCAATTCGGCCATTTGCAAAAAGTAACATTTCGGACCAAACATCCGACTAACGATGCTATATTTAAATAAAACATTTAAATATAAAATCGTTAAATATGCGGGTTGTTACACACAATCTTTGTAAGAATGACATGAAGTCGAACTTACTGCACTCCTTTTTGTTTGCATGGGAACGAAATGAGCACACTTGTTAATCTATTAACTATCATCCATATGCTTTCGTTTCCACGTCTAACGTAGGAAATAATCGATAAAATCCACATAATTTTGATCTCATTTTCATTGTGGTACTTCTAAGTGTTGAATTAATCTACTAGGCTTTTGGTGTTCAGATTTAACCAATCAACAATTTATACATTTCTACATGTTCTCACCAATATCTCTTTTGAACCTTCTAAGCTATCCACTTCTATACCATTTTTTAAGCGATGGATTCGATTAGCAAATATAGGATCATCTCTTTAACTTAGAGAAATGCATTCAATCATACTAGGCCTTGCGTCAACATTAGCCAATATCATATTTGGATCAAATATCTCACTTCTGCCTCAAATTTCGTTAGCAGTCAATGCTTTAAGTACTTGATGTTCGATTATCAATATAGACATCTTTGCTTGGTGTTTATGGCTTATGCATATGCTACTCAATTCCTTTTTCCAGAAATGACATTTAGAAAATTTAGCTTTAATTTTATTTTCTCTCAATATCTCCAAGACAATTCTAAAGTGAACTTTTTATTCTTACTCACTCTTTGAACATACTAAGTTTTCATCCGTGAAGACTAGAAAAAAATTATCGACATAACTACAGAATACTCTATTCGTAAGGTTAACAAAATAGGCAGAGGCATTTGTAAATCGGAATTGCAGTACTAATAATTCATAAGATCCATTGAAAGTTCGAAATGCGGTACGTGGAGTGCTATTTTCCGCTACTCTTAATTGGTGAAAACTGGTTGCTAAATCAATTTTACAAAAGACTTCATATTGGTAGATGTCATATGAATGTGCACAATACAGTAGCTTCACTTAGTCCATATCGAGAGATTCAATCACCTCTCTATTCTAGGCATATAACAATAGGAAGCATGTGGATATAAACTTTATAAGTAGCACTACTGTTATCTACATTATGCTAAGAACTTATGATATTATTATCTTTGTGTACGCTAACTCTATAATGCAAGAGAAAAACACGAATTCACATAATATTGAGTTTCCTATCTTATTTAGTTGTTATCTAATTGTACGTTGTGTAATGCTCTATTATTATTGTATGTCATGGTACTAACTTTGTGATTGTAAGTAACCCCTTTTTATTTATTTACCCTTAATTGGGCTCTACTAAATAGTAGTAAAAGAACTACGTTTGGATGTGTAATGACACCGCTTTTTCGACCCCCATTCGAAGCGCCAAAAACAAGAGCGTTAGCCAAAAAAATGACTTAACTAATCATGTAATATAACTATGAGATTGTAACATTGCTACGAAGTAATTAGGTAAGATGTGATAGGATGAGTATAGTCAGTAACATAAATATCTATCATAATGCTGTATAATTATTGATTTAACAGACATACTCTAATCATTTTGTAATATAAAAGCATAAATAATACATACAGCGGTGTTCATGCTTATTCTTTCCTAATATAGAATCAATATCCACCTATCATCTCATTATACAAATATATATTTAAATAAACACAAAAGCAAAAAAGTAAAGTGGACTGTGTCACGGTACCACTGTGACTCTTACATACCCATTATAGGATCAAGCCCGATTAGATATTTTACTACTAATTATCAAAGCCCAATTAAGGGTAAATATATAAAATGGGTCCCTGTAATCACAAAGTTAATACCATGATATATAATAATAATAATAATTGAGAATTTCATATCATGCAAGTAGCTAACAACTAAATAAGATAGGATGCTCGATATTATATGGATTCCTGGTCTTCTCCTTCATCATAGAGTTAACGCACACAAAGATAATAATATCACAAGCACTAAGCATAATGTATATAATTGTAGTGCTACTTATAAAGTTTCTATCCACATGCTTCATGTTGTTATATGCCCATAATATAGAGGTTAGCAGAACCTCTCGACATGGATTGAGCGAAGCTATTGTGCTTTGCACACTCATACGACATCCGCCAAAATGAAGTAGGATGATACAATAAAAGAGTCACACTTAATAGCACCGATAGATCCGGAGTAACTATATCTTAACATTCCAATCTAGTCCTACTTGGCCCTATGATAATGTAGACATTTAATGCATAATAGTTCATTAGGATACATAGGTAAACATCACACAACACAATCTACCCTATCTCGTAATACACATTTATTGTTGCTAATGTCCACGCCTATTTATTTGGGTTTCATATTTCATTTGCTTTGTTATCTTCAAAATATTTTCCCAATATGTGTTCCTTATATTTTCCAAAATCCCATTTTTCCAAAATTAGTACAAAATCATATTTATCAGAAATCTTATTACCTATACCAAAAGCTGAGTGTCCAAATGGGAGTAAGTACTCGGTAACTCAAATGGCGGGTGCCCGCACACAAACACAATATCTTCGCGACTTGAAATAACATAAAAAATCATAACAATATCTATATAAAAATATTACACTAAAAATTAGGATCAAAATTATAGGAAAAGCTCGAGTAGCAGACCGTTTGACCATTAACAATAGGGCTAACTCATCATAGACCAAGGGCACTATCCCATGGTCGATCATCTAAGATGGATATTACCCTTTCAAATATTACACTTGAATTTTCCACCAAAAATATCCACACATTCTGAATGGATCTCACAAGATCTACTAGGTGCAAATCTAATCCCATAAAGTCTGTCATTTTACTCATACCCGAAACCAAAAAAATATTATGAGGATAAATAACTATACAAATATGTGAGTACATATAAATAATCAATAATTGGTAATAAACAGATCATCAACATATAAAGAGACAATACCATAGTGCCTTAATAACAGGATGTGGTATTTTCCTGTAATATCTTATTTGTAACAATAATATATATAATCTTGATATGAATTAGGCACATATATTTAAACTTAACTGTGGACTGTTGGAATAATTCGGCATTATAGGACCACATATTTTAATATTTGAATGTATGGGCTATCTTGGAATTAAGTTTGATTATGTGATCTATTTGGAATAAATACAACAAGACTTAAGGGGTATATTCGTCATGTAAATTTACAGTGTGTGAATACCAGAGTGACAATTTTAGTTTGTTGAAGGGCCGAACTGAAAAAATGTCACACACTATATATATGGGGTTATGGTCCCCAAATTACACAAGTCTTATCATATTCTCTCCACCCTCTTCTAAAGATAATTTTCAGATCTAATCAGATCTAAGCTTGTGTCAATTTGGAAGATCTAAAACCTAGTTGATCTTCTTTTTGCAAACATCAATGGATTCAGGTACGACTTCTGCTGAACTATTTAATTTCATATATTTGTTTCTCGATAGAATCAATATGGGTTGTATGTATTCAGATCTAGAATTTATTTATTTATTACAACAAGTGGTATCAGAGCCACCCATCATTGATTTTATTGAGAAATTCTTTGGTTTTAAAAACATATTAAATTAGGGTTCTTGGATTTATAATTTTCGGTTGATTCACCTAATCCACTTATTTCGTTCTGATTTGTGAATGCTTCAATTATGGTGATTCAAAACATGTTAATTAATAGTATTATACATGGATCCCTAGATTTAATGAAATATTGGATTCTGTTGATTTGACCAAAAGTTTTCTCAAATGATAGCAATTTGGATTTAATTGAACCGTATCATTGGATTTATGATCTAAGAATTCATCTACATCTTTTATAATAATTGTACCATGACATGTTTGTGGTTTTGTTTTCTCCTGCAAAAGCATAAAATAGCAACATGCATTGTTGAAATATTGGCCAAGCTTTTACTATTCATTACTTTTGTACACTATTAATCAGCACATTAATTGATGCTGTCAGATTTGACATATATATATTTTTTAATTTATTGTTACTACTTAATATGTTTCACTTTCTATTTTGAATAGTAGCAGTTAAATAAAGTACGCAATAATATGATACTAATTATTATTGCAAGTATTATTCATTTATGTATTACTACAGTTTCCTTGATGTCAAATTTGACATTGATATTTATGGAAAATTTATAAATGAAGGAGTTAAAATAAATTCATATACTATTTGACGTCTTTTGCAAATTGATTGTGAATATCCTACATTACAAGCGAATTAATTGAAATAATATGTCACCAAAGTGACCTCTCTTATTTTAGTTGCCCATGAAAAATGTTAGATATTTGTGTGTATTATTTATGCGAATATTAGTCGACCCAAAGGAAGGTTAATATCTGGCCAAATTAGATACACATGTGTGATGATAAACATGTAACAATTATAAAGTTTTACAAGAAAATAATTAATCGGCCCAAAGGAAGTTTATTATTTGACTTGAATTTATTGTTAATATTTGATGATTACAACAAGAATACCACTTACAGTTAATATTACTGTCCAAAGACTTGATATTAATGTTGTGCTAGGTATCTTGAGCAAAGGCTTACCAATTACTTTAAATTTACTACAGTTGCTTTATAATGTAAGCATATTTGATTAATTTAAAATTACAGCTAATTTGACTACGGTATCTGTCAATCTGAACACCATTCCTATTCTGACTGGAAAAAACTTTAAGGATTGGAAAGAGAACATATTGCTTGTTCTTGGTTGCATGGATCTTGACCTTGCACTTAGGATAGATGAACTCGCCCCTCTTATGGATGAAAGTTCTTCTGATATTATAAAGAACTTTGAGAGGTGGGATCGTTCAAACCGCATGAGTCTAATGATTCATAAAGCGTGGCATTCCGGAGGCATTTAGGGGTGCGGTATCTGAAAAGATAACCAATGCTAATGATTTCCTTGCTGAGATTGAAAAACGTTTTGCTAAAAACGATAAGGCGGAAACAAGCACGCTTTTGCAACGCTTGATTTCCATGAAGTATCAAAGCAAAGGAAACATAAGGGAGTACATTATGGAAATGTCTAACACTGCTTCAAAACTTAAGGCACTTAAGCTGGAGCTTTCAGATGATTTGCTCGTGCATTTGGTATTAATCTCTCTTCCTTCACAATACAACCAGTTCAAGATCAGTTATAACTTTCAAAAGGAGAAATGGACTCTTAATGAGCTCATTTCGTATTGTGTACAAGAAGAAGAGAGATTGAAGCATGATAAGGCTGAAAGTTCTCATTTAGCATACACCTCTAAGGGAAAAGACAAAAAAGTGAAAGAAGGATAAAGAAACTGCTAAGGGTCCGACTGAAAAGAAACAACAAAAGGAGACTGATGGTTGTTACTTTTGCAAAAAGGCTAGACATTTGAAGAAAGATTGTGCCAAATACCACGCATGGCGTGTTAAGAAAGGGTTGCCTAAGCTACCGAAATCCAACTGATGCTGAAAGAAACATCTATGTGGGTGATGGAAAATCGGTACAAGTGGAGGCTATTGGGCATTTTAAGTTGTTATTAAGAACTCAGTTTTATTTGGATTTATTTGATACTTTTGTTATACCGTCATTTAGACGGAATTTGGTTTCTGTTTCTAAGTTGGACAAATTTGGTTATTCTTGTTCATTTCGGAATGGTACTTTTAGTTTATCAATGAATTCAACTCTTATTGGAACTGGTTCTCTTAATGTTTATGATAACTTATATATGCTTGATGTTAATACCTCTTATAATGAAGCCTTGCATGTAGAGTCACGTGGTACTAAAAGAAAATCTAATAAGGAAACTTCGGCCACATTGTGGCACAAGCGCTTAGGTCATATATCTAAAAATAGAATTCAAAGGCTCGTGTCAGATGGAATTTTGGAATCCGTTGATTTTTCAGACCTTGATGTCTGTGTAGAGTGTATCAAGGGAAAACAGACCAACCATATGAAAATAGGTGCCAATAGAGCAACTGACGTCTTAGAATTAATACATACAGACATTTGTGAGCCATTCCCTGAGGCATCATGGAATGGTCAACAATATTTTATAACATTCATAGACGACTACTCAAGATATGGCTACCTATATCTTATTCATGATAAATCAGAATCTTTAGACATGTTCAATAAATTTAAGGTAGAAGTTGAGAACCAACTCAACAAAAGGATTAAAACTGTCAGATCCGACCATGGCGATGAATATTATGGTAAATCTGACGGATCAGGTGAACAATGTAGGACCATTTGCCAAATTCCTAGAGGAATGTGGAATAGTCCCACAATACACTATGCCAGGTTCACCTAGCATGAATGGTGTTGCTGAGAGACGAAACCGGACTGTTAAAGACATGGTAAGGAGTATGATCAGTCATTCTACCTTATCAAAATCACTCTGGGGAGAGGCATTAAAGATAGCGGTTTATATCCTTTAAAGAATACCCACTAAAGCAGCTACTAAAACACCTTATGAGCTCTGGACAGGCAAATAGCCTACTCTAAAGCATTTTCACATTTGGGATGTCCAGCTGAGGCAAGGCTATATAGCCAAATGAAAGAAAATTGGACTCCAAAACAGTGGGTAGCTACTTTATTGGTTATTCTGAGCGATCTAGGGGCTATAAATTTTATGATCCCATACTGAGGAAAATATTTGAGATGCGAAATTCAACATTTTTTTAGGATGTTGAGTTGAGAGGGAGAAATGAAGTAAGGAACATGTTTCTGAGGAGAAATCATCGTCTATGACTCCTACTACAGTTACTTCTTCGGACAATGTGCAGATTATTGTTCCTGTCATTGATCAAGAAGTGAATCCAGAACCCCAACAAAACAATATTGAAGAAAATCCTCTTCAAGTTGAAGTTAATGCTCCACAAGAACAAATTCAACAACCTCAAAATGAATTGCCATTAAGAAGATCCACTAGGGAAAGAAGAAATGCTATTTCGGATGATTATGTTGTATTTCTTCAAGAGTTAGAGGATAATAATGGATTGATGGAAGATGATCCTATCAACTTTCACCAAGCCATGCAAGATATTAATTCTCAAAAGTGGATTGAAGCTATGAATGAAGAGTATAAATCAATGCAAAACAATAAAGTTTGGGATCTTGTCCCTTTACCTTAAGGTAAGAAGCCCATTGGTTCTAAATGGATATTTAAAACCAAGAGGGATGCAAAAGGTAAAGTGGAAAGATATAAGGCTCGTCTTGTAGCAAAAGGTTTTACTCAAAAGGAAGGCATTGATTTCAAAGAGACTTTAATCGAAAGACACTTTTAGAATAATTTTGTTAATTGTTGCACATTTTGACCTTGAGTTGCATCAAATGGATGTTAAGACCGCATTTCTTAATGGAGACATTGAGGAAACAATTTATATGGTGCAACCAAAAAACTTTGTGGTCGAAGATCCAAAGAATATGGTTTGCAAACAAAAGAATCCATTTATGGACTCAAACAAGCTTCTCGTCAATGGTACCACAAATTTCATAATGTAATTGCCTCTTTTGTTTTTGAGGCAAACAGCATTGATAACTGTGTGTATCACAAGTTTAATGGGAGTAAATTTATATTTTTAATTTTATATGTTGATGATATATTGCTTGCCAGCAATGATTTAAATATGTTGCACGAAACAAAGAGATTTCTTTCAAATAATTTTGAAATGAAAGATCTTGGTGATGCCTCTTTTGTATTAGGGATCCAAATACATCGTGATCGTTCACGAGGCATTCTTGGATTGTCATAAAAGAACTATATAGAAAAGGTGCTTAATAGATTTGGCATGCAAGATTGTAAACCAGGTGATACCCCTATCGCTAAAGGAGATAAGTTCTGTCTCAAACAATGCCCTAATAACATCCTTGAAGTTAATGAAATACAGAAGATCCTCTAATGTATGCTTAAGTATGTACGCATCCGGATATTGCGTACATTGTAGGAGTGTTAGGCAGGTATCTTAGTAACCCTGGAATGGATCATTGGAAAGCAGCAAAAAGGGTTATGAGGTATCTTCAAAGAACAAAGGACTATATGCTTACATATAGAAGATCAGATCAGCTGGAGATCATTGGGTATTTTGATTCTGACTTTGCTGGATGTCCGGATAGCAGAAAATCCACTTCAGGATGCATATTTATGTTGAGTGGAGGGGCTATATCATGGAAGAGCATTAAGCAAACGCTTATAGCTTCTTCCACTATGGAAGCAGAGTTTGTGGCTTGCTATGAGGCATCTAATCATGAAAAATGGCTGCGAAATTTTGTCACTGGGCTGCGCATTATAGATAATATTGAAAGACCACTAAAGTTGTTTTGTGACAATAGATCAGCAGTATTATATTCTAATAACAATAGAAGCTCAAATAAGTCAAATTACATTGACATCAAGTTTCTAGATGTGAAGGAAAGAGTACAAAATGGGTTAATATCCATAGAGCATGTTGGGACTCCATGTTAGCGGATCCACTTACAAAAGCATTACCACCCAAGGTCTTTCATAAGCATGTTGCTAAAATGGGTGTATCTTTTATGTAAGAACATTTTGGTTTAGGGGGAGTTTGTACTAAGTCATTTCTTTTGTGACATTGCTCTATATTTTGATTGTGGATATGCTTTAGTTTTTCTGATCAGAAATAAAGTTTATTTTTTTAATTGCACTCAAATTATTTATATATGTTTAGATTTTGATCTTATTAAAGTAAAGTAGGACCAGTTGGAAATAGACATGTAAAGATCACATTTCATGTAATTTCCATGCTTCACATACATGATTGATATATGTCATTTGATTATATTGATATACGCGACCATTGATGGGTTTAGTTACACTAACGATAATGTTAACCCCGTTTTGTCAACGTGTTAAGGCCTGGGCCGACTCATCAGATAAAGTTCTCAACGACTCAGTGGATTTACGACTCAAGGTACTTCAAGACTCAACTGATTGTCGATTCAACGAATTGAGGAGTTGCACGAGTTAAAGAATTGTGCGACTTACGACTTAAGGAGGCGAACGGTTTACGGCTTAAAGATAGAACGACTTAATGAGTTAACAGACTAAGCGACTCATAACTCGGAGAAATCTGCGACTTAAGGCCTCTGCGACTTAAGATATGTCATGACTCAGGGGAGGTACACGAGTTAAGGAGTCTACGAGTTAAAGAGCCTGTGAGTTAAAAGCTTACGAGTTAAGGAGCTAACGACCTAACAGGTTAAGACCTAAGCGACTTAGGGAATGTCACGACTTAAGGAAGTCCACGACCTAAAGAAGTGACGACTCAAAGCACTAAAAGGAAGAGTCAACAACACTTAAGTCGCTGCTGACTTATAACTGCAAATAAGTCGTTCACGACCTAAGACTTGGAGAGCAAATTCGGTACCATGCTGTAATAAGATGACTCGTTGACGACTTACGACCTAGTTTAAGTCGTGCACGACCTAAAACCACAGAGCCAAGATTTTAGTGCTGCCTCACTTTAAACCGTTACCTCTTAACTCGCAAACGAGTTAGGACTTGTATCCGAATGAACGAAGAAAAGCTCAGTACCACTTCACCTACTCCACTGCCTGCTGACTCTTGAACCTTGAGTCGAGCGCGACCTACGACTCTCCATGAGTCGTTCACGACTCATGACTTGCGAAAACCGCTACCTAGAATTCTCTATAAATAGAGGGTTAACTCCAACATGAAGGGGACTTTTGGCTGATTCTTTCCGAGCACCGATACTCTGCTGCATTCCAAACCGACTCGACCCTCATAGCTTTCAAGACACATAGAACGCTACCAACAACTTCAAGAAGGAATCTCATACATCCGACATGGATTTGAAGACTTTCACTCACATTGAAGTTTAAGCCATTCGTTCAAAGTGTTTAGTAATTCAAAGTGTATTGTACTTGGGAAGAATTGTATCAATCTGTAACGAATTCATCAATAAAGATATTCAAAGTGGACGTAGGCAAACCATTAAGCCGAACCACTATAAAATCGCTGTTGTTTACTGTTTTTTCTACAGTTTTCTGCTTATACTCTGTTCCCGAATCATCGGGTGGTGCTTTCACAACTACACTTTACACGCCGGGGTGTTAGCGTAAAAATTTTAGCGCTAACATTTTTGGTGCTTTCACTGAGAAGGACGAACTCAGGCGAATTATCATCATTGCTCCACGAAAGTTTGTTGAAGTGATCTCTCTGAAGACTAGAAGTTTATCTGAAATCATGGCTCCGGGGAGAAGGAGTAGATCTGTTAGATCTGGAAATTTTCAAGAGGGAACCTCCGCTTCTCCAGTACCTAATCAAGCCACTCCACCTGTTGGGGTTACAAAAGCGGAGTTGGATGCTGTAATCTTAGGGCTGAACCAGCAGATAAATGCCCAAAGTGCACAATTGGAAGCTCAGAATGCCCAAAATGCCCTAATTTTGAATAAGTTGAACGATTTGCTTGGGGAAACCGTCAACCAACGGGTAATGAAAGGAACTTTGCTGGCAACGTTCATGATGTTGAAGAAAGGAACGTTCCTGAGAGGGCTGCCAGCCCCTATGAGCAGACATTTCCTGAAGTTGGTGGATCTAAAGCTCGAAATGATGAGGGGTATCTTTCTGAAATGGTTCGACAAATCATGAAAGAGAGCATGCAAAGGGATGAAGACAAGAAAGAATGGGGTTTCGCTCCAAGTAAAACCCCGTTTACCGAAAGGATCTTAAAGGCTGAGTTCCCGAGGAAGTTCATCCCTCCAACTATTCCAGCTTACAAGGGGACCAGTGATCCGAACGAATTCTTGTATAAGTATGATTGACACATGACAGGTGCCAGAGCTTCTGATGAAATAAAGTGTCGATATTTTCCTGTATATTTGGAAGGTGTAGCTCTGCTTTGGTTCACCAAGCTACCAATCCGGTCTATAGATTAGTTTTCTAACCTAACCCGGAAATTCAAGGAGCAGTTCAGACTATATGCTTCAAAAGCCAAAGATATCATGTCGTTGTCAAGTTTAGAACAGAATCCAGGGGAAACTATCAGATCTTTCTTGAATCGCTTTAATATAGCGTTGGCCGAGGTAGACAATGCAGAACCACGGATGATCTTGACTTATCTGATGAGGGCCATCGACAAGTCGAGCAAATTTGGAAAATGGCTTAATATGAAGGAACCAAATTCCCTTGAAAAATTCTACAAGTAAGCAGATGAGTTCATACGCCTGGAAAGCCGTCCTGTACCGGTAAAGGCAGTATTGGAAAAAGCTGAAGATAACGTTGCTGCTCCACGCAAGAATGAATCTGTAGGACAGAAAAGGGAAAATAACGATGGGAAGAAACAGAAAAATCTAAAGAAGCCTCATTCCTTCAAGCCATCGGAATATACTCCTTTATCAGATACGCTGGAGCGTATTTACCTTGCCACTAAAGATTCTGTTGATTATCCTAAACCTCCCATTCTGAGAACCGGGAAAAAAGCTGTACAAAGCGAAAAGTTTTGCCGCTTCCATAATCAACCCGGTCATGATACCGATGAATGCCGCCAATTGAAAATTTTGATTGAAGAGTTGATAAGGGAAAACAAGCTGCAACAATTTGTGGAAAAGAATAGCAGCAATCCTGCTTCGTCTAGTCAGGGGCAACGAGCTCCTGCTCATCAACCCAGGACAAGTGAGAAGGCTGCAGGGCATGAATCCGGAAGGCCTGTTATCAATGTCATTACGGGAGGACCTCACCCAGCAGGCAGGAGCTGGGGTGAGATGGAAAGGTATACCCGGGCTTTGAAATATGTACCGGCCGAAGAAGATGTCTTTGTTTTGGAAGATGCTACTCCCCTGAAACAACAAAGAACTTTCAATGATGATATTGTGTTCAGAGCCAGGGATTCCACATGTGTTGAAGCTCCTACCTTGGATCCCTTAGTCATCTCGGCTGGTATCGGGCCAGCTATTGTCAGAAGAGTTCTCATTGATTGTGGCGCATCCTGCAATATCCTCTTCAAGAAAACATTCGACCAAATGAAGATCCCTATGGCTGATGTGCAATCCTCGTCGCAGAAAATCGCTGGCTTCACTGGGGAGCCAAAACGGCCGATAGGAACCGTTGATTTGCTTGAAGAACTTGGAGAGGGAGAAAGAAAAGTAGTCCGCAAGCAAACTTTTGTGATTGTCGACGAATTTTCTGCTTATAATGCTTTCCTTGGTCGTCCAACTCTTGCAGCGTTCAAAGCTGTTCTGGCCCCATGGTGCCTCACCATTAAATTCCCCACAGACAATGAAGTGGGAGTTATAAAAGGGGATCAAAATGCTGGGCGGGAGTGTTATCTGACAGAGCTGCGAGAAGCAAGGAAAAGAGAAATGGGAAAGGATGCGGCAACCCCAGTCCGCATCAAAGAACCAGCCTTGTAGCAATTACAGGGCGGACCCTGCACTGGCGAGCACAGCGGAGCACGAAAAGAGATGGATCCTAGAAAAGCCAGTGCAGGGGAGAATAGAGTGGTACCAGTGGAAACGACAGTACCAGTACCTGTTGACCCGAAGGATCCAAATAAGGTGTTGAATGTGGGTTCACAACTTAATGTGTCAATTCAGAATATCTTAATATCTTTTTTAAAAGCAAATTTGGATGTTTTTGCTTGGACTCATGCCGATATGTGCGGAATATCCCCAGAAGTTGCAGTACACGCTCTGAATATTGATCCAAAATTTACACCTGTGAAACAGAAAAGGAGAACTCAAGGTCCAGAAAGGTCAGCAGCATTAAAAGAAGAAGTTGATCGGCTCATGGAGAATAACTTTATCAAAGAATCTACCTATCCGAATTGGGTTTCAAATCCAGTGCTGGTTAAGAAAGCCAACGGAAAATGGAGAGTGTGCATCGATTTTTCAGATCTAAACAAGGCCTGCCCCAAAGACTGCTTCCCATTACCCAGGATCGATCAACTGGTAGATGGAACAGCGGGACATGAATTGTTATCTTTTATGGATGCCTACTCCGGATATAACCAGATCATGATGCATGAGCCAGATCAGGAGGACACGAGCTTTATCACCGATGTTGGTCTTTACTGCTACAGAGTTATGCCCTTCGGGCTGAAGAATGCGGGGGCAACCTACCAAAGACTTGTTAATGCTATGTTCAAACCGCAATTGGGCAAGACTATGGAAGTCTACGTCGACGACATGTTAGTAAAGTCTAAGAAAGCAGTGGATCACATAGAACACTTAGCAGAAATGTCCGCAGTCCTCCGGAAATACGGAATGAAGCTTAACCCTTTAAAATGTTCATTTGGGGTGGAGTCCGGAAAGTTCCTAGGTTTCATCGTGAGCGCTAGGGGCATTGAAGCTAGTCCAGCACAAATTACCGCCTTAAAAGAAGTCAAAGCTCCTAGAACGAAGAAGGAATTGCAAAGTCTCAACGGAAAAGTCGCCGCCTTGAGTCGGTTCATTTCCAAAGCTACTGATAAATGCATCCCATTCTTTGACGCTCTAAAGAAAGGAAAGAAAAACTTTGATTGGACTCCCGAATGCCAAAAAGCCTTTGATGAATTGATTCGTCATATGGAAACGCCTCCAATACTTTCTAGGCCCGACGATGGTGAGGATCTTCTTATATACTTGGCAGTATCATCTCATGCTTTAAGTGCAGCGCTGATACGAGAAGACAATAGGATTCAACATCCGGTTTACTATATCAGCAAAAGACTAACTGGGGCAGAGATGAATTACTCCAAGTTGGAAAAACTCGCCTATTGCCTACTGATTGCATCGAGGAAGTTGAGGCAATATTTCCAAGCTCATCCTATCGAAGTCCTCACTGATCAACCTTTAAAGCAAGTCCTGTTCCGCCCTGAGACTTCGGGTCGTCTTCTAAAGTGGAACATTGAGCTCAGTCAATATGACATCACTTATTACCCCCGAAAAGCAATCAACGGACAAGCTTTAGCAGATTTCATCGCAGAATTCACAGATAAGGGTAACAGTGGGGAGGAAATGATCGATGATTCCCCAATCCAGTGGAAGTTGTATGTTGATGGCGCAAGAAATGACTACTGTTCTGGAGCCTGGGTTGTACTTGAAACCCCTGAAGGTCGGTCATTATGCTATGCACTAAGATTGGAATTTCCTTCAACGAACAATAAAGCAGAATACGAAGCTCTTATCGCTGGCTTGAGAATTGCTAAAGAACTAAACATCCGAGCATTACAGATCTTCAGTGATTCTCAGCTTATTGTATGTCAGGTCAAGAAGGAATTTCAAGCGAAAGGGGGAAATCTGCCTGCCTACTTGTCAAAGGCCTGGGAACTTCTATGTGACTTTGATCATTACACGATAAGCCATATTCCTTGAGAAGAAAATACGAAAGCAGATTCTCTCTCAAAGTACTCTAGCACAGGCGAAGCTCAATTTCTGGGGTTAACTCCAGTGGAAGTCCTGTCGGCTCCAAGCATTAATGAGATGGATATTGATTGGATCATGAGTGTGTCTCAGGAGCAAGAATCATGGATGACTCCAATAACAGAATATCTGCTCAATGGCTCTTTACCACAAAATTCAAAAGAACGGCAGAAGCTACTGAGGAAAGCCTCTCGCTATATAGTCCAGGATGGCCAATTGTACAGACGGGGATTCTCAATGCCATTACTTCGATGTGTATCCAGAGAAGAGTCCAAAACAATCCTAGCTGAGGTACATGGAGGAGAATGTGGTGATCATTTAGGTGGTCAAACTTTAGCAAAAAAGGTTCACAGATACGGATATTCTTGGCCAGAGATTAATCGAGATGCTGCAGACTATTCCCGAAAATGTGACAAGTGCCAGAGATTTGCCAAAATTCCTAGAGCACCTTCCACTGAACTCTCACAGATGGTCAGTCCATGGCCATTTGCAATCTGGGGGATAGACCTTATAGGACCTTTACCGACTGCCAAATCTGGAATCAAATATGTCGTTGTTGCTGTAGATTATTTTACTAAATGGGCTGAAGCTGAACCATTGGCTACGATCACCTCTAAAAAGATGATAAATTTTGTGACTAAAAGTATCATTTGCAGATATGGTGTGCCCCAAAAGATAATTACAGACAATGGTACTCAATTCGAAAGTGAAGAATTCCAAGATTTTTGCAAGCGATTCAAAATCCGAAAAAGCTTCTCAGCAGTGGCTCATCCGCAGGCAAACGGGCAGGTGGAAGCAGTAAACAAAATTATCAAGTCAACCATCAAGAAGCAACTCGAAAGAGCAAAAGGTGGTTGGATCGATAAGCTACCACTAGCACTATGGGCGTACCGAACCACCCACAAAACTGCGACTGGGCATACTCCGTTTTCATTGGCATACGGGTCAGAAGCAATGATTCAGGTAGAAACAGAGGTCCCTTCACATAGAAGAATGCATTTCAATCAAGCGGAGAATGAAATACTACAGCTTAAGGCACTAGATCTCCTTGATGAAAAAAGAGAAGAGGCTAAGCTCAGAATTGCAGCTCATCAGCAAAAGATAGCCAGACATTTCAATTCCAAAGTTCGTCAACGCAGCTTTGAAATTGGAGATCTAGTCCTGAAGAGAATTATGACGGCAACAGGTGTGTTTGGGCCAAATTGGGAAGGACCATATGTCATAGGCAAGAAGCTTCTTGACAGCACATTCAAACTCACTACTGTCGAAGGAGATCAAATTCCAAGGGCTTGGAACAGCAATCACTTGCGTCCATACTTTACTTGAAAGCTTTGTTGAAATATTGTAAAAAAAAATTATAAATGTATGATTCTTGTAATTGAAAGCAGTTGTAAGGCCGATGCAAGTGAATAATGAAAGACTATAAAGTGGATGTAGGCCCAAATTCTTGGCCGAACCACTATAAATCTTGTGTTCCTTATTATTATTACATGTTTGCTTTATTTTCGATATGAAAAGTACATTAAATGTATTGCTGAAATGTCGATTTAAATTTTTGTAGGCAACGAAAATAAAACTTGCACATTACAAGACCAAGTGATTCTTGTTATCATTCAACAAACAAATTTCAAGTCACAAAAGCCCCGAATTCAAATCCTAGATAGGAAGTGCTTCAATTGAACGGCCAATGATTTCGCCGAAAAACAGGCTCTTGCTAATAAATTGAGATCGTTTGAACAAACAAACATCCAATTAAGAAGTTTATGCCCGTTCTCGTGAACTTGCCTAGTAATGAAGTACACTTCTTTGGATTAAACAAACTACTTGTAAGAGAAGGGAGTGTGAGCTTGAAAAGAAAAACAGAGGATCGCTGAAAAGGCATAAGCAAGTGGACAAGGAACAACTAAAGCCCTCTTCAGAGGCACAAGTCCTCTTCAGAGGCACAAGTCCTCTTCAGAGGCACAACTCTTTGGAGGATAAAGACCTCTAACGAGGCATATGCCACAAAAAAAAGTTCTCTACTCAACAAAAAAGATTGGAGGAGTCATGACCCTCTAACCATGAGAGAGTAACTTCCAGGCAAATAAAGACCTCTTCGGAGGCACATTTCACCAGGAGTTGAAGTGCAACAGCCGCTCTTCGGAGTTTCACTTCACCAGAGTTGAAATGCAAAACAAAATAAAAACCTCTTCAGAGGCACATTTCACCAGGAGTTGAAGTGCAACAGCCGCTCTTCGGAATTTCACTTCACCAGAGTTGAAATGCAAAACAAAATAAAGACCTCTTCGGAGTCACATTCCACCAGGAGTTGAAGTGCAACAGCCGCTCTTCGGAGTTTCACTTCACCAGAGTTGAAATGCAAAACAAAATAAAAACCTCTTCGGAGGCACATTTCTCCCAAAGGGCAGAAACAAAAAGACCTCTTCCCAGAGGCACAATAAAACAGAAAGACCTCTTCCCAGAGGCAGAAATGAAAAGACCTCCTCCCGGAGGCACAATCAAGCAGAAGGACCTCTTCGGAAGCACACGTTTCACCAAGATTGAAATAAAACTTCCAGGTGTTGAAACGTGAAAAAGCCTTCCTCAGAGGTGCAACTTTTCAAAGAAACAAAAATCAAAAGGCCCTTTACTGTGGTATATATAAAAAAAAAATCCTCATCAAAGGCACACTTTAACTTTCAAAGGAAGAATGATTTACCTATTCTGGAAAATAATCTTCCTCAGAAAGAAGTCAAAGTACCCTTCAGAGGCCCGCTTTACCACATAGAAGAATTCACTTGGTAAAATGTGTATATGCACAAAAGAAAAAGTGATATCTTCGAAGGATGAAGCGTAAAAACGAATTTGTACTCTGTTTTTTAAAAAAATAATATTCCTCCAAGTATGGAATAATTATTCTTAAAAAAAAGTACAAGTTCCTCATAAAATAAAATATTACAATGAGCTTATGGTATAGGGGCAACATGGTATAACTACATCGGTAAAATTGCGCTCGAACAGTATACCACAAGCTCACTGCAATATCATACAAAGAAACTTGTATAAAAGTGAATAATAACTGCATTCTCAAACTCAAACAAGAAGTTTGTACAAATAAAGAATCATTTTATTTAATTCTGTTACGATTTCTTACTGATACAAGTTTCGAAATAAAGAAAACGGGGGCCGGTACCCGCACAATTTCCGGTCAGTACATGCAAAAAAGGCAAAAAGCGATATGAAAGCCACAGGACCAGAGCCATCATTTCTTCTTCCGTCCACCTTTTGAGCCCGCACCCGGCCGAATAACCAACTTCTTAAGCCGGCTTGTAAGAGTAGGGGATGAAGGAGAAAGGGGTTCAGTCGGACTCTCTTCCGTTTTTTCTTCGCCGGTTAAAGATCCCTTCTTCTTCTTCTTGGAAACTCCCTGCTTTCCTCTCTTCTTGGAGGAAGACCCACTCCCTGGAGTAAGAAGTTTAATTAATGGTTCATCATCGGAACCAGTCACTTCTGGAGTCTTCTCACTCCCTTCAGTTTCTTCTCCTTTGTGTTCTTGTGAAGCAATGGGATCGTCCAAGTCTTGAAGAGCTTCTATTTGTTCCTCTTGTGATCCCGGTTGCGAGGCGGAAGGAGGAGTCACCTGAATAGATGGAGGAGGAATAATTGGAGGTGGGGTAGCTTGAACAATGCCCGACGTTTTCTCTGCAGAAGGAAAAAAGTTCAAGTCAGTAAAAAGAGGAGATAAAGGTTCGCTGAGATTCAAGAAGTAGTCAAGAAGCTCATCAAGCTCGTAAGAAACAGATGAGCAGTTTACTTGGGCAAGATTGTCAGTAGGGTTACTTGCAGAAGTCGGTTTCCTGACGTCAACTTCGTAAGCCTTCGCCTCGGCGCTCTCGTCGCCTTCATCTCCACCTTGTATGCTTGCGATCTCGGTGGTAACTTTAGTAGGAGATGGGGAGTGGGAACTGGAACCGATGATATCAATTTCGGCTGAAGGAGAAGGTTGAATCGGAGCAGTTGAGATAATTTTTCCTGAATATTCTCCTGCCGCTATTTCGGCCCTTAATTTTGCAAGCTGTTCTCTCCCCCTGGCGAGAGCGACACGAGCATCATCATCAAGATAATGCTCCTCAAGAGCTGACTCAGCATAGCCAGCGCCATTACCACCAAGCATATCGAGTGCGGCCTCCCAAACTTCAGCCAGAGTAATTTAATACTTGGGGCCTAGAAAGGCGAGGCTACCGCGCTCCAAGATGCTATGCAGGTAGAAATCAAATAATGTTGAGCTGATATTGGTCCTCGTTGCCTCTTGAGATTCTTCAGCTGCAATCTTGCCGGCAATGGCCTCATCACGCTCCCTTTCAGCTTTGGAAAGTTGAAGCTTAAGCATTTGAATCTCCGCCTCTTGGGAGCTGTTTTTCTTCCGAAGCTCTTCAATATCAGCAACATAGCCCTCACTAATTCTTTTTTGCACTTCAAGCCTGTCTTCGGCATCCCTTTGGCTGGCATGAGCATCTCTCACTTGTTTTAGGAGCACTTCTTCTTTTTGAGAATAGGAAGTAGAGGAAGCAGCAAGCTCTTGTTTCAGTTCCTCAACTTTTGCTTCAAGCTCTTCCTTGTAAGAAGCGATGCTCCTCATCTCAGTGTCATGTTGCTCAAGAACCTTTTGCCATTCGGCTTTATCATTTTCCATAGTGAGCATGGCCTCTATGTTTGCAGGATTAACCCTTTGGAGCTCGTCAACAAGTTTTTGCCTGTTCGACATCCTCTCAATATCAAGCTTGACGGCATCGAGGTTTCGTAACATGGCAGACTTGTCAATGGGGACCAAGTCAAGATTGAACCTTACTCCCTTCAGACACCACTGTGGAAACCAACTTTGCAAAGTGGTTGGGCCCGGTCCGACTTGGAATTTGGGCCTGCTAATTATTGTTTGGATGTCTGTTTTCCCAAGAGCGGGAGAGCCGGAGGGAATGTCAAGCGAGACGGGGGCAGTAACTTTTTCAGGAGTTATGGAGGTGTGCTTCTCACCATGTAGGGCTCGCTTGCTCAAATCTTCAACCATATGACTTTTTCCTCGGTCATCATGGGATTTTCTTTTATGGGAATCATCGCCTCTCTGCGAAGAATCGTGGCGCTCCTCCCTCTCTCTTCTTTCATAACGCTCCTCTTGAGCCCTCTTCTCTTGAGCCTTTCGGGCGGCTCTTTCTTCATCGGATTCTCTGTAAGAGGGGAGGTAACGCCTATAGTCATATTGGCTACGCCTCCCGTAGCGCTGGAAGTCATCATAGTAGGATCCGCTGCGTCCCATCGGAAGATCTGAAATAAAGAGAGCTAAATTTTAGAATTCTTCAAAGTACAAAAAGTCAGAAGCATAAAAGTGCCGAAAGATTCTAAGTGTGTGTAATGTGCAAACTACGCGCATCGAACTACGAACCACTCTTTAATTGTGGAGTAGTTATAGGAGTAGAAGTTAACCTCAACTCTTGAGTTGACGGGGTCTGTTGCAGAATAGAAGTCGCCTCGACTACTGAAGAAGAAACCCCGGTAGTAATAGGATCATCATTAAAGATCTCTTGCGAGGTGGCAAAGAGGTGACTCGGTCCTTCGAAAGTGCCATCCCTGCTCTGCTTGACAGGGCTGGTTTTCTCAGCTTCTTCGTCACCAGGTTCCTTTGAATGCAGAGAAGAATCCCAAGGCTCTTCTTCTTCAGTGACCGGGGCAAGTTTTCCAGATGACCCCGCGACATCAACAGAAGTGGAGTACTTCACTAAAGAAGCTTCGGGAGCGGGATCTTTTGGTACAGGTACGTCAGAAGAAACCGGGGCATCTGATGCTTTAGGTGGGGAGTCTGGAACCTCGCAGGGGTGTGTGGAGCGAGAAGGGTGAAGAAGTCCGAACTGGTGAAGGAATTCGTCGTTCAGCAAAAATTTCATATCCCACTCTTCAACCGGTACAGCTACAAGCCTCTCCAGAGTTGGCTTGTGACTGGTATCTCTACAAGGAGGGGGGAGCGCTGAAATAAAAAAAATGATGATGAAGTTAACACTTGGCAATTTGAACTTCAAAAAATTCAGAGTATAGAGGAGGGAAAGGTAGATGATCTTACTTCCTTCTCTCCACACAGCATAAACCCAGGGGGGCAACGGACATAAAAGAATTGAGTTAAGAACCCATGGTCAGTGTCAGGGAGGCCAACGATCAATTTACGATTTCGAGCACTTCTCACGACAGTAATAGAGGGGTGATCTTTAGTCCTGGTGAAAGAGCATAGGAAGCAAATCTCGTCAAAGCTTGGGAATCGATCAAGCGTCCTTCTAAAGAGTACACACAACCCCATTAAAATAGCATAACCATCGGGGTGTAATTGGGATGGGGCGATGGCCAATTGACGAAGAAGTTGTTGGAAAAAGTCATTGAAAGGAGGAACGCCCCACTCAGGCACATTTGTCGATTGACCGTTACAAAGCCAGGGGGTGCTACATCAGCAGTGTCACCTTTTTCAGGGAGAATGGCATCTGCTTCAGCAATGCCAAACTGAGCGCACAATTGGCGAAAAACTTTGTACGATAGAGTAGAAGAGGCTCTTTCGGGAGGATTGACTAGTGGAGCCGGAATAACAGTTGCCTCTCCAGTCTGAACTGTTGTATCTTCTTCCTGAGAAGTCATTCTACACAAGCAACTGGATATTCAAATGTGAAGGTGCACGTTTCCTAAAAGTGTGAAGTGTCGTGCAGAACTAATAAAAATAACAAATAAATATAACTGGAATTAAACTAGTCGACGATTGATCGACTACAAAATTTCAGAACTTGTTAATCTAAAGTTCAAGCATAATATTAGTGCAGGCTGGTCAGTTTCAATTGACTATTTCAGTGTTGCTTTAATATTTTACTTGAAATTGATGAGTTGAAAGCACTTCGTTCACACAATTTATTTAAGTTAATTATCTGTTATTAACTAATCTGTCATTTGATGTGGGCAATCAATGACAGTATATTCGTCCCATTATTCTGTAAATGTTGAATTAGACAGGTTATTAGTTTGCAAAAGTGACCTGTGAAGAAAACGCAAAAAGAATTTAACAGGTTAAAGTCCAAACAATTCAGCACTCAAGCAGTATATCTCAGCAAATCAAATTAGAGTTCAAGGTTCAAGCAAAATCGTAAACTGCGACAACTTAAGTGTTGACTCGGCAACGGCTTAAGTGTTGGCAACGATAGGAAGAATTTCTTAAGTCGTAAGTCATGGAAAGGAGGAAAAGCTCCAGTTCGAAGCAACCAGAAATTCCTTCAAGTTCTAACTCGGCCGCAACTTAAGGGGTAAGTCGCAAAGGTTTTTAACAGTTCGAAGCAACCAGAAATTCCTCCAAGTTCTAACTCGGCCGCGACTTAAGGGGTAAGTCGCAAAGGTTTTTAAGTCGGTCAAGGTTTAAATTGTGAAGGTTCTTAGATCGTTCGAAATTACTGAGTCGCGCCAAAGCTAATGTCACGACCAACCCCTTCTCAGATCCATAACCCGTCATCCTCCTAACTCCTAACCCGTTAACCCACATGAGATAGTACCATCTCCTCTAAAATTCGTGAATCAACTGACTCAAAACATTTTTAACCCATCATCTTCTCCCTGCGAATCATATAAAAACTCAATCAAACCGCTCTAAGCTTGTCAACAGTTAATCATGACGTGACTCGAGATGAAATATGGTGTGAAGATTCGGTTTGGGGTTAGAAAATTGGGAAACCATGCTCAAAGGGTAACGGTAGTCGTGCAATTGGATGAGCGAGGAGTTTACTTACGTAGTGTGATGATGAAGATTGTAGGAACTTGGTTGGCAATGAGGAAAATTGATTGAGTTCGTCTCTTAAAGTTTCGAAGGTCGTTAATGGCGGAAGTATGCAACTGAAGAGATAAAGTAATGAGAAGAAACGACCTAAGCCATTTATACCTCGGGGTAGTGGAAGATAAGTCGGCCCGCGCGAGTCAAGATGAGTCGAAGTACACGACCTACGACTTAGGCGTGTACTTCGAGGGGCAAATGTTAACCCCGTTTTGTCAACGTGTTAAGGCCTGGGCCGACTCATCAGATAAAGTTCTCAGCGACTCAGTGGATTTACGACTCAAGGTACTTCAAGACTCAACTGATTACCGACTCAACGAATTGAGGAGTTGCACGAGTTAAAGAATTGTGCGACTTACGACTTAAGGAGGCGAACGGTTTACGGCTTAAGGATAGAACGACTTAATGAGTTAACAGACTAAGCGACTCACAACTCGGAGAAATCTGCGACTTAAGGCCTTTGCGACTTAAGATATGTCATGACTCAGGGGAGGTACACGAGTTAAGGAGTCTACGAGTTAAAGAGCCTGTGAGTTAAAAGCTTACGAGTTAAGGAGGTAACGACCTAACAGGTTAAGACCTAAGTGACTTAGGGAATGTCACGACTTAAGGAAGTCCACGACCTAAAGAAGTGACGACTCAAAGCACTAAAAGGAAGAGTCAACAACACTTAAGTCGATGCTGACTTATAACTGCAGATAAGTCGTTCACGACCTAAGACTTGGAGAGCAAGTTCGGTACCATGCTGTAATAAGATGACTCGTTGACGACTTACGACCTAGTTTAAGTCGTGCACGACCTAAAACCACAGAGCCAAGATTTTAGTGCTGCCTCACTTTAAACCGTGACCTCTTAACTCGCAAACGAGTTAGGACTTGTATCCAGATGAACGAAGAAAAGCTCAGTACCACTTCACCTACTCCACTGCCTGCTGATTCTTGAACCTTGAGTCGAGCGCGACCTACGACTCTCCATGAGTCGTTCACGACTCATGACTTGCGAAAACCGCTACCTAGAATTCTCTATAAATAGAGGATTCACTCCAACATGAAGGGGACTTTTTGGCTGATTCTTTCTGAGCACCGATACTCTGCTACATTCCAAACCGACTCGACCCTCAAAGCTTTCAAGACACGTAGAATGCTACCAACAACTTCAAGAAGGAATCTCATACATCCGACATGGATTTGAAGACTTTCACTCACATTGAAGTTTAAGTCATTCGTTCAAAGTGTTTAGTAATTCAAAGTGTATTGTACTTGGGAAGAATTGTATCAATCTGTAACGAATTCATCAATAAAGATATTCAAAGTGGACGTAGGCAAACCATTAAGCCGAACCACTATAAAATCGTTGTTGTTAACTGTTTTTTCTGTAGTTTTCTGCTTATACTCTATTCCCGAATCATCGGGTGGTGCTTTCACAACTACACTTTACACGCCGGGGTGTTAGCGTTCAAATTTTAGCGCTAACAGATAATGAAAACCGCTTTGATCCTATGTTAACACAATTAATGGACGAGATTGTTTTGGATATACCATATTGTCAAGATAGCTATTTGAGAGCTCATAAAGTTAAATACATTCTATAAGTTTACATATGTGGCCTAGGGGGAGATTGTTGGAATAATTCAGCATTATAGGGCCACATATTTTAATATTTGGATGTATAGGCTATCTTGGGATTAAGTTTGATTATGTGATCTATTTGGAATAAATACAACAGGACTTAAGGGGTATATTCGTCATGTAAATTTATAATGTGTGGATACCAGAGTGACAATTTTAGTTTGTTGAAGGGCCGAACTGAAAATATGTCACACACTATATATATGGGGTTATGGTCCCAAATTACACAAGTCTTATCATATTCTCTCCACCCTCTTCTAAAGAGAATTTTCAGATCTAATCAGATCTAAGCTTGTGTCAATTTGGAAGATCTAAAACCTAGTTGATCTTCTTTTTGCAAACATCAATGGATTCAGGTACGACTTCCGCTGGACTATTTAATTTCATATATTTGTTTCTCGATAGAATCAATATGGGTTGTATGTATTCAGATCTAGAATTTATTTATTTATTACAACATGGACTGCATTCAATATTATCAAATGCGCACATATTCTATTATCAGATTCATCATATTCCTTTTCCATACTGCACTAATTAGTAAACATCGGTATCCATACTCATGGCTTATCACTTAAATATTTCATCACCATAGTAAACTCATATTAACGCTACAAGTGAAGCAACTCAAGCAGTTTATGGGATTTCCCTACTCATAACATTATCCTCATATTTAATTCACAATTGATTGATCATCAGAATATAAAAGCAGAGTGTAGATAGAGCATTAACACCCAAATTGCCCATACTACCAAATATTATAAGCCTATCTGCCACTTTAAACATTATCTGATATCTTAGTGATCTAATCAGTTGTCCACTTCATTATTTTATTTAGATAACACATTGATTCTAAATCTCAATTGTTTTCCCAACTCTATGACATACATAATAAAACTAGTAGCATGTAGATTGCTATAATTATTATTCGTACACTATAAAATAGTCAAATGTGTACTTTATGTAAACTATCAGATGTACACAATATAGACTGGCAATAGTTACAAATGTCATGGACGTATATCCTTATTAAGAGTAGTTTTTGGGTTCTCACTATTTGAAATGATATTTTCTCACCAAATAATTAAATGGTTATTAAATTATATCTTACCATATAATATTCAACCAAGGGATTATTTATTTGCCTCTAACTGCTGGTAGCCATACTAGTAAGCAGACTTCTATGATAGTTACAATACTGGTAGCCACATTGATAGGCATGCTTCTATTACAAATATCATATTAATCCTAATAATATAACTATATCGACCCATTTAAATTTTTTTACCGAATCACTAATCCATACAATATATACTTAAATTATGATTGTAACGATCCGCCTTTATTACCCCAAATGTCGACATTAATACAACCACGATATTCACGTGCTAAGCACCTAAGTGCAAAAAAGACAGAAAGTTAAGGTAAAAGAAAAGGAAATAAAACAATAAAGAAGAACAAAATATCAGAATCTCACATGCGGAACGATAATATATTATAACGATCCATAAATTTATCACTTTGATTTGGAATATTTAATTAATTTTAAATATTTAGATAATAATTTTAAAATGATCGAATAATTCACTTTGATTATTGTATAATAATAATAATAAGTGATTTATAATGGTTTTATAAATATATAAACTTATTTTATAAAGATATATAAACTTCGTCGCATTTTGCAGTTCGATGCCGTATTTTTATAAATGGATTTAATATTATTTAGTGTGCTTTTATAGCATACATATTCTTATTTTAATTATTTAAAATAAAAAAAATATTTTCAAGTTTTGTTTACTAAATAAATAGTTTACTTAAACTTTGAAATTATGACCGAAAATCAAATTCTTAATTTACAGCGATTTGACGAATTGAAATTATTTTAAGTTGTAAAAACCTTGATTGAATATGCATGCACATGCGTATACATGCATATATATACACATAAATGTGTATCACAATTAGTTAAATCGAAGCTAAAAGAAATATCTAAACATATATACATATAAACTCCTTAATAAACAAATGCAACTTGAAAAAGAAAACTTACACATCACCTTACAAGGCACGTGGAAGGGGTGTGGATTGAAGTGATGGAAGGGAAAGGAGGCACATGGGTGAGGTGAAATGTTTCATGATATGGGAGGGGTATGCATGGTCTTTAGCCACATTTCCTTAATCTATAAATATATGCACATACCCTCTTACTTGTTCATTCCATATCTTCACTTCTTCATCTTCGCAATATCATCTTTCTCCCTTCTCTCTTTTGGCTATAAACATGGAAGGATATGATTAGGCCATGAGTTATGGTGAGAGAAGGAGGGAAGCTAGGGCGTGAGATATGGAGGAGGTGGGAGGTGATAGGCATGAGCAAGGTGAGGTAGTGGCCATGAGTTATGAAGGTGGTAAATGTGTGTTATAGCAGTGGGATGGAAGGTTTTGGTGATGTTTTGGTTAGAGTTGGTAGAGTTGGTAGTGTTGGTAGGAGTATGGGTTGATTGAATGTTGATAGGAAGTGTTCGTTTTAAATAAAAGCGAGTTAATCACGCCTTGAATTTCTTGATGATATCACTTGATATGCACTTGTTGATCACTTGTTTATATCACGTATTATCACTTAATGTTGATTGTTATCAGTGATAATAACAGGCATTAACTACTTAAGTTATACCCTTGACCGTATGCTAAAATGTTTGCTTATATGGTTGTTTAATATGTTTAGATGATGATTGGTTGATTTCATAAAAGTTTGGTTGTGATAGATAATAGTATTATGATTTATAAGCTGAAAAATCATATATGATGAGAAATGATAGCTGTGTGAATTAATAATAAATTTCTTATGAAAAATTATTCATGTTATACCCAAAAATAATACGTATACAACTTATGTTAGGCCTCTTTGTTTTTAAAACAAAAGGAATGCCATTGTATAATATTGGAATTTACTTTGGAAAAGGAAAGAAATGAGAAAATTGTAACGACCTAGAGTTTCACTAATTTGGTTTACGAATATTAGATTAATTTTAAATATGCAAATAATTTATATTATAATGAAAATAAAACTCTATTAAATAATAGATAATGATGATGAATTAGTTTCCAAATTTGATTTACAAAAATATTTTGTTCGAAGAAAGATTGAAAACGTGATCGGAATTTGTTTTTCGAATTTTCGATTTTTTCATCAGCTAAAAGTTATCAAAAATGTCATGACACTTCGGTATACACACATACATATATTCAAAAATATTTAGACATGAAAATGCACATGATTATTTGTATGTACACTTAGATATACAAATGATATAATATAAGATTTTATAAAAAGTTAAACATATATTTTTAAATAAAAGATGCCTTTTCAGACATAAGTACAATCAAGTACAAACATATTTTAACCTATTGGAACATGAAGCATTAGGTGGGGGACAGGGCTAGGTGAGGTGGCAAAGTATGAGTGGATGGCAAAGGACAAAGTGTAGTTTGGTCATTTACCTTTTCTATTGCTTATAAATAGCTTTCCACTTCCTCAATTTTTCCTCCTCTTCTTCTTATCATACCTTCCTCTTTCCCTTTCCAAATGAAGACTTTCTTTTTTCACGTCGTATGAAATTACAATGGCTACAAATTTTAACTATGCAATATTTCAAATTTTAAGTGTAGCCATGTCAAAAATGTATTTCTTTCAGACATGTTTCTATACTCAATATATTCTCATCCGAAAACACCTCTTCTTGTATTGATCATATGTCCCTCAAAAAATATCGAAATTGAGTAATTCTTTTTTTTAGAATGTAGAGCAAATAATTTCCTAAAACTTTTCTTTTGAAAACTTTTTAAAAATTTGAGACTAACATGTCCAAAAATTGAGGAGAAGTTAACCCATTTTCGAGATGATTTTTGTGATTTTCCAAGATTTAAAAGTTCTAAAGTACTTCAACTTTCCAAAGTTATTCGGTGAGTAAATTTCATAAATTTTTGGGAAATAATTTACCATTATATATATGGTTCTTATATGGTTGTATAGGTGTTGTTGTTGTTTGGACTATGGTATGGTTTGGATGTATATGTATTTGCTAATTTATAGTTTAGCATTAGAACTTTGAATCGATGACTAAAGTGATGTTTTAGTTATATTTGTGATCTTTGTCTTGTGATTGGAAGTGATATAGAAAGTTAGTAAGTAAACTTAGTAAATGGAAAAGCTAGTGAGCAAGGTTCACACTTGATATGTGTTATGTTCGACATAGCGATCCTTTGAGTTACAAAGTGATTTCTTACTTTGTTTTAAAAGAAAAGGTTTTCTAACTTTTTAAAATTATACAGTTTATAAAGTAAAATAAATTTAAAATTAAGTGTTTTTAGGATTTATTGAGATGCAATAAGTTTTGAATTACGGGTATCCATAGCGATAGTCGATATGGATGCAGTTTTGCTTAAAAATCCGATTTTCGGAAAATGTGATTTTTAAACTTAAAAGTATTTTGTAAATGTTTTCCAAACTTAATAATGATGTTTGAAAGAGTTAATTAAGAATTTAATGATTATTTTTAATTAATTAAGTTTTAATGATTAATTAATACTAAATATGGTTTATTAACTTTAAGTAATCAACGATTAGTATTAATTAGTTACCTTTTTAAAGTTAAGATTTCTTACAAAATTAATTATGAGTTGAGTAAATGATTTATTTTTAATTAAGTATAAGGTTAATTATTAACTAATTATTAATTAAGTGTTTAATTATTTTTATGGCAAGGTCAGCCGGTTTTATAGTGGACTATCCACTTTTTATTACGAACGTAATAAAAACTTGAAGTACAGGAGTAAGGTAAAAGCACAAGTGTTTAATTATTTTTAATTATAAATTATTTAAGATTTTAATTTGTAATAAATTATTTATAAAAGGTCTAATTTATTACCTAATTTTTAATTAAAGTTATTTAATTAATTAATTGAGATTAATTAATACTGAATTATTAATAGAGGTTTAATTAATTATTAAATAATTAATAAAGGACTAATTACGGTTTAATTAATAATTAATAATTTCTTAATTATTTAATTTAGTTAAGATAAGATTCGATTAAGATCAATTATGATTTAACTTATAATTAACTATCTCAAAAAGAGTTTTAAAGTTTTAAGTCCTTTGTTTTTCCAAGTGTCAAATTGTTTTAAAGGAAGTTCATTTTCAAAGATGGTTTTGAATTCAAGGGATACAAGTGTCGATGCTATTAGCAATGAGTTATAATATGATTGTTTGATATTTTGGACATATGTTAGCAAAATAAATCCACATTCTACTATAAATTGATTGAATTATTTGGAAATCTATTTAGCAAGGCAAATCACTATCCTACTATTCTGTTATTTGGATATGTATATGCTAGTTAGCTTATATTGACATGTTACTCCGTGATTTGGATATGAGTTGTATTTACATACATTTTGACCTATGTAATAACTATTAACTGAATTGCAATTCAAATTATTCTTAAATGGTAACTTAAATTAGTATCATTGGATTGATATGCCTCTTTTTGAATTTATAAGTAGTTTTTTGAATTAACTTAAATTCTTATTCAAATTTGTGGTTTATAGTTTGTAAATGATTTCAAGTTATATTATTATTTTATAAAGATGATTATAAATAATAACTTGTTTATAAAAGGGGTTTTTTCTAAACAAAAAAGCGTTACCCTAATTATTTTACAAATGATATTCTTTAAATGATGTTTTGTAAAGGGATTGTAAAAGAATTTCATAAATAGTTTTAAAAAAGGAAAGAGGTTTTATAAATCATTTTAGAGGATTTTAAAATGAAGTTTAAATCTAGTTTGAAGATTTGTAAGAAGGTTTGAAATATTAAGTGAACTTATAAAAAGAATTTTTATAAGGGATAAGTGAATGTGTTTTATAAAGTGAATGGGTTTTATAGTAAGTGATGTTTTGAAAAGGGAATTTCTTAGGCATTTAATATGGAATTTGAGAAGTGGGGATTTTCCAAATGTTTTTGGCAAATACTTATATTTTTTAGATAAGTAAAAATGTTTTCCAAGTATAAAAGGAATGTAAAGGTTTTTGGGAATAGTGTTCTAAAAAGATCTTTTGATCAAGTTTTGCAAAGTGTTTTTAATTAATTAAAGGTTAGTTAATAAAGGGTTAGTGGAACCCATATGGAATTAAAGCGATGTTAGAATGATTATTTATTTGACAGTTAAATAACCATCTATCAAACCTAGACCAAAATGTAACTTTGAAAATATCTTGGAGAAACACAAGAATTATGTGGTACAATTACTGTCGAAGGTGCTATACTGTACGTTTAAACTCATTTCGTTCTTCTAGGATGAATGATATGGAAATCCATCCAAAAATGGTTAGGAGGTGAACTCCGCTCTTATCTTTGTCTATTTATTTTCTAAAGAACAGGGGTTGTTACGACCCGATATTTTGGCAATATTATTTTAATAAGCATTTAATCTAGTTAAATAAAATACAAGCTTTTCATTTTATAAAAAGATAAGACTTTTGGAATATTTGCCATTTATTTATATACATATGTACTTTGAAAAGGAAACTTTGATTTGAAAATTTAAAATAGAATCTTTCAAAAATGTTTACAATAAAATTTATCTTATTCAATTAAATTAAAGGCTCTATATTATTGACATTTGATATAATATATGCAAATGAATGTAATATAGATAATAATGTTTAAAATCAAATTAATCCTATCAATATTAAATAAAAGTATAAAATATAAGTATAAAAATATATGGACATGAATTAAGTGTTGGATAGTTAAACTTTAAATAGAAATAAAACTAAGGATTAGTGTTAAACACAAATATATAAGGTAACTTATATGTTTTTATGAAAACATAAGATAATTCTAAGAAAATATAACCTATGAAATATATGTGTATGCAAGACAAAACAAATATCTACAAAAAAAAAATCTAAGTACACACAAGAAATAGTATAGGTGTAAACATATAGGGAAACATATGCATTAAATAACATCATCTCAGCACAAACAAATATCATTTCAATTTTCAGAGGAAAAAAGATAAAAAATTTGACCAAAGGAAGAGCTTGTACCAGAAGCCACCCACCCTGTAAAACCTATTTTCTTTATATATACATCTATATTAGTTCTTGTTCATTCAAACAAAACTTAGCAAGCCTGAAAGAAAAGAAAATTAAACATCGTTATTTTGACAAACTCAAATTCATTCAACAACAAAGTAGGAAGGTTTACAGGAAGATTAAACTACAGCTTTCCAAAAACAGAATTACTCTCTGTTCAAATATTTCAAGTGAGTAAACATACTATTTTTAAAATTTAAATCTGGGTATTTGATTCATGAAAATTTGTGCTTTGCTATATATTTTAAATAAGTAGTTCTGTATGTTTTCTGTTGTACTGGAAATTTTAGTATGGCCTGTTCTTCTGTACTTTTGGTTTCAGAGCAAAGTAAACTAGAGAAAAAATTAATAAATCTTCATACAAACATTATAAGCTTAGGATTTTAAAAAAAATAAGTTTGTTTAGACTTAAATCATGGCTTACAATATGTTTTAAGCTCGATATTGAAATATTGTCTCTGCAAATCAAATTTTACAGTGAAAGGATGAACATATGAAAAATTCGAATATTTTAAACCATCGATTCAGTTACATAACTTGAATCTACTTTTCAAAGTAGGATTTTTAAAACAAAAATGGTGATTTTTCATTGTGTATGCTAAGAGTAGTTCTTAGATGAACTGTAATTGGGTTTTGAGCAAATTCAGATGGCCGGAGGACCTTTGGATGTCAGGAATTGAACCAGGGATGGAGGAAGGTCTTATAATGACGGGAAAAATGACCGGAAACGTTTCAGTTCATCGTGGCATCGACCGGGAGGGAGTATAGGGTTTAAGGACAGTGAAATGAGTGTTTGGGGTTTTGGGCTCGTGCACACTCGTCAATGCATCGAGTGTGGCCAAATTTGGAGGGGGTGTACTTGAGACATAGACGGAGGCGTGGTGGTTCCATTGGTCGGGATGGTTGTGTCGAAGTGGTTTTTGGCGAGCTTGAGTGTTCCAGTTTCGACTGGAAGTGTCGTATTTCTTTTCGTATTTCGTGAGGTTGGTTCGAGGGCAATAGTTGAATGTTGGGTCGATCGCCGATGAATGGAGTAAGTCGCAGGAGGTGGCGATGCCGTCTATGGCCTGTGCACATGCACGGCGTCGATATGGTACCAGGGAATTTTTGGCGCGAGAGCAACTCGAGTTGATACTCGAGAAAATGAATGCGTTGCTTCGGTTTGGAACTCGAGTACGTGAGCATACTTCCTGTTATTTTAGTTTAAACTTAAGTTTGACTTAAACTTAACTGGAAAATAAAAGGGAAAAAAAGTAGGATGAGAAGAAAGAGACGGGACTCGGGAAATGGTGGGAAGAACTCGAGTGTTTACTCGAGTAAACATAAGGATGCTCAAGGGTTTGATTTCAACTTACAGCCTATTAAAAGTTTGAAATTAATTATCTTAACCAAATTTTAAGTATTGATGATTTAATAAAGGCTTGACAAATTAAGCTAATAAATTATTACAAGTTTTAATTATTTAGGTGAATACTTAACAATGTTTTAAAATCCAATTAATACTGTAATTAAGTAATTAATATAAGATAAGTTTTAAATTTAATTAACGTTTAAAGCTTTTAAATTAGTAATAAATTGATTTCAAAGTTAATAAGGAAGATTTTAAAATGTTAATTAAGATAAATAATTATTATTATTTAATTGTTCGGAAAGGTAATTAAGAATGATTGACTTATAATTGTAATTAAATATTGGTTTATTAATAATTAAAATTTTAATTAATTTGCAATTAAGAATTTTAATTAACTACTTAAAGTTAATTAATGTATGATTAGTAGTTAACAAATTAAGTAATTTAATTAAGAATAAATAATTAAGTAATTAGTGATTAATAAATGGGTAATTAAGTTTTATTAATAATTAAGGTTATTAATTAATAATTAAGAAGCAATGAATTAAGTAATTAAGGTTTAATAAATATATTAAGAAGTGATTAATTAATTAAATAAATTTGAAATGGAATAATTAATGATTTATTAAGCAGGATTAAGTGATTAATTCTCAAGTAATTAATTTAAATTGAATTAATTACAATAAGGATTTAAGATGCTTGCTTATAGATGATTGTATAAGTAGAATATCTGTTTTTGTGATAACTATTTGGTGATATTCTATGATACTCTGTGATATATTCTAGATATATCTATGATGTTTGTGTATGATTTATCTGTGTTAAATGCTATGTGAATTCAAAGTATTGAATTAAATTGTTTAAACTATTAACAACTTGACCTTTAAAATGGTGTTTGGAGTTCGATGAGACCGGGATCGAGTGTCAGTTATGATTATCCGAAAATCACATCGATCCAAATTAAACGTTAAGTCATGGCATCTCAAGTGAAGATCGAGATGGCATTTCAGAGTGCAAGGGTTGTTTTTGTTAACTCTGAGGGTGATTCCAAAATGAGTGTAACGAGATAATGCCTTTGGTTTCGTTCGAACCCGGAATGAACTTGTATGGATTGAATGCTTTCAGAACATCGTCAGGGGGATGGTGAGCATTCTAAGGGATGTGTTCTTTAAAGGTGATCGCAGCCTCAAGCCTCATCAACCGAGAATAGCTAAAACAGGGGAGGTGCAGCAAGGTTAGATGGGTAGCACCCAAGCAGGACGAGATATGCCCCTGTTTAGATGTCCCTTTATTTCGGCTGTGTGGGCAGTTGTCGGCCACAACTGCGGGGTTATCTTGTTCGGGACTGTTCAGTAAGGAATGGTTCTGGCCTTGTGTTGTAGGGGGTCGGGAGTGATCCTCGGTACGGTGATCTAGGCCCCATACTGTGACGGACGGTACCCTAGTAGCCCTACCATTGATGGAAACTCATTTTCCCTACGAGACCCTACGGTTTTGATTGCATTACCCACTTTTGCAGCTAGTAGCTGGAATATAATCATGTAACAATTTTGGCTATTTTCTATGTACTTGAAAACCCTACACACTATTATAATATCACTAGATTTCCTATAAAATGTTTTGGTAGCGTAAGGTAAAAACTTACCCATGTTTATGTGTGGGAAGTCTTACATGATACCTTTATTTTCAAATGGTTTTCAAAGTTAAACAATGTTAACCCGTTTACTTACACCAGACCCATGTCTGACCCAGAGTTTATTTCTGTTTTTCATAAACTCTTGGGTACTCAAATTTTTATGAGTAGCCAAGTGATAGGTTTTGGATTGTTGAGTTCTGGAGAGCTTGAAGCAGGAGTCCAGACGTATATCTATCTATTTCCGCTGTGTTAGTTGATGTATGTTGTATTTTAGGATGTATGTAATGATAGATCTATATATGACTGTCTTGTTGTATGATATTGTGTAACTCTGATATATGTAAAACAATGTAATAGTTATGTGATGTATTATATTTTGTTCTGTTCCGCTGTGAGATTCTGATGTTGTTATTCTTACTATCTATCTTTTCTATTTCTATTTCTATCTCTTTCTTTTCTTATTGATGATACGTATTTCTATGGTAAGAAAGGCGGGTCATCACATTTGGTATCAGAGCATAAGTTGAGACAATACCTAGGCTCTAGAATAATATCTACCTTGAGAGTGTGTATTTGTATTTTCATATAATTATATACCTATCTAAATTTGTTGAGTTACCTGTCCGGGTGGCCAACATGAGTTCTGGAAGGAGAGGCAGAGGTAGGGGCAAATACCTCGACTGATAATGGACGAAGTCAAACTGCTAGTGAGGCTATAGATCCAGTACCGCCTCAGGTTAGTTTTGCCGCTTTATGCAAAGACTTCATCAACCTTGGAGGTAAACCATTTAAAGGGTCAGAATCGATAATTGAGGTTCAAGCTTGGCTATGCTCTTGCGAGCGGATCTTTAAGAGTATGAAGTTGTTTGTTGAGCGAAAAAGGAAAACGGCATCATGGCAATTGCAGGAAGGTGCTGCAACCGATGGGATGCAGCGATAGCAAATATCTCTGAGGACGACATTTCTTGGGAAATATTTAAAGAGCTGTTTGAGGATAAATTCATGCCAACGGCAGGGAAAACTCGTTTGTACTAGGATTTTCTGAATTTGAAGTAGGGTAGCATGTCTATATCTGAGTATGAGACCAAATTCAATGAACTTTCTTGCTATGGACCAAGATACTCCCCTCAAAAAGAACGAAATGTTTGTGCAAGGATTGAGGTCATAATTTCATGAAAAGATGACAGCGCATTTGAAAGGATCTTTTATTGAGCTAATTGATATGGCTCTGAGATATGAAGATTTGATGAATAAGAAATCAGTGGCACCAGTAGCAGCATTGGGAGGGAATTTTTCTAATCCAAATAAGAGGAAGTTCAATCCCAATTGGAGGAAGCAAAACAACAAGAAGCCTGGAAGTAATAATGGACCTCGCAAATGCTATATATGTCAACAAGAAGGTCACTTGGCGAATAGTGTCCCAGGAAAGTATTTCAGCCACAGCAGCAGCAACCGCATTATAGTGGACTGGGTTCGGCTTTGGTTCATAAATCTCTATGTTTGAATTGCCACCAACCAGGTCATATGATCAAGGATTGTCCGCTACTTCATAAAGCTCAGCAGAATAGGGTATTTGCTTTGGAAGGTGCACCATCTACTTCATCTAAAGGCAAGGGAGTATTGGAAGGTACATTACTTTTAAATGGCAAGTATATTAAAGTTTTATTTGATTCAGGTGCTTCTTTGAGTTTTAATTCTCTGGAATCTGTAGAGAAGTTCTTTCTTACCCCTAGTATTGTAGACTATCCCATCTTTGTATCTAATCCTATAGGAGGGGTAACCAAATTGGATACGATCTGTAAGGATTTGAAGATTTCCTATCTGTCCCATAGTTTTTCTTGTGACGCTTATGTGTTGAATTTTAAGGGGTTTGACCTTATATTGGGAATGGATTGGCTTCATAAGTATAAAGCAGTCCTGAATTGTGATAAGAGAACAGTTTTGTTGGAAACCGATCTGGGTAGAATTGCTAGAGTGACGTGTGATAATTCTGCAATTCACTTGAGTAGTCTTTTACATGGGGATGAGACTTCTCAAGAGAAGGTTGTATCGATGTGGTCCGAGATTTTTTTGATGTATTTGAGGAAGTTAAGTGTCCACCTCCGCATCAGGAGATAGAGTTTCGCATTAATTTGATTCCAGGAGCAGTACCAGTGATTCATCCTAGTAGGATGATGGCTCATATGGAGAGGGAGGAGTTAGTTACGCAAACTCAGGATCTTTTGGAGAAGGGGTTGATTTGGACCAGTTTTTCTTGTTGGGGTTCTACTGCGGTGTTTGTCACTAAGTTGGATGGCTCACAAAGATTTTGTGTAGATTATAGAGAATTGAACAAAGTGACTATCCGAAATAAATATCCTCTTTCTCATATTGGTGATCTCTTTGACCAGTTGCATGGAGCTTCTGTCTTTTCTCAACTGGATTTAGCTTCAAGTTTCCATCAGTTAAGGGTAGTTGAGGACAGTATTCCTTTGACTGCATTTAGGGGACCAAATTGTTTATATGAGTGGTTGGTTATGCCTTTCGGGTTAACCAACGCTCATGCTTACTATGTTGACCTGATGAATCGAGTCTTTTGAGATGTATTGAATAAGTTTGTTCTAGTGTTCATCGATGATATCCTGGTCTACTCTAGTCTGAAGAAGAGCACAAGCAGCATTTGAGAATTGTGTTGGAGACTCTAAGGAGGCATGTTTTGAAGGCTAAATTCTCTAAGTGCCATTTTTGGAAATTGAAAGTCAAATTTTTGAGGCACATTGTTTCTGGTGAAGGTATCTCTGTAGATCCAGCAAAGGTTGAGACTATTCTGGAGTGGAAGCACCCATAGACATTGACTGAAGTTTGTAGTTTTCTGGGATTAGTTGGCTACTACAGAAAGTTTATCAAGGATTATTCCAAGATTTCTTCACATCTGACTAAGTTGACAAGGAAAGGAGAAAATTCAAGTGGACACCCCATTGTGAAGAGGCTTTCCAAGAGTTGGAGACGAGGCTAACCACTGCACATATGCTAGCTATTCCGGATGGGAAGAGCAAATTTAAGGTTTATACAGATGCCTATATAGTTGGACTGTGAGCAGTGTTGATGCAGAATGGAAAAGTTATTGCGTGCGCATGCGACTCGGCAACTGAAGCCACATGAAAAGAACTACGCTATGCACGATCTAGAGTAGTAGCCATTATTTTTGCTTTAAAGATCTGGAGACACTATCTTTTGGGAGAGAAGTTCGAGTTATTCACGGACCAAAACCATTGAAATATCTTTTCTCTCAAAAGGATCTTAATCTGAGGCAGCAGTGATGGGTCGAGTTTCTGGCATCATATGATTTGGATATTCTGTATACCCGGGGAAAGGCGAATGTTGTAGCTGATGCTCTTAGCAGGAATGCAATTCCGTCTCTTTTGGAAGTGGTTCCATCTCTTCTGGAGAGGATAGTGAGTAAGCAAGAATCAGATAATAGATTAAGAGGAATCATCAGGAGAGTTAAGAAGGGTCAGTGTTCCAGTTTCAAGATTGATGACCAAGGGATACTGAGGATCAACGGAAGGATCTGTGTTCCAAATCTCAAGAAATTGAAGCAAGAGGTCTTATCTGAGAGTCATTGCTCCAGATTGGATATTCACCCAGGAATTTCTAAGATGTATAAAGATATGAGAAGATTTTTCTGGTGGCCAGACATGAAGAAAAATATTGCTAGGTTCGTGAATAGTTGTGCCATCTGCCAACAAGTTAAAGGAGATCAGCAGAAGTCAGCCGGATTATTGCAGCCTTTAGAAGTTCCAGAATGGAAGTGGAAATTGATTTCGATGGATTTCATCGACGGTTTTCGTAGAACCAAGAAAGGAAACGAAGGAATATGGGTGGTTGTGGATCGTTTAACTAAGAGTGCCCATTTTATATCAGTTAAGGCAACTCGTACTACAGCTTCTCTAGCAGAGATTTTCTTGAGAGAGATAGTCAGATTGCATGGTGTTCCAGTTAGTATAGTAAGTGATCGAGATCCTATTTTCACCAGCAAATTCTGGAAGGCTCTGCAATCAGCTATGGGAACGAGTTTGAGATCGAGTACAGCCTATCATCCTCAGCCAGACGGATAGACGGAGAGGCTGAATCGTATTCTAGAGGATATGTTGCGAGCTTGTGTTTTGGATTTTTGTGGATCGTGGGAAGACCATCTACATGTAGTGGAATTCTCCTATAATAACAGTTACCATGTGAGTTTTAAGATGGCTCCTTATGAAGCTCTATATGGAAGACCGTGTAGATCCTCATCCTGTTGGATAGAGTCGAGAGATCGTCTTGTGCTTGGACCAGATTTGATTCGTGAAGCTTCTGCGAAAGTTGAGCTTATCAAGAAAAGAATGAAAGCTGCTCAGGACTGTCAAAAGAAGTATGTAGATAAAAGGCGAAGACAATTGGAATTTGAGATTGGAGATTTAGTCTTTGTCAAAGTTCCCCTGATTAAAGGTGTTATTAGATTCGGAAAGATGGGAAAACTTACCCCGAGATATATAGGACCATTCCGGGTACTGGAAAGAAATGGTGCTGTAGCTTACAGAACTGAACTGCCAGAACGGATGTCTGGAATTTATAATGTATTTCATGTATCCTATCTAAGGAAATTTGTCCATGACCCATCATGGTTATAGAGAACCAGTAGCCCAGAAAGATTTGGAAATCGAGCCAAACTTGACTGTGGCTAGGAATCCCGTTCAGATTGTTAACCAAGACGAGAGACAACTCAGGAGCAAAGTAGTGAAGCTCATCAAAGTGCAGTGGAGCGAGGATCCCTGAGATTGTACCTGGGAAACTCTAGATAGTTTTAGAAAAGCTTATCTGGATTTGTGTCCGGATAACTAGTGATGTTTGTTAGGATAGACTGTTTGATCGTTTGCTAATGTATGGATGATATAAATGTTTGGGTAGTTGATATAAAAGCTTTTGAATTAACTTTTGTTTTAAATTTCGGGGACGAAATTCTTTTAAAGGGGGAGGAATGTAATGACCCGGGATTTTGGCAATATTATTTTAATAAGCATTTAATCTAATTAAATAAAATACAAGCTTTTCATTTTATAAAAAGATAAGACTTTTAAAAATAATTGCCATTTATTTATATACATATGTATTTTGAAAAGGAAACTTTGATTTGAAAATTTAAAATAGAATCTTTCAAAAATATTTACAATAAAATTTGTCTTATTCAATTAAATTAAAGGCTCTACATTATTGACATTTGATATAATATATGCAAATGAATGTGATATAGATAATAATGTTTAAAATGAAATTAATCCTATCAATATTAAATATAAGTATAAAATATAAGTAAAGAAATATATGGATATGAATTAAGTGTTGGATAGTTAAACTTTAAATAGAAATAAAAACTAAGGATTTGTGTTAAACATAAATATATAACGTAACTTATATGTTTTTATGAAAACATAAGATAATTCTAAGAAGATATAACCTATGAAATATATGTATATGCAAGACAAAACAAATATCTACAAAAAAAATCTAAGTACATACAAGAAATAGGATAGGATGTAAACATATAGGGAAACATATGCATTAAATAACATCATCTCAGCACAAACAAATATCATTTCAATTTTCAAAAAAAAAGACAAAAATATGACCAAAGGAAGAGCTTGTACCAGAAGCCACCCACACTGTAAAACCTATTTTCTTTATATATACATCCATATTAGTTCTTGTTCGTTCAAACAAAACTTAGAAAGCCTGAAAGAAAAGAAAAATAAATATCATTATTTTTACAAACTCAAATTCATTCAACAACAAAGCTGGAAGGTTTATAGGAAGATTAAACTACAGCTTTCCAAAAACAGAATTACTCTCTGTTCGAAATATTTCAAGTGAGTAAACATACTATTTTTAAAATTTAAATCTGGGTATTTGATTCATGAAAATTGGTGCTTTGCTGTATATTTTAAATAAGTAGTTCTGTATGTTTTCTGTTGTACTGGAAATTTTAGTATGGCATGTTCTTCTGTACTTCTGGTTTCAGAGCAAAGTAAACGAGAGAAAAATTTAATAAATCTTCATACAAACATTATAAGCTTAGGATTTTAGACAAAATAAGTTTGTTTAAACTTAATCGTGGCTTAGAATTTATTTTAAGCTCGATAATGAAATATTGTCTCTGCAAATCAAATTTTACAGTGAAAGGATGAACATATGAAAAATTCGAATATTTTAAACCATCGATTCAATTACATAACTTGAATCTACTTTTCAAAGTAAGATTTTTAAAACAAAAATGGTGATTTTTCATTGAGTATGCTAAGAGTAGTTCTTAGATGAACTGTAATTGGGTTTTGAGCAAATTCAGATGGCTGAAGGACTTTGGGATGTCAGGAATTGGACCAGGGATAGAGGAAGCTCTGATGATGATAGGAAAAATGACCGGAGACGTTCCAGTTCATCGTGGCGTCGACCGGAGGGAAGTATAGGGTTTAAGGACAGTGAAACGAGCGTTTGGGATTTTAGGCTCATGCACACTCGTCAATGCATTGAGTGTGGCCAGATTTGGAGGGCGTGTACTTGAGACATAGACGGAGGCGTGGACGGAGGCGCGGCGGTTCCGGTGGTCAGGATGGTTGGGTCGAAGTGGTTTTTGGCGAGCTTGAGTGTTCCAGTTTCGACTGGAAGTGTCGAATTTCTTTTCTACGTGAGGTTGGTTCGAGGCAAGAGTTGAATTTTGGGTCGATCGCCGATGAGTGGAGTTAGTCGCAGGAGGTGGCGATGTCGTCGATGGCCTGTGCACGTGCACGGCGTCGATATGGTACCAAGGAATTTTTGGCGCGAGAGCAACTTGAGTTGATACTCGAGAAAATGAATGCGTTGCTTCGGTTTGGAACTCGAGTACGTGAGCATGCTTCCTGTTATTTTAGTTTAAACTTAATTTTGACTTAAACTTAACTGGAAAACAAAAGGGAAAAAAGGTATGAGGAGAAGAAAGAGAGGGGACTCGGGAAATGGTGGGAAGAACTCGAGTGTTCACTCGAGTAAACGTAAGGATGCTTTCGGGTTTGATTTCAACTGACAGCCTATTAAAAGTTTGAAATTAATTATCTTAATCAAATTTTAAGTATTGATGATTTAATAAAAGCATGACAAATTAAGCTAAGAAATTATTAAAAAAATTAATTATTTAGGTGAATACTTAACAATGTTTTAAAATCCAATTAATACTTTAATTAAGTAATTAATATAAGATATGTTTTAAATTTAATTAACGTTTAAAGCTTTTAAGTTAGTAATAAATTGATTTCAAAGTTATTAAAGAAGATTTTAAAATGTTAATTAAGATAAATAATTGTTATTAATTAATTGTTTGGAAAGGTAATTAAGAATGATTAATCTATAATCGTAATTAAAGATTGGTTAACTAATAATTAAGTGTTTGATTAATTTGCAATTAGGAATTTTAATTAACTACTTAAAGTTAATTAGTGTATGATTAGTAGTTAACTAAATGAGTAATTTAATTAAGAATAAATAATTGATTAATTAAGTAATTAGTGATTAATAAATGGGTAATTAAGTTTTATTAATAATTAAGGTTATTAATTAATAATTATAAGTAATGAATTAAGTAATTAAGGTTTAATAAATTGATTAAGAAGTGATTAATTAATTAAATAAATTTGAAATGGAATAATTAATTAATTAGTGATTTCTTAAGCAGGATTAAGTGATTAATTCTCAAGTAATTAATTTAAATTGAATTAATTACAATAAGGATTTAAGATGCTTGCTTATAGATGATTGTATAAGAAGAATATCTGATTTTGTGTTAACTATTTGGTGATATTCTATGATACTCTGTGATATATTCTGGATATATCTGTGATGTTTGTGTATGATTTATCTGTGATAAATGCTATGTCAATTCAAAGTATTGAATTAAATTTTTTAAACTATTAAACAGCTTAACCTTTAAAATGGCATTTAGATTTCGATGAGACCGGGATCGGGTGTCAGTTATGATTATCCGAAACCACATCGACCCAAATTAAGCATTAGGTCGTGGCATCTCAAGTGAAGATCGAGATGGTGTTTCAGAGTGCAAGGGTTATTGTCGTTAACTCTGAGGGTGATTCCAAAATGAGTGTAACGAGATAATGCCTTCGGTTCCGTTCGAACCCGGAACGAACTTATATGGATTGAATGCTTTCAGAATATCGTCAGGCGGACGATGAGCATTCTAAGGGATGTGTTCTTTAAAGATCATCGCAGCCTCAAGCCTCATCAACCGAGAATGGCTAAAGCAGGGGAGGTGCAGCAAGGTTAGATGGGTAGCGCCTAATCAGGACGAGATATAACCATGTCCAGATGTCCCTTTATTTCGGCTATGTGGGCAGTTGTTGTCCACAACTGCGGGGTTATCTTATTCGGGACTGTTCAGTAAGGAATGGTTCCGGCCTTGTGTTGTAGGGGGTCGGGGGTGATTCTCGGTACGGTGCTCTAGGCCCCGTACTGTGACGGACGGTACCCCAGTAACCCTACCATTGATGGAAACTCATTTTCCCTATGAGACCCTACGGTTTTTATTGTATTACCCACTTTTGCGGCTAGTAGCTGGAATTTAATCATGTAACAATTTCGTCTATTTTCTATGCACTTGAAAACCCTACACACTATTATAATATCACTAGATTTCCTATAAAATGTTTTGGTTAGCGTAAGGTAAAAACTTACCCATGTTTACGTGTGGGAAGTCTTACATGATACCTTTATTTTCAAATGGTTTTCAAAGTTAAACAATGTTAACCCGTTTACTTACACCAGACCCATGTCTGACCGGAGTTTATTTCTGTTTTTCATAAACTCTTGGGTACTCAAATTTTTATGAGTAGCCAAGTTATAGGTTTTGGATTGTTGAGTTCTGGAGAGCTTAGAGCGGGAGTCCAGACGTATATCTATCTATCTATTTCCGCTGTGTTAGTTGATGTATGTTGTATTTTGGGATGTATGTAATGATAGATCTATATATGACTGTCTTGTTGTATGATATTGTGTAACTCTGATATATTAAAACAATGTAATAGTTATGTGATGTATTATATTTTGTTCTGTTCCGCTGTGAGACTCTAATGTTGTTATTCTTTCTATCTATCTTTTCTATTTCTATCTCTTTCTTTTCTTATTGATGATACGTCTTTCTGTGGTAAGAAAGGCGGGTCGTCACAAGGGTTGAGTTTACCAGAACTATCAAAAGTTGCTTCGAAGAGACCGGGATCGGATATGTTATCTGAAAACGACTTCGATCGAACTCAAGCGTTTCGAACTGAAGACATCTTGAAGAGTATGGAATCGAAGACGGTGTTTTGAGGTGTAAGGGCTACTTGCTACAAATCTTAAGGGTGACTCCAAAATGGTTGTAATAGAGGTAGTGCCTTCGTTTTCGTTCGTACCCAGAACAAACTTGAATGGATGAATTCTAACATTGCATTTCTGGATAGAGGGAAGTGTTAGCATTCCAAGAAGGTTTGCTATATAAAAGGTAATCATAGCCTCATGCTTCATCAACCCAAGAATGACTAAAATCAGGGCATATGCTTCAAGGCTATATGGTTTGCTACCATTAGGGTATGGTCATCATCCAAACTAGATCGATAATATAGATTATGTATGCTCGGGGTCCACTAGGTTGTTGATCCCAACCAAGGTGATGACATATTCGGTGCTATCTAGTAAAGGTAGAGCCGGTCTTGACTCGTACAGAGTCCATGTAAGGCTCTTGGTGTGCTTCATCTAGAGATGCACTTTGATATGTAGTACTCGATGCGTTGTCATTGAAGGAATTCATTTTCCAATACGTGCCTTTACGGACTTAGTTGTTCCTAACTACTGAAATGTGAGATGCAAGCATTTTTGCTGTATTCATATGTATTTGTATCATATGCATTATTATAATATCACTTAATTTTTCATAGAAATGTTTTGATTATCGTAAAGTAAAAAACCTATCCATGTTTATGTGCGGCATGGTCTTACGAGATACACTTGATTTTAAAAGTGTTTGAAAAGAATAATTCAGTTGTTTGATTTTACTCACACCAGACCTATGTCTAACCCAGAGTTTTATTTTATTTCCATAAAACTCTAGGATGCTCAAATTTTACGCGCGGCCAAGTATTTCAGGTTTTCCATGGATGCATTCTGGAGGATCTTAGAGCAAGAGGCTTCATTGGTGGCAAGTATTATCTTATTTTCGTTGTATTATATATACTCTTTATCAAAGGTAGGGACATGCTGCTATAACTGTCCTATGGCAGATTTGTATTAGTATGACTTTGATGTATCATTTTGGAAATGACTTTGTAAAGTATTATGTTAATTAATATATGTTATTCCATTGCGTTGTGAGATTCTATGATTGTTTAGTTTCTTCTTCTATCTCCTTTCTTTCCTCTAATAATCTGTTTTTCTGGCATTTAGTTATTCGGCACGCAAATATCATGGATGCATTAGTATCGACTTGTGGGTTTCGAAAAGGTGGGTCATTATATAAATGGAGTTTGAAATAGATTTGGAATTAGTTTTAAAGACAAAGAAATTGGAAAAGTGGAGATTTTTGAAAAATAGAAATGGTTTGGGAAAGTGAAGAGGAGTATTTAATTTATTTAGGAAAAATTAAATCAAATGGATTGATCTTGAAAAAATAATTTAAAAGGTGGAAAATACATGGAAAAATATCATATGATGTAATATAAAATAATTTTGAATTAAAATGATGGAAATTGAATATTATTATAATATAATATTAAAAATATGGAATAAAGTGAAAAATGGAGTTTTAACAAGTAAAATGGTAAAATAATGTTTTAATTATGTTAATAATAGTATATTATGTTATTAAAATAATTTAAAAGTATTTCGAACAAGTTTTACAAAATTTGACTAAAAGGTGCAAAATAAGTCGTCACACTTCGACAGTTCGCGATTTGAAAAGTTAAATGGATGTGTAGAATAAAATATAAGTCAGAATTCTATGAAATAAGAATTTTATAGACCCTGGTGGGTATGGTTTTCAAATGAAAAAGAAAAATCAAGATTTCGTTTAGTAAATTTTGAGATATGTCCAAATCAATTGTTCAAAATCGTCGCGTTTTAGTACTTCGTAAAATATTGTTTTCAACTCTTTAAAATGGATGTTTTTAAATCTTTAAAAATTTGAAATAAATTCAATAAATAGGTTAATATGTTTTAAAAGGGATTTGAATTATAAAAATGGTCATATGTGTAATGAAATGGTGTTTTAACCTATAAAGCTTTAAAATCACTATTCACCGACAATTTAGCAATGGAATTTGGTAATCATTGAATAATTTATTTGAACTTGGGTTTTCTTCCTGAATCTTTTTGAAATTTATAACAAATGATAAATCAAATACTTATAAATTTTTAGAGTCGATCAAATAACTTAACCGTCTTATGGGTGACATAGAGATAGTCTCTAAGATGTAGTTTGGAAAACCAGTTGCTTACTTCTCTTTACTATCCAGACTCGGAGGGGATAGTTAATTTGGTTTACTTGGATCACATTTTATTAAGATAAAAAAGGAGATTTGGAGTTTTTCAAAAAAAGGTTAAACAAGATTTAAAATATTATTTTGATGGTAAAGAGAACATTCTAGTTAAACTCTATATTAAATTCTGAGGAGGGATCTTATATTATCTAGGTAAATTTAAAGGTGATTTCACCATTATTCGATCGATAATATGCGTTAAATCTGGAAATTAGTATTGAGTATTATTAGTCTGGATTCCATGAATCCTTTCTACTCAATACTAAGTGATTTGGGTTTACAATAAATGATGTCTTAAATAACATTGTTTTTGACACGTTAAATACATGTTCTAGAAAAATAAAGTCTTTATTAGTTATGCTAATAATGAAATATGGAAATATTTTCCCTAGGTGATTAACAGGAAATGATTTGTTATTTCCAAATTTAAAGGAGGTTTAATAATACTATATATCCAGAAATAGAAATGGTTTGAAGATATATATCTCTGAAAGATATTTTATTGGATAAAAAGATATCTTCGAAGTTAAATAATATTTTGGGTAAAAGAAGAAAAGTGGCTTTAACGAAAGAGGCTTAAAAGTTTTGCTACACATATACGCATCTTTTTATCGATAATTGGTTCGGAGAGACCAGGATCGAATTTCAGCGATTCCTATTTGGAAACCACTTCGAACTAATATACGTAGTTGAAAGTGAAGACGTGTTAAAGATAATTATTTTAAAGATGGAGATCTTCACAATGTAGGGTTGCTTGCCACTAACCATGTGATTCCCATATTATATACATATGGTGGTGGTAGCACCTTCATTTTGAAATCTTCGTGGCAAGGACTGCTTGTTTATAATCCTAGGGGTGATTCACAAATAGGATGTAGTAAGAGTACTTTCAGTTTGTCCTGGACCTTAAAAACTTGTATGGATGAACGTATGACATTGCATACATTGGTTTTTACAAATGTACATCAGTTTGGTGGTGTAGGAGGTAACCCCTCTTATACTTAACACCCTTCCCTGAAGTGTATGAACTCGAGGGTTGTACTTTTGTGGAAACCAATTAGTGTGTTGATGGAAATATAAATGTGGCATTCAAACTGGGATTTGCTATTATGTGAAAGGTAAAACGTTACCACAAGCCTCACACATCGGTAATGTAAAAGTTAGAGTAGATGCAGTAACACTATGTGGGTCGCACCCATTACGTGATGATCATCACCTTTCTATATTCCTTCTATATATCGAGTTTGTTGTGTATGCTATGGCCATGGATAGGTCAGGAATGACCGGGGTGATGACATATTCGGTACTACCTATGGTGAAGGAAGGTCGGTCCTGTGTTGGTAGAGGATAGCGGGGCTATGCCTCGGTAGATTCCTCTAGATATGTACCGTCATAAGGTAGTCCCTTACCTTGTCATTTTTGGAAATCCATTCTCCAATACTTACCTTTACGAACTTGAATGTATGCCTAAATATGCTGTCAAATTTATCAAGTGTAATAATTCAGGCTATTTTAATTTGTTATTTGAAAAGTGTTTTCAAAGTAATGTCATTAGAAAAATATCAAATGGTTTAATAAAAATGTTTCAGTTATCATAAGATAAAAACACATCCGTGTTTATGTGTGACGTGGTCTTATGAGATGCTCTTCTTTTCAAAGATTTTGTTTCACATCAAAGTCAATCTATGACACTATCATATATATTTATGATTTGCGTTTCTCATGTTGGTTTGCCAAACTGATCCGGGTATTTTTAATACTCGAGTCAGATCCAATTAGTTTCAGGATTAGCTGAAGATGCTTGGAGTTTTCAAAGGAGAGTTGGAGATCCTCATCGACGCGTAAACGTTGTTTACTTTTCCATTGTGTTTGTTGCTTTCTAGCATTTATAAGGCGGGTGTTTATAACTATCCATGCTGAGCTTAGGATAGACTCTGATATATGTATTTAAAAGTTTTCCTACAGTAAAGATTATTGAAATAATATATGTTATTCTATTCATATGAGATTCTGTTTTGTCTTTATTTTCATTCACCCTAAACAGTCAATTTTCCCTGCACTTGAGTGCTTGCCACGCAATACAGTGGATGTATTCGTGTCGATTTTCGAGGGTCGAAAATCCCGTTCGACACATATATAATATCCTAAAAGGACTTCACAAAAAAAGAAAACTTTGATGTGCATACCTCCATCAGTGTAAACTAACATATCATGAGCCTGGACAGTTATAATAACCTAACCTTACAAATGCTTATAGATACAAAATAAGTAATATAGCGAAAATAAAGTATAGTATGAAATCATCTAGCTCCTCTTCAAGAGCTCCAATGAACCACAATTAAATCTGAAAAATATACTCGAGCTGATCCAAGCACTAAGAAAATAACACCTGGATTAGTCTTCTAAACCAGTGTGAGAAACTCAAATCATATTGATTTCTTATATCTTAAAACCCTTCAAAATAATGGAATCTTGTAAGACCATGCAATCAATAAACATGGATGGGTTTTTTACCTTACGATAACCAAATCATTTCTATTATAAAATCTAATGATAATATAATAATCTCTATGTTGTGAAATATAAATAGTCACATAGCTGCAATGTATGTTAGTGTACAACACAACAATAATAGGTATACAATCACAACCGCTAAGGCACATTTGCTAACTATGTATGATTTTCACGTAGATCTCCTTAGATCAAAGCCTACTTTTATCTACTGCACAAGGATCAAAGATGTCCTTTCGAAGTAACAAACATCCCTATGAATGTACTGTGATGACCCGGTATTTTGACAACATTATTTTAATAAATAATTTAATCTAATTAGGTAAAATACAAGCTTTTAAATTTATTAACTGATAAACTTTTTGGACCCTTAACAGTTATATATATGTTTTGTTCAATAAAACTTAAAGATTCTATAATTATTAACATCTGATAATATATGGTTATAAACATAAATATATAAACATAAGAAAACTATAATGTAAATATAGGATATAAATTGTAATATAAAATATATAAATATAAATAGATGTTATAGATCAAAGGTTTGAAAATTTAATTACAAATAGAATTAAAATTTATAAGCAAGCATACCACATAAACTGAAAATTTGTAACAACAAAAGTATAAATAAGACAAAGTATATATATAGGTGTATGTGAAAACTAGAAGTAATACCAAATAAAACAAACATCTCTAGAAACCAGACATCTTCATCTACAAGTCATATGTATACCTGCTAAACGTATGCTTTCAAACAAAATATCTATACATAGAAAACATAAATATAATATGTGTTCGTCGACGGAAATTCTATCGGATTAGAAAACCGTCGAACGAATTTAGAAATAAATTTATACCGCAAGCGCACGGTGTACGAATGTAGCACATGGCGAATACGGGTCGATCCACAGGGAATTGTTGATTTAAATTTCCTACTCAATCATTTATACCAAAGTCGAGAGTGTGTTTAAGCTAGAAAATGAGAATATGAACTAACTAACAAAAAGAAAAGAAATGCAAATATGAGAGTTAAATGACAATTTAGAGAATAAATCCACTCTCTAGATCATGTAGTTCAACACATGAAATCATGATCTCTCTTTTATGGTTCTTAGTGTTTTAATTGATGTGTTTATCATAAGTATGACATATTTGAGCTATTAATTAGCCAACATAAGTCATCAAACTATAACACACCCCTTAAAACACTTACTAACTTTCATGAAACTTGACAAAGAAAATGAAAATGAAATCTATTTTAAGTATGGCCTATTAACTATTGATTAGAAACATAGACCATCAAATTTTAATTTCAAATCACTTTCTTATGCCATAATCATATATTGATGAAGAGGCATTTGTGTTAATGATTGTTTAAGCATAGCCTATTTGGTGTCAACAATATAGGCTATCAAATTCAAGGCAAAAACAACAAATAAAACCACTTCTATCATCATCATTAAGCACAAAAGAGAGCATGAATTAACAAAATGTTGAAGCTACATTAATTAGAGAGCTTCATTACCTCTAAATTGAAGGGTTTTAGCTTCTCATATTTGTCATTTTATTAACAAATGTAGCTAACAACATGAAGAGGAAAAAGAGAGCAAAATGAAAAGATAAGCTAATTAACTTACATAAAAGAAAAGAGATCTACACTACAACATAAAAAAGAGGCATGTAAAAGGAAAGAGCATGTATTAATAACATAAAAAAGGAAAATTACATGAAAATAAAAATGGCTAAGTAGCCATGAAAAGAGAAAGTGTAACGACTCGGTATTTTCAACCGTTCGCATCCATTATAAGTGCATAGGTAAACACTCATGCCAGAATTGAATTGCTCAAAATACCGCGTTGTAAATAAAATTTTGGCAAACCTCAGAATATACAGTAAATAAAATCACAGATCACAGACAGAGAGTATATAATAATGCAGCGGAAGTAAAAGAGGAGATAGTAGTTCATGAAGCTACTATATAAATTATAAGATACATCAGAGTTGAATAAGATACAACAGAAGAGTAACAGGATACATCAGGTACAAATCAGATGCATCACTGAACCACTGGATACTGAAACAAATAGATGGGTGGATCTTCAAGGAAAGCTCCAACGCCGAAGGTGAATCTTGAATGCTAACTCAATCAGTCTGACCCGAGCGTAAAGCAAAACACAAAACCCTCGAGTCAGGACATAAATACTTATAAACTGTAAATCAACTCAAGTGAACAGTAACAAAATGCATTAGTAACTTAAAGGATGCTTGGGACCGCCCATCCTCTAAGGATCCGTTAAACTATTTACTATGTAGTAATATACGCTATATACGGTAGTGTCTAATCAGTAAAGTATAATCATATAGAAAATAGCGTTAAGGGGATGGTGAACCTTAACGCGGTCGGATCTTTAAAACCAAAATCGTAGTGGGCTCGATATAAGGATATGACACGGCACGCAAGGAAATGCCAGGGTGGATACACCGTTTGCACTCCCGGACCGGTGGTGACGGCAAGCCAGCAGCTTCCGCCCACCTCGAACAATACCCCCGAATCAAAGTGGCGCCACCGAATCGAATCACAACAGTAATAGAATAGTTTCCGATGGAGCATGCTCGATGAAAGGGTGCGACCCATTGTGTAGCCCGGTATAGCTCCTGTTTTAGTCATATATGCCAACTCACGGGAGTTGGGTCCACGTAACATACCTCGAGAACGTCGCCACCATCCTACTTCATTCTGGAGTCTCCACCGCGTACACAGTTGTTAAAGTGATTTTCGGTATTGTCCGGCTATAAGACAATATCCGATCCCGGTCTCTTTAACAACCAATCGTTATTATAACCCATGGATATTTATTTCAAATAATTTATACTTTCAAGACCAAAATATCATACTCATTTCAAAACAATGTCACAATTGTATCATTTCCATTTCAAAAATAATTCAATATTATATCATTCAAATGAAACCCAAATTTTCAAATCATTGAATATTTCTTTAAATTTATTAAACTTGAAATATTCCTTTAAATTATCATAGCATTTTGGAAATGTTACCTTAAGGAATCATAGCATTTTTGGAATGTACTACTTTCCACTTTACATTGTATATAATTCAAAGTATTGATAAGCTTAAAATTTTAACGTGTTAATTTATCATAGCCTTATAGTTAAATAAACTTTCTTACTGTAATATATACAATTTAAACCGAAATTCTTATGTTAAGTTAAAAGAACCTTATTAACTTACATTATTGTTACAATAACGAACATTTATTAATTGAATCAATATCACACTACTTAAAACTTTACATGTTTCTTTCTTAATTAAAACTTTACATGTTCTTGCATTAATTAAAACTTTCATGTTCTCTCATTAATTAGGACTTTACACGTTTCTTTCATTAATTAAAAACTTATACGTTTCTTTTATTAATTAAAACTTATACCTTTCTTTCATTAATTAGGAATTTACATGTTCCTATCATTAATTAGAACATCATACGTTCTTTCATTAATTAAAACCTATACGTTTCTTTCATAAATTAAAACCTATACGTTTCTTTCATAAATTAAAACCTATACGTTTCTTTCATAAATTTAAACCTATACGTTTCTTTCATAAATTAAAACCTATACGTTTCTTTCATAAATTAAAACCTATACGTTTCTTTCATAAAGTAAAACCTATACGTTTCTTTCATTAATTAAAACCTAACATTTCAGATTTATATTACCATTTCACAAATTTAACTAAACTTCCAGTTTATTTAATTAATTTTAACATCTTTAGTTAAAACTCAAATTTCACATTTTCAAGTCAAGTTATATTTTAAAATTTCATTTTCAACAGTCATTTATTCAACCACTTAAATTTATAGAAAATCAATAATTCTTTAATAAATCACTTAAATTCAAATATAAATCAATTTATCATATTGACCATTTTCAAAATAAAATTAAAGTCCATTTTATTCATGTAACTTAAATATCATTTTTAGTCAAAATTCCGAATTTCAAACATAAGTTATATTTCAAAATCCAGTTAATCCATTCATAAATTACATTTTAACACATAGAAAAATCATAATTTATTTATTTTAAAACCTTTCAAAATCTATTTAAATCAAATTTCATAATTTTATATTTTTAAAATACTTAAAATATTCAAAGCACTATATAGAATAACCACGGGTCTGTATATAGTTTTCTAACCTAGGTCAAGTGATACGGATATGTATCATTTCAATCCGCAGTTTAAAAGGTAAAAATCCGGGTTCTATCATTTCAAACCCGCAATACCAAGTTTAAATAAATAAATAAAATAACTCTGGCCTATCATTTTAGCCCATAATGATTTTTATCCTAACAGGGAACTTGCAGTGTGATCATATACAGAAATAATATAAACAATGTCAATATCACAATATACAGTCATGTATCAGATGTCGGGTGAAAATTAACAGTTTTAACATGATAATAACATGGTAATAACACGGCATAGTATATCATATGATCATCATTAACTTGCATAAACATTTTACATTACTAAACACTTGTCATCAATCCACTTTTCATAAGTATATATGTCAGAGTGAGAAAGACTCACTTTTTTCAAAGCTAGAGACCAAAACAACATACAAGCACAACTCCAAAGGCACGACAAGCACAATTTCACGACTTTTGATTTGAGTTGAAAGATAGCCAAGATAATATTTTGTATCAACAACCCAAAACAAAACAAACCAGACAATATATAAACATTCAACATAAAATAACATTGAAACAATTTTGAAATACAAAGCGAAATGAACAAGATAGATTGGACCTTGCTTCAACCACTTCAATGCTTGGCCTAAGGGACACTTATGCTTGTCTATGATGACGCTTTGGCTCAGGTATGACATCATATAGGTCAGGTTTAATATCATATAGGCAAGGCAACAAGTGGAGATGAAGGGAATGAGGCAACAATGGTCAAAAACATTGTTTTTAGGCATGTAGGTTGCAATTTGAAGGGTTTGGCCACCATAGATGGCTCGGCCATGGTCATGGTTGGTGGAGTAGATGGTGTTAGAGGCATGGAAGAGATGTAGGAGTTTGTGGCTGCGGCTATGGAGAAGAGGCCGATCCAAACTTAGAAGAGAACAAGGCAAAATTGCATAGAAAAGTAAGAAAAGTAGAAAGAAGAGAGGGATTTACCTAATTTTTTTTCTTCAAGGTGGAGGCCATGATTTTTAGGATTTTGGGGCTTCAAAAATTCGTGAATGACAAGAGGAAGTCGGCTGCAAAGGATGGGGAAAGGAATGGCTAAGATGGATTGATGTATTAATGACAGAAGAAACTGCAAAAGAAACGGATAAAACGTTTTTCCGTTTCTTAGCTCTTAACCCTTTCAAATTTCTCATATATATTTATATACATCCAAATAACTGAAAATAATTAAAACTTCAGTTAAAATTCGAAAATATAACAGATAAACAAAATATTAAAAATTAAATATTAATTAGATATGATTAAATAAGAAAAATAGCACAGAAAATGAAAACTAGACTTAGGAATTAGGAATAACTTCAATACACTTTGGAAAAAATTTCTTAAATTTAAATACATGTAAACTGAATAAAATAAAGTAAAACACAGCAATAAAAGTGAATGTATAAAATAAATCAATAAATTTTAATTATATATAATTAAATTAAGAAAATGGCTTAAAATTGCAGACTAGGCTTTAAAAATTAGAAATAATTTCAAATGAACTTTAGAAAATCTTCATGGACTTGTAAAAATATTTATAACAAATAAAATAAAATGCATTCACAAAATAAATAAATAAAATAAAATTAATTAAGTAAAATTTATATGAAGAAAATAGCAGAAAATTATAAAACAGCCTTTAAAAATAGGAAATAAATACAGTAAATTTTGAAAAAAATCTATTATATTTTAAAAATATTTAAAGTCAAATATACATAATAAAACATATTATTACATATTAAAATAAAATATAACAAAGAAGAAGTAATTTATTCAATTTAAAATAGTCATTGTTAAATAACCCTATATATGCACAATATTGTAAAGGGTATAACTTTCACAATTTACATCCAATTTCAACGAAACGAAAAGTGGTGTTCTTAGAATTTTATGTACTTTAATAATAAAAGGAAAAAAATTTAAATTTCAAACTTTTAAAATTTTAAGTTAAAAGTCATAGTTTGACTGTTTTGACCAGAATCAACATTTCAAGCAAATATTTAACTTACACAGTTTGGAATTATAACTCATATAAAATCAAGATTTTATATTTAAATAATAAAATTTTATCATTCAAATAAGTAAAAATAAGTTTTTAAACCAAAATTTTACATTGAAATAATTAAAATTTACAATAAAATAATTACAAAATATAGGGTTGTTACACTCTCCCCCACTCAAAACCTTTCGTCCCCGAAAAGGAATGAGGTATGGGAAAGCACAGAAAAAGATAGAGTGAAATAAGGTTAGGACAAGATGACAAGGAGAATGAAATTATACATGATGGCTACCGTTATAGGTAAGTTTTACAAGGTGGAGCTGATCTTTCCAAGATTCTCCAAAATTAAGAACACAAGCACGAAAAAGGTGGATTCAAAATGATTACCAAAGATCTATCAAAGATTATAGAAAGATTTCTATACCAATCTATAGCAAGATAAGGAGGAGGAGGATAACAAAAATAGTTTGGAAAACAAAATAAGGAAATAAATTTGAAAGCATGGAAATTTCAACTTAAATAGAGAATAAATCTTTACACAAGTTAAATAAATCTTAACTATCTCAAATTTCATTATCTTATTATCCAATCATCTTAAATTAACAATTTTTAAAACCATGGGTTTGAAAAATAATCATTTATTACACTCACAATGTACTTAATAAATTTAATTCTTCTTTATTCCTAATTAAACTTAAATTTATTCCTCTCAATATATTCATCACTGATGTTAAATATACTTACACTTATTATAACTGCTTTATTTTATTCTTAGTTCTTCTAACATTGTTTTATTGTAAGTTATTCAATTACCCTTTATTATTCTTTAACTCTGTTAATCGTTTTATAACTCAAAATTTAAGTGTATAGCATTTATTATAACCACTCAAATTTTATTTATACATCTTTTTATATTGTATATTATCCAATTACATTTTTAACTTCTGAAATTTTGGTAAGTTATATTTGAATGCATTTGTATTATACAAATAAACCTTCCAATTAAATCATTTCATGCTTGATATTCATCCAAAATTTTGATAGATTTTTTTTTTTTGGAATTATTCTTTAAAATAAAATTTAAGAATTAAATTTTCGATTTCTTCTAAGCATTTAGAGATAAGTAATAATATATATACATATATAATATGTCAAATCAAATTTCAATCATATATCTATATATATAATATAAATCAAGTCATATTTTGAAAATTCAAATCAATTTAATTTCCCAAAACAAAGCTGTAGCAAGACTATAGAATAGTCTCCTAACTTCGAAACTCGAAAATGAACGTCGATGATGTCGCGATCATCACCGAAGTTATTTTCCAGCGACAAAGAGAAAAGCACTAATTTTAAACCTTTAAAAATTCTTTGAAAACAAATTCTATTCAAAATACTTTAAGTAATATAACCTTTTAAAACTTTAAACCAAAGTTCGAAATAATCGGGATTTAAATCCTCAAATTCTTGTTTTAAATTCATTTCATTAAGTTCCATAAATTTACTTATATATCAAAATTTATTTCAATAACCAATTTTTAAAAAAAAAATATATTGTGTCCGTTTGTTCTGTCAAAGTGTTTTGGAAATCTTATCGATAGAGCTGATCAGACGTATCGATCAGAAACCCAACTCAACATCAACAACTCAAACAACACAATATATAAAACATTTTAATTTTAAATACTAGTTTACAAATACACTATACATGAATAGATTTTCAAAGAAGGATAGAGATTCAAATATGATTAACTCAAATCAAAGGAAATTCTGATTTGAAAATAAGTTAGAAACAAGGATGACATGATTAAATAATAGAATAGGAAGATGGATAAGCTTATATATATCGCGGGCAATCTTAACCGGGTCAACCGTGACTTAAAGAATAAGGTCGATGTGGATTTTCTAGGGTAAATCTACATTCGATCTCAATAGATAAAGTTTGGAATAACAAAAGGTATTAGCATCTAAACCAAGGATAGATATAAATCTCTGGTGAATCGATGCTAATTGTAAAGGAGTTTTCCCCCTTTTTCAATTCAATTTGAAATTGGCGAGACCGCCGACTCACTAAAAGATCATTCGAAGCGGAGTTATAGGATACTCCAGAATGAATAGTGAAGGACATGAATGGATTTTGGAACCGCAGGCAACGTTCCAAAATTCAAAGGAATCGAGTCAAAAAGGACGAGATTCAAGCTCGAATGAAAGTGATTCTGTAAATACATTCACTCCATATGCTGAGTTTTGCCTAGAGCTACCAAAGCTCCGATACCAACTGTAACGACTCAGTATTTTCAACCATTCGCATCCATTATAAGTGCATAGGTAGACACCCATGCCAGAATTGAATTGCTCAAAATACCGCGTTGTAAATAAAATTTTGGCAAACCTCAGAATATACAGTAAATAAAATCACAGATCACAGACACAGAGTATATAATAATGCAGCGGAAGTAAAAGAGGAGATAGTAGTTCATGAAGCTACTATATAAATTATAAGATACATCAGAGTTAAATAAGATACAACAGAAGAGTAACAGGATACATCAGGTACAAATCAGATGCATCACTGAACCACTGGATACTGAAACAAATAGATGGGTGGATCTTCAAGGAAAGCTCCAACGCCGAAGGTGAATCTTGAATGCTAACTCAATCAGTCTGACCCGAGCGTAAAGCAAAACACAAAATCCTCGAGTCTGGAAATAAATACTTATAAACTGTAAATCAACTCAAGTGAACAGTAACAAAATGCATTAGTAACTTAAAGGATGCTTGGGACCGCCCATCCTCTAAGGATCCGTTAAACTATTTACTATGTAGTAATATACGCTATATACGGTAGTGTCTAATCAGTAAAGTATAATCATATAGAAAATAGCGTTAAGGGGATGGTGAACTTTAACGCGGTCGGATCTTTAAAACCAAAATTGTAGTGGGCTCGATATAAGGATATGACACGGCACGCAAGGAAATGCCAGGGTGGATACACCGTTTGCACTCCCGGACCGGTGGTGACGGCAAGCCAGCAGCTTCCGCCCACCTCGAACAATACCCCCGAATCAAAGTGGCGCCACCGAATCGAATCACAACAGTAATAGAATAGTTTCCGATGGAGCATGCTCGATGAAAGGGTGCGACCCTTTGTGTAGCCCGATATAGCTCCTGTTTAAGTCATATATGCCAACTCACGGGAGTTGGGTCCACGTAACATACCTTGAGAACGTCGCCACCATCCTACTTCATTCTGGAATCTCCACCGCATAAACAGTTGTTAAAGTGGTTTTCGGTATTGTCCGGCTATAAGACAATATCCGATCCCGGTCTCTTTAACAACCAATCGTTATTATAACCCATGGATATTTATTTCAAATAATTTATACTTTCAAGACCAAAATATCATACTCATTTCAAAACAATATCACAATTGTATCATTTCCATTTCAAAAATAATTCAATATTATATCATTCAAATGAAACCCAAATTTTCAAATCATTGAATATTTCTTTAAATTTATTAAACTTGAAATATTCCTTTAAATTATCATAGCATTTTGGAAATGTTACCTTAAGGAATCATAGCATTTTTGGAATGTACTACTTTCCACTTTACATTGTATATAATTCAAAGTATTGATAAGCTTAAAATTTTAACATGTCAATTATCATAGCCTTATAGTTAAATAAACTTTCTTACTGTAATATACAATTTAAACCGAAATTCTTATATTAAGTTAAAAGCACCTTATTAACTTACATTATTATTACAATAACGAACATTTATTAATTGAATCAATACCACACTACTTAAAACTTTACATGTTTCTTTCTTAATTAAAACTTTACATGTTCTTGCATTAATTAAAACTTTCATGTTCTCTCATTAATTAGGACTTTACACGTTTCTTTCATTAATTAAAAAATTATACGTTTCTTTTATTAATTAAAACTTATACCTTTCTTTCATTAATTATGAATTTACATGTTCTTATCATTAATTAGAACATCATACGTTCTTTCATTAATTAAAACCTATACGTTTCTTTCATAAATTAAAACCTATACGTTTCTTTCATAAATTAAAACCTATACGTTTCTTTCATTAATTAAAACCTATACGTTTCAGATTTATATTACCATTTCACAAATTTAACTAAACTTCCAGTTTATTTAATTAATTTTAACATCTTTAGTTGAAACTCAAATTTCAGATTTTCAAGTCAAGTTATATTTTAAAATTTCATTTTCAACAGTCATTTATTCAACCACTTAAATTTATAGAAAATCAATAATTCTTTAATAAATCACTTAAATTCAAATATAAATCAATTTATCATATTTAACATTTTCAAAATAAAATTAAAGTCCATTTTATTCATGTAACTTAAATATCATTTTTAGTCAAAATTCCGAATTTCAAACATAAGTTATATTTCAAAATCCAGTTAATCCATTCATAAATTACATTTTAACACATAGAAAAATCATAATTTATTTATTTTAAAACCTTTCAAAATCTATTTAAATCAAATTTCATAATTTTATATTTTTAAAATACTTAAAATATTCAAAACACTTTATAGAATAACCACGGGTCTGTATATAGTTTTCTAACCTAGGTCAAGTGATACGGATATGTATCATTTCAATCCGCAGTTTAAAAGGTAAAAATCTGGGTTCTATCATTTCAAACCCGCAATCCCAAGTTTAAATAAATAAATAAAATAACTCAGGCCTATCATTTCAGCCCATAATGATTTTTATCCTAACAGGGAACTTGCAGTGTGATCATATACAGAAATAATATAAACAATGTCAATATCACAATATACAGTCATGTATCAGATGTCAGGTGAAAATTAATAGTTTTAACATGATAATAACATGGTAATAACACGGCATAGTATATCATATGATCATCATTAACTTGCATAAACATTTTACATTACTAAACACTTGTCATCAATCCACTTTTCATAAGTATATATGTCAGAGTGAGAAAGACTCACTTTTTTCAAAGCTAGAGACCAAAACAACATACAAGCACGACTCCAAAGGCACGACAAGCATAATTTCACGACTTTTGATTTGAGTTGAAAGATAGCCAAGATAAGATTTTGTATCAACAACCCAAAACAAAACAAACCAGACAATATATAAACATTCAACATAAAATAACATTGAAACAATTTTGAAATACAAAGCGAAATGAACAAGATAGATTGGACCTTGCTTCAACCACTTCAATGCTTGGCCTAAGGGACATTTATGCTTGGCTATGATGATGCTTTGGCTCAGGTATGACATCATATAGGTTAGGTTTAACATCATATAGGCAAGGCAACAAGTGGAGATGAAGGGAATGAGGCAACAATGGTCAAAAACATTGTTTTTAGGCATGTAGGTTGCAATTTGAAGGGTTTGGCCACCATAGATGGCTCGTCCATGGTCATGGTTGGTGGAGTAGATGGTGTTGGAGGCATGGAAGAGATGTAGGAGTTTGTGGCTGCGGCTATGGAGAAGAGGCCGATCCAAACTTAGAAGATAACAAGGCAAAATTGCATAGAAAAGTAAGAAAAGTAGAAAGAAGAGAGGGATTTACCTAATTTTTTTTCTTCAAGGTGGAGGCCATGATTTTTAGGATTTTGGGGCTTCAAAAATTCATGAATGACAAGAGGAAGTCGGCTACAAAGGATGGGGAAAGGAATGGCTAAGATGGATTGATGTATTAATGACAGAAGAAACTGCAAAAGAAACGGATAAAACGTTTTTCCGTTTCTTAGCTCTTAACCCTTTCAAATTTCTCATATATATTTATATACATCCAAATAACTGAAAATAATTAAAACTTCAGTTAAAATTCGAAAATATAACAGATAAACAAAATATTAAAAATTAAATATTAATTAGATATGATTAAATAAGAAAAATAGCACAGAAAATGAAAACTAGACTTAGGAATTAGAAATAACTTCAATACACTTTGGAAAAAATTTCTTAAATTTAAATACATGTAAACTGAATAAAATAAAGTAAAACACAGCAATAAAAGTGAATGTATAAAATAAATCAATAAATTTTAATTATATATAATTAAATTAAGAAAATGGCTTAAAATTGCAAACTAGGCTTTAAAAATTAGAAATAATTTCAAATGAACTTTAGAAAATCTTCATGGACTTGTAAAAATATTTATAACAAATAAAATAAAATGCATTCACAAAATAAATAAATAAATAAAATTAATTAAGTAAAATTTATATGAAGAAAATAGCAGAAAATTATAAAACAGCCTTTAAAAATAGGAAATAAATACAGTAAATTTTGGAAAAATTCTATTATCATTTAAAAATATTTAAAGTCAAATATACATAATAAAACATATTATTACATATTAAAATAAAATATAACAAAGAAGAAGTAATTTATTCAATTTAAAATAGTCATTGTTAAATAACCCTATATATGCACAATATTGTAAAGGGTATAACTTTCACAATTTACATCCAATTTCAACGAAACGAAAAGTGGTGTTCTTAGAATTTTATGTACTTTAATAATAAAAGGAAAAAAAAAATCAAACTTTTAAAATTTTAGGTTAAAAGTCATAGTTTGACTGTTTTGACCAGAATCAACATTTCAAGCAAATATTTAACTTACACAGTTTGGAATTATAACTCATATAAAATCAAGATTTTATATTTAAATAATAAAATTTTATCATTCAAATAAGTAAAAATAAGTTTTTAAACCAAAATTTTACATTGAAATAATTAAAATATACAATAAAATAATTACAAAATATAGGGTTGTTACAGAAAGAGAGCTTTCTTTTATTTGATCTAAACTAATAAAGAGGACGAGGAAAAGAAACTGTAACATCCCGCCTTTTTGCACGATTTAAACAGACACACGTGCCAATTCAAACCATACGTAAGGGAGGATTGTTATGGGATAAATAAGAAAATAGAGAAAGAAACAGAATCTCACAGCGGAAGGATAAAATATAATAATCAAATATACATTTCATAAATCTGTTTACAAAAACCTTTGATTTATTTATACAATACATATCAGAGTGCACATACCATATAACAATGCAGCGGAACAATATGAGTGTAGTGAAACCATATTATCTATAGTAATAATAATAAAATCTTCGTCTTCTTCCTTCGGAAATAAAATCTTCAATCCTGAAACGCTCGGACTGACCCGAGCGAATTTGAAAAGACAAAAACACTCGAGCCAGAACTAAAAGATCTTATGTGAATTGCATTAACATAAATAAACATGAGTGCGGTAACTCAAGAGATGCTCGGGATTTACATCTCCTAAGGATCCGTTAAACTATTTACTATGTAGTATATTGCGCTATTATAATAGTGTCTAATTGTAAAATAAACTTACTTTTAAATAGCGTTAAGGCTTTACATTTTCCATCTTAACACATTTATATATTCCCATAGTCTATACAGTACCGTAATCTCCCCCGTATTGGGCGTCGTCAGAGGGCACTCCATAGGTATGGTACAAAACCAAAATCGTATAAGGCGCGCTAGGGTAGGTGACACGGCACAACTAGGCAATGCCAAGGTAGATATACCAATTACGCTTCCAGGCCGATGGAAACGCGCAGAGCGCACCTGCCGCCCACCTCGAACAAACTCCCCACATCAAAGAAATCAAAAGTGAAGGTGGCCACCGAAAAATCCAAAGTCAGAGTATAGTATCGAAGGGAAGTGTCCTATCAGAGGTGCTACCTCATTAACCCGTCAATCGCTCCTGTTTTAGCCACCTTATGCCAACTCACAGGAGTTGGGTCCACATATTTACCTTACAGGAAACGCCGCCACCAACCTATTTCATTCTGAAATCTCCACCGCGTACACGGTTAGTCAAAGTGGTTTTCAGTATCGACAGAGAGTATGTCCATATCTGATCCCGGTCTCTTTGCCAACCAATCGTTATTATAACACCGCGGTCATTTAAAATAATTATACTTTAAAACCAGAATAAAATATCCATTTCAAAACTATATAAATATGATATCATTTCCTTTTAAAACCCGAATTAATACGATATCATTTTATTCCAATATATATACTTTCCAAAATCATAGGGTTTTCAAAGTAAATAGTTAGAGGTCAAAACTCTTGAATATAAAATTTCAAATTATACTACCTTGAAAATCATAACTTTGAAACAAGTTTCCATCTCTTAAATGGTCAAATATTAGATTACTTTTATAAAACAAAATAGCTTCTTTACATTTCACAAATCAATTCCAAATGTCGATTTAAACTTCCAAATACCATTTTAATTCTTATGTTTCAAAGCTTTAAATATTTCAAAAACAACTCATTTGACAAACCCATATATATCAAATTCAATTACTTATTATTTAGACTTGAAATGTTTACTTAATGAATTCAATATAATCTAAGTAAAACCTTTATCTTCACATAACTGGATATTCTTTCAATTTATTATATATTCATTTAAATCAACCTGATATTCATTTAAATCACTCTACACAAAATCAAGTTGTAAATCATATCCTTTAAAAATTCTAACTTTTTATTAAATTCCAATATAACTTAATATTCATCTTCAACCTTATTCTCTTTTAAGTCATTAAAACTCTAGAATTTAAATTTCAAATAAATGCTTGATCTCAAAAAATCAAACTTTATTTTATACTTCAAATCCATTTTATACAAAGTTTAAAACTCGGAATTTACTATATATAAATAACCTTTATTAATAACCAAATCAAAACCCATAAACCATATATATAGCTTTACAAACCATAGAAAACATTTCAAAAATAATTATATATATATACCACGGTGCCTGTATAAAATTTTCTACCCTATGGTCAAGTGATACAGAGGTTTATCATTCCAATCCGCAATGTAAAATAAAATGCGGTTGTATATCATTTCAAACCGCAATCCCGAAATGACATGGAAATGCATGATGACTTGCAGTTTATACAATATAAATATAGCATCCATTCATTCAAATATCAATCATCAACCAATTTTAATTCAATCATCATCAATTTAAACAAACATCAATGTATATAGCATATAAAATATAGCAGGTAATAAATGACAGTTATTAACTAACAATTTATATTCAAAAATAAATTAATAACTGTTAAATTGGAAGTTCATATGCAATAAAATAAATTTAATAATTGTTGATTTATATGCAATAAATAAAATTAATTAACAGTTAAATTAAATAAATGCGATTTAACAGAGATGATGCATAAAGTATGCCAAACTGTCATAAATAAATTTGTACTCATATCTAAAATCAATTTAACAAACATAAGAAATTCTAGAAGTTGTGAGTGGGTTAAAACACTCACCTTTTGAATTTAAATCGAATTTAAATTCAATTTAAACTCAAAAATTCGATGGCTCCGAATTGGTCCAAACTAGCGTCAACAGATCTGGAATTTAATTACGATCCTAACAAAAAAAATCTCGCGTGAATCGGACTATGTATGAGAAAGTTATTCGAAAATTTCGATTGAAACAAAAATTAAATAAAACAAAATAAACAAATATACCCCATCACCATGCCACGTCACAGGCCACGTCCTTCTTCTAAAATTCAAGCACGCTACAGCACCAATCAAAAAAAACGGACAGTACCAACAGATTACGCTCTTCGAGAATTACGACATATAATTTTTCTGGAATTTTTAGAGGAGTTTGAAATATATTCTTTTTTATTTTTTTATTTTTATTTTGAACTGTAATTGGATCTAGAAATTTTGCAGCCATTGGAAGAGAAGAAGTTGAAGAAAAGAACACACAGAGAGAAATGAAGATAGATGGAGGCTAGGGTTTACACAGCCTATAAATAGACAAAGTGAAATAGGATAGGTGGGCATGAATCATAAACGCGCAAAACGTTTGTTGGACCACCAGAATATTTTATATTAATTGGATACGTTACGGATTAGTAAATAAATTAATTTCTTCCTCAGACATTTACATTGAATTTTAAACGTATTTACAAATGTAAATTTAGATGCTTCATTTATAAGTTTCAATATAAATTCACAATTTCATTAAATTCCAAATTCATAGATAAGTTTCCATTTTCAACTAAATTTCTAAATTACCGTAATAATTATCTTAGATTTTTATTCATTCTCAATAGATTTAACTATTGTAAATTGACTAAGTTTTCATACTATAAAAATCCACATTTCTATGTGTATATATACATTTGAATTCCCTACTAAAATATTTTATTTATATTTCGCAATTACTTCCAATCCATTTTTTTTGGCATCGCACTGTTACTTAAATAAATAGCCTATACCAACACTAATTACCATTAATTTGAAAACGGGTTACCAAAATTTTGGATTTTATTAATAATTATTATTTATTACTTCATTGTTTATTCAAATTTAGACAATTTAAGATGTTTCTTAAATGCTGAGTACATTATTAACTTCAGCGTAAAACTTCAATTTTATTTTATCTACAAATTATAAATTAACTTTGCAGAAATCCTTTAGTTGACATTTCATTTAATTATCCTATCTATTGGTATCCCATAGATGGGAATTCCTAAAACATCTCCGAATTCCAACTTTAATTTCAATCACATAAAATGTTCTATTCAGTTTCCAATAAATTCAAATTATCATGTTCTAAATCCAAATGAATCCATATATCCTGCCTTCCATTCTTTTAATCTAACTAATTATAATATTCTGAATAAAGTTTACGTTATTTCCACCTATAAGCTACAAATAATAACGAATGTTGCATTTGATTTAGATTCTAAATAAATTGATGGGTAATGATTAATAATTCTCACTATTGCCCGATTTATTCCCATTCATGCTTAAATTACCACCAAACAATCATTAAATTTACCTATCTTTTATTGATTCCATAAAATCTATTTGCCCTGAGTTAGTTACTGCATTTATCAAATTCCAATTTCGCAATCACCTTAAATACATAAATTGGTATTGCATTAACATTTAAATTTATTAGCTTATGTCAACACTATTAACATTAATTGCAATGTATTACCAATTTTAGTCACTACCCTAACTATTAAATCATATTAACCTACATTATTCCCAAGAATTTCATTGGTTTTTCTTATATTAAATTTATCAACCATATTAATTAAGGTTTTTTAAAAACAATTAATAAAATTCCCTTTAATATATACAACTTAGCAATCTATTAAGCATGGTATTATATTTAACGTAAATGTACATTTAATTACATTTATTACAATGTTATCCAAATAAATTGAATGATCTAAGTATATAACTCCTAATATCCACCCATCTTGCCTTAATCCCAAATAACATACAAATTAAACTACCCTTGATTTCAATTAACCCTATCATTACTTTTTATATTCCAAACAAATAAATTAATAATAGGTTAATTGAATCAGATTTACAATCCAACTTTAATTATTTGCAAATTTTGTCAGTTTGGACCACTTGGTAAATTCAGAATCCTTTAACAACTTCCTACATTAATTTGTTTTTGAATAATCCCAAAATTTTCAATATTAAAGTACAAATCCAATTTATCAAAAATTGAAACTTAAATTTCAAGGAATTTATTTATTTAGGTTTAGACCCCGTTATTCACTAAAATTGGTTGGTATTTATTTCATTCGCCTCTTTAATTGTACGTAAATTTCTCATAAATACACCTAAATTTCATTTAATTCCAACTGCTTCCTAATTTCCATTTCTACGTCTTAACACACTCTATATTAAACTTCTAGACATTGTATTACTTATCATATTAATGTAACCTTTATTTAGTGTATTAACATTTATTTCAGTTCAAATTCTATCAACCAATTAAACATGTAACCTATTACTATTGCTTACAAATCAAAATATTTCACCCATTGTCATCTTCTGAATGCAATTAGTCTTTATTTCAAAACTTATCTAAATTTACATTGAGACCATATTTAATCCTCTTCGATAATATTAGTGCTCAATTTATTAAATGGAATCAATATATCTTACATAACATGTTTTACGCATAAGTTTTTAATTAATATTATTTCAACTTATTCCCCATATTCTCAATAATTACCTGACATAAATCTACGCTTATTTTATTCTACGTTCACACTTCCGTTACTCTCAAATCAATAAGTAACGTTCATATAAATAAATGTTATGTCAGTTTCCTATTTATTGCGATATTTTTATTTATTTATTACTGCATAACTTTACTTATTTTCTTCCCATCACTTTAAAATTAATCGTTAAAGTAACGCTTATCAATACGCATCAAATTATTTACCAAATTAAAAGGTTTTGATTTTTTTAACAAATTAATTGACAGATTAACTAGGTAATGTATACGAATTGTTATTATACCCATTAATTTACACTTAACTAATTAAATGCCTTACTTATATTCTCTATCTTCCCATTATATTCAGGTACAATACTTACACCAATTTTTATTGAAAAATTTATTCATATTACAAACAAAGGCTTAAATTACCATTGTTAAATTAGCGTTCAATATATATTTATCACCTTTTATTATTTCTACTAAATTTTTATTACAAAATTCTATTAAATAAATTAAATCGTCGAAATTTACGGGTCGTTACAGGAGGCCTAAGAGAGACTAAGTAAGAAGAGATTAAGAGAGACTAAAGAAGAGGATAGATTACATGAAACATATGGGTATATATACAAGTTTAAAACCCTAATTCGTATTTTTGGGGAATGCCCAAAATGCCCATGAGAAAGTGTGGAGGCCAAGTTATCATTAGCATGTTTTAATCCCCACTTAAATGTACATGAAGCCATTAAATCCATAAGCATGTGCATTAGCCTTTAATTTGTACATTAAGGTAGGTGGGTAGGTGGGGTCCTCCATGATCTTCACTTGGAATTATTTCCATCTTCATTCCTTTGTATTGATTTTGTGCATGCATATCTTCATGAAACCACTTGTAAAAGTCACCAAATTTCCTACAAAAAACATAGAAAATTCTAAGTAAATTTTCACAATTTAATAAATGCACAAAAATGACCATTTCACCCTTGTATGAAGATGAATGTGTGACAATTTGGAATTAATGTGAATTTTGGTTAAAACAAGTTAAAATACCCAATATGATCATTTATTTAATTTAAATAGATTAAATATGGCGATAAAAATGTGCACATTTACGTGCACATCAAATACCCCCCACACTTATCTTTTTATTCGTCCTCGAATAAAGAAAAAACTAAGATAAATCCGTTTTCGTAGGGAGCACGATTGCATTGAGCGTATGCAACAAGCCGTTAAACCTCTGTGTGTCCCCAATAGGACGAGTGTTGTCTCGTGAGGGTTTTCAGCGGATGCTACCCACAAAATCCAAATGCAGGATGAAATATTTACAAACTGCAAGATTCCTAATGCAAGCTTTATTTACAAAGATATGGATGTAAGTTTTGGAAAATCTTTACAAATGAAGGACTTACTTTTAAATTGACACAAATAAGTTAAATATAGGTTTTGATTATTATCTCGAAAATTTATGTTACTTACTCGTCAAAATTTTCAATAAAAATCAAGTCATCATAACAAATTGACAATAGTTCAACTCGTTGATTTGGTTGATAACACAACATAACTATGAAATGGATCCTTAGCCGATTGTCAAAGTTTATCAAAGTGGTATTTTCATTTCTTTTCAATAACAAATCAAATCAAATAAGTAAAAATAGTACTAGGATTTCAATTGCTTGCTCTCTCATTATTTGCAAGAAAAATTACACATCTAGCTCAGGTAAACTGAGGCCAGATATACCACCACCCATGCACTGCCTTTCGGGCTTATGTGAGGGTAGTATAGAGCATGGCGAGTGCACACACTTTCGTGCATACACTTATCGACCGTAGGTGGTTTTTATTAAGTCTATTCTTTTTTTTTAATTTTTTATATGTGTTCCATACATGCATAACCGTGAGGACTTTTAAATGAGTATGAAAGCACATAATCAAAGATTCCAAGTAATTCACCCATGCATAACCGTGAGGACTTTTAAATGAGAGTGAATACTTTGAATGTTATTATTTTTTTATATTTTTTTCTAAAAAAAAAGAGACAGTTTTGCAAAATCATCTTAGCACTATTTAACTTTGAAGACAAAAATATATTATATCCTTTACTTCAAATCAACCACCTTTTAAAACAAAGATTTTCAATTAGGATGCATTTCATAATTAACACATGTGAATCTACCTATATACTAGTTAAACCATTGTTATTTGTAATTTAACTTCATTTTTATTTTTGTTAAGACAAATAAAATTTCAAAAATTTTAATTCAATAAACCAAAACCATATATTCATCCTATAGTGTTTCTTTAAAAATAAATCAAAATGCTAAATATTTTTTTTGTATTTTAAAATTTTGATTTTTTTTTTTTTGAGTTCTGGAAGAAAAACGAAAATTTAATCATGAAAAATCAAAAAGAAAATGAGTCTCCCTCCACACTTGATTTTAACTGTGTCCCCACAGTCAACCCAAGTGGAAGGAGAAAAAATAAAATAAAAATCTTATATTTACATGAAAGATTATTATTTACAAGAGATGAGAAAGTATACGGTCAAAAAGTAAATGAAATGGTCTTCTAAAGACCGATCCATTTGTCTCGTCAAATGTGCGAGACACAGCTTAAGCGCAGAAAACCAAACCGTAAAAGATTTCGAAGTTGAACATTGATTTGGAAAAACGAATGTTGTTTTATTGAAAATTATACAAGTTGTTTTGTTTTCGATGATTTTTGGGGTCGATAAAATAGTTGATTGAAGTTCAAGTTTATTTTCACCAAATTAAAGTTCAAATTTGTCATTGAAAACTTCTTCAAAATTATTGATTTCAAAATCAAAATGGTGATTTAAATCTACCCCTTCGGAATTTAACAACTCGTCTACGGAAATTCCATAAAATTCGTGTTCATTAAATTCATCTTCCTTTATTGGATTATCAACAACTTCGACGCAAATATCCATTTCAAAATCCAAAGTTGTTGTATTTAAATTTTCAAAAAAAGGAAGATCGAAATTTAAATCGAGTTTCTCACCCTCAAAAGAATTGAAATCCAACTCAATTACCGTGTTTTCAACAACTTCATTAAGATTGTTATTTTTTGTTTCAGAAGTTGTTGTTTGAAAATTGTCAACTGTGGTAAAAGATGGATTATCACTTGACTCATCACACGTTGGAATTTGATTTTGTTTATCACGTTGTTTCATATATGTTTCAAACAACAAATTCGTGTGATCATCGTAAATTTCGTTCATTTGCTCAATAAAATCCAATTTATAGTTATTAACTTGAGAATTTTCAATTTGGATTTGTTGAGAACAAAAAATTTCACTTGTATCGTAGTCAAGATTATTCCCATTGCCAAATTCGTTTGAAAAGTTGTTTCCATTTTCATGTTGAGTTTGAAATTCATTTTGGAGTTCGAAATTGAATTGGCATGGATTATAATCGTACACATTTGAATTTTGAATTGAATTCAAATTTTGAAATCCTTGACTCGAGTTATTACACAAATATGAATTACAAAATACATTTATACTTTGATTTTGTTGTGTAGAGAGTTCAAGTAAAGATGAAATGCTTTTTTCGAGATTCGAGGGTTGTTCATTGTTTAGAAAACTTTGTTGTTCGAAATTCGAATTATTTACACAATAGTTGTTGTTAAAATATCCATACAAATTTGGAGTGAAATCATATGGATTATATTGGTTTTCACAACTATTGTAAAATTCAAGCGAGTAAGGAAAAGGAAACTCGGACATTTTCAAGATTTTTTTTTTTTGATTTTTTTTTATAAAGGAAAAATATTTACAAATAAAATTTATTTTTCTAAAGGGAAATTGATTTTTTTTTTGGTTTTTCAAATTTTTTCTTTGTTTTTGAAAAGATTTTATAATTTTTTTTTGGATTTGGTTTTCCTAAATTTTTTTGGATTTTTGAAACTTCAAAGAAAAAGGATTTCAAAATTTCAAAGGAAAAGGAATATTTACAATTTCTTTTTAGTTTTGGATTTTGAATTTTTTTTTTGTTTTTTGTTTTTAAATATGCATGAACTAATGCAACTAGATGAATGCAGTGGTTAATTGCAGATGATTTATCCTAAGTTAACCCAAAATTGTATAATCACATTATCTTAGATAAACAAGATAGTTCTCAGCCAGGTAACGGACAGGATTTACCGGTGCACCACGAATCACCGTAGCAATGCAGCCGAAGGTTTAAGTACCTTCAAAGGAACAACCACTATAATATTTACGAATCACCGTAATATTTATAAATGGTTATTACTCTGCCGTAGCCTAGACACCAAGAAATTAAATTGTTTAAAGAAGACAAATTGTCAATATACAATTAAGTGTTATCGATGTCTAACCGTTATTATTAATCAGAATCTAAGATGAAATGCAAAGCAGAAATTAAACGTGTATTAACAATGCGACTACAAATGGATTTTTTTTTTTTAAATGCAAACAAACAACAATGCAAGAGGGGGATAGGGATGCAATTTTTTTTATATGCAAGCAATTTTTTTTTTGGCAGCAGTTCTTTTTCTGATGAATTCTGCTTTGGCAACCTGAAATAAAAACAAGATATATACAAAAAAAAAATATATATATTATCAAGGACAAAAATAAAACAAGTGAAAAACAAAACAAATTAAAGTAAAATAAATGAAAACTAAAACAAGAGAAAACAAATAAAAAAAATGAAAATTAAACAAGTGAAGCTTTTTTTTTAGACTAGAACAAATTGAAAATGAAACAAATGAAAACAAAGTAAACAAAACAAATGAACAAGATATATACAAAAGCTGCTTCTTTTTTTAAAGGTTTTCTTTTTATTTTTGAAACTTAAAACTAAATATATAAATAAATAAAATAAGAAAAACTTAAAACCCAATTCACAACAAACTCAGCCCGGCCCAAAATTAACTTAAGACCCTCAATTACAAAACAGATGAAACAGTTGCTCACACTTGTTAAAATTCGATTCACAATTAAAATTTGATTCAAATTCATTTTTCTCACCGAAATTAACAGCTAATCCACATTCAAAATTCGATTCAATTTCGTGCAGTGGGTTTCAGGTCGAAGGTTGATTGGATTTGGTTGTCGACTTCGAGTGGTCTGGTGTCGCGACTGCTTTTGGGTTTGGCAGATGATTTGGGGTGTTCGCAGTTTGAGGTGATTGGGTTTGCGAGGTGGCTCTCTCAACTTGGCAAGGAAGACTTGGGTATTGGGTTTGAGTTAATGTGTTGGGGGATTTGATGAAGTCGCGATCGAAGTGGGTTTGGGATGTTGTAATGGTAATGATTGCAGCAAGTAGATAAGTGTCGATGAAAACGTGCAGTAAATGGAATGGGTGTTGTAATGAGGCAGTGGTTGTGGTGAACTGTGGGGAAGATGCTTCAATGTTTGTTGAAAGTGTGGAGTGACAGCAGGGTAATGGCGTGGTGGACAGGAAGTTATGTGAAGTGGATAGCCGGGTTTGTATAGGATATGTGGTTTGATAATTGTATGTAGTGTTGAAGTATTGTAGTGATGCTGAGTTGTTGGTGGTAGCAAGGCAGATAAGTGAAGTGTTGTAGGAATGGTCAGGTGAAAGTTTGATGGCAAAAATAATGTTGAAGTGGAGGAAGATATGTATGTTGATGTGGAAGGCGATTGTGGTGAAACACTGATGATGGTAGGTAGCTGTGTATTGTCAGGGTGTAGAGGAGAGTGCTGTGTAGTTTGTTGAAGTATTGAGGTTGCGGTAGTGTAGCTTGGTGAAGTCGATGACGAGCAGAGGATGGATGGTGCAGTATTGAGTAATTGTTGTATATGGTAGGGGATTAAGTGTGTTTGTGAATGTGATTGGAAGAGGTAAGGGTTGAAGTGTAGAGGAGCACTGGGTGGTTGAGCAATCGGTCGCGTGCTTGCTGATGAAGGTGATTGGCAGTTCTTCGACAGCAAGATTGCAGCAGTTCAAGTGATTGGAGCAGTAGTGTGGTAAGTGAGATGAATTGTGGGGTTGTAAATGAACTTGTAGGTTGTAGCAACTGAAGTGTTGCAGTGTTGAGGCCAGTGACAGTTACTGGAGGAGGGTGGTGAGTTGTTTGATGAAGTGTGTGATGGTTGGAGTTTGAAGTTATGGCGAGGGTGGAAGTTGGCAGTCAGGTGATGGGGTTGGTCTGTGGTAAGCAGTGGATTTGGGAATGTGCAGAATTGTTTTTGTGAATGTGTATTGCAAATGTGAATGGGAATGTGGAGGAGGGTAAGCAGTGAGGTGGAGATATGTGTAGTTGTCTGGATATTTGGGACTGAAGTGATATTTTGTGGTGAAGAGGAGGCTTACTGTCAGTGTTGTTTGGTGGAGATGTATATGGATTCGATGAAGCTTTTGATGCTATTGGGGTTATGTGGGAGTCAGTTATGTAGGGGAGGAAAATGTATGAAGTGGCTATGAGGAGATGTTTGGATTGGAGTGATGAAATTGAAGTGGCAGAGGTGGATGTTGATGTTTTAATGGATGGGTCAGAAGGGAGATGTAGTTGAACTGAGATGTAGTGGTTTTGGTTATTAAATGATGGCAGGTGTTGTAGTTGATAGAGAAGGATTTGTGATTTGTGAAGTTGAAGTATGAAAGGCAGGTTGATGGTTAGTTGGTGGTAGAATGCTTATGTATGGGGCAATGTAGTGTTCTGTTGTGTGCACAGTGCACAAGGAAGTGCACAGGTTAGAGGGTTTGTGGAGAGGAACAGAGAATGTAAACTTGTAAAATAGAAAAAGAAATGTAAAAAGGAAAGAAAATTGTAAATGCACAATGAAATGGAACAAGATTTTTTTTTAGTACATATATATATATATGTGAAATGCAAAATAGAAAAGCAACAAACACACAAACAAATGCAAGCCCATATCAAACACACACAACAATTTTTTTTTATGCAAGATAACACACAAAACAAACACATAAAAATCGAACTACAAATAATTCGAAGAATAGAAAATTAAAATCAAAACAACGTCCCCGGCAACGGCGCCAAAAACTTGTTCGTCGACGAAAATTCTATGGGATTAGAAAACCGTCGAACGAATTTGGAAATAAATTTATACCGCAAGCGCACGGTGTACGAATGTAGCACGTGGCGAATACGGGTCGATCCACAGGGAATTGTTGATTTAAATTTCCTACTCAATCAAATTATACCAAAGTCGAGAGTGTGTTTAAGCTAGAAAATGAGAATATAAACTAACTAACAAAAAGAAAAGAAATGCAAATATGAGAGTTAAATGACGATTTAGAGAATAAATCCACTCTCTAGATCATGTAGTTCAACACATGAAATCATGATCTCTCTTTTATGGTCATTAGTGTTTTAATTGATGTGTTTATCATAAGTATGACATATTTGAGCTATTAATTAGCCAACATAAGTCATCAAACTATAACACACCCCTTAAAACACTTACTAACTTTCATGAAACTTGACAAAGAAAATGAAAATGAAATCTATTTTAAGTATGGCCTATTAACTATTGATTAGAAACATAGACCATCTAATTTTAATTTCAAATCACTTTCTTATGCCATAATCATATATTGATAAAGAGGCATTTGTGTTAGTGATTGTTTAAGCATAGCCTATTTGGTGTCAACAATATAGGCTATCAAATTCAAGGCAAAAACAACAAATAAAACCACTTCTATCATCATCATTAAGCACAAAAGAGAGCATGAATTAACAAAATGTTGAAGCTATATTAATTAGAGAGCTTCATTACCCCTAAATTGAAGGGGCTTAGCTTCTCATATTTTTCATTTTATTAACAAATGTAGCTAACAACATGAAGAGGAAAAGGAGAGCAAAATGAAAAGATAAGCTAATTAACTTGCATAAAAGAAAAGAGATCTACACTACAATATAAAAAAGAGGCATGTAAAAGGAAAGAGCATGTATTAATAACATAAAAAAGGAAAATTACATGAAAATAAAAATGGCTAAGTAGCCATGAAAAGAGAAAGAGAGATTTCTTTTATTTGATCTAAACTAATAAAGAGGAAGAGGAAGAGAGGAGGCCTAAGAGAGACTAAGTAAGAAGAGATTAAGAGAGACTAAAGAAGAGGATAGATTACATGAAACATATGGGTATATATACAAGTTTAAAACCCTAATTCGTATTTTTGGGGAATGCCCAAAATGCCCATGAGAAAGTGTGGAGGCCAAGTTATCATTAGCATGTTTTAATCCCCACTTAAATGTACATGAAGCCATTAAATCCATAAGCATGTGCATTAGCCTTTAATTTGTACATTAAGGTAGGTGGGTAGGTGGGGTCCTCCATGATCTTCACTTGGAATTATTTCCATCTTCATTCCTTTGTATTGATTTTGTGCATGCATATCTTCATGAAACCACTTGTAAAAGTCACCAAATTTCCTACAAAAAACATAGAAAATTCTAAGTAAATTTTCACAATTTAATAAATGCACAAAAATGACCATTTCACCCATGTATGAAGATGAATGTGTGACAATTGGAATTAATGTGAATTTTGGTTAAAATAAGTTAAAATATCCAATATGATCATTTATTTAATTTAAATAGATTAAACATGGCGATAAAAATGTGCACATTAACGTGCACATCAATATGTGAGCATATTAAGAAACAAGACAAAATATCTTTGTATAAATTTTACATATCAGCCAATATGAATTATATGTAAACAAGTGGGAAGACAATTGCATTTAATGTTTTCACCTCAGCCACCAAAGCAACATATCAGCCGAAATAAGATCTTTCTTAGTCAAAGTAAAGTAAGAAAAGGAAAAAAAAATCTTTAGTCAATCAAAGAATAAACTACACTAGAACATACCTGCATATACAAAAGCTTTTCTCCTTTATATATTAGCATCTGCTCGTTCAAGAACATAATTTGGCATTCCAGAAAAAAAGAATATAAGCCACTCAATAAATTCATCAATCTGGGAAGGCAAGAAGAGGAAAAAAAGAAAAAAAAAAGGGATAGCTACAACCTGAACACTAAATACAGCAACATCATCAAGTTTATTACCAGGTGAGTAAATAATCATATAACACTCAAGTATTGTTAATCTTTACATAGGTATATAGTGTCTAGTAGGCATGAAGCTCTGTGTATATATTTATATTTGACAGTGCTGAGGCATACATCTTCATCCCTGTTTTAGCTCACAAGTCAAAAATGACCAAAGAAATTCAAATTTATATTATCTAATCAGTATCTGGCCTTGAATTCAAAAGCAAATTTGTGTGTTTGATTATGAAGTATGACTTAAAAATAGTTTCAAGGAGTATAAGTATATACCGTATGAAAAACTAAATTTTTACAGAGCAAAACTACAATTTTTGATAATTCGAATGACACAAAATATTGATTCGATTATACACTTAGAATCCTTACATCCAAATAGGATTTTTAGGCCACAAACGGTAATTTTTCATTGCGAGGATCAAGTGCAGTTTTGGGATGAACTGGTATTGACTTTCAATGAAATTCAGGCGGCCGGAGGTGTTATGGGGGACGGGCTCGTGCGTGGAGATGGAAGAGTGATCAACGAAGTTGGGAAAAATGCTAGGTAGTATTCCAGTTCTTTGAGTCGACGGCGACGTAGAAATTTTGGTTTCTAAACCTAATTTTGTGGGTGGTGGGAAAATTGATCGGTGCAGGTCCTCTCGTGCATCGAGTTACACACGCCTTAGGGAAGGGGAGGCTTGGAGGGTGACGAGTTCGCGACTGAAGGGTCGGAGCGCCTTGTGGTCGGCGTTGGGGTTGTGAGGCGATTTCATGGTCGGAAGTCTAGTTCGAATGGCTCGAACTCTGCTCTATTTCGGTTGTGATCATATCTGGGTTTTTGGGTGTTTGGGAATTGTTGTCAAGGGGATACTCGATGGGTCGGGATCGTCGAAGTGGGTCGAAGGTCGCCGGAGGGGTTGTACACATGCACGGCATGGAGCCGTGTCTGGGGGTGGTTGTTCGTGTGTATCTCGCGGGTGAAGCTCGAGTAAGTGGAAGATTTCCTTCGGGTTAGAGCTTAGTTTCACGGATGGATTAAAGTAAACAATGTGCACTTAAAATAAGGGGGAGGGAAGCATCGGAGAAGACTCGGGAGGGATGGGTGAATACTCGGGTGCAACTCGTGGTAACGAGATTAGCCTGGGATGTATTAAAAGATTGACTTGAAGAATTTTAAAGATAAACAAATTTTGTGTAACTTCAAAAGGAAGGGTTTTGACTTTAATAAATAGTAAGGTCATAAAGAAAGAAATTAAAAGGGTAAACTAACTAAATAAAGTTAATTCAAGATTGAAAGTTAATTGATCTAAGAATTTAATTAAGGATCAATAACTATATATACATATAGATAAGGTTTAAAAACAAAAATGTTGAAAGTTTATCTAACTTTTATTTTTACGGAATCTATAAAGATTATTTTATAAAAATATATGTAGTTCCTAAAGAAAATTAATATACCTTTTCATATTTCCCTTTACAAGTTATTCTAAAATAAGGTAATTTATTTTGTTAATTGACTTATTTAATTTGAAAAAGGAAAATTAGTTTAAAATTTATTTTTATTTTTTTTAAATAAATTCATTAGTTGAGAATAAAATTTATTAGCTTAAATTAAAACTCTTAAACGGAAATTAATTAATCGATTAGTTTAAATATATATAAAACGTCTAAATGCTTTTCTAAGGTCTGAAATCATGAAGAAATCGTGAAGAAAACAAGCTGGTTTGAATTGGGTTGCAAATAAAATCAAAAGTGAGTAAATCTCACTCGTCTGGTATTATTTAAATTTAAAAAGTTAAATTTAAATAATTGGTTGAATGATTGAATTGAATTGATGTGCACTGTAAACTGATGATCTGTTGATTTTGGTTTTGGTTGGCTCTCGAGTAAATTGGTGATTAACTCGAAGTATTGGGGTTTTTAAATTGTTTTAAACTTAAGTTATAAATAAGAAAATGTTTTCATCATTAATAAGGGTTTAATGATTTGTGATTCAAAAATTTAGAAGGGTAAATAAAATGGATAATTAATTAGCTAAATTAATTTAAGATTTGGGTTAATTAATTTAGTAATTAAGGGTTTGAATTAATTAAGTAAGGACTAAGTTAATTAATTAAGTTTGATTAATTTGGAATAAACAATGGATGGTTTGAAGGGCAATCACTTAATGTAATTAATAAAATATAAGTACTTTGTGAAATTAATCAAGAGATTAATCAAGATAATTAATTAAGAAGTAATTAATTTATTAATGAAGTAAATAAAAGAATAATTAACTACAGATTGAGACTAATCGGGAATGATTAATACTGGGGTTGAATTAATGTAATAAATTTAGATTAGAAGAAATCAAAACATAATCGGGAATCATTAATTTGTGTAATCAACGATGTAATTAAAGATTGATTAATTAAGATGAATTAATCATAAGTGACGCATGATAATTACTTAAATGTGATTGAAGTAATTAATCCAGGGTGATTAATTAAGATGAAAATGAAGGGATGACTAATTAATTGAATTGGAATTAATTAATATTGAAGAAAGGAATCTAAGAGAATGTGGTTAGAAATTCCATTAGAATCAATTGAATTAATTTATATGTGATTAAGCATTGCTTATGGATGACTAAATGGTATTGTATGCTTGAACGAGTTGATACCTATAATATGAAATGTTGTGTATTTCGTATGGATAAATTGGAATAAGATGATGTGAGACTCGAAGAGGCCGGGATTGGGTATTGAAAAATACCCGGAACCACTTTGAATATTTTCATGGATTGATATTGGAAATCTATATGCTGGAGTGAAGTGATTTAAAGGAATTGGACTATTTAAATCTAAGCTTTGGTACTTAGGAAATGGATGTGTGAAATTAGTTATGTCTAAAACATATTGTGAACTTGAAAAAAAAATTGTTTGAGTTACCCCGGGTTTTATTTATGTTGTTTGCTTTGGTATACCATGTTAATTGGATTTACTCACGCTGGTTTCCAGCCTGACCCGGGTGTTACTTTGATGTAATGCTCGGGTCAGACCGAGTATTACAGATTTTCAGGTTGGTACGTTCTGGAGCTCAGGAGGCGAGCTGGATGGCAATATCGTATAGAGTATATCCGCTGTAAATCTGAGACATGATAATTTTAAATATTCAGTGACTGTACATAATGTGAAACTCTGATATATTAAATGTAATCGACAGATATAGTATTCTTTTGTAAACTGTTATTAGTTATTATTATATCCGCTGCGAATGTGAGATGTTTGGTGTTTCTGTTCTTCTTCTTCTTCTATCTCTTTCTTCTTTTTCATAACTCTCTGGAATTTTTGGGTTCGAAAATCCTGGGTCGTTACATTTGGTATCAGAGCTGAAAGGTTAAGCGAGAACCTTGGCTCTGGTGGGGATTACTCATTAAATAGAGTCTGAAGTACTCTAAAATGAGTTGTGTGTATATATATGAGAGCGTACTTGTTAGTTTCTTATATAAAGATTTTAAATGATTTTATATGAAATAGATTTTGATATATATAAAGCAATATTTCTTTCAAATAAATATTAAGGTGATTGGTTGTTAATTATTGAAATTTAAAATAAGAAGTAATAAAATACGACCAAATTGAAATCTTGAATTGGAATTAAATTAAGTAGAAATAGAAATACAACCAAATTAAAATTTAATTAATTGAAAATGAAATTCTTAATCTGGTTCCAAAATTTGAAAATTTTGTTTCAATGTAATGAAAAATAATAATAAATAAGTATTATTTGAATAAATGGGACTTGTTGCAAACAATGGGTTGTTTGAAAATTTGATTTGAGTTTAAAACCCAAGGTGTTAAAATATGAGGTATAATTTGGTAAGAAAATTAATATATATATATATATAAGCAAAAGTTGAATTCTTCTGATTAAGTCAAATTTATAGGTTAGGAAGTCTCTCTAGAGTTCAGTCTTCAAGAGAGATGGCTGAGAGTGAAGAATGGAAGGATAGATGCAGAGAGCAGATTGCAGCTAGACGTAGGGATCGAGAGGGAGAAAATCAAGAGTATGAAAAAGGGGTTAAGGAAAAAGCTAAACCAGGACCTCATGATAATGTCACCTGCTATAGATGTTTCAATAAAGGTCATTATGCGGCCAAGTGCAGTAAGACAAGGAAAGAATTGAAGGGTACATTTCATCGGTTTCGCTCTGATATCTCGTGCTTTAAGTGTCATAAGAAAGGACATTTCTTAAGTCATTGCCCGGAAGGGAGGAAGGCGAAGCGTAAACTAGTTGAACCGGTCAAGGAGTCGACTATTTGCTATCATTGTAAGAAGACGGGACACATTGCTAGAAATTGTCCCGAAAGGCGGAAAAGGAGTAAAGCTATGGAACATACTGTTGGAGGGGTGAAGGTTATCCAGATTGATGATAGGGTAGAAATATTTTGTGGTAAATGTTATAAGTGGGGACACCCTGTTGAGAAGTGTATGTTCGGGCTTTGCCCTTTGGGGGGAAGTCCATAGAAAGGATTCTTGTAAGAATATTATGGCTTTGATCTTTCCGAACCTTTAGGTAATAGAAAGGCAACGGGAGTTATGACTTCTGTAAAACTCTTATTTTGGATAGATGAATGCAATGTATGAACTACTAGTATGTAGTTGATTAATGTATGGAACAATTTGTAGTAGTAAAACCTAATATAATGTTTCCTTTATCTATAGAGAGTTTAATCTAGAGATTAATTGTTTAAATATTGTATTTTGAATTTTTAAACAAGGATAATCTAATTTAAGAGGCTAATCCAACATTGGGAAAGTTAACTCGAATTTATATAATTCAAGATAGTTTAAATTCAACATTGAAATTGAATTAGTTCAAATTGAATCTGATTTGAATTAATTGGATTTGAGACTGAAGGTGTATAAGTCAAAAAAAAAATGGAAAATTTGGATTGGATTAAATTGAAATGATTTGAAACTGGAGTGGGTTCAATTGATATTAGTCCAAATTGATTGGAATAATTTGAAATTATAATTAAAGCTAAACAGAATTAAAATCAAATGGAATTTGATCTAAATTTAGAAAGAGATTGAGAATTAATTCAACTCGACTTAGGAATAAATCAAGTCCAATAGAAATTGGAGTTATTTAAAATTGGAAATTGGGTCAATTTAAATCAAAGTGGAAATTTAAATTGAATTAATGAGAATGGAGGTTGGGAATTGAACAGTCTTGACTGTGGACTATTTTCAATATAAATTGTTTTAATATAAACTTATTTTTCTAGGCTGTTTAATATATACAACTTTTCTTCCTTAAAAAGCCAAATTATTTTATACTTGGTTTACAATTATTTTTGGAGCTATTTAACCATTTTTCAACTGTTTTATAAACTAATTACTATTTTTCAACTATTTCATAAATTAATTACTATTTTACAACTATTTTGTAATTATCTAAGATTTCTATAACTATTTAACTATTTAGTTATTTCTCAACTATTTTACAGTTAGTTACCTATTTTATAGCTATTTTGTAAACTAGTATTTATTTTCCAACTACTTATCTTTTTTTAAATTTTCAAGCTATTTTCTAAATATAAACTGGTCGGAGTTCAAACTGTTATGAATTTAATACCCAATTGAGATAGGAATTGAAGTGATAATCCAAATAAGGATTAATGTAAAGGTGGATAAGTGAATGGAAAAGAAATTGATATTGAAAAGAATAATCGAACTGGAATGTTTGATTTTGAATAAACAAAGTTATATATCTTTGTTATATGTAAGATGAAACTCTCCTTGTTAAATCTATTGCCGTAACAAAGGATTTTTGAAGGTTTTTGAAGTATAAAAGGAGTTTTATACAAGTTTGAAAAGATCCGAAGTTTTTTAAAAAAGTTTTATATATCTATATATATATATATATATATATATAAAGGATCTTATATGGAATTTGGAAAAAGGTTTTGGGAACCTTTGGATTGGAAAGTCTTTTGATTTTTGGGTAAAATCAATATTCAACTTGGAAAGCCTAATTTGTGAATTATCGATTTTGGGATAATCGATTTTGTGTAAAGGAGCCTTGTATGAGATCATACTAGGTGTATGATTTGAAAGATACTATATGTATAGTATAAAGTGTTTTGATAATGGCTCTGGGCAAAATGGCGCTCCCTTGAAATGAACTTCTCAGGAGTGCCACCGGGTGGTGCTGCCTTAAGCCCGGGGGGTTTAAAGTTGATCCTGTGAGGAGTCCGGACAAAACTAGTTCCTAAGGATTATGAGTTGAGTATAACATAGCGGAAGTCGTGTGTGCCGCTGAGAGCCAACAGTTACATGGACTTTTGCTGCGATGGCAACGTAACCCAGGATGTGACTGCGACCTATGGTACAACATAGCGGAAGTCGTGTGTGCTGCTGAGAGCCAACAGTCTGCGTTTGATTTTATATTGGCAGACTGCGACCTATGTAGGAGTGGAGAGGTTTCATTTCGACAGCGTAATCGAGAGGCCGCTGAGAGCCTGTAGTTACATGGACTTTTGCTGCGACGGCAACGTAACCCTGGATGTAACTGTGATTTGTGTGGGATCCATGGCGTAATCGAGAGGCCACGGAGATCCTACAGTTGCATGGACTTTTGCTGCGATGGCAACGTAACCCTGGATGTAACTGCGACTATGGATGGAGGTGATGATTTCCAGAGCATTCTCACCAAAGATATTTCCTCTATTTTCAAAAACTGTTTTCTATATTTTCAATAAAATTATTTTCCAAGTATTTTCACTGAATGTTAAAGACGGGTCTGCCCAGTACTAATAGATCTTCAGTCTTACGCCTGATCAATGTATGACCGAATTTCTATGAGAACGAGAATGGACTTGTCGAAACATCGAGTAATAAAAGTATTTTAATAAAAAAAACTATTTTAGAAATATTATATAAATTTTTAAAGTAGTTTAAAAATGATCCAAGAAAGTTTATATGGTTTTAAGCATTTAAAAAAAAATTGACTTCGTTCCTTTTCAAGGACGAAAAGATTCAAAAGGGGGAGGAATGTGATGACTCGGTATTTTGACAACATTATTTTAATAAATAATTTAATCTAAGTAGGTAAAATACAAGCTTTTAAATTTATTAATTGATAAACTTTTTGGACCCTTAACAGTTATATATATGTTTTGTTCAATAAAACTTAAAGATTCTATAATTATTAACATCTGATAATATATGGTTATAAACAAAAATATATAAACGTAAGAAAACTATAATGTAAATATAGGATATAAATTGTAATATAAAATATATAAATATAAATAGATGTTATAGATCAAAGGTTTGAAAATTTAATTACAAATAGAATTAAAATTTATAAGCAAGCATACCACATAAACTAAAAATTTGTAACAACAAAAGTATAAATAAGACAAAGTATATATATAGGTGTATGTGAAAACTAGAAGTAATACCAAATAAAACAAACATCTCTAGAAACCAGACATCTTTATCTACAAGTCATATGTATACCTGCTAAACGTATGCTTTCAAACAAAATATCTATACATAGAAAACATAAATATAATATGTGAGCATATTAAGAAACAAGACAAAATATCTTTGTATAAATTTTACATATCACCCAATATGAATTATATGTAAAATAGTGGGAAGACAATTGCATTTAATGTTTTCACCTCAGCCACCAAAGCAACATATCAGCCGAAATAAGATCTTGCTTAGTCAAAGTAAAGTAAGAAAAGGAAAAAAATCTTTAGTCAATCAAAGAATAAACTACACTAGAACATACCTGCCTATACAAAAGCTTTTCTCCTTTATATATTAGCATCTGCTCGTTCAAGAACATAATTTGGCATTCCAGAAAAAAGAATATAAGCCACTCAATAAATTCATCAATCTGGGAAGGCAAGAAGAGAGAAAAAAAGAAAAAAAAAAGGGATAGCTACAACCTGAACACTAAATACAGCAGCATCATCAAGTTTCTTACCAGGTGAGTAAATAATCATATAACACTCAAGTATTGTTAATCTTTGCATAGGTATATAGTGTCTAGTAGGCATGAAGCTCTGTGTATATATTTATATTTGACAGTGCTGAGGCATGCATCTTCATCCCTGTTTTAGCTCACAAGTCAGAAATGACCAAAGAAATTCAAATTTATATTATCCAATCAGTATCAGGCCTTGAATTCAAAAGCAAATTTGTGTGTTTAAGTATGAAGAATGATTTAAAAATAGTTTCAAGGAGTATAAGTATATACCGTATGAAAAACTAAATTTTTACAGAGCAAAACTACAATTTTTGATAATTCGAATGACACAAAATATTGATTCGATTATACACTTAGAATCCTTACATCCAAATAGGATTTTTAGGCTACAAACGGTAATTTTTCATTTCGAGGATCAAGTGCAGTTTTGGGATGAACTGGTATTGAATTTCAATGAAATTCAGGCAGCTGGAGGTGTTATGGGGGACGGGCTCGTGCGTGGAGATGGAAGAGTGATCAACGAAGTTGGGAAAAATTCTAGGTAGTATTCCAGTTCTTTGAGTCAACGGTGACGTAGAAATTTTGGTTTCTAAACCTAATTTTGTGGGTGGTGGGAAAATTGATCGGTGCAGGTCCTCTCGTGCATCGAGTTACACACGCCTTTGGGAAGGGAAGGCTTGGGGGGTGACGAGTTCGCGGCTGAAGGGTCGGAGCGCCTTGTGGTCGGCGTTGGGGTTGCGAGGCGATTTCATGGTCGGAAGTCTGGTTCGAATGGCTCGAGCTCTGCTCGATTTCGGTTGTGATCAGGTCTGGGTTTTTGGGTGTTTAGGAATTTTTGTCAAGGGGATACTCGATGGGTCGGGATCGTCGAAGTGGGTCGGAGGTCGCCGGAGGGGTTGTACACATGCACGGCATGGAGTCATGTTTGGTGGTGGTTGTTCGTGTGTATCTCGCGGTTGAAGCTCGAGTAAGTGGAAGATTTCCTTTGGGTTAGAGCTTAGTTTCACGGATGGGTTGAAGTAAACAATGTGCACATAAAATAAGGGGGACGGAAGCATCGGAGAAGACTCGGGAGGGATGGGCGAATACTCGGGTGCAACTCGTGGTAACGAGATTAGCCTGGGATGTATTAAAAGATTGACTTGAAGAATTTTAAAGATAAACAAATTTTGTGTAACTTCAAAAGGAAGTGTTTTGACTTTAATAAATAGTAAGGTCATAAAGAAAGAAATTAAAAAGGGTAAACTAACTAAATAAAGTTAATTCAAGATTGAAAGTTAACTGATCTAAGAATTTATTTAAGGATCAATAACTATATATACATATAGATAAGGTTTAAAAACAAAAATGTTAAAAGTTTATCTAACTTTTATTTTTACGGAATCTATAAAGATTATTTTATAAAAATATATGTAGTTCCTAAAGAAAATTAATATACCTTTGCATATTTCCCTTTACAAGTTATTCTAAAATAAGGTAATTTATTTTGTTAATTGACTTATTTAATTTGAAAAAGGAAAATTAGTTTAAAATTTATTTTTATTTTTTTAAAATAAAATCATGAGTTGAGAATAAAATTTATTAGCTTAAATTAAAACTCTTAAATGGAAATTAATTAATCGATTAGTTCAAATATATATAAAACATCTAAATGTTTTTCTAAGGTCTGAAATCATGAAGAAATCGTGAAGAAAACAAGCTGGTTTGAATTGGGTTGCAAATAAAATAAAAAGTGAGTAAATCTCACTCGTCTGGTATTATTTAAATTTAAAAAGTTAAATTTAAATAATTGGTTGAATGATTGAATTGAATTGATGTGCACTGTAAACTGATGATCTGTTGATTTTGGTTTTGGTTGGCTCTCGAGTAAATTGGTGATTAACTCGAAGTATTGGGGTTTTTAAATTGTTTTAGACTTAAGTTATAAATAAGAAAATGTTTTCATCATTAATAAGGGTTTAATGATTTGTGATTCAAAAATTTAGAAGGGTAAATAAAATGGATAATTAATTAGTTAAATTAATTTAAGATTTGGGTTAATTAATTTAGTAATTAAGGGTTTGAATTAATTAAGTGGACTAAGTTAATTAATTAAGTTTGATTAATTTGGAATAATCAATGGATGGTTTGAAGGGCAATCACTTAATGTAATTAATAAAATATAAGTACTTTGTGAAATTAATCAAGAGATTAATTAAGATAATTAATTAAGAAGTAATTAATTTATTAATGAAGTAAATAAAAGAATAATTAACTATAGATTGAGATTAATCGGGAATGATTAATACTGGGTTGAATTAAAGTAATAAATTTAGATTAGAATAAATCAAAACATAATCGGGAATCATTAATTTGTGTAATCAACGATGTAATTAAAGATTGATTAATTAAGATGAATTAATCATAAGTGACGCATGATAATTACTTAAATGTGATTGAAGTAATTAATCCAGGGTGATTAATTAAGATGAAAATGAAGGGATGACTAATTAATTGAATTGGAATTAATTAATATTGTAGAAAGGAATCTAAGAGAATGTGGTTAGAAATTCCATTAGAATCAATTGAATTAATTTATATGTGATTAAGCATTGCTTATGGATGACTAAATGGTATTGGATGCTTGAACGAGTTGATACCTATAATATGAAATGTTGTGTATTTCATATGGATAAATTGGAATAAGATGATGTGAGACTCGAAGAGGCCGGGATCGGGTATTGAGAAATACCTGGAACCACTTTGAATATTTTCATGGATTGATATGTGAAATCTATATGCTGTAGTGAAGTGATTTAAAGGAAATGGACTATTTAAATCTAAGCTTTGGTACTTAGGAAATGGATGTGTGAAATTAGTTATGTCTAAAACATATTGTGAACTTGAAAAAAAAAATTGTTTGAGTTACCCCGGGTTTTATTTATGTTGTTTGCTTTGGTATACCATGTTAGTTGGATTTACTCACGTTGGTTTCCAGCCTGACCCGGGTGTTACTTTGATGTAATGCTCGAGTCGGACCGAGTATTACAGATTTTCAGGTAGGTACGTTCTGGAGCTCAGGAGGCGAGCTGGATGGCAATATCGTATAGAGTATACCGCTGTAAATCTGAGACATGATAATTTTAAATATTCAGTGAGTGTACATAATGTGAAACTCTGATATGTTAAATGTAATCGATAGATATAGTATTCTTTTGTAAACTGTTATTAGTTATTATTATATCCGCTGCGAATGTGAGATGTTTGGTGTTTTTGTTCTTCTTCTTCTTCTATCTCTTTCTTCTTTTTCATAACTATCTGGAATTTTCGGGTTCGAAAATCCCGGGTCGTTACATGTACCATAGGAGATATAGCTGGCCAAACTAGTCGAGTGCTTCGCTCCCGCATGCATATCTATAAGTAATTCTAGAATAAAGTCACTAGCACGCTCATGGGTTGCCAATCTATGGCTGTGCATCCTATCTATTGTTTTAATCATATCCGCTGGTAAGGCTACGTCGGAAATTCTAGCACGTGAGTCACTACTCGATCATATCTTCCATATGAGCTCCAACTCAAACAAATCTTAGAACCACACAAGGATTCCCATGTCACACAGATCTCAAAACCACACATGCATTCCTTAACAAATCTAGGAATTACATATGGATTCCTATACCTTAACAGCTCTCAGAGTCACACATGGATTCTCGGATCTAGAATAGATCATGAACAACTATATGTGTTCGAGCATCTCAAATTTATCTTGACTCTCCATATAGATTATAGCATCATGAACCAATCACGAACCTCTTCTAAAATATAGAACACGTATATGGTTTTGGAGTGGTTATGATTTTAAGTCATCTCCTATAAGTACACTCACTTGCTTAACAGGTGCTCCAAAATCAATCGATCGATTTTCTGGTAATCTCAAATCCGGTTCCGTGGGAAATAAACTGACAATACATAAGATCGAAGGTCACCTCCTAACCATTTAAGCTGATAGATTTCCGTATAATTTATCCTAGAGGAACAAACAAGTTTATCCGTACAGTATAACATCACCGATGACAACCGTACCATATAATTCTTATGTTTCTTCTAGATATTTCCATAGTATATTTTAGCCAAGATTTGATAGTCCGTTATTTAACTACCAAATAAACAAACAATGTAATAACAATGAGAATAATCGCATACAAGAAACTAAGTCCTATATACTGTCCCTAAGCAAGTAACACATAAAGCACGATCAAAATACACAAGCATGATCAAGTCATATAAACGACTTCTAATCCACTTTTTAATTAATTTTCCCTTATCAATTAAAAAACTTGTTTATTAGCAAAACACATTTTACTCAATGGACTCTTTTATAAATGAAACTCCATTTGTTAATTAAACTCCACTACTTAATTAAAACACCAACATTCATTTCTGCAAGTTCTAATACTTTCCAAAAGTATTCATATACTTATCTCAACTATATATATATATATATATATATATATATATTCACAAATCAATTTCACAGGCTTAAGACAAATGTTACTCAAGCACTATCACTACAAACCCAAAACGATTTCACTTGTGATTATCTTTAAAACATTCTTTTCAAAGATCTATTTACATTCATAAGTATAATCACAGCAGGTTAAAGGCGGATGTTACCAACACATTGCCACAACAAACCCAAAGTCAATTCATACCTGTTATTCTCTTTAAAATTCCATTATCGAAGATCTAAGTACTTTCCAAACACATTTACAATATTTTTTTTAGTAACTTAGTTTTGGTTTTGAAGATAACAACCATAGGACATTATATTAAATGTAGATACTAATGTTTTATCAAGATATATTTATATATACATATATATAGTATTTAGTGCATGATATTATGCAGGTGTTGATCAAGATTACTGTACAGTATTAAGATTAGATTCAAGATGCCGATATCAAGAGTAGATTCAAGGTAAGGTTAATTGAAGACTCATGAGTATTGAAGAGTTCGAGATTTCAAGATATTCCAAATAAGTTAAAGAGTCATAGAATTTGTGTTTTACCTTGATAGCACTTTCCTAATCTCTCTCGCCTTCTCTAATTTTGATTTAAATTGTTTTTAAAATATTCTGGTTTTAAAATAATCTTTTCATAATGATGTCCCAAAATGATTTTAAATCTTCTTATATTTATAAGATATTATTTTAGTGTTTCTAAGTTTATGTGTGTGTGTGTGTTGGATTTTTGTTTATACTTTAATAAGTTATAATTATATTGATTGTTTATAAATTATTGAATACTCTAATTAAATCTTTCAAAATTATTTTTATAAAGTTGTAGAAAATTATATTATGATTAAAATATATATAAACTATACTTAAATGATTCTATAAAGTATCAAATTATTTTACAAAGCAATGGATTTTCAACATAATATTTTAAAACGTTTTTCAAAATACAAAGAGATATATCGACATATCCTATGCTTGTATGTCGACATAATGGGTGTACTTTTCAAAATTCAAGTTTGAATGAAAGTGGCTTTTCATCATATCTGTTCACGGATGGACACGGCCATTGTTTTCCTATATATACCAAACTTTGAAACGAATTTTGATCATCTACTTTCTTATTCTTCTCCCCTCTTTTCACTCAATTGATTTCTAAATCAATTTCTACCCAAACTCTACCGAAATTCAACCAGAATCAAATTCAACAATTACTAGTTTGATTCTCCTTCATTTAGTCTCTAATTTCTTTCATCTCTCTCACTCAAATCTTGATTATTGTGTTATTCAAGAGTTATAGGATCAATTGTAATCAAGATCGAAGACCTGAGTCTGTAAAACTCTATCAAATCATACTTCTATAACTGTGGGTGTGATTGTAGCTCGTAAATAAATTGGGCATGCTTAGTAGACTTAAATCTAGTGGTTATGCTTGTAGCCTGAAAATCAAGTGACTCTACCCAAAGGTCGGGATTCGGGAGGGTATGTCCCGTAGCAAGAAATCGAGATTGTATTTTCATTTACTAGTTGAAAAAGAAAATCTATAGAAGGAATTTTTCAAGGCATGATGTGATGTAACTCTGAACTAGTATAAAACCCTGCTATGTTTTTTCTTTTTTACTTCTACCACATTTACTTTTATCTGCTCCATGATTCTATGATTATTTCTGTGACTGTTAATTGCATCATTTCAAGTATAACCTTGAAGAATTTGAGAAATATTCATATAATACTTTAAACACTATTCATCACCCACTAGCGTTAACCTAGCCTTAAGATCCTTATTCTGCTGACTCGCATTTGGTATTAGAGCATCGGTTTTCAAAGTATTCATAACTTGATTTTTGAAAATATTTCAGTGGCAGTTTTTAATAATATTTTTAGCACTATTTTTGAAAAGGTAATTTGCAAAATCATCATAATGTTGTTTCATAAATTTGCATCTATTCATTATAAAAAATCAAGTGATCTTTTGAAAAGGTTTGAATTACAGGAATAGATGTGTTACATGGCTTTTGATGAACATACGGCTGATGACTAAACTTTACATATTAAAAAGGACAAATGTATATTGGATAGCGGGTACTCAAGACACATAACTAGATATCCAAAGGTTTAGAAAGATATAATTTACAAAGATGGTGCAAAAGTAAATTTTGGAGACAACTCAAGGATACGTGATTGGCATCGGCAACATCAGTAATTCTAAAACTACTACTATTTCTAATGTTTTGTTAGTCAGGAATTTAAAGCATTATCTATTGAGCGTTAGTCAATTGTGTGTTAAGGTTTTCAAAATTAAATTCGTAAATGATAATTGTCATATTGATGATAACGAGTCAAACATTATCTTTAAAGGCATTAGGAAATGAAACATCTATGTATTAAATATGAAAATCTCAAATGATAACTTGTTTCTTTTGGCTGAATTAAGTGACCCTTAGATTTGGCATAAAAGATTTGGTCATTTGAATTTCAAACCAATATCTAAAATTGCTAAAAATGATCTAGTAAGAGGTCTTTCCAAAATGAATTTTAAAATTAATAAAATGTGCCATGCATGTCAATTTGAAAAACTTATATAAAGTTCTTTTAAATCAAAAGCGATTTCTACCTCTTAACCCCTTGAACTTCTTCACTTATATCTTTTTAGTCCCTCAAGATACAATCTATAAATCACAGCATATATGTATTTGTAATCGTAGATTATTATCCTAGGTTTACCTGGATGATTTTCTTAAAATTGAAAAGTGATGCTTTCGAAATGTTTAAAATCTTTATTAAATGAATTCAAAACCAAATCAAACGGCTAGTAAAATTAAAAATATTCCGAGTAATCATGGTGGAGAATCCAAAGATGGAAATTTTAAGAATTTCTGTAGTAAGAAAGGTATAGCTCATAAATTTCCATTTCCAAGAACATCATAACAAAATGAAGCGAAAAAACGTAAAATAGAACGATTCAAGAGTGCACTAGGACTATGTTAAATGATAGTAATTTACCTAAAAAAATTAGGCTGAAATAGTTGGTACTGCATGTTACATATTAAATAGAATTTTAATAAGACCATTAACTAAGAAAATACCATATGAATTTGTAACAACCCAATTTTTCGACTTTCGAAAGTCGACATTAATACGTCCACTGTATCAAATGCCGCACAGTCGAATGCCGGAAACTGAACAGTTAGGGTTAAAAAAGAAGAAGATAGAAGAAGAAACAGAAACAATATCAGAATCTCACATTTCATAGCGGAACAACATATAGTAGATAATAAATAATCTATAAAACAAAGAACGATATCAGTTTTTACATCACAACATCAAAGTTTACAACAACACAAACGCAACACCGGCAGTCATTAGAACTTGCTTACATGAAAATTTGACTTGCACCAACCCATATGCAACGGATAATACATAGAATAAGTGATACGCTTGGCCATCCAGCTTGCCTTTTGATCGCCACAGCATACTTTTCTAACTTCGCCCCAGAATAATGATAACCTAACTCTAGTCTTCCCGTGTCGAAAATTATGGGCACCTAGAGTTTAGAAAGGGAACAATAAACTCCAGTCAGTCATGTGACTGGTTTGAGATCTTAAAAACGGCTATTTTCATAAAGAAAGGAAAAGAAATCCGCTATGCTTTTGGAAAATGAAACTGCCATAAGACCTCCCGCCACAAACACAATGCAATCGCAAAATTGGAGGAGATTTCTTTTTTTGATGGTCAAACATGCTTGATACGAGAAAACTCTTTGATATTATTATTAGTGCATAGTGTAGAAAAAATTTCAAAAGTATAATATTAATCTTAGCCAGCATACCATATTTTGTCTTATGCCTGCTATTGCTACCATGTTTTGTAGCAGGTTACCACCACGTTGCATGGTAGATTATACGATACAGGGCTCGTATTGTTTTGTTTGGATTTCCAACAAATGGTCAGACAAAGGAACTTCCTACACTGAATGGAACGCCTCTGGAGGGACGCCTTCAAGAACTTAACTAGCTCTCTGCCAACACAAGGCCGGTTTACCACTGCCCAAAAGTAACACCTACAAGTATGCCATCCCCGGTCATTACCGACCTTTATCCCGGGATTCACCAACAAATAGCAACAACCACACAGTTAAATATCTAGGCTCCATACCATGATACCACCTCTTATCCAGAAGAAAATGGACATACCCTAGGGGGCGACCCCTAATAACCTTACCGCAACATTCCTATTTCGACCATTACCGGGTTGTGAGGTTCGACGAAGTCTCCTCCACAAAGCTATGCTTTTCACAAAAGCCATGCTTCGATCAACAAATGATCAACAGCACTCAGCATGCCACACTACCAAATTGGGAGTATATCATTAATAAGCATCAACCACATAACCTCTGAGCTCCTACGTCTCAGAGAAGGGTGTTAAGCTAAGAGAATAAATTCTCCGCCACTAACAGAAATGTATTTGATAGAAGTCAGCTTTATATCTCAAAATGGAATGTCAGACATACAACCATACAAGTCCGTTTCGGATTCGAAAGGAACCTAAGGCACTTCCGAAGAATCCCTTGTAATCCGGGCATCCACAATCCCGATCGGACTCACCATCACATATGGAGATCTTTAAATCGAGGCAACTCAGTGCAGAGTCATTCGACAGGCGATCCTATCGTTCTTGAAAACACCCGATCTTCACCACCGTCTTCAAATCTATCCATTTCATCGTATCACTGTTCGGAATGGGTTATATGACACAAAATCCTCTCCCGGCTAAACCGAATAGTGAGTGCTTAATTTAAAAACATGTGGATATTTTAATCACAAAGATTCATCATCAAGATTCGACGTGGGTTTTGGATAACCATCTAGAATCTGACTACCTGTCGCATCGAAATTCAAACGCCGTTTAAAGGCCAATATTGATAGTCGGTTATTTAACTATCAATCAATATTCACAACAACCACCAGATTTCAAATAATTTTCCCCAAATTATTTATTTTTAAAATATCTTCGCAAGATATATTTTAACACCTCAACACTTTGAAAACCAATTTCAAATCACTTTCCTTACGTGGAATAAATTTCCAAATATTTATTTATTTCCACTAAAAATTTGCTGAGTTCCAATACTTTAAAATAATCTAAATCACTTATCCAAAAATATATGTACTTGGATATATTTAAAATAAAAACTATTTTTAAACACTTTATTTATAACATTAGTTATGAAATTTAATATCAATATCTCATATAATAAATCAAGTCCAAACTAATTATAAAATAAAATTAGTAAATAGGGTACAACTATTTAAATAACCATTTTCTAAAACAAATATCAATTAAATCTTTAAATAATCACTTCTATAATTTACTAAATAAATCTTCTACTTTAAAGATTTAAAAGTAACTTAAGATAATAATTTCTCCAAAACATTCTAAAAAACTAACTTTTAAACTTTAAATTTATAATTTAAAAGTTACTTTGAAAACATATTAGGCTTTCCAAGGAAAATACACTTTCCATTTCAAAATGGTCATCTAAATCAATTAATAAATCCTTTTCGATTTATTTTAAATTTACATTCCAAATCCGTAAATTTCTTTCCATATTTTTAAAAATAACCCAATGTTTATTTTTGAAACAAATTTCCCTTTCCTTTATAAATTCTCATTATGAATTTAAATTTCCAAATATCCACGAGTACACGCTTTTAAAAATCAATTTCCAAATATTCACTTTCAAATACCAAATCAAATTCCAAATTGACTTCTAATTTATTTTCAAACACCAAATCAAATTCCAAATTGGTTTCCAATTTGTTTTCGAATACCAAATCAAATTTCAAATTGATTTCCAATTTATTTGCTTTTAAAACAAATTCCTTTATTTCTTCTAAACTATTTAAAACCTGAATTTTAAATAAATTCTCTAACTTTTAAAGAATATTACTCGAAATCCATTTATCCAAAACTTTTCCCATTTTGGAATTAATTCGATAAGTTTTCAAAAATAAAACTTCATCTATCTAAATTCCTTCTTTTAAATTCATTAAATTTTCTAAAATAAATTTACTTAAAGTTTTCTACTTTAATTTCCAAAAATCAAATTATATATTTCTTGTATCCTACGATACCAAAAATATATTCGGCTAAACCATAGCTTTCAATAATTTCAATCACAAATATAATAATACACACATTATAAACAAATCAACACATAACATTTAAACAAATTCAAATATTTAAGGAATCCAGTTGGATCCCTCCAAACTGTTTCTCTACATCCAAGATGTTAGCATAACAATTAAATACCAATTCCACTTCGAGTTGGAATATCGCGGTATATGGGATTAAATAATATCATCCGCTATTATGCGGCGCATAGAGTCTCATCCAATACAACTGATAATAATTTATCATCCAAGCACACAATCAACAATTTTATATTTAACTATTTAAATTTAAATTGGGAATTCCAGTTAAGTGAGAAGATCTCACCTTTGCTTATACATGCAACCCTTTTCCTTCTCGATTTGTTTTCTTTAAGATTTTGACCTTGTATAAACAATTTATACAATTCATTAATGTTCGAAATAATCAAATAATCAATTGCCATTTTATAATTTTAATTCAACTAAAATTTCTTTTAATAAATTTATTTAACTAAAAATTAAATTTAAAACTAAATTTCCTTTTTAATAAATAAATCAACTAATAATTTAGTTTAAACCAATTTTTCCTTCAAAAATATCTTTTAATAACTAAAAGTAATTAGATAAGTTTATTAAACAAGTTAATCCTTCTAATACATTGTATAAAAATAACTGATAAGTTTAAAATATGTATGTGTGTGTGTATGTATATATATATATATATATATATATATATATTTCTATTGAAATTAGATATATATATATATATATATAATAACCTAGATAGATTTAAAAATCTAATCTTTATATAAACCTCTAACACTCAAAAATTATTTTCAAAATCTTAAAACACATATTTTCTGTTTAACTATTAAATAGGTATGTATATATAATTATGTGTTTTATTAAATTAAACAAAAACAAAGAAAGTTTGTTATACCTTTCTAAATTAAACAGAAATCTTCAAACCTATATATAAAAAAATTCTAGTTATTTTTATATTTTTATTTTCTTTCTCCTGAATTTAAACTTCTATTTTCACAAAATTTAAAGCATGCATTGAACTTAATTAAGGATATAATTATATACCTTAGTAATTCGTTTGAGGCAAAATGAACAGCATTCCTTTCCCAAGTTGATGTCGCGAATTCCAACGTCATCATCGGACTTGCCAATTCGCAAGCAAGTGCCATTGCCGCCTCATCTATGCACGAATTCCCCCGCCCGCGCACCTCACCAAATCGCAACGACGTTGCTTGAAAACTACAATCACAACCCCTCGCCGCCCTTTTCGAAGTCGAGACGTCGACATGCCTTCGCGAACCATCAGCCTCCTCCTTCGATGCCGCATCCTCAAAGCCATCGCTGCTTGCTCGCCTGAGAGCTTCCATCATGAGCGCGTGCACAAGCGCGCGTTAACCCTTTTTTTCTTTGTATTCAAATCAAATTTCTGATTTCGATATCCCTTGACTTTGGCCGTTGATTTATTTTTTATAGAAGATGATTTTTGATTTCATCATTTTTTTTCACGAAGAGAGGAGGGAGTACGAGATTTGATTTTTTTTGTTTGCGGAGATAAAAGTTCGGCATTGATTGTATTTTTTTCTTTTAATTAAAACGAACGCATGTAATAGGGAAAGGCAACACGTGTTTGAATTTTTCCACTACGTGTCTGACGCTTGCAATAGTATTTTAATTATATTATTTATATTCAAATTTAAATTCAAATTTAAATTGCTTCGATAAACGCAACTCAAAATCTCGATCTCCAATCGAGGCATGCCGCCAGGCGTTTATAATGTTGTACGTCCATTATGAGCACAATGGAAAAGGTTCAGGGTCCAAATTCAACCGTATGGAGGAGATAGCTTTTCGGGCCAGTTAAAACATTGAATTTCCAATTTAAATTTCAGTGCGTTTTCTTATCATACGGCCAAACGATCACTCCGAATGCTATGAAAATTGAAATCCAATAATAATACAATATTACGGATCCAATGGAACTGGTTTCGTCGAATTCTGAGACTGTGCCCCGGAAGGCTATTTTTAAATATCGATTTAAACGATACAAATTTCAAAACTGAATAAATCACTTCCAAATTCAATTCTGAAGCTTCCATTATCTTCAATATTATCAATATAAATTTTCTAAGCCTTCAAAATATTTTTCACCAGCATAAAATTTTAGATTTAACAATTTACCCAATTTCCAGTTGTTAAATTCAATAATTAATTATCCAAATAAATAATGATATTTGGAATGTAGGTTAAAAATTTCTTCCAAATATTTAAATTCAATTAAATGTTTCAATTTCAAATGTCCAAAATTCTGGGTCGTCGCATTCTTCCCCCCTTAAAAGAATTTCGTCTCGAAATTACCAATTAAGAAGAATGATCCTTAACCCGTTTACTATTTTCCCAAACAAGTAGTTTTATCAATTTGCCAAAACAAATCATTTTACTAAAGATCCTTTATCATTTTAAATAACTTTCCAAAACTTCCCATAGCTTCCAAACAACACTGTTTTCTTAACAATTCAAATTCAAATTTGAATTCAAATTTTTTTATTATCAAAATTTTCTCAAAATTTTTCTAACTCCCTAAATTTTCGAAAATTTTTGCCTGCGTCTCCTTTGCGCAGCTAGCTCCGTACGACTACAAAATGGCACCACGGGCCCCCAGATTCACAAATAAAACGAAAAAGCCAAGTGGATGGACAAGAAAATCATTAAATTTCATACTGAAATTAAAATACATACCTTTTCCGAGCAATTTAAATTATCTTCTGAAATCAAAAATCCAATTTCCTTTTCCTTTATAACATCTGTATATCTTACTTAACAATAATGTCCAATTACAGGATTTAAAATCATTTTGCACATTTCTTTACAAAAGTTTGAATATTTATTTTATTCAAATCCGTACAACGTACTTATATCATCCGTACGCAATATCAAACTCGATCGTTCACTCGATCACACAATTTCACATCCAAACTAGTATCATCCACCCAACTTCCTAGTGCAGACACGGATCTGGTTTCTTGATCAGAAACTGTCATTCTCCTTGCATAGCCGTAAACTATGATAGAGAATTTCCAGAATCAACCAAAAATCCATATCCAGGTTCGCCGTCGAAAATCGAGTGAAAAATCCTAACTCGAATCGATATAACTGTCTCGAAATTCTGTACTCAAATTCTGGATCAAATCGCTATGCGAATAAAATAATATATGTATAACCCATATATTCATTTCTAATTGATTATTAGATATATCAATTTTCTTTTCTTGTATTCACATTGATTTTCATTTCAATACACTTATTCACAATTACCATTTTACAACTTCCATATTTTATTTAAGAAGTTTACCATTTGTTTCTTAAGTTCAATGCAATATTCCATATACTTCCTATATTATTTCACTTCACCATTGAAGTTATATATTCATTTCCATTCAACTTTGCATTTTCAATTTCAAATGAATTCAATTTACCTTTCATTTACAATTATTGGATTCAATTCATTTCAAAGCTTACCTATTTGGTCATTCCTTTAATTAGTTTCACTTACTTATTTTATTTAAATACTTCGCTTTGTTTATCCCAAACAAATTCAATTTCCAATATTCAGTTTTAATTTAAACTTTTAAGCTTTGATAAGTATTCCAAATTATTTACATTTCAAGCAAATTTCGAAATTAAATAAATTATCAAATCTCTTATGATTCCATAAGTATTTAAATAGGATTCCAGAGTCTCTCCAATATTTTCAAAAATTATTTTTTGAAATCAATTCTAATTATCATTTGGATTTCCAAAACCAACAACAGCTTTCCAAACAACTTCAAATTTTAAAAGATTTGGCAACAATTCTCCCCTGGAAACTCGAAAATGAACATCGATGATGCTACAGTCATCACCGAAATTATTTTCCAACGACCGAAAAGAGTTTAGTGCTTTCATCCCTTCAAAACATTCTTCCAAAACCTTTTGAAAATCATTTTCAAATCAATGGGATTCAAAAAATTTCAAATCTTCAAAATTTTCAAATCCTTTCAAATTCTTTCAAATACTTCTCTGGAATTCTATTTCAAATTATAAATCACATTTACAATTTACGCTTACAATTTAATAATGCAATGTGAATTTACTTTCTTAACTTTTAACTATGATTTCAATTTCTTGTTCGACATCAACGATAATAATTTAGTATTATCTCTTCCTAACAACCAAGCAACCATATACTATAATAATTTACTGAAAATGATTTTTTTTATATACAAAAATAGTTTGGGTAAAAATATCTTATTTACCCGATTTTAAAACAATACTGTGCCTGTTAATCTTGTTCAAGAGTTTAGAAACTCCTATCGACACAGTTGGCCAAATTGCACCGACCAGAATCTATAAACAATCAACCGATAAGTCAACACAATATAAAACAATTTTATATTCACTAACAAATACGTTCTCATATTTATTATTACACTCACAATCATTCTAGAGTACTACTGACTCTATCTCTAATGAGTAATCCCCACCAGAGCCAAGGTTATCGCTTAACCAATTGCTCTGATACCAAAATGCAATGATCCAATTTTTCGACTTTCGAAAGTCGACATTAATACGTCCACTGTATCAAATGCCACACAGTCGAATGCCGAAAAACGAACCTTTAGGGTTGAAGAAGAAGAAGATAGAAGAAGAAACAGAAACAATATCAGAATCTCACATTTCACAGCAGAACAACATATAATAGATAAATGAATAATCTTTAAAACAAAGAATTATATCAGTTTTTACATCACAACATCAGAGTTTACAACAATACAAACACAACACTGGCAGTCATTAGAACTTGCTTACATGAAAATTTGACTTGCACCAACCCATATGCAACGGATTATGGGCACCCAGAGTTTAGAAAGAGAACAATAAACTCCAGATCAGTCATGGGACTGGTGTGAGATTTTAAAAACAGTTATTTTCACAAAGAAAGGAAAAGAAACTCGCTATGCTTTTGGAAAATGAAACTACCATAAGACCTCCCGCCACACACACAATGCAGTTGCAGAATTGAAGGAGATTTCTTCTTATGATAGTCAAACATGCTTGATATGAGAAAACTCTTTGATATTATTATTAGTGCATAGTGTAGAAAACATTTTGAAAGTATAATATTAATCTTAGCCAGCATACCACATTTTATCATATGTCTACTATAGCTACCATGTTTGTAGCAGGTTACCGCCAAGCTGCATGGCAGGTTATACAACTAAAACCGTACAGGGCTCGTACTGTTTTGTTTGGATTTCTAACAAATGGTCAGCCAAAGGAACTTCCTATACTGGAATTCCTCTAGAGGGACGCCCCCAAGAACTTAACTAGCTCTCTGCCAACACAATGCAGGGTTACCCATGCCCGGAAGTAACACCTATAAGTATGTCATCCCCGGTCGTTACCGACCTTTATCCCGGGATTTACCAACAAAATAGCAACAACCACACAGTTAAATATCGGGACTCCATACCATGATACCACCTCTTATGCAGAATAAAATAGACATACCCTAGGGGTGCGACCCCTAATAACTTTAGCGCAACATTCCTGTTTCGACCGTTACTGGGTTGTGATGTTCGAGAAGTCTCGTCCACAAAGTTACGCTTTTCACAAAAGCTATGCTTTTCTCAACAAATGATGAGCAACACTCAGCATACCACATTACCAAATTGGGAGTATATCACTAATAACCATCAACTACGTAACCTTTGATCTCCTACGTCTCAGAGAAGGGTGTTAAGCTAAGAGAATAAATTCTCCGCCACCAACAGATATGTATTTGATGAAATCAGCTTTATATCTCAAAGTGTAATGTCAGACATACAATCGTACAAGTCCATTCCTGTTCGAACAGAACCGAAGACACTTCCAAAGAAGTCCTTGCAATCCGGCATCCACAATCTTGATCGGACTCCCCATCACATATGGAGATCTCTATACCGAAGCAACTCAGTACAACGTCATTCGACAGTTATCCTATCGTTCTTTAAAACACCTGGTCATAACCACCGTCTTCAAATGTTATCCATTTCGTCGTATCACTATTCGGAATGGGTTATATGACACAAAATCCTCTCCCAGCTAAATCGAATAGTGAGCGCTTAATTTAAAAACACGTGGATATTTCAATCATAAAGATTCATCATCAAAATTCGACGTAGGTTTCGGATAACCATCTAGAATCTGACCACCTGTCGCATCGAAATTCAAGCGCCGTTTAAAGGCCAATATTGATAATCAGTTATTTAACTATTAATCAATATTCACAACAACCACCGGATTTCAAATAATTTTCCCCCAATTAATTATTTCCAAAATATCATCGCAAGATATATTTTAACACTTCAACACTTTGAAAACCAATTTCAAATCACTTTCCTCACATGGAATAAATTTACAAATATTTATTTATTTCCACTGAAAATTTCTCGAGTTCCAATACTTTAAAATAACTTAAGTCACTTATCCAAAAATATATGTACTTGGATATATTCAAAATAAAAACTATTTTTAAACACTTTATTTAAAACATTAGTTATGAAATTTAATATCAATATCTCGTATAAAAACTCAAGTCCAAACTAATATTAAAATAAAATTAGTAGATAGGGTATAACTATTTAAATAACCATTTTCTAAAACAAATATCAATTAAATCTTTAAATAATCACTTCTATAATTTACTAAATAAATCTTTTACTTTAAAGATTTAAAAACAACTTCAAAATATAATTTCTCCAAAACATTCTTAAAAAACCAATTTAAACTTTAAGTTTATAATTTAAGAGTTACTTTGAAAACATATTCGGCTTTCCAAGGAAAATACACTTTCCATTTCAAAATGGTCGTTTAAATCAATTGATAAATCCATTTCAATTTATTTTAAATTTACATTCCAAATCCGTAAATTTCTTTCCACGCTTTCAAAAATAACCTAATGTATATTTTTAAAACAAATTTCCCTTTCCTTTATAAATTCCCATTGTGAATTTAAATTTCCAAATATCCACTGATATACGCTTTTAAAAATCAATTTCCAAATATCACTTTCAAATACCAAATCAAATTCCAAATTGATTTATAATTTATTTTCTTCTGAATTGATTTCCAATTTATTTTCAAACACCAAATCAAATTCCAAATTGATTTTCAATTTGTTTTCAAACACCGAATCAAATTCCAAATTGATTTTCAATTTATTTTCAAATAACAAGTCAATTTCCAAATTGATTTCCAATTTATTTTCTTTTAAAACAAATTCTTTTATTTCTTCCAAACTATTTAAAAATCTGAATTTTAAATAAATTCTCCAAATTTTAAGCAATATTACTCGAAATCCATTTATTAAAAACTTTTCCCATATTTTGGAATTATTCGATAAGTTTTCAAAAATAAAACTTTATCTATCTAAATTCCTTTTTTAAATTCATTAAATTTTCTAAAATAAATTTACTTAAAGTTTTATACTTTAATTTCCAAAAAAAAATTATATTTCTGGTATCCTATGATACCAAAAATTTATTCGGCTAATGCATAGCTTTCAACAATTTTAATCACAATATAATCATACACGGATTATAAATAAATCAACACGCAACATTGAAACAAATTCAATTATTTGAGGAATCCAGTTAGATCCCTCCAACCTGTTTCCCTACATCCACAAATGTTAGCACAACAATTAAATACCAATTCCACTTCGAGGTGGAATATCGCGGTATATGAGATTAAATAATATCATCCGCTATTATGCGGCGCATAGGGTCTCATCCAATACAACTAATAATAATTTATCATCCAAGCACACGATCAACAATTTTAAATTTAACCATTTGAAATTAAACTGGGAATTCCAATTGAGTGAGAAGATCTCACCTTTGCTTATGCATGCAACCCATTTCCTTCTCGATTTTTTTTCATTAAGATTTTGACCTTGTATAAACAAGTTATACAATTCATTAATATTCGAAATAATCGAATAATCAATTGCCATTTTATAATTTTAATTCAACTAATATTTTAAACCAATTTCTTTTAATAAATTTATTTAACTAAAAATTAAATTTCCTTTTTAAAAAATAAATCAACTAATAATTTAGTTTAAACCAATTGTTCCTTTTAAAAATATCTTTTAATAACTAAAAATAATTAGATAAGTTTATTAAACAAGTTAATCCTAATAATACATTGTTTAAAAATAACTGATAAGTTTAAAATGTTTGTGTGTGTGTATATATATATATATATATATATATATATATATATATATATTTCAATTGAAATTAGATATATATATATATATAATAACCTAGATAGATTTAAAAATCTAATCTTTATATAAACCTTTAACATTCAAAAATTATTTTCAAAATCTTAAAACATATATTTTCTGTTTAACTATTTTAAATAGGTATGTATATATAATTATGTGTTTTTATTAAATTAAATTAAAAACAAAGAAAGTCTGTTATACCTTTCTAAATTAAAAAGAAATCTTAAAACCTACATATAAAAAAAATCTGGTTATTTTTATATTTTTATTTTCTTTCTCCTGAATTTAAACTTCTGTTTCCACAAAATTTAAAGCATGCATTGAATTTAATTAAGGATATAATTGCACACCTTAGTAATTCGTTTAAGGCAAAACGAACAGCAATCCCTTCCCAAATTGATGTCGCGAACTCCAACGTCATCACCAGACTCACCAATTCGCAAGCATGTGTCGTCGCCGCCTCACCTGTGCTCGAATTCCATCGCCCGCGCACCTCGCCAAATTGCGACGACGTCGCTTGAAAACTGCTATCGCGACCCCTCGCCACCCTCTTCGAAGTCGAGACTTCGACATGCCTTCACAAACCAGCAGTCTCCTCCTTCGATGCTGCATCCTCAAAGCCATCGCTGCTTGCTCGCCTGAGAGCTACCATCACCGCACGCGCGCAAGCGCGCGTTAACCCTTTTTTTCTTTTGTATTCAAATTGAATTTCTGATTTCGATTTCCCTTGGCTTCGGCCATTGATTTTTTTTAAAGAAGGTGATTTTAATTTCATCATTTTTTTCACGAAGAGAGGAGGGAGTACGAGATTTGATTTTTTTGTTTGCTGAGATAAAAGTTTGACATTGATTATATTTTTTCTTTTAATTAATACGAACGCGTGTACAAAATTTAACAGAGAAAGACAATTCGTGTTTGAATTTTTCCACTACGTGTCTGATGCTTGCTATAGTATTTTAATTATATTATTTATATTCAAATTTAAATTTCTTTGATAAGCGCTACTCAAAATCTCGATCTCCAATCGAGGCATGGCGCCAGACGTTTATACTGTTATACGCCCATTATGAATGCAATGAAGAAGGTTCCGAGTCCAAATTCAATCGTATGGAGGAGATAGCTTTTCGGACTAGTTAAAACATTGAATTTCCAATTTAAATTTCAGCGCGTTTGATTATCGTACGGCCAAACGATCACTTCGAATCCGTTAATAATACAATATTACGGATCCAATGGAACTAGTTTTGTCGAATTCCGAGACTGTGCCCTGGAAGGTTATTTCTAAATATCGATTTAAACGATAAAAATTTCAAAACTGAACAAATCACTTCCAAATTCAATTTTGAAGCTTCTATTATCTTCAGTATCATCAATATAAATTTTCTAAGCCTTTAAAATATTTTAACCAGCATAGATTTAACATTTTTTTCGATTTCTAGTTGTTAAATTCAATAATTAATTATCCGAATAAATAATGATATTTTGAATTCAAGTTAAAAATAACTTCCAAATATTTAAATTCAATTAAATGTTTCAATTTAAAATGTTCAGAATTCTGGGTCGTCACAGAATTATTCGATAATAAAAAGCCAAAATTATCATACTTTATAATATTGGGTAGTAAATGTTTTATTTTAAATACTAAAGATATTTGGATAAATTTGGTGATAAATCAGATAAAGGAATGTTTATTGGATATTCATATAGAAGTAAAGCTTATAGAGTTTTCAATACTAGAAGTAACACTATTGAAGAGACATTACATGTCTCATTTGATGAGAATTTTAAAATTTATAATCCAAATATTGATGAAGAACTAAATATTGATAACCAAAATGGAATTAGTAATAATGAGATTACCGAAAAAGAAAATAATAATAATTCAGAAAATTCAGATCCAAACAAAAGAATAAGAAGTTTGAAAGATCGTCTTGTAGAAAACATACTTGGAACTATTAAATCTGTTGTTAAAACTAGAAATCAACTAAATAAAATGAGTAACGTTGCTTTTATTTCAACTGTTGAACATAAAAATCTAAAGGAAGCATCATTTGATGATTTATGGATTTTTGAAATGCAAGAGGGATTAAATTAATTTACAAGAAATGATATATGAGAATTAGCCCCAAGATCTAAGGATAAATCCATAACAGGAACTAAATGGGTATAGAAACAAAATGAATAAACAGGGAGATGTTGTGAGATATAAAGCTCGATTAGTTTCACAAGGTTATTATCAAGAAAGAATATATTTTGATGAAGCCTTTGCACCCGTAGCAAGATTGGAGGCTATATGGATTTTACTTGCTTTCGCTAATCATAATAATTTTAAGTTATATCAAATGCATGTTAAAAGTGCATTTTTAAGTGGTTTTATTAAAGAAGATGTATGTATAAAACAACCTCCACTTTTTGAAGATGCAAAACTACCTAATCATGTTTTCAAATTAATGTAGGCTCTGTATAGTCTGAAACATGATCCAAGAGCTTGGTATGATAGGCATAAATCCTATCTATTACAATCAAATTTTGAAATTGGCAAATTAGATAGTACACTTTGTATTAAAAGAGATAAAATGATATTCAGATAATACAAATATATGTAGATGATATCATTTTTGGATCTATCAATAATAAACTGAATAAAGAATTCTCAAAAATAATAACTAAGGAATTTGAAATGATTCATATGGGAGAACTAAATTATTTTTTGGAATTACAAAAGGTACAACTAAGTAATGGATGTTTTATTAGTCAAGAAAAATATGCTAAAGATTTAGTTAAGAAATTTGGTAAGACAAATAACAGTGGTAAACTAACTCCCATGGAGACTAATGAAAAATTAAATAAAGAAGAAAATCCAAAAGATGTAGATCAAGAATTAAATAGAGGAATGATTGGATCACTACTCTATATACATGCTTGTAGACCTGATATAATGCATAGTGTCTATCTCTATGCAAATAATAATTTCAACCCAAAGAAACTCAATCAAAATTCGTAAAACGAATTTTGATATATGTAAACAACAATTTGACCCCTAAAAGAAGACTCCTTTGAATTAATTCATATAGTGATGCTAACTATGCTGGTAGCAAATTAGACTGAAATGGTACAAGGGAACTTTTCACTTTTTGGGACACTCTCTGATTCCCTAGATTAGTAAGAAGCAAAACTTCATGATCTTTCTACGACAAAAGTAGAATATATTTCAAAAGCATTAGCCAGTTCACATGTCTTCTACATGCAACAAATATTAAAAGAATTTAGTTTAAATTTTACTAAATCGTCGATATACAATGATAATACAAGTGTGATCAATCTATCTAAAAATCCAAATCATCATGCTAGAACTAAACATATCGATATAAGACACCATTTTCTAAGAGATAATGTAAAAAAAATCACTTGAATTTATGACTACTGAAAATCAAATAGGTGATATATTAATGAAACCATCAAATCAAACATCTTTTACTAAATTAAGAAGAGAGTTAGGAATTTTTTCTCTATCGAAAATACAAAAATAATGAAGTAAAAATTACAAAATGTAAAGAAAAACAAAATAATTAAAATAGTACGTTGATACTCTAACTCCCTACATCGACATATAACGGTAATTTCTATTTTTTTAAATTTCCCTCTAAATTCAAATCGGTGGTTATATAATAACATAATTTCAACTTTCTTCTGTATTTTTCTATATTCTCTCTATTTTAAATTTCTGAAACAAATAAACCATGGCCTCCTTTAATCCTAAATGTTTTGGAGAAAAGAATCCATTCTTTCCTTTCCTTCTCCTGCCCAAGGCCCATACCAAAACACTGTTATGGCCAGGATCACTAAACTGGAGGGTGAAATGAAGAATATTCTGCAAACCCTCGCTGAAATTCAAGTGGTACAACTTCATATGACCAAAGAATAAGAGAAGCAAAGAAGAATTCTTCGCAATTTGCAAAAATATCTATTGGATAGTCCTACAAATCCAATAGTTATTGAAGATGATTATGCAAATTTGGCTATTCATAACCCTATTCAAGGCAGCGATAACGAGGAGGAAGAAGAAGAAGAAGAGGAAGAACTCCTGGTTGAAGATAACGAAGTTCAATGCGTCGACGAAGTACGTTTCGATCGAGATGGAAATCTCGTTGAATAAAAGGGGAACTTTTGCCTTCATTATCCTCATTGTCCCATTCAAAAATGGCCATCCATTAGAAATTCACGTTAGATAATATTAGACTTGCGTTGATTGCTTTGAATGTATGGTATGTATATTTGATTTGATTTGACAAGTTTACTTTAAACTTGTATGTATAGTTTAAGATTTGACTGGATTATGATTACCTTGTATTGTGATATTGAATGAATATACAGTTTGGTACGGTTATTACTAAGGATTTGTGTTATCACGCATCATTTCTTATAATCATACTTATCATTATTTTTGTTGATGACAAAGAGGGAGAAATATATAAAATCTAGGCACAGATTAAGGTGAAGTCATATTATATTTTATATACAAAGTTGTCATCATCAAGAGGGGGGAGTCTGTTAGTACCTTAAGTTTTGGTTTTGATGATAATAACCATAGGAAATTATATAACAATAGATATAAATTTTTTATCAAGATATATATTTATATATAGTATATAGTGTAGGATATTAGACAGATGTTGATTAAGAACACTATACCTTATAAAGAGTCGATTCGAGATGCTGATATCAAGAGTAGATTGAAGATGATAATAATCAAAGAATTACAAGTATTGAAGAGTTCAAGATACTCTAGATAAGTATAGAGTCGTAGAATTTATGTTAAAACCTTGATAGCACTTTCCTGATCTTTCTCGCCTCTCTAATTTTGTTTTAAACTGTTTTAGATATTCTGGTTTTAGGATAAAATATTTCCCAAAATGACTTTCAATCAATTATACTTATAAAGGTATTATTTTAGCATTTATAAGTTCATATACATCTATTGAATTTTCGTTTATACTTTAATAAGTTATAATTATATTGATTGTTTATATATTATTAAACACCCTTATTAAATCTTTCAAAATTATTTTATAAAGTTTTACTAAGTTATATTTTGATTAAATATGTATAAAATATATTTAAATAATTCTACAAAGTATACAAATTATTTACAAAGCAACAAATTTTCAAAATAATATTTTTAAAGTGTTTCTCAAAGTACAAAGGGATACGTCGACATATTCTAACATATAAGTCGACATATTGGTCACACTTTTCAAAATTCAAATTTGAATGGAATTGTCTTTTCAACGTATCTCTTCGCGAATAGATATGACCGTTGTCTCCCTATATATACCAAATTTTCAAACGAATTTTGATCATCTACTTTCTTATTCTACTATCCTCTTTTCACTCTCTTGATTTCTAAATCAATTTCTACCCGAACTCTGCCAAAATTCAAACAGAATAAAATTCAATCATTACTAGATTAATTCTCATTCATCTACTCTCTGATTTCTTTCATCTCTCTCACTCAAACAGAGATCAAAGTGCTATTCAAGAGTTATAGGATCAATTGCGATCAAGGCCGAAGATCAGAGTCTATAAAATTCTATCAAATCATACTGCTATATCTGTGGGTGTGATTGTAGCTCGTAAATCAGTTGGGTGTGCTTAGTAGCCCATAAATCTAGCGGGTGTGCTTTTAGCCCAGAAATCAAGTAACTATACCCAGAGGTCGGGATGTTGAAGGGTGTGTCTTGTAGCCTTGAAATCGAGATTATATTTACATTTACTAGTTGAAAAGAAATCCATACAAGGAATTGTGTGGAACTGGATGTAGGGTAACTCTGAACTAGTATAAAATCCTAGTGTGTTCTTTCCTTTTTTACTTCTACTGAATTTACTTTTATCTACTCTTTGATTCGGTGATTATAAATTGTATCATTTCAAGTGTAATCTTAAAGAATTTGAAAAATATTCATATAATCCTGTAAACACTATTCGCCCCCCACTAGTGTTGACCTAGACTTAAGATCCCTATTCCGATGACATGCATATTTTACCTTCTTAAAATTATTATCGAAGGGTTTAAAAGAAAATGTTACTAAAACTTTGTTTATGGCAAACCTAAAACACTTCACTGTTATGTTATCTTTAAAACTCCAATTTAAATATCCAATCACTTTTCAAAAGTATAGGTAAATTGGTTAAAACAAATGTTGTACAAACATTGTTACTATAAACCAAAAAAAAGTTTTATATTTTCCATTTACTTTAAACCTTCATTTAAAGCTCTAAACGTAGCTTCACTTATTAAACAAGGTTATATACCTTTTTAATCAATTTATAAAAAAATTCGTTATAACTAATATATTATAATATAAAAACTCCTTTTTAAATCCCTTTGACAAATACCAACTTCCTTTTTAAAACTTGTATAAATACTAAAGTACCATTAAAAAGGCGCGCACACACACTTAAACTGATTTATTTAAAAAAACTAAGGTATTTAATAAAATTCTATAAACCATTAGTAAAATATTATAATATGAAAACTTTTTATTTCTTAAACAAAATCTCTAACAATTTATAAAACCATATATATACTAAAAATATACTTTTAAAATACTTATACTATATTTTAAGAAAACACTTAAAACCTGTTTTATAATTTAAAATCATCAGCTTATAAATCTGTAAATAATTTTCAGAAGTATATTTTAACCTTATTATTTTTCCGATAATAAGTACGCTTATAGTTCTTATTATAAATACGAAGAAGCCCGAGGATGTCTTCCAAAGTTAACTTTAAAATTGCCTATCATAGTGACTTCAAGGTGCATCCATTGCGACCTTTTCACTTCTAATATTTACAACTTCTATTTCCAATTTTCACAAATGTCCAAACCAATTCTTTTATGTTAAACACACCTAAACGAGTGTAGTCAAACATATATACATATATATATATATTTCCATAACATATCACAATTATTCTAGTTTAACATATGTCAAATATCAAGGAATTGAAAGGACATTTAATATGACTATATCGCTTCAAACAGTTATAACGTACTATCACTTTTGACAAAGCAATATCAACCATGTAAACAAGTAGTTTGGGCCAAGGTATATGTTATAAATGATCAAAAGAAAGATTACACTCTATAATAATGTTTTCAGTTGTTTTACAAAATAAGGTTTGGTCCAAAATTAGTAACTTCCATTGTTCATTATGCGTGTAATTATCAAAGTGACAGAGCTGGGAGTTTATGACAGAATTTCAATCAACCTATGCTCAAAATTTGTAAATATGTTCAACATGAAAGTTGTCATATATATAAAGTATGCTTTCCATAACATAAAAAATTATTGAATTCCGATAAAGAATGAAGAAGTTACAGCTAAAACAATTTTCAGATTTGAAGTTTATCTCTGCTGTCATTTTCGTCTCAGGACAGCGTCATTAGAAGTAATTTTCGACCATTCAAACCTCAAAATTTAATAAAATCCAAAACATGAAAGTTATGTCAGACAATCTAAGCTTTCACAAACATTAAGAATCGTTATATTTGGACATCAAATGAGAAAGATATGCTCAAGTTATCAATGATATTAAGCACAGAAATTGACAGCTTTACAATGACAGGACAGCGAGTTTGTATTAGGTTTTTCAACCTTCTATGCTCAAAAATTTTGAAAGTGTTTAAATAAAAGTTATCACACTCTTTTCAAGCTTTCCAGAACTTCAAACAAAATCAAATTCCGATTTAAAATGAAAGGGATATGTCCAATTTACTAACAAATACGCCGCAATGGCAAATGACCCGATGGTCCAGTACTAGCACGCCAACAGGCAAATGTGTCACAAACTCTCAGAAAGGAACCCAAAAAGTGTTAACGTGTGTCTCATACCACACGTCTAAACGGTTTACTAACCGCTAGTAAATTTCACACTCAAAGTAGTAAAATGTTCACCTCATATCATCGGTAAACTAGACCTGTAGGCCAAAACGATCAAACAGACAAGTTAGGAACTAACTGAAAGGATAAACGCATGTATCCCATACTACATGTTTTACACAATCGCTTAGCTCTCCTTCTCATTCACTTGACCGTGGAAAAACATGTAATTTTATAGAAAATAATTTACCTTGAAAATAAGCTTTGAAAACCGATTTCGAAAACCATTTGGAAACCATATTTGAAAATTTCCCTTATTATAAAGAATAAATAGGTTTGAAAATACTTGAAAATATTATATAATAATTATTTTTAAATACCTTAAATTTTAAAAATCATTTCAAAACGATTTGGAGAAAATTGTGCTCGAAAACGACCAAAAACAAGCAAAATTCCACTTAAATCAAAATTCAAATTTAAATTCAAATAATTCAAAATTTAAATTCCAAATTTATCAAAACTGGGTTAGCCTATTGATAGGCATCATAGCCCTCAAAATACTTCAGAAATATCACAAAAACTGAAGTAAAAGTCTAAAATCGGATGGAAAATGAACATAAAAACACTTGGGCAAAATAATACCCAGGTCTGAAATCTTCCCTGGGTTCAAATTTCGGACATAAAACAGGTGGCCAAACGAACTTTGATTGAACTAAAAATTGATATTCACAAAGTAAAAAACTTCGTCTTTCAAACAAAAAAAGAATCGTTGAATTCCAACTGGAAATGTAAAAGTTACATTGTCTAAAATATGGATAGGCCATGTTTGCAATAGTTCAAAAACCAAAAATGGACAGCCTGAAAACCATCTTGGGTTCAAATTCCAGACATGAAACAGAGGAACAAACGGCCTTATATTGAGTTGAAATTTGGTAAGCACATAGTAGAAAACTTCATCTTTCAAACAAAAAAATAATCATACAATTTAGATAAAGTATGAGGAAGTTATGATATCTCAAAGTTGAACCCAGATAGTGGTTTCACTGTAAAAATCTAGGCAAAACATGCTCCGGACCAAAGTTTGGCAGCATATTACTATAAACTAGCTGTGATGCCTACCCCAAGACCCATAATAACAAAGAGAATTACTGGGTAATTATGTCTGCTAATGCGAAGAATAGGGCTGGTAAGGGGCGACCATCTATAATCTTGTCTTAAATATATATTGAATACGTCAATAAATGCTATATGTTTTTTTCTATCTTTCATGGATTGACATATCCAATAAATGCTTAATATAAAACTATAGGTGGCTAATAGATCTATCGGAATAAAATACAATAACAGAATGCATATCACATCACAGAACAGCAATCAGTATATATATAAATACATATGCACTGATAGATCCCAGTACAATACAAAACGGTATACAAAAGTGGTTCAGAGACCACACTATATACATCGAATCAAAATACACATCGGAGTCAAGCAGAAAGAAATATAAACTACACAAAAATGCTAGGCCGATATCCAAGCAGATGCATCAAAGCTAAGTCCCGAAACTAATAGCAAAACTGAAACAACTCGGTCTGACCTAAGTATTAAATACACGGGTCAGTCTAGCAAAAACAATTAGTTAATAAGGATAGACGATAATATGAAGCATAAGAGACATGGTGATAATTCTTCTCAAATGAGAAGAGGCAATAGAAAGAACGCGAACTCATGACTTAAGTAAAACAATGTCACTTAAGTATACAAAGACCTCAAAAGAGGTAGACTCGACAATAACACTCAAATAATATAAACAATCGCCGATGATAATCTCCAAATCAGAACTCATAAAACTCAATAAGAGTTTATAATCCCCATATTGAAATCACCATAAACAATATATTTAAATATATATAAGCCTTTCTCTGACTCAAGGCTATAAGTAAATTCATCGTCTCAAAATTAGTGAAATCGAAATCAAAAACTCATAAAAATTCCCTGGATTGGCCAAATCACATTTGCATGCCGAAGCGATGTCGCACGTGCCATTCTCAAACGGCTGAAGCCTTTGACAAGGTCGCTAACACCTCCCTAAGCAATTCGTCCATATAACAAGGTCGTTAACACCTCTCCAAACCATTTTGTCAACCCTAACAAGGTCGCTAACACCTCCCAAAGCAGTTCATCCTCATGACTAGGTCTCTAGCACCTCTCAAAGTAGTTCTGTTAGGTAAACATCGTGAATGTGTCACAAACTCATGGACACAAACCTGAAAAGTGTTAATGTATGTCCTATACCACATGTTCGCACTTAGCAGTTTACTAAACGCTAGTTGATGCCATACTAGGAACATCATGTAACTTAGAAAATCATATCTTTCCCCGTCTCATTGGCGGGTAATAAAGAGACACCATACTCGTCTCATCCCATCGACAGGTATTAAATGGCATCGTAACTCGTCTCATCTCATTGACAAGTGAAAACATCATTTCATGAACAATAAATCTCAAAGTAGAAATCTCAAACCATTAAACTCGCCAAATATTGGCCTTCCCGGATAATTTCTAAATATAGGAATTATAATCTCAAAAACCCGCCATAAATTGGCAAAATAACTCAAAAATCATAACCTGAATAGTTTCGATCGTACAAGTCAGGATTAACTGAAATAGTAAACACATGTCCAATACCACATGTTTTACTAAATCGTTTAATTCTCTTTCTCATATCTTTGAATAGTGCAAAAGTATGTGTTTTATATTTAAAATAGTTTACTAGAGAAAACAAGCTTTTAAAACTTTTCCAGAAAAGATTAATAAATCCAATATTTGAAATTCCTTTATTATAGGAAATAAATAGATTTTATATTAGAAAAATAATTTTAAAATACTATATAATAATAACTTGAAATTTCCATTTATTTCAAAAATCACTTCAAAATGGTTTAGTGAAAACCGTGCTCGAAAACAATGAAAAACAAAAAAGATAACTCAAGACCGATAACTTGAATTTAATGCGAATTCAATTCAAATTCTATCCAAATTTGAATTTCAAATTCTCCAGATATGTCTAGCCTATTGATAGCATCATATCTCTCAAAACATATCAAAAACAACATCAAAATCGAACAAGAATGGGATACAATTCTCAGGTCAATGATTGTTATTGCTGTCATTTTGCTCTCGGGATAGCAACAAACAAACATAGTCTTGACCAAGCTAACATCGAAATTTCAGAAAACTCAAAACATAAGACTTTAAGCACAAAGTCTATGCTTTCCGAAACATCTAAAGTTATTGAATTTGGATTAGAAAAGTGAAAGATACGGTCAATATAATTCTCAGATTTTAAATTCACTACCGTTGTCGTTTATTTACAGGGCAGCAGCAAAGAAATAATTTCGACTATCTTAACCTCAAAATTTTGCAAAACTCAAAACAGGAAAGCTTTATAAAAAAGTCCAAGCTTTCCTAAACATCAAGAATTATCTAAATCCAACTAGAAACGTGAAAGATATGCCTAATTTACTAACTATATTTAGTTTAGATAGTGTAATTATCAAAGTGACAGAGCTGGGAGTTTATGATAGAATTTCATTCAACCTGTCCTAAAAATTTGTAAACATGTTCAACATGAAAGTTGTCATACATAAATTAAGCTTTCCATAATATTAAAAATTATCGAATTCCAATTAAGAATGAAAAAGTTACAGCTAAAACAATTTTCAGATTTGAAGTTTATCTCTGCTGTCGTTTTAGTACAGCACTTTTCTAAATGAAATTTCAGGTGTTAAAAACAATTTGAAATTTGAAATTCTCCCAAACCATTTTAATTTCAAACTACAATTTCAAATAAGAGATGTGATTCCCCACCCTAAAATCCACATTAACAAAGAGAATTACAAAGTAATCTTGTTTACTGATGCGGAGAATATGGTTGGTTAAGGACGACCATCTATAGCCTTGTCTTAAACATCTACTGAATACGTCGACAATTGCCATCTATTTTTTTTTACCCAAGTGGATCGACATATCTAATAAATACTTAATACAAAACTATATGTGGCTAATGATCCATCGGAACAAAATACCATAACTGAATGAATAACTCATCACAAAACAACAACAGATATATATATACACACACATACACACACTCACATATACAATGATACATCTTAATACAATACCAATGATACATCAAAGTGGTATGATGACCACTCCATATACATGAGTCAAAAGAATATAAAATATAACTCATAAGGACAATAACAGCTAAAGAAGATAACCCAACAACCATGTGGAAGCATCATGTAATAGCTATATCCAAAAGAAATGCTTAACCCGAAACATACTCGGTCTGACCCGAGTGTAAAACACACGGTCAGTCTAGCTAAAAAATAGTTAACAACAATAACAGATAAGGTAAAGCATAGGAAAGATACAGTATCCTCTAATATTAGAGATACCATACCCATAAATATTATATTATCATTATAAGGAAAGGATGATTACTCCTCTTAGTAAGAAGAAGAGGTAACAAGAGTATAGCCATAACATAAGAGACATAATAGCACTTAAGCATATGAGCTATCGAGAATGAGATCCTAAAGATAAAATCCATCTAAATATCATATTCGCCTCATATCATCGGCGGAATCTAAGTGATATCTCATAGTTCAAAGAACTCAATAAGAGTTCAAAACATCATAAATGAAATCACCATATATATAACATCTTATATAGCGCTAGGTTATCGATGTAACAAAACATCGTAAAATGGTGAAATCACAACAAAGCATAAAACAAAGAAAAACTCAGAAAACCCAGATTGGCCAGATCCCCGATCGCAATGCCGAAGCAATGTCGCACGTGATAAACTCAAACGATGAAGCCTCTAACAAGGTCACTAACACCTCCCAAAGCAGTTCGTCCTCATGACAAGGTCGCTGACACCTCTCCAAGCCATTGTGTCAGCCCTAACAAGATCGCTAACACCTCCCAAAGCAGTTCATCCTCACGACAAGGTCGCTTACACCTCTCCAAGCATTTCTGTTAGGTAAACATTATGAATGTGTCACAAGCTTATGGATAGGAACCCAAAAAGTGTTAACATATGTCTCATACCACACGTTCGCACTTAGTGGTTTACTAGCCGCTATTCGATGCCATACTAGAAACATCATAAAACTCAGAAAATCATATCTCGCCTCGTCTCATTAGCAAGTGATAAAGAGACACAATATTCATCTTATCTCATTGACAATTATTAAATGGCATCGTAACTTGTCTCGTCTCATCGACAAGTGAAAAATCTTGATGGTTCCACATAAACCATAAATCTTAAAATATGAAATAATATAGTCAAGACTTGCCTTTTATCATTGGCAAGCAAATAAAACATCGTGGTGGTTCTCATCGTGACCATACTCCTGCATAGGAGATCTCAAACCATAATACTTGCCAAATAATTGGCCATCTTAAATAATTCCAATAAATAGGAATTGTAAAACTCAAAATATGCCATAAAATCCAAAACATCTTAGAATCAATAATCTCAAATAGCTTCGATCGTACAAGTCCGGAATTAACCGAAATAGCAAAAGCACATGTCCCATATCACGTGTTTTACTAAATCGTTTAATTTTCTTTCTCATACATTCGAGTAGTGCAAAAGTGTATGTTTTATATTTAAAACAGTTTACTAGAGAAAACAAGCTTTTAAAACTTTTTCCCGAAAATATTAATAAAACCAATATTTGAACTTCCTTTATTATAGGAAATAAATAGATTTTATATTACAAAAAAAATTTTGAAATACCATGTAATAATAATTTGAAATGTCCATTTATTTTAAAAATCACTTCAAAATGGTTTAGTGAAAACCCTGTTTATGAAAAACAAGAAAGATAACTCAAGACCGATAACTTGAATTCAATACGAATTCAGTTCAAACTTAACCCAAAATCAATTCAAATTCTATTTAAATTTGATTTTCAAATTCTCCAAATATAGCTAGCCTATTGATAGACATCATAGCTCTCAAAACATCTCAAAAACAACATCAAAATCGAACAAGAATGAGAGCAAAATAAGCTACTACAATCCTCAGGTCAATTGTTTTGACCAAGCTAACTTCAAAATTTCAGAAAACACAAAACATGAAACTTTTAGTACAAAGTCTAAGCTTTCCGGAACATCTAAAATTATTGAATTTGTATGGCCAATATAATTCTTAGATTTTAAATTCACTGGCGATGTCGTTTATTCTCAAGGCAGCAGCAAAATAAGATTTTGCCTATCTAAACCATAAAATTTTGTAAAACTCAAAAAAAGAAAGTTTCAGAAAATACTCTAAGATTTTTAGAACATCATGAATTATCTACAACTGGAAACGAGAAGGGTACATCTAATTTACTGACTGTATTTAGTTTAGATAGTGTAATTATCAAAGTGACAGAGCTGGGAGTTTGTAGTAGGATTTCAGTCCACCTATGCCCAAAATTTGCAAATATGTTCAACATGAAAGTTGTCATATATAAAGTAGGCTTTCCAAAATATTAAAAATTACTGAACTCTGATCAAAAACGAAAAAGATATGGCTAAATCAATTTTATATTCAAACTCAGGAAATTTAGTTAAAGACAGAATTGTACCCTTATTTTCAATTCTATTTCCATCAAACGTGGTTTAGGGAAAAATATAACTCTTGAAAAAGAGTAATTCCAAACCCGCCATATCGACAACTCAAATAATCCTAAAGAAATCACCATCTCAAAAATAGGTCACAAGGCAATTAAATATAAATCTCCAACATAGGAGAAATGATCCCAAATAAACGCCAAAAGGAAAATCTCATGAAATAACGTCAATAGGCAAATCTCAAATAACAACGCCAAAAGGCAAATCTCAAATAACGCCAGTGTAGGCAACTCAAATCTCAACTCATAAAAGTTCAAATTCTCGAAAGGTAATCATCACAAATATATCGAACGGTTCAAAGGACCTATTCCGAACAGGGCGATACATTAGGGAAAATAGTCAACGAAATCATCTCAAAAGTATTTTGCACGTGCTATTTTTGCCGAGTACTATTTCACATAATAGGTACCTCGCCCAAAGGCAAACGTCAAAAGACAAAATACGTCGCAATGGCAAATACGTCGCATTGGCAAACGTCCGAAGACAAATACGCTGCAATGGTTAATGTCCGAAGACAAATATGCCACGATGGTAAATAATCCGAAGGTCCGGTATTGGCCTCCAATAAGAAAATGAGTCACAAACTCTCGGAAAGGAACCTGAAAAGTGTTAACGTGTGTCACATACGACCCATTCGCACTAAACAGTTTACTAAACGCTAGTAAATTTCACATTCAAAGCAATAAAAGGTACACCTCATATCATCGGTAAACTAGACCCATACGCCAAAACGATCAACCGGACAAGTTAGGAATTAACCGAATGGATAAACGCACGTATCCCATACTACATGTTTTACCCAATCGTTTAACTCTCCTTCTCATTCGCTCGACAGTGCAAAAACGTTTAATTTTTATAGAAAATAATTTACCTTGAAAATAAGCTTTGAAAACCGATTTCCAAAACCACTTGGAAAATTTTCCCTGAATAAAGAGTATTACATAATAATTATTTTTAAATCCCTTAAATTTTAAAAATCATTTCAAAAATATTTGGAAAAAAACCGTGCTCGAAAACGACCAAAAACAAGCAAAATTCCACTCAAACCGAATTCAAATTTAAATTCGAATTAAATTCAAATAATTCAAAATTTGAATTTTGAATTCATCCAAACTGGGATAACCTATTAATAGGCATCATAGCCCTCAAAATACTTTAGAAATATCACAAAAACAAAAGTAAATGTCAAAAATCGAATGGAAAAAGGACATATAAACACTTAGCTAAAATAATATCCAGGTCTGAAATCTTCTCTGGGTTCAACTTTCGGATATAAAACCGGTGGACAAATGACCTTTGATTGAACTAAAAATTGGTGGACACAAATTAGAAAAGTTTGGCTTTCAAAAAAAAGAAACGTTGAATTCCGAATGGAAATGAAAAGGTTACATTGTGTCAAACATGGACACTGGCCATGTTTGCAACAGTTCAAAAACCAAAAATGTACAGGCCTGAAACCATCTTAGGTTCAACTTTCAGGCATGAAACAGAGGACCAAATTACCTCATATTGAGTTGAAATTTGATATTCTATTAGTAAAAAACTTCACCTTTCAAAAAAAAGAATCATGCAATTTGGATAAAGTATGAGAAAGTTATGATGTCTCAAAGTTGAACCCAAACAGTGTTTTCACTGTAAAAATCTGGGTAGAAACATGCTCCGGACCAAAGTTCTGCAGCATATTTCTTTAAGCTATATAGGTCGAAATGACCCGAAATTTGGTGTGACTGTAGTAATAAACTTTAGCTTTCAAAAAAAATGAATCGTTGAATTTCGAATGGAAATGTAGAAGTTATGCTATCTCAAACATGGACTCAAGCAATGTTTGCAACAACACAACAAACTATGCACAGGTAATTTCCAGGCTGTGCATTGATTTTGCAGCAAGGTTTTCAGATATCAAACGAAATAGTTTCGCTACGAAATTATGCAGATATATACTACAACACATAGGCTATCACTGAAGAAAATCTGATAGCATTTCGTTTCCGGAATTGGAAGAAAATGACATGCAAAGTGACACACAAACTCAGTTTTCACAAAAACAACACGAATATAAAATCAATAAATTAAAGCCATTTTGGGCTAGATTTTGGCATTTTGAAGCATGGCTTCAACTAGCATTTGTGAGTTTTGATACTCACCTCTGAATATTATAGCTAATACTTGGATTTGTAGCTGAAAGTCGATGGCTTGGAGATGGATTTGGCTTGAAATTCTACAGAAATGTAGTTCAACATTCCTACTTCAATTTGCAAAAAGAATCATTCAAATCTGATTTGAAACAAAGAATCTACGTGTTTCAAAGTTGGACTAAAAACAAGGTTAAATCGCTGAATTACAGCATTTTGCGGGTTCAAGTTCGACCGCAGTTTCAAAATAGCACAAGAACCCAGATTGTCATGAAAATTTGCGTGAATGTAATTTAACACTCCTACTTCAATCTGCAAAAAGAATCACTCAAATCCAGTAAGAAATGAATGAGTTATGTTTTAAAATCTTAAAGAAAACTCTTATGCTTCGTCTTGAGCTTTCTTTTGAGAAACTTGTGGATACAGCCCTTCAGCTTGAAGCGGTCGAGAAGGAGAAGGATAGTGATTTTGAGGGTGAGGTTTGGGGAAATCCCAAAAAGAAATTTTATTTTGTTACAACGGATATTTTGTTTCAATATAATAAGATGTATGAATTTTTTATGACTTTAAATGTTGAAAATATGTATGTATAGTGTTAAAATAAGTAACATATATACACAGTTTTGATTTTCACTAAGTATTTTTTCTCTTGGACTTAATTAGGTAGAAAGGAGGATCCATTAGCCTACTATCTACAATTTTCTGATGAGAAACTAAACTGTACGTACTTTCTTTTGGCTTCACCTTCTCAAAATAAACCTACAGTAAAAAGAAAGAAAGAAAAAAAATTCATGGCCATCTTCATCTTTAAAAAAAATATCGACATACTTAGCTCTTAGCTAATGCATTATCATGAGGGTCGCCCTTAACCATCCCTATTCTCTACATTAATGGACAGGATTACTTAGTAATTCTCTTTACTAATGTAGGTCTCGGGGTGGGGTGGCACAGCTTGGTATCAGAGCAGGATTTCAGAATACAATGTGATATATGTAGAACAGTACACAAGTTTTACATTTTGAGTTTTCTAAAATTTCGATGTTTGTTTGTTCAAAACGTGCTTGTTTGTTGATGTCCCGAGAGCAAATGACGGCAACAACAATCACAAGTCTGAGAATTTGTTTTGGTCATATCTGTGACCACCCGGATTTCTTAGACGTCTGTTAATCGGGAAATTAACTGATTTTATTTTTGGAATATTAATATTTACTAATCAAATAAATGAATTTCTAATAATAATAAAAAATATAAAACTCTACCTTTGAACACTAAATATGAGTATATATAAATATATATGAATAGTGATGATACTAAGCTTAAAATATAAATAAAAATAAATATGTGATTAAGAAATAAAAGTAAAAGAATATGAGTGGTTATAGGTTGTGGTATGAAACATGAAGTAAGTATAGGAGAGTTGTAAAAGTACGAATGTGAATGTATATATAATTAAGCAATGTATAGATAAGCATGGAAAAAAAATACATAACTACATACATATATAAAGGCATGCATACAAACAAAGAATATACATACATCAACTCACATGAAATCATATGTAAACAAGAGAGGAGACAAGTTTTAACGCAAGCACACAAACCATATTATCAAGGTCAAAGAAGAGAAGAAAAAAATCTCTGATCAGATAACAAAAGACTGTAAACAAAAGGACCTCATCCTAGCTTCTTCTACACACCTCTATTCTATGTGTGTGTGTGTGTGTGTATATCCATCACTACCTTGTTTCACACTTTACTGCATTCGAAGCTAAGCTAAACATAAAATATTTCTTTCATTTCTACACTTAAAACAAACAAGACAACTCTGCTGGAGGAAGAAGACTCGGAGCAAAGAAGGTCGTGTTGTTTTCAAATATGTGAGTAAACGTTTTAAAACAGTTTAATTTGGTTTTAACTAAGAGCATGTGATGTTATTAATTTGAATTAAAGTTCTTCAGCTTGAACTTATCTGAATCAATATATATGTGTTTGAGTAGGTTTGTATATATATGTATATATTGAACTCTATTGATACTCAGTTTTGGGTTTTGCTATAAAAATTCAAAAATTCCTAATCTAAACCCTATTATATTTTGATATTTGAATGAAAGTGGTGTGTTATGGTATAATGGAAATTTTAAAATAGTTTCAGGGTTTAAAATTCAATAAATTATTTTTAAAATTTAAATAACAGTGTAAATTCATATTCATGATAAAAATCAATAATCTTATTTTCGAATTTTGATTGTATGGATGAAATCGTGGCAGAAAATCTTGATTTTTAAAGTAAGTGTCATGATTTTTAATTTGCTAAATCGTTGGAAAAAATCGAATTTAACATTTTGGGTATTTTGGATGATTGTCGTTGATCGGCGGTGAAAGGAAGGTCGAAATTTGGGTTGAAGGTGGCCTAGGGGATGTCGATCGTAGAAAAAATTCAGGTGGAATTTATCATCGGCAGTGGTGACCTGAGAAGGGCGATATAGGGTTTTGTGCGATGATTTTGTGAAGATGGTTGTGGGGATGATCTCAACGACGTAGGTGCATCGAGTTGGATGGTTTAGAGGGTGATCGTCACTGGGTTTCATTACGTGGCTCTGGTCGTAGTGGCAAGGGTTCCGGTGGTCTAGATCGTCGTCAGCGGTGGGTTGAAGTTATTTTGGTTTGGGTTCCAGTAAATCAAATAGCTCAATTTTGTTATGCTGGCATATTCGTCGAACTAGGAAGTCGAATGGGTCGGGAGGTCAACATTGATTTGTCGATGGTCGAGGAGTTGGCCAGAGGTGGTCGGGATGGCATGCATCGTGCACATGCACGAACTTTCTAGTGGGGTTGATAGGCTGCGGGAATGAGGAAGATTCACTCGGTTTGTACTCGAGTATAGGGAAGGAATTGCTCGAGTTTTGTCTCGGCTTGTTTTCTTGTTCCAGGTTTGAATAGTTAACCCGATTTGAAAGGTTATAAACTACTGCAAGATTATGGCAAAGGGTTAAGCAAGTTTAAAGTTTTAAAAATAAATGAGGGAGATGAATAAGTTTCAAGGGAAGATAAACTAAGTATGAAATAATTTCTTCCTATTTTAAGTGTTCCTTTAATCTTAAAATTAAGAAATTGATATGATTGTGAAACTTATGGTTGTTAAATTAAACTTTAAGATAATTTGAAACTTAGTTTTTATAAAAAAAAAATTAAGTGTTGATTTAAGGATAATGTTTTTTATGTTATTAGATAATTTATAAAGGTGGTGATTTATCTTAAAGGTAATTAAGACTTGATAATCAAATGAAGTGATTAAATATGATTTGTTATGGCATTGATTAAGTAGTTAATTAATTAGTTAATAGTTAAGGATTATAAATTAATTAATTAACTAAGAGGCCGATTAGTTTGAAATTAAGAATTTTAATTAAGGATAGTTAATTAATAATTAGTGATAAATTAATTAAGTAATTAACTTGTAATTAGTGACTAATTAATTTCTTAATGGAAGTAATTAAGGATTAATCACTTAGTATAATTAATTATGGATTGATTAATTAAGGAAACTAAGGATTAGTTAAATATTGAGTATGATTAATTAAGGGAAATTAGTCAACAAAGTGAATATTAGATAATTAATTTGTGTAATTGATTAAGAGTAATTTCTTATTGAAATTAAAGAATAATTAATCAAGGGTGACTAATTAAGATGGATAATTAAAAAATGATTAACTAATTAGTTTGTAACTAATTAATGTTAAGTAAAGATAAATTTAAGTGATAAATGATTAGAAAATTATTAATTAGAGATAAATTGAATTAATTTTGGAAGTGATCAATCTTGCTTATGAATGATTGAACGATGTAATGCCTTGAATTGGTTGATATCTCTAATACAAAATGTTTTGTGATATGATATGATTAGGTGGACGGTGATAACGTAGTTATTTAGCGGTAATTAAATTGTTTTGTATAAGTGACATCCTAGTTAAAGATGAATTGTATTTCACTTGAAGAACCTGGGTTCAGATGACATTCGACCCGAAGAGACCATAGTCAGAAATTTGTAAATACCCGAAACCACTTTGATTCTTATGGTTTGGTATGTGAAATCAATAGGCTGGTATGAATGATTTAAGTGAATTGGACTATTTAATCTAAATTTTGATACTTAGAAAATTGATATATGAAATATGTAATGCTTATAAGATATTGTGAACTTGTAAATTGATACGAGTTACCCCTGGTTTTGTATGACTTGTATGCTTTGTATTCCATGGGTTTACTCACGCTGGTTTCCAGCCTGACCCGGATGTAACTTCGATGTAATGCTCGGGTCAAACCGAGTATTACAGATTTTCAAGTAAGGATGTTTTGGAGCTCAGTAGATGAGCTAGATGGCAGGAACGTATGGAGTGTTTCTATTGTGAGATATGTCCGTTTATCTGAGATATGTTGATTTGTACATGTCCAGTGTTTGTGTATGTGTGTAACTCTGATGTATTAAAATGTAATTGATAGATACAGTATTCTTTTGTAAACTGATATTATTTGATATTATATTTTGATCCGCTGCGAATGTGAGAACCTGTATTGTGTTTTTGTTTCTTCTTCTTCAATCTCTTCTTCTTCTTCTAACTATCTGAAATTTTCGGGATCGAAAATCTTGGGTCGTTACAATTGGTATCAGAGCTGAAGTTTAAGCGAAAACCTTGGCTCTGGTGGGTGTACTCATTAAGGATAGGGTAGAGTGTGTATATATATATACGAGAGCGTACTTGTTATTTTGATATAGTGGTTTTAAAGGTAAAGGTTATATAAGTTTATATATATAAGGCAATAATTGGTTGTTGGATATCGAAACTAAATAAAAATTTAAGTGGTATATATATATATACCCAAGTAGTAATTGAATAGAATGTACCATGCATATAAGAAGAATTAGAATTAAATTTGGTTTCAAACTAAAATAAAATAAAATGGTTATTGTATCAAATAATGGGATGTTTGTTTCCTAATTATGGTAAAGTAAAAAGAAATGTGTTAAGTAAGTAAATTTTTAGATAAGTATGACTTGTACATTGAAGTAGGGATTTAAATTGTGAAGTTAGAATCCTAAGATTTAAAAACATTTGAAATTTGTTTTCAAATTGTTAAAGGGAATGATAAATAATATTCTTCAGAATATTTCTGAAAATAATCTTATTTTGAAATAAGAAGTAGTTTGGATCTTTGTTTGGAATTAAAAACCAAAGATGTTAAAACATAAGGTATAACTTGGTAAGCAAATTAGTATAAGAGTAGAAATTGAATACTTCTAGTTAAGTCTAATTTATATGTTAGGAAGTCCCTCTAGAATTCAATCTTTGAGAGAGATGACTAAGATTGAAGAATGGGAGGTTAGACGCAAAGAGCAAAGAGCAGTTGCACGTAAGGATCGAGAAGAAGAAATTGAGAAATAGGTTAAGGAAAGGGCCGAGCCAGGACCTTATGATAATGTCACATGTTACAGATGTTTCAATAAGGGTCATTACGCAGCCAAGTGCAGTAAAACAAGGGAGGAATTGAAGGGTACATTCCATCGGTTTCGCTCTGAGATCTTGTGCTTTAAGTGTCATAAGAAAGGACATTTCCTAAATCATTACCCTGAAGTGAGGAAGGCGAAGCATAAACCAGTTGAATCGGTCAATGAGTCGACTATTTGCTATCATTGTAAGAAGACCGGACACATTTCTAGGAATTGTTCTGAGAGGCAGAAGAGGAGTAAAGCCGTGGAACGTACTGTTGGAGCAATGAAGGTTATCCGGATTGATGACAGGGTAGAAACATTTTGTGGTAAATGTTATAAGTGGGGACACCCTGTTGAGAAGTGTATGTTCGAACTTTTCCCTTTGGAAGGAAGTCCATAGAAAGGTTCTTATAAGAATATTAGGGCTCTGTTCTTTCCCAAACCTCTAGGTAATAGAAAGGCATCTAGATTTATGACTTTTATAAGACTCTTATTTTGGATAAATGTATGAAATGTATGAACTACTAGTATGTAGCCAATTAATGTATGGAATATTTTGTGGAAGTACAATCTAATATAAAATTTTCTTTATCTATTGAGAATTGGACTCAAAATTAAATTGTTTAAAGATTTGGATTATTGATTTAAAAATAAAGGTTAATCTGATTTAAGGGGTTAAATCAACATTTGGAAATTTAACTCGAATTTATATAATTCTAGATGAGTTAAAGATGAAATTTTGATTTCGTTAGTTCAAATTGAATTTAGTTTGAATTACTTAGAGTTGAAGATGGATAAGTATAAAATTCAAATGGAAAATTTGAATTGGATTAATTCAAAATATAATCGAAGATTTAATGAGTTCAAATTCAAGTGGGAATTGGAACTAATTCATAGAAATTGAAATGATTAGAAATTGAAGTGGGTTCAATTGATATTAGTCCAAATTGATTGGAATAATTTGAAATTGTAGTTAAAGTTGAATAGGTATAAAATCAAATGTAATTTGATTTGAATTGGGAAGGAAATCAAGATTGATTCAACTTGAATTGGGGTTAAATCAATTTCAATGGAAATTGAAGTTATTCAAATTGGAATTGGGTCAATTTAAATGGAAGGGGAAATTTAAATTTGAATTGGTGGGGAAGTGAACAGTTGTGACTCTGGACTATTTTCCATATAAATTGTTTTAATATAAACTTATTTTTCCAAGCTATTTAATATATACAATTTTTTTTAAAAAAGCCAATTTATTTTATACTTGTTTTTACAATTATTTTTTGAACTATTAACAATTTTTCAACTGTTTTACAAACTGATTACTATTTTTTAACTATTTTACAAATTAATAACTATTTTACACTTATTTTGCAAACTAATAAATATTTTTCAACTACTTATCTATTTTAAAAAAATTAAGCTATTTTCTAAATATAAACTGGTCGGAGTACAAACTGTTATTGATTAAAGACCCAACTGAGATAAGAAATGAAGTGATAATCCAAATGGGGATAAAGGTAAATGTGGGTAAGTGAATAAAATCAAAGTTAGGATGAATAGAAAGGAAATTGATTTAGTTAATAATCGACGAAAATAAATACGTAGGATATATGTATATTATTCTATTCGCATAGTGATTTGATCCACATTCGAGCACAGAATTTCAAGATAGTTATATCGATCTGAGTTGGGATTTTTCTCTCGATTTTCGACGGCGAACCTGAATATGGATTGTGGATTGGTTTTGGATATTCTCTATCATAGTTATGGCTATGCAAGGAAAATGACGGTTCTGATCAAGAAACCAAATCTGAGTCTGCACTAGGAAGTTGGGTGGACGATACTAGCTCGAAAGAGGAATTGTGTAATCGAGTGAGCGATCAGATTGATATAGCATACGGATGATATATGTACATCGTACGGGATTGAATGAAATCGATACTGGAAATTTGTGGATAGGAAATGTGAAATGGTTTTTAAATGAAAGGTGTATTTTGTGAAATATAAGATGAAATAAAGTAGAGATTTGATATTTCTATGGTAGAAATTTACTTTATATAAGTAAGTAATATGGTTAATAACTTTATAGATTAAACAAATTTGAATATTTGATTTGGAATAAACAAGGTTATATATCTTTGTTATATAAAATAAATCTCCCCTTGTTGAATCTATTGCCAGAAGAAAAGGGTTTTAATAGTAATTGAAGTATAAAAAGAGAATTTATACAAGTATGAATTGATTCAAGGATTTTCCAAGATTATCATATATATGTATATATAAGAAGGATTTTGTGGAAAAGATTTTAAGAGAAGGTTTTGGGAACCTTTGGATTTGGAAAGGCTTTGATTTTTGGGTAAAATCAATATTAGAATTTGGGAAAGCCTAATTTGAGAATTATCGATTTTGGGAATTGATTTTGTGTAAAGGGGCTTTATGTGAAATTCATACTAGGAATATGATTTGGAAGATACTATATACGTATAGTATAAAGTGTTTTGAAAATGGCTCTGGAGAAAAAGGCGATCTCTTGAAATGAACTTCTTAGGAGTGCCACCGGGTGTACTTCCTTGAACCCTAAGGGGGGGTTCTAAAGTCGATCCTACGAGGAGTCCGGACAAAACTAGTTCCTGAGGATTATGAGTAGTGTGTAGCGAAAGTCGAGGGCGCTGATGCCTACAGAGGCATTTGGGTTATGCTGTGACGACAGTGTAACTCGATGTCACTGCGGTCTATTGCAGACCATAGAGAAAGTCGTGTGTGCCGCTGAGAGCCAACAGTCTGCGTTTAATTTTATATCAGTAGACTGCGGCCTATGGTAACATAGCGAAAGTCGTGTGTGCCGTTGAGAGCCAACAGTCTGCGTTTGATTTTATACCGGTAGACTGCGACCTATGGTAGCATAGCGAAAGTCGTGTGTGCCGCTGAGAGCCAACAGTCTGCGTTTGATTTTACATTGGTAGTCTGCGACCTATGTGGGAGTGGAGAAGTTTCATTTTGACAGCGAAAATCGAGGGCGTCGATGCCTACAGTTACATGGACTTTTGCTGCGACGACAACGTAACCCTAGAATGTAACTGCAATCTATTGTGGGTTCTATGGCGTAATCGAGTGGTGCGAAGTGCCTACAGTTACATGGACTTTTGCTGCGATGGCAACTTAACCCAGGATGTAACTGTGACCATGGATGGGGGTGATGATTTCCAGAGCATTCTCACCAAAGATATTTCCTCGATTTCAAAATGTTTCTATATTTTCAATAAAATTATTTTCCAAGTATTTTCACTGGATGTTGGAAACGGGACTGCCAAGCACTTATAGATTTTCAGTCGTATGCCTGATCAACGTATGCCAGAATTTCTATGAGAACAAGAATGGACTTGTCGAAACATCGAGTTATAAAAGATTTTTTTAAAATTATTCTAGTAATTATATAGATTTTTAAAGTATTTTAAAAAAAATTATTGAAGAAAATTTATCTGATTTTAATAATCTGGCTTCGTTTCTTTTCGAGGACGAAAAGATTCAAAGGGAGGAGGAATGTGACGACCGGGATTTCTTGGACGTATGTTAATCGGGAAATTAACTGATTTTATTTTTGGAATATTAATATTTATTAATCAAATGAATGAATTTCTAATAATAAAAAAATAATATAAAACTCTACCTTTGAACACTAAATATGAGTATATATAAATATATATATGAATAGTGATGATACTTAAGCTTAAAATAAAAATAAAAATAAATATGTGATTAAGAAATAAAACTAAAAGAATATAATTGGTTACACGTTGTTGTATGAAACATGAAGTAAGTATAGGAGAGTTGTAAAAGTGTGAATGTTAATGTATATATAATTAAGCAATGTACAGATAAGCATGAAAAAAAATATAATACATAACGATATACATATATATAGGCATACATACAAACAAAGAATATACATACATCAACTCACATGAAAAAATAAGTAAATAAGAGAGGAGACAAGTATTTAATGCAAGCACACAAACCATATTATCAAGGTCAAAGAAGAGAAAAAAAATCTCTGATCAAATAACAAAAGACTGTAAAAAAAAGTACCTCAGCCCAGCTTCTTCTACACACCTCTATTCTATGTATATATACATATATCCATAACTACCTTGTTTCACACTTTACTGCATTCGAAGCTAGGCTAAACATAAAATATTTCTTTCATTTCTCAACTTAAAACAAACAAGACAACTCTGCTGGAGAAAGAAGACTTAGAGCAAAGCAGGCAGTGTTGTTTTCAAATATGTGAGTAAACATTTTAAAACAGCTTAATCTGGTTTTAACTAAGAGCATGTGATGTTATTGATTTGAATTAAAGTTCTTTAGCTTGAACTTATCTGAATTCATATATATGTGTTTGAGCAGGTGTGCATATATATGCATATATTGAACTCTGTTGATACTCAGTTTTGGGTTTTGCTATAAAAATTCAAAAATCTCCCAATCTAAACCCTATTAGATTTTGATATTTGAATGAAAGTGGTGTGTTATGGTATGATGAAAATTTTAAAAATAGTTTCATGGGTTCAAATTCAATAAATTATTTTTAAAATTTAAATAACAGTGTAAATTCATATTCATGATAAAAATCAATAATCTTATTTTCGAAATTTGATTGTATGGATGAAATCGTGGCAGAAAATCTTGATTTTTCGAGTAAATGTCGTGATTTTTAATTTTCTAAATCGTTGGAAAAAATCGAATTTAACATTTTGGGCATTTTGGACGATTGCCGTTGATCGGCGGTGAAAGGAAGATCGAAATTTGGGTTGAAGGTGGCCTAGGGGATGTCGATCGTAGAAAAAATTCAGGTGGAATTTATCATAGGCAGTGGTGGCCTGAGAAGGGCGATGTAGGGTTTTGTGTGATGATTTTGTGAAGATGGTTGTCGGGGTGATGTGACGACCCAAATTTTTAACATTTGTTAATTGGGCAAATAACTTGTTTAAATCATTGACACGTTAATTTTATTAGTCAACCTGAACAAAAATAAATCGAATTGAAAACCACAACAAATATTGGATTAACTTATATGTATATAGGTTATATGAATAGCGATGGTGGAAAATGTGAATATATATATATATATATATATATATATATATTTGTGGATAAATATTAATATGTAGGAATATGAATATTCATGGTGATAACAAATGCAAGTGTAAATATACGCATACAAAAAAATGAATATATATTCATACATCAATTCACCTAAATACTTGTAGACGTATAGGGAAGCATCATGATGAAGAACTCTCAGTCAAGCCACAAAAATAGCAAATCAGCACAAGGTAAAGTCATTTCACAATATTTACAAATCATTTCAGCCTTAAAAAAAAAATCTAAGCTGACCAAAGAAGGAAAAATCTATGACAAAAGAAAGTTTTGTTCCAATTAAGCCTACCCCTGTACAAAACTGTTTTATGTATATGTGCATATCCTCTTTTCCAGTTCGTTCATAACTCAGCAAGTCAGAGAAAGAAAAAAAAAAGCATCGTCATCTTTTAAACTCAAATACACCTCAACTAACTAAACAAGAGTATTTAAAGGAAAATCAAGCAGCAACTTCCAGTATTGGCTTTCTGTTCAAACTTTATACAGGTGAGTATTACAACCTGGTTTCCTCTATTTATTTTTGAAATACCTGTGAGTATACCTTTTTATTTAAAAAAGTTTTTATAATCTGATCTGATGAATGATTCACATGGTAATTGTTGAAGTAGCATTATGAATGATATGAACTCATTTGGGTATGTATGGATATAAGATGAGTATGATTGCTCTGCTACTTAGAGGTTTCATAGTCAAATAAAAATTTGAATCTCCCTCTGTAATCAATTTTAGGTTAGGATATATAAACGAAAAATGACAATTACCATATGATACGAATTTTAAAAAATAATAACTGAAAATTCTATTTAGCAATTTGCTCAAAATTTATAAATGACGGATGGTGCTTAATATATGTAAAAATCCAACCAAGCTAATTCCAGTTTCTAACAATATAATATGAACCGTAGTGTAAAATCATGAATTTTAAAACGAATTTGGTAATTTTTCATTTAGTATTGGCTGAGAAATTGGGTTCTTCTCGAATTTGGGATTTTTGTCTACTGTTGTTGATCGACGATGTTTGGAGGCTCGAGGTTGGGCTTGAAGGTGGTGGGAAGTTGGTGGTCACTGAAAAAATAGTGTTGGATTTTTATATGGGCCGTGGTGGCCGGAGAGGTAAAGAGTAGGGTTTTTTGTTCCTGTTTGTGTCGTCGAGTTTCAGAAGGGTTTCACGATGTCGTGACGTGGTCGGAGGCGATCGCAAGGCATGTCGTAAAAGCTGAAGGTCGAGTGTGAGCTACGGTGAGGATGGCGAAGATTCTTGATGATGGGATCATCGGTGTTTGTGGATTTTCGATAAAGGTGAAGTTTCCAAATTTCGACCTGGAGGCTTATTTTTATTTTTGATTCGATTTTTCGTTTATGAGTGGTTGAAGGAGTTATCGAGTTCAACGTTGACTTGCTCAAGGTCTGAACGATGATCGGAGAGAGGCTGGGTTGGCAAGCACGTGCACGATGACATTTGCGTGCATTTGGAATCGAAGGTTTAGGGAAGAAGGCCTGACCTGGAGCATTTTCGTGTATTTCTTTGTATTCAGCTCGAAGATGCAATAGTGGTTGCTTGTTTTTATTCGCTGCAGATGTGCGCGAGTACTGTCTCGAGTATAACTTGAAAATTTGGTTTTTGGGCTCGGAAATAATTTATTTCCAGCATTTTATCTCGTTCAGGTCTTAAATGATTTTCAAATTTTAAAAAGTAAACTTAAATTTTATGCAAAGCTTTAACTTGTTTTAAAGGAAGTATGAAATGTTAAGGTTAGAAAATAGTGTTTAAACGAATTTAAACTTTAAAGGTATGGATTTTTATAGTTTTAAATCTTGTTTCAAAGATAGTTTTGATTTATATAAATATTTCATTAGTAATTAGTTTTTAAATGTTTTCAACTTAAATATTATTGTTGAAATTGAATTGTGAATAAGGTAAAAAGTATTTAACTTTAATAAGCTAAAAGAATGATGGTTTTAAATAAATCAAATTCAAGTTTTAAATTTAATCTATTTAAAATGGAAGTTAAGAGCTAATGTAATAAATGATTTTTTTAACTTAATCATGTTTTATCAACCAAAGAAATTAAATTATAATTACTTAATTAACTAAGTTGTTTAATTTGGAAAATTAAATAAAGATAAATTAATTTGTGTAATTAATTAAGTGTAATTAATTACTTAATTAATATTTAATTAATCAAGGTTAATCAACTAAGGAATAACTAAGTAATAAGTAATTAAGGGGTTAATCACTTAACGTTAAGAAGATTATTAAGTTAATTACTTAATGAAGTGATTAAAGTAATTAATTGCTTGGTGTAATTAATTAAGTTATTGTGGTTAATTTTAATTAATTAAAAGTAATCATTTGATGTTGGGTTAAGTATAATTACTTGAGGAAATTAATGAGGAGTAACTACTTAGTGAAGTAATTAATGGATAATTACTGGATCTAATTAATTAAGAGAAAATTACTTGATGGGAAGTAATTAAAGGATAATTACTTGGTGGAAGAAATTATGTGGTAATTACTCGGTGTAATTAAAAGATTAATTAATATAATTAATCGAGAAGTTGATTTATTTGATGGAGTAATTAAGGAAAGTTAATTTTTGATTTAGGTTAATCAAAGTTGACTAATGAATGTAATAAAGGGTTAATTATTAAATAAAATTTAAAAATAATTAACTAATGAAAGTAATTAGAAGATCGTTAATTAATGTAATTAATGGAAGAGATAAATCTTGCTTATGAATGATTGAATGATGATAAGTGCTTTGGATTGTTTGATATCTCTGATTTGAATGGCTTTGTGATATGATATGTTGAATGGACAGTGATTATGAGATTATCTATCAATTATGAATCGCTGTGTAAAAGTGTTATCCGGTAATTATAGTTGAATAGTATTTAATTGAATAACTGGGGTTTAGATGACTTTGGATTCGAAGAGACCGGAGTCGGGTATTAGTAAGTACCCGAAACCACTTTGATTCTTTATAGATTGATTTGTGAAATCAATAGGCTGGGATGGAATGATTTAAGTGAATTAGACTATTTAATCTAAGTTTGGTACTTAGAAATTGATGTGTGAAATGTGTTGTCTATAGCAATTTGTGAATTTGTAAAATTAATATAAGTTACCCCGGGTTTATATAAGTTGTATGCATTTATATTCCATGTTAGATGGGTTTACTCACGCCGGTTTCCAGCCTGACCCTGGTGTTACTTTGATGTAATGCTCGGGTCAGACCGAGTATTACAGATTTTCAGGTAAGAACGTTCTAGAGCTCAGGAGGCAAGCTGGGTGACAAGAACGTATGGAGTGTTTCCGCTGTATTATATTACTGTATATCTATGACATGATGATAGTGTATATCCAATGTCTATATATGTGTGTAACACTGATGTATTAAAATGTAATTGACAGATATAGTATTCTTTTGTAAACGATTATTATTTGATATTATATTTTGATCTGCTGCGAATGTGAGATGTTGTTGTTTCTGTTCTTCTTCTTCTATCTCTTTCTTCTTTTTCATAACTATCTGGAATTTTTGGGTTTGAAAATTCCGGATCATTACAGTTGGTATCAGAGCTGAAATGTTAAGTGAGAATCTTGGCTCTGTTGGGATTACTCATTAAGGATAGGGTCAATGGTACCCTGGAATGAGTTGAGTGTGTGTGTGTGTGTGTATGAAAGCGTACTTGTTATTTACTTATATAAAGGTTTTTAATGATTTTATATATAATGCAATATGTCTTTCTAATAAATATTAAGGTAATTGGTTGTTAAATTATTGGAATAAAATAAAAAAAGTAATAGAAGTACAACCAAATTGAAATTAAATAAAGATAAGTTTGAAATTGATTCAAACCGAAATTAAATCTTAAATTTGGAAAGTGTTTCAAAATAAAATAATAATGATTTGGTTTGGTTTCCAGATATGATAATTTTGGTTATTATCATAAATGATTGTTGAGTTTATGATAAAATGGTAGAAATGTGTAAGCAAAATGAAATGTTTTAAGGAAGTAAAACATTTAGCTGAGTATGACTTATAAATTGAAGTTGGTTTTAAATTGCGAAGTTTTAAATCTGGGTCCGGAATTTGAAAATGGTTTCAAAGTGATAAGGAAATAATAAATAATATTACTTAATGTATTTTGAAAATTTAAAGAAATTTGTTTTGAATTAAAACCCAAAGGTGGTTTAAGATTTAAGTATAACTGGGTATGTAAAGGAAATTAATATGAATACGTGGATATACATAATATCAAAGATGGTTTGAAATAAACATTGAGTTTTAAATTTAGAATGAGATGTGATACCCAAGGTGATAGGTTTTGAACTTATAAGATCATTAATGTGAAGTTTAAAACTTGAAATGGGAATTCAAATTTGGTAAGGTTGGCTGGATTAAGCAAATGGGATTTAACTTGGAAAGTTAAATGGTTGATTTGAATGGAGAGTTTGTGTGATCCCAAAATGGGTTTGAGATCTGGAAATTGAAAATGGATGGATGTTTTAAAATAAATTGGACGATATCATCCTATTGTTATTAAAAATCTTTAAATTGTGAATTGGTTTTGTTTAAATGAATGAGAAATGTAGTGTGGTAATATATCCATTGTTGAGATAAAAGGAAAATTAAACTTGATAAGGATTTCTATGGTAGAAAGGGGATATGGTTAATAATTTTATAAAGAATAATTGAATTTGTAAATTAAAATTTGTTTAAGAACTGATTTCAAAACTGGAAGACAAAATCCAGTAATAATTAAAATTTTAAAATAGAATTGTTTTTAAACTCTTATTTGAACTTGGAAAAGGTTAAGTAAAGATAATTTACAATGGAATTTGAAAATTGGACTCAGAATTAAATTGTTTAAAGATTTGGATTGTTGATTAAATATATATATATATATATATATAAAGGTTAAATTAACATTCGGAAATTTAACTCGAATTTATATAATCCGAGATGGTTTAAAGTTGAAATTTGAATTGAGTTGGTTCAAATTCAAATGGGAATTCGGATTTATTCAAACAGGAGTTGAAATGATTTGAAATTGAAATGGATTCAATTTGAAATTCGTCTAAATTAATTTGAATAATTTGGGATTTGTAGTTAAAATGAATATGTTTAAATCAAATGGAATTTGATTTGAATTTGGAAAGAAATTGAGAATTAATTCAACCTGGATTGGAGACAAATCAATTTCAAGGGAAATTGAAGTTATTCAAAATTGGAATTGAGTCAATTTAAGTGGAAATGGAAATTTAAATTGAATTGATGGGGAAGTGAACAGTTTTGACTCTGGTCTATTTTCAATATAAATTGTTTTAATATAAACTTATTATTCCAAGCAATTTAATATATACAACCTTTCTTTTTAAAAGACAAATTATTTTATATTTATTTTACAATTATTTTTGGAGCTATTTAACCATTTTTCAACTGTTTTATAAACTAATTTTTATTTTTCATCTATTTTACAAATTAATTACTATTTTACAACTACTTTGCAGTTATCAAAAATTTCTGAAACTATTTAACTATTTCTCAGCTATTTTATAATTAGTTAACTATTTTACAGCTATTTTGCAAACTAATAATTATTTGTCAACTACTATCTATTTTTAAAATTTTCAATATATTTTCTAAATATAAACTGGTCGGAGTTCAAACTGTTATTGATTAACTGAGATAAGAATTGAAGTGATAATCCAATGGAATTGAAGCAATTGTGATTATGTGGATAGAAATTAAAGGAAATGTGAATAGAAAGAGAAATTGATTTAGTTGATAATCAATGAAGATAATTACGTAGGATGTACATATATTATACTATTCGCATAGTGATTTGATCCAGATTAGAGCACAGAATTTCGAGATAGTTATATCGATCCAAGCTGGGATTTTTCATTCGATTTTCAACGGCGAACCTGGATATGGATTGTTGATTGATTCCGGATATTCTCTATCATAGTTATGGCTATGCAAGGAGAATGACGGTTTCTGATCAAGAAACCAGATCTAAGTCCGCACTAGGTAGTCGGGTGGACGATACTAGTTTGGAAGTGAAATTGTGTGATCGAGTGAGCGATCAGATTGGTATAGCATACGGATGATAAGTGTACAGCGTACAGATTTGAATGAAATTGATATTGGAAAGAGTAATCAAATTTGAATATTTGATTTTGAATAAACAAAGTTATATATCTTTGTTATATAAGATATATCTCCCCTTGTTGAATCTATTGCCAGAAGGAAAGGATTTTGAAAGTGTTTGAAGTATAAAAGGAGTTTTATACAAGTTTAAAATGATCCAAAGATTTTTTTAACAAGGATTTTATATATATCTATATATATAAAGGATCTTATGAGGATTTTGAGAAAAGGTTTTGGGAACCTTTGGATTTGGAAAGGCTTTTGATTTTTGGGTAAAATCAATATTGGAATTTAGAAAGCTTAGTTTGAGAATTATCAATTTTGGGATAATTAATTTTGTGTAAATGAGCTTTGTATGAGATCATACTAGGTGTATGATTTGAAAGATACTATATATGTATAGTATAAAGTGTTTTGATGATGGCTCTGAGGAAAAAGGTGCTCCCTTGAAATGAACTTCTCAGGAGTGCCACCAGGTGGTGCTGCTTTGAGCCCCAAGGAGGGGTTCTAAAGTTGATCCTGTGAGGAGTCCGGAAAAAACTAGTTCTTGAGGATTATGAGTAGTGTGTACCATAGCGAAAGTCGTGTGTGACTTTGAGAGCCAACGGTCTACGTTTGATTTTATATCGGTAGACTGCGACCTATGGTAACATAGCGAAAGTCGTGTGTGACGGTGAGAGCCAACGGTCTACGTTTGATTTTATATCGGTAGGCTGCGACCTATGGTAACATAGTGAAAGTCGTGTGTGCTGCTGAGAGCTAACAGTCTGCTTTTGATTTTACATAGATAGACTGCGACCTATGTAGGAGTGGAGAAGTTTCATTTTTGACAGCGAAAATCGAGGGGCGTTGATGCCTACAGTTACATGGACTTTTGCTGCGATGGCAACGAAACCCTGGAATGTAACCGCGATCTGTTGTGGGTTCCATGGCGTAATCGAGGGGCGCGGAGTGCCTACAGTTACATGGACTTTTGCTGCGATGGCAACGTTACTCAGGATGTAACTGCGACCATGGATGGGAGTGATGATTTCCATAGCATTCTCACCAAAGATATTTCCTCGATTTCAAAACTCTTTTCTATATTTTCAGTAAAAAAAATTATTTTTCAAAATATTTCACTGGATGTTGGAAACATGTCTGCCAAGCACTTATAGATTTTCAGTCGTACGCCTGATCAACGTATGACCGAATTTCTGTGAGAACAAGGATGGACTCGTCGAAACATCAAGTTATAAAAGTATTTGTATAAAAATTCTTTTAGTAATATTATCTAGTTTTTTTAAGTAGTTTAAAAAATGATCAAAGAAAATTTATCTGATTTTAAACATTTTAATAATTCTGGCTTCGTTCCTTTTCGAGGACGAAAAGATTCAAAGGGGGGAGGAATGTGACAACCCAAATTTTTAACATTTGTTAATTGGGCAATTAACTTGTTTAAATCATTGACACGTTAATTTTATTAGTCAACCTGAACAAAAATAAATCGAATTGAAAACCATAACAAATATTGGATTAACTTATATGTATATATGTTATATGAATAGCGATGGTGGAAAATGTGAATATATATATTTATGGATAAATATTAATATGTATGAATATGAATATTCATGGTGATAACAAAAGTGTAAATATATGCATACAAACAAATGAATATATATTCATACATCAATTCACTTAAATACTTGTAGACGTATAGGGAAGCATCATGATGAAGAACTCTAAGTCAAGCCACAAAAATAGAAAATCAGCATAAGATAAAGTCATTTCACAATATTTACAAATCATTTCAGCCTCAAGAAAAAAAATCTAAGATGACCAAAGAAGGAAAAATCTCTAACAAAAGAAAGTTTTGTTCCAGTTAAGCCTACCCATGTACAAAACTGTTTTATGTATATATGCATATCTTCTTTTCCAGTTCGTTCATAACTCAGCAAGTCAGAGAAAGAAAAAAAAGCATCATCATCTTATAAACTCAAATACATCTCAACTAAATAAACAAGGGTATTTAAAGAAAAATCAAACAGCAACTTCCAGTATTGGTTTTCTATTCAAATTTTATACAGGTGAGTATTACAAACCAGTTTCCTCTATTTATTTTTGAAATACCTGTGAGTAAACCTTTTTATTAAAAAAAAGTTTTTATAATCTGATCTGATGAATGATTCACATGGTAATTGTTGAAGTAATGTTATGAATGATATGAACTCATTTGTGTATGTATGGGTTTAAGATGAGTATGACTGTTCTGCTATTTACAGGTTTCATGTTCAAATAAAAATTTGAATCACCCCTGTAATCAATTTTAAGTTAGGATATATAAACGCAAAATGACAATTACCATATGATACGAATTTTAAAAATAATAACTAAAAAATTTATTTAGCAATTTGCTCAAAGTTTATAAATGACAGATAGGTGCTTAATATATGTAAAAGTCCAACCAAGCTAATTCCAGTTTCTAACAATATAATATGAACCGTAGTGTAAAATCATGAATTTTAAAACGAATTTGGTAATTTTTCATTTAGTATTGGCTGAGAATTTGGGTTCTTCTCGAATTTGGGATTTTTGTCTACTGCTGTTGATCGGCGATGTTTGGAGGCTCGAGGTTGGGCTTGAAGGTGGTTGGGAAGTCGGTGGTCACTGGAAAAATAGTGTTGGATTTTTATATGGGCGGTGGTGGCCGGAGAGGCAAAGAGTAGGGTTTTTGTTCCTGTTTGTTGTGAGAAATGCAGATTACGGATCTTAAGGCTAAGATTAACACTAGAGGTGGGTGAATATTGTTAATAAAGAATTACTAAATCTTTTTTATTTATGTTAATTTAGACACAAAAGTATGCAATATACAGACACAAATATGATCACAGAAACAACCATAGATGTAGAAATAAAATAAAAGCAGTAAAGGAAAGAACACACCGGATTTAATACTGGTTCGGAGTTACCCTACATCCAGTCCCACAACATAAGTACGGATTTCCTTTCGAAAGCAATTGTACAATTACACCCTCGGTTTCAAGGCTACGAAGTACACCCTCCAGAATTTCGATCCTCTGGGCAGAGATACTTGATTTCCGGGCCACAAGTTTACCCAAGTTTACCCAAAGGATTTTTTGGTGTTTTTGATTTTCTTTGAAAATAACCTTTATCTTATATAAAAACCATTTTAAACTTTATAAATATACTTGACTATAGTTAAAATTCTTAAGTAAATATAAAGAATAATATATATATATATATATATATATTAACTATAATTTTATATTTAAATCTAAGTAAAAATATTTAAAAGTTAAATATATTATTTCAAAAGATAGTTTAAAATCAGGAGTAATTTGACTTTGAAAATAAAGATGTTTTTGAGGCTAAAATTATTTAAAATCAGGATCGAGGGTTTTGAATCTTTTAAAAGGAAAGTTTTGAAAACATTTTGAAAACAGGATATAATTTTGAAAAATCATTTGAATAAAAGTTAGCGGATACAAAACAATGTTCCACTGGATTTTTCGTAGGTTCCATCCTACTTAGGGTTCCATCCCTTTAACGGGCTCGAAGTGGATTCCATTCCACGAATAAATTGGATTTTATGATGCCAGTGCTTTTTTACGAGTTTTAACAAAAATTCCTAATAGTAATAAAAAGTACTTATCCTTGAAATCTTGAACTCTTGATAATCTTGATACTCATGAGTCTTCTATCTTGATATTTTATCTTGATATCTTGAATCTCTATACTGTATAGTCTTCATTCTTAGTACCTGCATAGTTAAATCCTGCATAGACATATATATCTAAACTTATAATGTTAGTATTTATATTTTATAATCTATTCTAAGGTTATTGTCATCAAAACCATCATCTCATGGACTAACAATCTCCCCCTTTTGATGATGACAACCTTTATTTATAAAATATTATTTCTATTCTAATAACTCCCCCTAAAACTAACAACTTCCCCTTAATCTATACCTAACTATCCTATTTTATATTTCTCCCCCTTTGTCATCAACAAAAACTTACTCCCCCTCATTCTTGGACTTCAGTACCTGCATTGATAAACTATACAACGGAATATATAGAGTAGGAAATAATTATACTTCTAAGCATGATAACTAATTCAAAGATAATAAACATTTCAATGTGTATATATATATATATATATGTTCTACACACCAATCTTCAAATCAATAAGAAATCAATCCACACAAAGTATCAATTCAAACCAAATCAATTCAAACAAATCAAACAAAGTAAATAAAAAACCAAACGTTACGTGGAACTTCCACCCATCCTTCTTCTCCAAAGATTGGGTCTGCCTTAATAGCATCCCAATTATCATTGTCATTGGTGAGAGAGACAGGAGGATGTGCTTCGTTATTATCCTTGTGCAGAGAGGAGATCATCCATCGTATCGCATCGAAGTGCCTTTCTTGTTCCTTTATCATCTGCATTTGACTTAATTCTAAATGACGCTGGTTTCGTAGAATAAATGAGAGAATATTCTTAAATGAATTAAGAGTTTCTTCAAGATTTTAGGATAACTTGTGAATAGGATTAGCCATAGTTGAATTTGTGAAAGAAATGGAGGATATAGATGATAAGAAATAAATTTCAGTAAAGAATTCTGGAAGAAATAGGTATACATAGATGTAGAAATTCGTTTGAATTGAATAGACATGTGGTAGTTATTCAAATTCAAAATCAATTACCATTTCTGACCAGTACATGTCGACATGGTCACATAGGGGATGTCGACATGGGTTAGTGAAATGTTATGACTAATTTGATTTTGTGAATAATTGTGTGTATATATATAATATACTAACATTTATTCTAGAGATAAGATAAGGTAGATAACAGAAAGGAAATTTCATTTCATTGCATACTATGATAATACAATGATTAAGCACACAACAAACTACATGAACATTCAAAATAAAGCAAACTAAAACAAATACAACAAGATACGAAAAGATAAAACTAGTTAGAGGATGAAGATGATGAAGATAGTCCAAGTTTCTTGTTGACTTTGGAAAAGAACTTGTTCATCTTCGAAGAAATGTTATCCAACTTTTTACTAACGAATCGTTTTAGAATCCGTTGATTCTCCACAATTATTTTTTGGTTTTTGAGAAGGGTTTTGTTGGATGGATTGGAAGGATATTCAATGCTTTCCAAAGACTTTTCACCTTCTTCTTCTTCAATTTCCATTTCATCTCCTTCTTCTTCTTCAACTTCTTCTTCTTCTATTTCCTCATGAGCCAAATGCTCTTCCTTTTCGGTAAGCGTCTCACAAGGTTGAAAAACCAATGGAATTTTCATAAGCGAAATGTTGGAATGATTGAAAACTTTTCTAGAAATAAATTTTTCGCTTTTGAAATCCACTCCAAAATAGTTAAAAATCCGAGTGAGATAAATTCCATGGTATAAAGTATTCTTACCCATTTCAAGATTTTTAGGACGAAGTTCATCCAAAATAACTTGCACCCAATTTATGTCATAGTTTCCGAAAATAGCAAAAAGAGCTTTGCAAACTTTTGAAGTAGGATTGTTAAAATTTCTCGATCTTGGGGTCAAAGTCTATTACAAAAGAAGATTAACAATTCTTGCTTTTGGTCGAAAATTTCTATTTTTAAAATCAAAGTCATCATCTTTTTCGAAAATGTGTTGAAATGTCTCACGATCATGTTCATCGATTTTAAAGTTAGAAAGATCCATTCCCGAACTCTTGCAATTGAGAATGGTACCAAAAAGATCACAATTCAAAACAATTTGAGTGCTTTTGACCCTGCTCCAAATTTCATCTTCATTTCCAACATAAAATCCGCGATTTAAATTTGCATAGAAAATTTTGACAACATTAGGATAGCAAACAAAATCATTTTGAGAAGCATCAATACGACTAAGAACACCATTGTTTGCAAAAAGGGAATCAATTTCATAAGAAGAAAAATCTTGAAAAATAGCAAATTTTCCAGGATGGACTTTGGCATAGTTAGCATAATTGATGTATGATTTAATGGCCTCTGGATCATTGAATAATTGCGCTTTGATTTTTCTAGAAATTCTCATAGTTGATGGGTTGCTTGAAGAAGCCATTAGAGTAGAGAGTAGAGAGCTTGAAGTTATGAAGTGAGAGTTTGAATTTGAAAATGAAAGTGAAAAGATACGATAAAAGATAGTGAATAAATAGATTCTTAAAGGACATATTCTCTGGTCAAAAGGTATCTTTTCAGAGAATTGAATGAAGTGAAAAGGTGGAGGGAAATTCAAACATTTGAATTCAAATTTTGAAATTCAAGTTCAGGTAGCCATGTCGACGTCATGGTAGGGACCACGTCGACACGTGCTTTTGAATTTTCATGAATTGATTTTTCCTAAGATCTCTAATATATATATTATTATTATTAATGTCTATTATATATTTCTGAAATATTATTATACTTATAATATATTTCAGAAAGTATTAAAAATAATAAAAATAATAATTAAAAAATAAAAAATAGAAAAAAAATTAAATTCAGACAACACACCAATTCAAAATCAATCAATCAAACAATCAAATAAGTAATCTTAAGCAAGCAATTTCAACTAATTGTATTGTAAACGTGTACCTTTTTCTGAGTCCGTTTCTCTGAATTCGTCGGAGTCATGAACAGCTGTGTAACACAAATTCGAATTATCCGTCTTCTGATCATCATCACTTGAGGACGAGTCTGAGTCATCTAGAGTAGCAGTAAATGCACGCTTTCGTTTCTTTGTTGGTTCATTGTTCATAGGAGGATTCTACCTTTTTGGATACGGACAGTCTCTTTTGAAGTGGCCTGGTTTATCACAGTTGTAACACTTGTCATTATTTGGCACTATATTCTGATTTCCAGAATTCTTATAGTTGTTTCTCTTGAGATTATTCATCTTTCTGTATTTCAGGAATATCCTAAAATTTCTGGTCATAAAATCTATCTCTTCATCATTATCGTTGTTTGAGTCTGATCCATCACTTAATGCATTGAATGCCATTGATTTCTTTTCAGATGTTTTACTTTCTCTTCTCCCGATCATTTGAACTTCATACGACAATAGATTTTCAATTAATTCTTCTATCTTCAAAATACTGATGTAATTTTCCTCTTCGATCGCAAATGTCTTTTGATCTCATTCTGGAGTTAGAGAATTTAAAATTTTTCTAACTTGATCTTCTTCAGAAAATTCCTTTCCCAAAGATATTAGAGAATGCACAATATTCTGAAATCTACTATACATATCTGAAATAGACTCATTAGCATTCATTTTAAATAATTGAAACTGATTTGTGAGCATGGAAATTTTGGTCAATTTAACTTTGCTTGTTCCTTCGTGAGTAACTTGCAAAGGTTTCCAGATTTCATATGCAGACTTACAAACTGACACTCTATTGAATTCATTTCTATCTAGTGAAGAAAACAGAATATTCATTGACTTAGAATTATTTTGTGCAACAGTCTTTTGCTCAAAAGTCCACTGCGCAAAATCAATTGTGGGTTCAGAATATTCAGTTTGTGTGATATTCCATATATTTTCATCCTACATGCCCAATATGCATAGTTACTGCCATTAAAAAGTGGTGATCTGACAGTAGACTGACCCTCTACAAATGAACTAGTGACAGTGATACTAGTGTTAATAACAGTACCAGTGTTGGTAGCCATTTTGAAAACTTTTCAAAACTCAGATTATGAAACTTTGAAAACCTTGCTCTGATACCAATTGTGAGAAATGCGGATTACGGATCTTAAGGCTAAGATTAACACTAGAGGGGGGTGAATAGTGTTAATAAAGAATTACTAAATCTTTTTAATTTATGTTAATTTAGACACAAAAGTATGCAATATACAGACACGGATATGATCACAGAAACAATCACAGATGCAGAAATAAAATAAAAGCAGTGAAGGAAATAATACACCGGATTTTATACTAGTTCGGAATTACCCTACATCCAGTCCCGCAACACAAGTACAGATTTTCTTTCAAAAGCAATTATACAATTACACCCTCGGTTTCAAGGCTACGAGGTATACCCTCCAGAATTTCGATCCTCTGGGCAGAGATACTTGATTTCCGGGCCACAAGTTTACCCAATTGATTTACCAAGGCTACAATCACACCTTTTCCCTTTTGATTGATTTCCAAGGCTACAATCACACATTTTCTCGCTTAATAGATTACAAAGAAGTCTATAACTCTAAATAGCACAGAGAATCTTGTAGAGATAGCGATAGAGAATCAAAGTAGAAGTAATCGAGTATGATTCAATGTTGATTTAGCAGAGTAATGATAAGGATAAGTATTAAGAAATGAGGAGGAAGAAGAGGAGTGAAAATCAGAAAATTACGATTGAAAATTCATTGAAACTGACCTTTATTTATAGAAGAACAACAGCCATGACCACTCATGAAGAGTTATGGCGAATAGACACTTCTTTTGAAATTTGAATTTTTGAATCAAAATATCACCATGTCGACATGGTCATGCTAGGCATGTCAGCATCCCAAAGGATTTTTTGGTGTTTTTGATTTTCTTTGAAAATAACCTTTATCTTATATAAAATCCATTTTAAACTTTATAAATATACTTGACTATAGTTAAAATTCTTAAGTAAATATAAAGAATAATATATATATATATATATATATATATATATATATATATATATATATTTTAACTATAATTTTATATTTAAATCTAAGTATAAATAATTAAAAGTTAAATATATTATTTCAAAAGATAGTTTAAAATCAGGAGTAATTTGACTTTGAAAACAAAGATGTTTTTGAGGCTAAAATTATTTAAAATCAGGATCGAGGGTTTTGAATCTTTTAAAAGGAAAGTTTTGAAAACATTTTGAAAACAGGATATAATTTTGAAAAATCATTTTGAATAAAAGTTAGCGGATACAAAACAATGTTCCACTGGATTTTTCGTAGGTTCCATCCTACTTAGGGTTCCATCCCTTTAACGGGCTCGAAGTGGATTCCATTCCACGAATAAATTGGATTTTAAGATGCCAGTGCTTTTCTACGAGTTGTAACAAAAATTCCTAATAATAATAAAAGATACTTATCCTTGAAATTTTGAACTCTTGATAATCTTTATACACATGAGTCTTCTATATTGATATTTTATCTTGATATTTTGAATCTCTATACTGTACAGTCTTCATTCTTAGTACCTGCATGGTTAAATCCTGCATATACATATATATCTAAACTTATAATGTTAATATTTATGTTTTATAATCTATTCTAAGGTTGTTGTCATCAAAACCATCATCTCATGGACTAACATCTGTGTCGTCGAGTTTCAGAAGGGTTTCACGATGTCGTGACGTGGTCGGAGGCGATCACGAGGCATGCCGTAGAAGCTGGAGGTCGAGTGTGAGCTACAGTGAGGATGGCGAAGATTCTTGATGATGGGATCGTCGGTGTTTGTGGATTTTCGATGATGGTGAAGTTTCAAATTTCGACCTGGAAGCTTATTTTTTATTTTCGATTCAATTTTTGTTTCCGAGTGGTTGAAGGAGTTATCGAGTTCAACGTTGACTTGCCGAAGGTCTGAACGATGATCAGAGAGAGGCTGGGTTGTCGTGCATGTGCACGGTGACATTTGCGTGCATTTGGAATCGAAGGTTTGGGGAAGAAGGCCCGACCCGGAGCATTTTTGTGTATTTCTTCGTGTTCAACTCGAATTTTTGTTCACTGCAGATGTGCGCGAGTACTGTCTCGAGTATGACTCGAGAATTTGGGTTTTGGGCTCGGAAATAATTTATTTCCAGCATTTTATCTCGTTCAGGTCATAAACTTAAATGATTTTCAAATTTTAAAAAGTAAACTTAAATTTTATGCAAAGCTTTAACTTGTTTTAAAGGAAGTAGGAAATGTTAAAGTTAGAAAATAATGTTTAAACAAATTTAAACTTTAAAGGTATAGATTTTTATAGTTTTAAATCTTTTTTTAAAGATAGTTTTGATTTATATAAATATTTCATTAGCAATTAGTTTTTAAATGTTTTCAACTTAAATATAATTGTTGAAATTGAATTGTGAATAAGGTAAAAAGTATTTAACTTTAATAAGCTAAAAGAATGATGATTTTAAATAAATCAAATTCAAGTTTTAAATTTAGTCTATTTAAAATGAAAGTTAAGAGCTAATGTAATAAATGATTTATTTTAACTTAATCATGTTTTATCAACCAAAGAAATTAAAGTATAACTACCTAATTAACTAAGATGTTTAATTTGGAAAATTAAATAAAGATAAATTAATTTTTGTAATTAATTAAGTGTAATTAATGACTTAATTAATATTTAATTAATCAAGGTTAATCAACTAAGGAATAATTAAGTAATAAGTAATTAAGGGGTTAATCACTTAATGTTAAGAAGATTATTAAGTTAATTACTTAATGAAGTAATTAAAGTAATTAATTGCATGGTGTAATTAATTAAGTTAAAGTGTTTAATTTTAATTAATTAAGTTTAATTAATTAAAAGTAACAACTTGATGTTGGGTTAAGTATAATTACTTAAGGCAATTAATGAGGAGTAATTACTTAGTGAAGTAATTAATGGATAATTACTGGATGTAATTAATTAAGAGGAAATTACTTGATGGGAAGTAATTAAAGGATAAATACTTGGTGGAAGAAATTAAGTGCTAATTACTCGGTGTAATTAAAAGATTAATTAATATAATTAATTAAGAAGTTGAGTTAATTGATGGAGTAATTAAGGAAAGTTAATTTCTGATTGAGGTTAATCAAAGTTGACTAATGAATGTAATAAAGGGTTAATTATTAAATGAAATTTAAAAATAATTAACTAATGAAAGTAATTATAAGATCGTTAAGTAATGTAATTAATGGAAGAGATAAATCTTGCTTATGAATGATTGAATGATGATAAGTGCTTTGGATTGGTTGATATCTCTGATTTGAATGGCTTTGTGATATGATATGTTGAATGGACAGTGATTATGAGATTATCTATCAATTATGAATTGCCGTGCAAAAGTGTTATCCGGTAATTAAAGTTGAATAGTATTTGATTAAATAACTTAGGTTTAGATGACATTGGATTCGAAGAGACCGGAGTCGGGTATTAGTAAATACCCGAAACCACTTTGATTCTTTATAGATTGATTTGTGAAATCAATAGGCTGGGATGGAATGATTTAAGTGAATTGGACTATTTAATCTAAGTTTGGTACTTAGAAATTGATGTGTGAAATATGTTGTCTATAGAAAATTGTGCATTTATAAAATTAATATAAGTTACCCCGGGTTTATATAAGTTGTATGCATTTGTATTCCATGTTAGATGGGTTTACTCACGCTGGTTTCCAGCCTGACCCGGGTGTTACTTTGATGTAATGCTCGGATCAAACCGAGTATTACAGATTTTCAAGTAAGGATGTTCTGGAGCTTAGGAGGCGAGCTGGGTGACAAGAACGTATGGAGTGTTTCCGCTGTATTATATTACTGTATATCTGTGACATGATGATAGTGTATATCCAGTGTCTGTATATATGTGTAACTCTGATGTATTAAAATGTAATTGATAGATATAGTATTCTTTTGTAAACGGTTATTATTTGATATTATATTTTGATCCGCTACGAATGTGAGATGTTGATGTTTCTGTTCTTCTTCTTCTATCTCTTTCTTCTTTTTCATAACTGTCTGGAATTTTCGGGATTGAAAATTCCGGGTCGTTACAGGTGATCTCGACGACGTAAGTGCATCAAGTTTGATGGGTCAGAGGGGGATCATCATTGCGTTTCGTGACGTGGCTCTGGTCATAGTGGCAAGGGTTTCGGTGGTCTAAATCATCGTCGGCGGTGGGTTGAAGCTATTTTGGTTTGGGTTGCAGTGAATCAAATAGCTCGATTTTGTTGTGCTGGCATATTCATTGAAGTAGGAAGTCGAATGGGTCGGCGAGGTCAACATCAATTTGTTGATGGTCGGGGACTTGGCCAGAGGTGGTCGGGACGGCGTGCATCGTGCACGTGCACGAACTTTCTGGTGGTGTTGATAGGCTGCGGGAATGAGGAAGATTCACTCGGTTCGTACTCGACTATAGGGAAGGAATTGCTCGAGTTTTGTCTCGGCTTGTTTTCTTGTTCCAGGTTTGAATAGTTAACCCGGTTTGAAAGGTTATAAACTATTGCAAGATTATGGCAAAGGGTTAAGCAAGTTTAAAGTTTTAAAAATAAGTAAGGGAGATGAATAAGTTTCAAGGGAAGATAAACTAAGTATGAAATAATTTCTTCCTATTTTAAGTGTTCCTTTAACCTTAAAATTAAGAAATTGATATGATTGTGAAACTTATGTTTGTTATGTTAAACTTTAAGATAATTTGAAACTTAGTTCTTATAAATATATTAAAAAAATTAAGTGTTGATTTAAGGAAATGTTTTTTTATGTTATTAGATAATTAATAAAGGTGATGATTTATCTTAAAGGTGATTAAGACTTGATAATCAAATGAAGTAATTAAATATGATTTGTTATAGTATTGATTAAGTAATTAATTAATTAATTAATAGTTCAGGATTATAAATTAATTAATTAAGAGGCCGATTAGTTTGAAATTAAGAATTTAATTAGGGATAGTTAATTAATAATTAGTGATAAACAAATTAAGTAATTAAGTTGTAATTAGTGACTAATTAATTTCTTAATGGAAGTAATTAAGGATTAATCACTTAGTATAATTAATTATGGATTGATTGATTAACGAAACTAATCAAGGATTAGTTAAATGTTGAGTATGATTAATTAAGGGAAATTAGTCAACAAGGTGAATATTAGATAATTAATTTGTGTAATTAATTAAGAGTAATTTCTTATTGAAATTAAAGAATAATTAATCAAGGGTGACTAATTAAGATGGATAATTAAAAAATGATTAACTAATTAGTTTGTAACTAATGAACGTTAAGTAAAGATAAATCTAAGTGATTAAAAATTAGAAATTTATTAATTAGAGATAAATTGAATTAACTTTGAAAGTGATCAATCTTGCTTATGAATGATTGAACGATGTAATGCCTTGAATTGGTTGATATCTCTAATATGAAATGTTTTGTGATATGATATGATTAGGTAGACGGTGATAACGTAGTTATTTAGCGGTAATTAAATTGATTTGTATAAGTGACATCCTAGTTAAAGATGAATTGTATTTCACTTGAATAACCTGGGTTCATATGACATTGGATCCAAAGAGACCATAGTCAGAAATTAGTAAATACCCGAAACCACTTCGATTCTTATGGTTTGATACGTGAAATCAATAGGCTGGTATGAATGATTTAAGCGAATTGGACTATTCAATCTAAAATTTGATACTTAGAAAATTGATATGTGAAATAAGTAATGCTTATAACATATTGTGAACTTGTAAATTGATACGAGTTACCTCGGGTTTTATATGAGTTGTATGCTTTGTATTCCATGGGTTTACTCATGCTGGTTTCCAGCCTGACCCGGGTGTTACTTCGATGTAATGCTCGGGGCAGACCGAGTATTACAGATTTTTAGGTAAGGACGTTCTGGAGCTCAGGAGATGAGCTGGATGGCAGGAACGTATGGAATGTTTCCGCTGTGGGATATTTTCGTTTATCTGAGATATGTTGATTTGTATATGTCCAGTGTTTGCGTATGTGTGTAACTCTGATGTATTAAAATGTAATTGATAGATACAGTATTCTTTTGTAAACTGATATTATTTGATTATATTTTGATCCACTACGAATGTGAGAATCTGTGTTGTGTTTCTGTTTCTTCTTCTTCAATCTCTTCTTCTTCTTCTAGCTATCTGGAATTTTCGGGATCGAAAATCTCGGGTCGTTACAATATCTCATTCATTTCTTAACCAAATTTCATAATTTTGGATGTTTCGAAAAGCTTAGACATAGAGCTATGAGTTTCATATTTTGAGCTTTCTATAATTTTGATGTTATCTGGGTCAAAATTATGTCAAAATTGAGGCGAATTAAAAGCTAGAAATTCCTATTTGGAATTATGGTTATAAATAACCATCTAGATGTTATTTTTACTTGTCGATGAGATGAGGTAAGATACCTTATGATGATTTTACGATGTTGATATGTATTATGATGGATTTTACTTATCGATGAGATGAGACAAGTCACGATGCCACTAGTTTTCGTCAATGAGATGAGACTAGTAGGGTATTATATTTACTCGTCGATGAGATGAGGCAGGGTATATATTTTTATGATGTTTTATTAGTGTGGTACCAATTAGCGGCTAGTAAACCGTTAGGTGCGAACGTATGGTATGGGACATACGTTAACGCCTATTAGGTTCCTATCCGAGAAGTCGAGACACATTCACGATGTTTACTAGTACTATAGACCACGAGTACTCAATTGGAGTCATCACGATGTAGTTGCGACTCCGATCATCACGATGTTATTTACTCTGGTCTTTGTGATTGGGAGTTATTATGATATTATAGACTATAGTCATCACGATATTCAGATGTTACGATGTTACTTGACTCCAGTCATCACGATGTTTATGGTACCATATTAGTACTAGTCACGATGTAAGCACGTGAAGTTTTCCATGAAGTTTTAGATGTTTTGATTTCACCTTTTTATGAGGATGTTATTATAGCCTTGAGTAAGATGAATGCTTACATGTATTGATGGTTTTATGGTGATTATTAATTTTTAAAGATGAAGTTCTATACTATAAGTATACCAAATTTCATGTCATTTCAGACCTGGGTATTATTTTGGCTAAGTGCTTTTATGTCCTTTTTCCATCCGACTTTTGACATTTACTTCAGTTTTTGGTGATATTTCTAAAGTATTTTGAGGGCTGTGATGCCTATCAATAGGTTAGCCCAGTTTTGATGAATTCAAAATTCAAATTTGAATTATCTGAATTTAATTTGAAATATTCGGTTTGAGTGGAATTTTGTTTGTTTTTGGTCGTTTTCGAGCACAGTTTTCTCCAAATCCTTTTGAAATGATTTTTAAAATTTAAGGGATTTAAAAATAATTATTATATAATATTTTAAAGTATTTTCAAGTATAAAACCTATTTATTCTTTATAATAATGGAAATTTTAAAATATGGTTTCCAAACGGTTTTTCTAAATCGATTTTCAAAGCTTATTTTCAAGGTAAATTATTTTCTACAAAAATTACACATTTTTGCATTGTCGAGCGAATGAGAAGGAGAGTTAAATGATTGGGTAAAATGCGTAGTACAGGATACATGTGTTTATCCTTTCGGTTAATTCCTTACTTGTTTGAAAGTTGAACCCAGGGAAGAGAGATGTGGAGCCCCACCCCGAGACCTACATTAGTAAAGAGAATTACTAAGTAATCATGTCTACTAATGTAGAGAAAATGGCTCCACAACTTGGTATTAGAGCAGGATTTCAGAATGTAATGTGATATATGCAGAATAGTGCACAAGATTACTCTATATCAAGTATAATGCTTGTACACATCATCCCTTAATCGTGATCGGTTTCACAGTCACCTTGCCTTGTCCCTATCCCTGTTTTGATTTGTGCCCCTTTTTAATTCCTTGGGGTAGATAGAAAGTAATATGTCTACGAACGTTAATTATATTCCGTAGTATTCCTTAACATCTGCACTTTAATTGCTAATATATCTATTTACCCTGTGAATAATCCTGTCTTACTTTATCTTTCCGCTATGTCTGATAGAGGTAGAGGATTCTCTTCGGCGGTGGGACCGTCCAGTGGTTCTCGTCCTGAAGGCGTATATATGTCTACGAGGTTCTGATTTTGTGCCTGATTCTCGTGCTTTAGAGAAGTTGGAAGTCTCTCCTAATCATCATTCGTGCAGCATCCTGTGAGGGTTCTTGTTTCAAAGACGTCTAGTCTCCAGATTCTAACCAAAAGACGGTGATCGAAATGGCCTTCTATAGAGGGCTTCGAAAGGAGCCATACTGATACTGGACAAAATGCTATTAGTATACGAGAACTCCACAAGAGGTAAATGACAGCAATAACAATCACATCTTAAAAATCATTTTGTTTGAAAGATAAAGTTTTCTACTATGTGCATACCGAATTTATTTCATGCTTCAATCGTGTCTCCTTCTGTTGATTTTGTGAATCGAGTATTCTAGGAATATCTCGATGCATTCTCTTAATGTTCTCTGGTTTGAGTTTTTGAAGCTATATATATATATATATATATATATGAGTTTTAAAAAGAGAAATTGGAGTTTTGAGATATAATATAAAATATATTTATTTCCTATAATAAAGGAATTTCAAATATTGGACTTATTAATCTTTTCGGGAAAAGGTTTTAAAAGCTTGTTTTCTCTAGTAAATTCTTATTTACCGTATAGGCTTTTGAAGCCCAATTTCACCATCAAGCTCCAATATTTCTTAATAAATTCAGGTATTTGCTATCTAAAATCAAAAGTGAGTTGAAAACTCATATTTTCTAGCATAGATTGAGATTTCAAGGTTAGAAATCACAATTTTATTTTTGTTGCATGTTCAATTGTTAATCGTTGTCGGTAAATTGGACATATCTCTTTAGCTTCATTGCCAAAGCAACCACCATGACATAGAAAATTTTGAATCTAAACTACTCCCCTTATTGATATATGAAATGCTAAAATGCAGGTATTCTTTTTTTCTACATTGAAATCATTGAATTAGAATGAAAGTTGATTTGGGCATGGTTTAGGAACACAACAAAGTTTTCAAGATAGTGACATGGGTTTGAAATTTTGGACTGGGCTGGGTTGGGTTAACATCGATTGTCAATTATTCATATTATATAATCTATTTAAACATTTAATAAAACTTGTATCAGCTTTTTATTAAAAAATTTAAAACTTGTATGAAATTCGTATAACATGAAAAACGTATTATTAAATTATGTTGGCATTGAATATTTATTAGTGTATTTATGGAAATAAAAACTTGAGATGGCTCTGGATTTGTGAATGCATGTATATTTTACACATTAAATTTTTCATCAAGTATCAACTAGCAGAAGTATGCTATTTTCGCATGTAGCCGTCATTATGAAGGCAGTATGCCAACTGCCACGTTGGTAATAAATTTGAATTTAGAATTAGAACAAATTTATATAAGTCTTTGGATTTAAGTGCATAAGTGTATAAATTTTCACATGTCTGTGCGATTGCGAGAGTGGGATTGCATGTGTGTAGTTGTCTACATGTGCGAGTTTAAGATTTTAATTATGTGTAGGGTCAGTGTTTGTGCGTTCCAGGCTGTGTGCATATATATGTTGAGTGCTGTGTCCATATAAAATGAATTGACTTGAGTGTTTGCATACTCATTTTAATAGCTCTGTTTTTATATGGCGTATAGGCATACCAGCTATATGAGTTATATATACATATATTTGCATTTTAGTGTGTTTGCATGTCTTTACATTTTCATTCCGATGTTGTGTGTTTTCATGCAATTCTTGCTTTGGGTTCTTGACTTTTTTTTCTTTCTGTTTCCAGGCGTGTGGCGGGGTGAGTATATCAATGTGTGTTTATACTATCTAAATGTGTGTTGTTGCTAAATAGTGGGACTGTAGTGTGTGTATGTTCATTAGAGATCGTGTTGGGTTTGTTTGATTACGTGAGCGTATCTGTGTGGGTGAGTTATTATTGTTATATGTAGGTTTGTATATTTGTTAGTGTGTGCATGCTTATATATTTGTCAGTATCTGTGTGCATCTATAGAAACTTACATTATTGTTATTGTTGTAATATCATTTGAATTTCTTTTGATTTAATATATAATATAATTAATTTTGACTAATTGTAGAGTAAGTATGACCAACCAAACGCCAAATGTAATTTATTGGATTGGACTTGGATGAATGAAATAGTTGCTAAAGGAAGAGTTCTTTCAAACGATCCAAAAGAGCTTTTATACAATATTCCTCTTGGACCAAATGCCATGAAAATTTTGATAGAATTTCCAACGAAATTGGATGCATTATTATGGAGGTCTACTCTTAGTATAATCTCACATATTGGAGAAGCTAAGTGATGTAGCGCACCATGATAAGCCGCTTGCTTTAGGTCGTTCGGTTGCCTTAAGTCGTTCGCTTGTCTTAAGTCGCACGCGACCTAATGAGATAGAAGATGCAGTGGAGGAAAATGCAGCGCACAAGGCCTTAAGTCGCGTGAGCGACCTAACGAGTTATGCGAGCGACCTAACTCCTGCTATGAGTCGCGCTATCTTAAGTCGCACTAACTTAAGTCGCTCCACGACCTAACGGATCAAAGAAACAAAGCCAACAAAGCTGCATCTCTTAGGTCGCGCATTCCTTAAGTCGTTGCTTCTTTAAGTCGCTTACTTCTTTAAATCGCTAATCTCCTTATGTCGTTGCCGTGTGTTCTTAAGTCGCATGAAGCTTATGCCGCATTACTCTTAGGTCGTATGAAGGCTGGTTCTCTTAAGTCGCTGAAGCTTATGTCGCATGAAGTCGTGCTTCTTCTTATGTCGTGTAACAACCCGCATATTTGTCGATTGTATATTTAAATATTTTGTTTAAATATTTCATCGTTCGTCGGATTTTGGTCCGAAAAGCTACTTTTTGCAAACAGTCGAATTGGGACTCGAGACCACCCCCATTGAGTTCAAAATGACGTATGCGACCTTTTTGAGTATAAGCTTCGATATGTTTGGAGTAGTTGATTTTTGCTACTTTTTCCCGCTTATGACTTTGGTTTGGACTGCACCCTTATTAGCTCAGCCCAACCCCCTTCTCTTCATAACTTCTCCTCTTTGCTTAAGCACTCAAGCTTTAGCAACAATGGTGGAAGAGAATGGGAAATAGAAATTCCTAAGCCCTAGTTTCCATTAGCAAATCCATCTTCTTGCTCCAAACTCAAGTGAACCCATTGGTAAGCATCTCCTTCTTCTTCTCCAACCCATTCTCTCTTTGATTTCAGAAAATTCCTAAACCTAATTTAGAAAATGTTTCTCTTTTAAGCTTAGATTGAAGCTTCTTGAGTTGTTATTGAAGAGGAATTGATCTTAGCTTGTTTTTAAAGCTTCTCCTTCATTGATTTGGGTTCAAAGGTGAGATTTTTATCTCACGTCTTTGTCTATAATTATCTTTGATTGTTAGGTATGAATTCCTAACGTTTATTCGTGTGCAATTGATTTTGGTTTGGATCGATTTCGTGTATATTCCAATTTTTGGTGTTTTGGTCTAATTTATGAAAATCCTATTATGGATATTTGGATATTGAGATTTGAGGCGTATCGAAGAGTCGTTTAGGCTGGGTTATCGTTCGACGTAATTCCTTAGTCATCGCCATTTGCTCGTTCGATCGTTTTCGATATTCGTTTGGCCATTTTTGGCCTAGGTTCAAGGAATGCCCTGAACCCCAGATTCAGACGTCTGAAACGTAATATTCAGACGTCTGAATATTGTTCTGGAAAGATTTCTATTCCCAGATTCAGACGTCTGAATATATGGTTTCAGACGTCTGAATTGGTTCTATTTCCAACAGAAAGAAAATAGGCTAAAATATGCCTATTTCAGACGTCTGAAACAAGAGATTCAGACGTCTGAATTGTGTTCTAGAAATTTTTATATTTTCAGATTCAGACGTCTGAACCACTTGTTTTAGACGTCTGAAACTGCAGTGTTTTGCCTTCTTGCCTATTCACTTGAGAATTCCAATTTAAATCGATTCGTGACGATCCTATTTGTTGTTATCATTTATTATGCCTTTGATGACTCCTATTTAGGGATTTTTGAATATCCATTTCGATGGATTCTTTATCGGTTTCTTTGGATTTTATTCACGTCTTCGAATGTGAATTTTAGTGATTGATTGTTCTTACAATCTTCTTTGTGATTTGTCACTTTAAAAATATAGAGGTTTTCTATACTAGTAGTAAATATCAAAACTCTTTCCTCAAACGATTTCAATACTATTTTAATACCAAATTCGTTTATAAAACCGTTTTCCAATCTATTAGTATATACAAACCTTTACCTCACTCGTATGAGAAATCTAATTAAACGACTTAGTAAAACAAGTGGTATGAAACGCTTGCGTTCACTTTGTTGGTTAATTCTTGGACTTGTTCGATTGAAACTCTTGTGACAATTTTCTAGTGGAGATCTACAATTTGTTCGTAAATATTTAAGTTAAGCTAGTGGTTATGGGACATGATGCTAAGCTCGTATATTTACTAGCTTACTGTAATTGACACCTCTCTTTGATCATGACGATCACCTTTGTGGTTTAGACTAGCATTATGCGATGTCTCTTTGTCTATGTGGAGGACTGTTCCTCATTTTATTGAGCTTCGTCTCATGTCTATCATGGGTCGTACCTATTTAGGTGCGTCGATGTTTGTTTACACATGGGTCGTACCTTTTTAGGTGCGTCGATGTTTATTTATGCATGGGGTGTATCTTTATAGGTGCATCGATGTTTGTTTACTTCGTGGAGCAATCGGCTCAATAAGTTGGGACATGGGGCGTAGCTTTCTAGTTGCGTCGATGTTCGTCTATGCATGGGGTGTATCTTTTAGGTGCATCGATGTTAGACATTACATGGGGTGTATCTTTTTAGGTGCATCGATGTTTGTTTATGCATGGGATGTATCTATTTAGGTGCATCGATGTTTATTTATGCATGGGGCGTATCTTTCTAGGTGCGCCGATGCTAGAGCATGGGGCGTATCTTTCTAGGTGTGTCGATGTTCGACTGTGCATGGGGCGTGACTTTCTAGGTGCGTCGATGTCCAGTTTGTGGGATTGGCCATCCTTTTTCTTGTGATTTCTGGATTTCGTGTGTTGAATTCTGTAATTTATGCTTCACCAATTTTAGAGATTTTCATTGATAAGTTTTATCAATATTTGTGCATTGGTGAATTTGTGTGTCACTGACTTTTGTGATTGGCATTGATATAATTGTCAATATTTATGGTTTGGTGAACGAAATGAGGAGTATGACATTTCTTTGATTCTTGTGTAGATTTAGTGATATTGATTAATCTCTCGTTGATTTTCAATTACTTATATATATCACAGCTTGGCATTGTGATTATTATGCTTTTAGTCATATCTCATATTCTATATCATTTCATCTGATATTTATAGCTAGACTGATCCGTTTATTATTTTCTTATTAAATAATACTCGGGTCAGACCGAGATGTTATAGGTGCTTCTGCTTGACTTCTCCCCTGGGATTCATTACTCTGACTTTTGGCAAACTACTTAGATTAGTAGTTTATTTTGTTATATACACTTGAGATATAGACTCATAGTTGTATTCTTTCGTATAGCACGTGTTGCTATTCTTTTGTATTATTGTGGATCTTTTTGACCACTACTCTGACATACACTTCCATGTGTTAATTATGTATTCATATCTTCTTCCGCCTTTGTGATATGAATTATCTGTGACTGATTTATGTTATGTTTATTTCTGTATTTGTTTTCGAAGATATTATAGCCACTGTGTAGTAGATTTGAGTTTGTGTCGGCGTGTCGGATTTCCACTTGAAAAGAATTGCATGTTATACTATCTGACATGTCGATGCTCGCACAAAGCAATTACACGGATGGTCGCTCCTCAACAGCCTTATTCTCCGTGCTAGTTGACAGCATTCACCGTAATGTTCTTGGCTAGCGTGGGTATAGAGGTGGGGCGTCACATGTCGTTAACTCGTGAGTCGTTATGTCGTATGTTTTATGTATTGTATTTTTAAGTCGCGTATGTTAAGTCGTGTAATGTGTTAAGTCGTGTAGTGTTGTACCGTGAGTCGTAGGTCGTGAGTCACTGGTTGAGTCGCATATGTGTTGTAAAATTCCTATAAATAGGGACGTGATGCCATTGTAAAAGTGGTTGATTTTTGAACAAAATTTGTTTGTGTGCTTTTGCCACTTTTGTTGAAATTGAGTGTGATCTCCTTCTTCTTCCATCATCGGGTATTCGAGTGCACTCGAATCAACGAACTTGAAGCCGATTCACGGAATCTCGTGCGTTGGATCAACGGCGAAGAATCGTTAATCTTCTAACGCAGAATCGTGCGCGATCAACGTGTTGAAGATAGTTAGAATCCGGTATCTCGAGAGATCAATGGATTTGGGCATTTACCTTGGTTTACTTGACACGATAGTTAGAGTCCGGTATGTCGATCCATTGAGATAGAAAAGAAAAATCATATTGCATTTATCGACGTATTTAGTAGATGTTTAAGACAAAGTTATAGATTGTTGCCTTTAACCAGCCCTATTATCCGCTTTGGTAGACGGAATTACTCGTTAATTCTCTTTACTAGTGTGGGTGTCAGGGTGGAGCGTTATAGCATTGTATCAAACAAGCATGATTTTGATCAAGCAAGCGACAAAATTTTAGAAAACTCAAAACATAAAACTTGTAGATTTTTGTCTACGCTTTCCAGAACATCCATAATTATGAAATTTGGTTGAAAATGAATGATATATGGCCAAAACATTTTCACAGACTTGTGATTGTTGTTGCTGTCATTTGTGAGTGTCATCAAAACTCAACAATATCACCTTGACTGGAATTCAAGTTATATCATCAACATCTCGATGCTCGAGAGTAAATTTAGAAACTTCGGAATCATCATTAACATTCAAAAGTGATAGAAATAATAAACTAATCAAAATAGGAAACCTAAATACACAATAGGATCCTATAAAACAAAGGATTAGACTTAATATCAAATAAGTTAATCCATCCCAAGATTGTGAGTAACAAACAAATACTCAAAAAAGCAACATCAAATAGAAATCTCAGAATGCTCATAACGAGCCAATCATTGTGGATCCCCTCAATACGATTCACGACTCTCAAAGGAACACAACAAGAATACTCTATTGTAACAAAACATATTAAAAAGGTGAAATCATAATAAAACAGAAAACTCAAAAAATCCGGATTGGCCAAATCCCCAACTATAATGCTGAAGCAATGCTGCATGTGCTAAACTCAGACGGCCAAAGCCTCAGACAAGGTCGCTAACACCTCCTAAAGCAGTTCGTCCTCATGACAAGGTTGCTGACACCTCTCCAAGCCATTTTGTCAGCCGGGACATCCGATAAAATTGGAACGATACAGAGAAGATTAGCATGGTCTTTGCCCAAGGATGACACGCACAAATTGAGAAATTAGTTATCTCTTCCAAAATAAGCTTTCATAATTAATTGTTTTTAAAGCTAGATTTTGGAAAGTAATGAAAATACTTTCACTTAATACAATGTTTTATGATGATTACATAAGGTTGATCATAATTTATATGTCTTAGCTTTCTGAGGAAAAATAGAATCATTTAATAAATGATTTAGCAAAAAGCTTTTGAATTTGTAGTTTGAAATTAAAATGGTTTGGGAGAATTTCAAATTGATTTTAAAGGCTGAAATTTCAATTAGAAAAGTGTCGTACTAAAACAGTGATAACTTGAGATTTGTTACTCCAAATGAGATGAATCTTTTTGAAAATAAAAGAGCTTTCAGTAATAAATAAAGTTTGTTTTTACCACTTTTAAAGATTTTGCATTTTACTAAGTCTAAAATGGGTTTGAAATTGGATAGGCAGTTCTGTCCTATTGCAAAATTCTCTAAGACTTAAGCTGAAAGTAAATTTAACATAACTTTCAAACCATTAATCCAATTTTGATGATCTTTATATTTCTAGAAAGCTTAGACTGAGTAGACCAACTTTCATATTATAAAAAAATTCAAATTTTGTTATTTGCTGGGTCCAAAAGGGCTCTTTGGGAATCTAAATGTTTGCTTTGTTATGATGATGGAAGTCAACATTTGAATTTATTTGTTATAGCCATTCTTACTTCTTTCTAAGAATAAGTAATAAATTATGTTTTCAAATTTTCAAAAAAAAAGATAGCAATTATCGGCGTATTCAATAAATACTTAATACAAAACTATAGGTGGCTAATGGATCTATTAGAACAAAATACAGTAACAGAATGCGTATCATATCACGGAACAGTAATCGCCATATATATACACATATAATATAGTTTGTATTAGGTTTTTTTTTAAAATTTTGAGGTTTAAAGGTCGAAAATTTCTTCTAGTGACGCCGTCCCGAGACTAAAATGACAGCAGAGATGAACTTCAAATCTGAAAATTGTTTTAGTCGTAACTTTTTCATTCTTTATCGAAATTCGATAATTTTTAATGTTTTGAAAAGCTTACTTTATATATGACAACTTTCATGTTGAACATATTTACAAATTTTGAGCACAGGTTGATTGAAATTCTATCATAAACTTCTAGCTCTGTCACTTTGATAATTACTCTATCTAAACTAAGTACAATTAGTAAATTAGGCGTATCTTTCGTGTTTCTAGTCGGATTTAGATAATTTTTTTATTATTTGGAAAGCTTAGACTATTTTCTAAAAATTTCTTGTTTTTATTTTTGCAAAATTTTGAGGTTAAGTTAGTCGAAACATTATTTCTTTGCTGCTACCCTGTGAATAAACGACAGCGATAGTAAATTTAAAATCTGAGAATTATATTGGCCATATCTTTAACGTTTCTTATCCGAATTCAATAATTCTAGATGTTCCAAAAAGATTCGATTTTGTACTAAAAAGTTTCATGTTTTGAGTTTTCTAAAATTTCAAAGTTAGCTTGGTCAAAACTATATTTGTTTGTTGCTGTCCCGAGAGCAAAACGACAACAATACAATCACTGACCTGAGAATTGTATTAGCTTATTTTGCTCTTATTCTTGTTCGATTTTGATGTTATTTTTGAGATGTTTTAAGAGCTATATGCCTATCAATAGGCTAGCTACATCTGTAGAATTTGAAGTTCAAATTTAGATAGAATTTGAATTGAATTCGTATCGAATTCAAGTTATCGATCTTGAGTTATCTTTCTTGTTTTTCATTATTTTTGAGCACGGTTTTCACCAAACCAATTTGAAGTGATTTTTGAAATAAGTGGAAATTTCAAATTATTATTAGATAGTATTGTAAAATTATTTTTCTAATACAAAATCTATTTGTTTCCTATAATAAAGGAATTTCAAATATTGGATTTATTAATCTTTTTGGAAAAAAGTTTTAAAAGCTTGTTTTCTCCATTAAACTATTTTAAATATAAAACACACACTTTTGCAGTATTCGAACGTATGGAAAAGAGAATTAAACGATGTTTTAGAATGACAGCATCATTGACAACAAATCTGATGGATTACTCAGCAATCAATCCAAGTAATCCATTGCTTTATATCCGAAAGTTGAAATCAATACTTCCGCTATATTACATGCCGAACAATCGAATGCCGAAAATACCAGACCGTAAGGAAAAAAGAAGAAAGAGGTAGAAAAAGGAATAGAAACAACATCAGAATCTCACTCAAACTAGATTACTAATTAATTTAATTAGTTAAAATTAAATTAGTTGATTAATTGCTTGAATTGATAATTTATTATCAGGGACTTGGGTTGTTAAATTAAATGTTAAAGATTGACTTGATTTAAGGGATTAAATCAACATTTGAAAATTTCTCAAACTCTTTACTATATTGCTTAGTAAGTAATTTAAAACTCAAAGTTAAACTCTTACTTCAAAATTCTTTGGAAATTAATTTTGAAGTAAGTGTAGAAATTTGAATTTTAACTTCGACTATTAAACTAATTACTAAGTAATATAGTAAAGAGTTTTAGAAAACTCACATTTTCTAGCATAGATTGAGATTTCAAGGTTAGAAATCTCAATTTTATTTTTGTTGCGTGTTCAATTGTTAATCGCCGTCGGTAAATTGGACATATCTCTTTCGTTTTAAATCGAAATTTGATTTTGTTTGAAGTTCTGGAAATCTTGAAAAGAGTGTGATAACTTTTATGTTAAACAATTTCGAAAATTTTAAGCATAGAAGGTCGAAAAACCTAATACAAACTCGTTGTCTTCTCATTGTAAAGCTTTCAATTTCTATGCTTAATATATAGCATATATAGCATATATTAAATGCACAAAATTATCATTATAGATAATTATAACATTATATAGCATATATTCTTACAATATTAGAAAGGCTAAATGTTACCATTTCATTTTTCTAATAAGCCTCCCACTAGTCTTTTATGTTTCTCCAAACCCTAAGATGAAATATAAAAGTCTTACAACTTCACTGGTGGGTGTTAGGACTCGTTTCTTTTGGCTTTCTGACCTTGAGTTTGCTCAACAAATCATAGCCCCAAAAAAGATGGATAACTCCTTATTGGTGTACCACATACAACTCCTAACCCATTTTTCCTTATTCTAATCTCATTTTGACCTTGAGTTTTCTCAACAAATCGAAAGAGGTTATTCACTCATACCCACCATGTCGTGATGGCCTAAGTATATATGTATCTTGAGTTTGCTCAACAAATACATATAGTTATCTTACCTGATTTGTTCAGTATCTTAATAATATTACGCATAACATCCCTAGCTTGAGTTTGCTCAGCAACTAAGGAGTATGTAAGTAATTTATTAATATATATATATATATATATATATATATATATATGGTAGAGGACAATATATTGAAGATTCATAATCTTTAATATTTATATTGAGTGATATCGACTTATAGAATACTATATTTCTTATGAAATACCCCAGCGGTTCAAGTGTCAAGCACATCAGAAATCAGGTATATGTACATTTACATATGTATTTATTTCTCAAGTCTACTTGGGTTTCTTTAATATTCCACATTTAGTTTATACACATATTATATAAGTTTTATTGTTATATAACTTTTATATTTCATATTGCTTGTATGATAGTCTCACGTGTAATATATCATTAATTAAATCTTATCAGATTAATTTTAATCAATTAACTCTTTAATTAATTTTAAATTAGTATTCCAATATAACTTCTATATTGGACATATCTACTATAACATTTATAGTGTATACTATAACCTTTATAGTTTAACAAACATATATCATATATATATGTGTGTGTATTTTATTTAATTAATTAACCTTTAATTAATTTATTCAATTAAACAATTTTTATTAAAATTTATTAATTTCAAAATTTATCTCGTATACATGTATGTATACTTATGTTATCTTAAACATTTTAAAATAACATAACATGTATCAACATATATAATAAATGCATATATGTATTAATTAATTAATATATTTAATTCATTTATTTTATTGATCTTATTAATAAATTTGTAATTTGTATATAAATATAAATTAATTAATATATTTAAATATTAATCTTATTATATTGTAATTTGTAATTTGAAACAATATCTTAGTATCATTATCCTTTCAAATATTTTGAAAAACTTATGTAGTATTATAATTTTTATAATAAACAAGTTTTATTTTAAATTTAAAATCTTTAACATTAATTTTCAAAACAATTTTGAAAATTAGCCCAAGGCCTAAATTATGTTAGGACTTTTCTGTTAGGAGCAACCTTTGCACTCATTTCACCTTTCGGGCCACGCCGGCAACCAAGTAGGACATGATACTTGATTACTCAATTACAATCCTAGACACTACCTTTCTAGATACTGTACTAAGTGGGCAAGCTTAATTAGTTAGCCCTAATATGACTAACTTAGACCGCATAGGCAATTGGGCTTTGATACTACTATTGGAACTGAACCAGCCCGCAGCAGAAGTTATAAGTGAATTTCAAAAAATTTACCCTATTGGATTTTTATTGGGCCTATGAAGTCTAACAAAATTAAAACATTTCTAAAATTCATTTAAATAAAATCATTTATTTTGTTTAAATTCAAATATATGTAGATATGAAATTAATTTTATTTGATTTAATTTATACATAAAAATGTATCATATACATACATGTGTGACTGCATGTGTAATATAATAATCCGTGAAAGGTATTATATACCCATATACAAACATATTAGCTCATTTTGTATGTCATGTATGTTGTCCAAATATGTCCATGTATATGTGTTACAAAATACACATACATACACACACACATATATGTATGTATAAATATATTACATATAATATATGAACATAAAACATTTATATATAGATAAATATATATATATATATGTATATATGTATAAAGAGCGAGAACAATTATTAATAATTATTTATAATTCAAAATTAACTTAGTTTTGTGAACAAAATAATTTTAGTACTTTAATTTGTATATATTATGAATAAAATAATGTTTTCATCCATAAATAATTAACATAAAATAATCTATTGATAAAAATTCAAATTTTACAATTTTATAAAATCTAGGATCATAAAACAGAGCTTAGAAAAAATCTTGATATTTTTCAAAGCTGAAACGTTATTTTAAAAACATACATTGATTTCGAAGCTGAAACGTTATTTTTCAAAGCTGAAACGTTATTTACAAACTCGTTATCTTGTCATTGTAAAGCTTTCAGTTTCTATGCTTAATATATAGCATATATAGCATATATTAAATGCACAAAATTATCATTATAGATAATTATAACATTATATAGCATATATTCTTACAATATTGGGAAAGGTTAAATGTTACCATTTCATTTTTCTAATAAGCCTCCCACTAGTCTTTTATGTTTCTCCAAACCCTAAGATGAAATATAAAAGTCTTACAACTTCACTAGTGGGTGTTAGGACTCGTTTCTTTTGGCTTTCTGACCTTGAGTTTACTCAACAAATCGTAGCCCCAAAAAAGATGGATAACTCCTTATTGGTGTATCGCATACAACTCCTAACCCATTTTTCCTTATTCTAATCTCATTTTGACCTTGAGTTTGCTCAACAAATCGAAAGAGGTTATTCACTCATACCCACCATGTCGTGATGGCCTAAGTATAGTATATGTATCTTGAGTTTGCTCAACAAATACATATAGTTATCTTACCTGATTTGTTCAGTATCTTAATAATATTACGCATAACATCCCTAGCTTGAGTTTGCTCAGCAACTAAGGAGTATGTAAGTAATTTATTAATATACATACATACATACATATATATATATATATATATATGGTAGAGGACAATATATTGAAGATTCATAATCTTTAATATTTATATTGAGTGATATCGACTTATAGAATACTATATTTCTTATGAAATACCCCAGCGGTTCAAGTGTCAAGCACATCAGAAATCGGGTATATGTACATTTACATATGTATTTATTTCTCAAGTCTACTTGGGTTTCTTTAATATTCCACATTTAGTTTATACACATATTATATAAGTTTTATTGTTATATAACTTTTATATTTCATATTGCTTGTATGATAGTCTTACGTATAATATATCATTAATTAAATCTTATCTGATTAATTTTAATCAATTAACTCTTTAATTAATTTTAAATTAGTATTCCAATATAACTTCTATATTGGACATATCTACTATAACATTTATAGTGTATACTATAACCTTTATAGTTTAACAAACATATATCATATATATGTGTGTGTATTTTATTTAATTAATTAACCTTTAATTAATTTATTCAGTTAAACAATTTTTATTAAAATTTATTAATTCCAAAATTTATCTCATATACATATATGTATACTTATGTTATCTTAAACATTTTAAAATAACATAACATATATCAACATATATAATAAATGCATATATGTATTAATTAATTAATATATTTAATTTATTTATTTTATTGATCTTATTAATAAATTTGTAATTTGAAATTGTTATATAAATATAAATTAATTAATATATTTAAATATTAATCTTATTATATTGTAATTTGTAATTTGAAACAATATCTTAGTATCATTATCCTTTCAAACATTTTGAAAAACTTATGTAGTATTATAATTTTTATAATAAACAAGTTTTATCTTAAATTTAACTATTAAATTTAAAATCTTTAACATTAATTTTCAAAACAATTTTGAAAATTAGCCCAAGGCCTAAATTATGTTAGGACTTTTCTGTTAGGAGCAACCTTTGCACTCATTTCACCTTTCGGGCCACGCCGGTAACCAAGCAGGACATGATACTTGATTACTCAATTAGAATCCTAGACACTACCTTTCTAGATACTGTACTAAGTGGGCAAGCTTAATTAGTTAGCCCTAATATGACTAACTTAGACCGCATAGGCAATTGGGCTTTGATACTACTATTGGAACTGAACCAGCCCGCAGCAGAAGTTATAAGTGAATTTCAAAAAAATTACCCTATTGGATTTTTATTGGGCCTATGAAGTCTAACAAAATTAGAACAATTCTAAAATTCATTTAAATAAAATCATTTATTTTGTTTAGATTCAAATATATGTAGATATGAAATTAATTTTATTTGATTTAATTTATACATAAAAATGTATCATATACATACATGTGTGACTGCATGTGTAATATAATAATCCGTGAAAGGTATTATATACCCATATACAAACATATGAGCTCATTTTGTATGTCATGTATGTTGTCCAAATATGTCCATGTATATGTGTTACAAAATACACATACATACACACACACATATATGTATGTATAAATATATTACATATAATATATGAAAATAAAACATTTATATATAGATAAATATATATATATGTATGTATGTATAAAGAGCGAGAACAATTATTAATAATTATTTATAATTCAAAATTAACTTAGTTTTGTGAACAAAATAATTTTAGTACTTTAATTTGTATATATTATGAATAAAATAATGTTTTCATCTATAAATAATTAACATAAAATAATCTATTGATAAAAATTCAAATTTTACAATTTTATAAAATATAGGATCATAAAACAGAGCTTAGAAAAAATCTTGATATTTTTCAAAGTTGAAACGTTATTTTAAAAACATACATTGATTTCGACAATAATTATTTAATATAAAATAATATATTATTAAAAATTCAAATTATAAATTTTCAGAAATTATACGATCATGAATGAAAGGTTAAGAAATATTTTGAAGAATGATTCAATTAAATTATTATTTTTAATAAATCATAAACAATTTTTGCAAAATAATATTAATTATTAAAATATTAAAGCTTATTGAAAAATTCCTAAATTTTTTCTATACGTTTTAGAAATGACATAATAATTTAAACAAATATAAAATTGTACGTAATAATTATTTTATATCCAATAAACAATTCAAAGTTCAATAAAAGTTAATTTAAAAATATGAATATATGTATGATAATTAATTTTCGAATTTTTAAATTCATATTATATATAAATAAGTGTATTAAAATCCTTAAATCATATATATATATATATCTTAGTATGCATATATGCTATTATGAGAGAGAAATCTACACTAATTTATATATGAATTTATTAATAAATACATATACATATACATATATATATAACAATTATTAATGACAAAAATTGATTTTGTATAGTAAACAACATTTGTTTATACATAAATCAAATAGTATGATAAACAAATTATGCACATAACCAAACTGATTTGTGACAACCACATCTACTTACAAAATCTCACCTAACTAAATATATAGTAGCAATATATTTAAACATATATGAAATTGCTCAGTATAGGATCATAGAATATAATTTAATTACTGTAATATTAAACAAAATTACCAATTTAATGATGCATTTGAATCCACGTTGAAGCAATGACTTCTCTTCCTTTTACTGTTCTTGATCTGTCAAATTGCAAGTCCAGAATCACCGACCTCTAACTATTAAATAATATTATTTTAATTTGAAATATATTTGTGAACTTTGAAGTGGATTGACAGCTATGTTTTAACCAGCAATGTTGAAGGTAATGGTGGCCAAAAAAGGTTAGTTATTATTTTAGAGACACACACACACACACACATGGTGGTATTAGAGAGAACGAGGAAAACTTTTTTACCCATTCTCACTTGATCTCAACCCATTATCTCCAAGCCAATTCCCTTTGTTTGAGCCACACCTTGACCTTTCCAAAACCGAATTTTTGCAGCCCTAATGATGGTCCTTAAACCCATCTAAGCCCAAGCAAAAATACTATGCAATTATATCTAATTTAATCGCTTGTCGATATTGTATATCGATCGATATATTTATAACTATTATATATACAACATTATTTATTTCTAAAACCATATTCAAATTTTATAATTAAAATTTCGTAAATATTAATGAATTTAGTTAGTTTTAATAATTATAACCTAATTAAATCATTTGGTCTTAAGGTAATTCATCATTTCGGCTGAGTAACTCTTGGATCACTACATTATACTGCCCATTTTGCCACACCCCAATGCGGAAAGATTGTCACGATCATGAGCCGTAGCAATTTTATCGCGGTTTTGAACCGTGGTAAAATAAATTACAATGGTTTCTGGTTGTGGCAATTTAGGGACAGCCATAAATCGTTCCAATGTTATCAAAAAAATTTCCATTCCTTAGTGTGTATATATTGAGATGAAGCTCACATCCTTCTCCAAAAAAGAACCCCCCCTTCCATAATTAACATGCATACCCTAGCTGAATAATTTCCATCCCGCGCCCTAACTCTCATCAATTTTCATCTAAACCCACATCGCTCCGACGTAAACGTGCATAGCTCATATTCTCTACCAAATCGCATGAATTGTTCTCACTCAAATAATAGGTTGTTCGCCTTTCTCTCAACCTTCACTCGGTCAGGTACGATATTTAATCTAATATCATGTTTGTTTTATTTTTGTTTTATAGTCAATAATTGATGTTATATGAGCTCAACTAAATTGAAATCCAATAATTTTTTGATTGATATAATCGTACATGTTTAAAATTTGATGTGGAAAAGTACACATGTAAAAGGTTGCTTATTCGAAGGTTAGAAATATGTATTATTAACATGGATTTGGATCATACTCTTAAAAAAATTATCGTAGAGATACACTTTGTACTTTGTTCTATGCGGAGCACCATGTGTACAAATTTATGTTTCATTTTAGCAAAGTTGATGCATTGTAGTTTGTATATGATTATAGAAGATTCAGTTAAGACAACTTTAAAGTAGTTTTATTTGAAATTGGTTGTATGTACCTCTACAATTAAAGAATTTGGAGTGACTTAACAGATTAAGGCAGCTCATAGGCGAAAAGTGTTTGACACTCATCCTGATCGGGTTCAGGTTCCTGATGAAGCTTGGGCGGAGTCTGAATTCAGACTGGTAATTTTATTAAGGCTAAATGGATACAGTTCTAGTTTTCACCTAATATCTTTGTTGCTATGCATATCCAAATGAGTAACATATTCAAGATTTTTTATATGACATTTTTTAGCTCTTCAATTTGCCTAAAATCCGAATTGGTGTATCAGTAATCTTACAAGTGACAATGTTCAGTTAAATCATATAATAGCGTACAAAAAATCCCAATGTGTATTGAATATTGGAATCGAATCCTCACCTGGTACAACCTTGACCATCAAAATGGGATAAGTTTCTATGCCTTTTGGATTTGTTCTTGAAAGTGATAAAAGTTTCATGTTTATCAAGAAAAGAGTTCTAGGTGTGCACTGCCACAAATACAGCTTATTACAACGTTTGTTTTATAACGTCTATATTTAAAATGTTGTAAAAAAAATCCCTCTTGCAATGTTTTCTTAAAAAAAGTTGTAAAGACCATCCTTTTTACAACATTTAACAGAAAACGTTATGAAACGAGGCTTTTTACAACATTTCCTCCAAAAACATTGTGATAAACTACCTTTTACAATTTTTATGTAAACGCTGTCACAACTATGTTTTAACAACAAGTTTAAAAAGTTGTAAAAACAATGTTTTTTATAAATAGATACTAATTAACAACTTTTTAAATGTAATTGTACTTGTAGGACTATGTTAATATTTTTTGAATATGTTTAGTATTGCTTAAAATATTATAATAATTAATAATTTATAATTAAAAACAATTATTTGATACTTACTTGGATAATTTATAAACGGTAGTTTATAGTTAATAATTTCTAAATTAAAACTTAAATAGGAAATTATTTATATTTTATAACCAATGATTATTAACAGATAATTTATAATTACTAATTACTCTCTATAATCAATAATTATTTTTTATATTTAATAATTTACTGCAATTAATCGTTAATAATTAGTAAATTATAGTTAATATTTATTAACTATACTGTAACATCCCGCCTTTTCGCACACTTTAAACCGACACATGTGCCAACTCAAACCATACGGAAGGGCGGATTGTTATGGGGTAAATGAGAAAAACAGAGAAGAAATAAAACAAAACAGAATCTCACAGCGGAAGGATAAAATATAATAATCAAATTTACAGTTCATGAAACTGTTTTACAAAATAATTTATTTTTCTTGTGCAATAAATATCAGAGTTACACATACCAATACAACAATGCAGCGGAATTAAATGGTGTAGTGCACTAGTATAAATAATAATAATACAAATCTTCGTCTTCGTCCTCCAAAGCTAAATCTTCAAATCCTGAAACGCTCGGACTGACCCGAGCGAATTTGAAAAGACAAAAACACCCGAGTCAGACTAGAATATCTTATGTGAGTTAAATAAACAGAAATAAATATGAGTACAGTAACTCAAGAGATGCTCGGGATTTACATCTCCTAAGGATCCGTTAAACTATTTACTATGTAGTATATTGCGCTATTATAATAGTGTCTATTTATAAAATAAACTTACTTTTAAATAGCGTTAAGGCTTTACATTTTCCACCTTAACACGTAAAATGCCAATAGTCTATACAGTACCGTAATACCTCCTGATCGGGAAGCTACCAGAGGATACTCCATAGGTACGACACAAATAGAAACTCGTAGTAAAGGCTCGATATGGTAGGTGACACAGCACAACTAGGCAATGCCAGGGTAGATATACCAATTGCTATCCAGGCTGGTAGAAACGCGTAGCCGCAGTTACCGCCCACCTCGGACTAACTCCCCAAAATCAAAATATAGAAGTGGCCACTGAATCAATCCAAGTCAAAGTATAATATCGAAGAGGAGCGTCCGATCAGAGGAATGACCTCATTGGCCTGAGAATCGCTCCTGTTTTAGCCACCTTATGCCAACTCACGGGAGTTGGGTCCACGTATTTACCTTACAGGAAACGTCGCCACCACCTACTTCATTCCGGAATCTCCACCGCGTACACGGTTAGTCAAAGTGGTTTTCGGTATCGACAGAGAGTATGTCCATATCCGATCCCGGTCTCTTTGCCAACCAATCGTTATTATAACACCGCGGTTATTTAAAAACAGTTTATACTTTAAAACCAGAATATAATCCCTTTCAAAACCATAATATTACGATATCATTTCTTCTTTAAAAACACAAACAATTTATTTTCATATTATTTTATAAAAGCCCAAATCAATGATATCGTTTCCCAAATAAAATTTTCCTTTCCAAAAATTATGTCACTTTTTATTATTTAATATCCCATGTAACCAATATTTTGTTTGTAACTTTCAACATAATTTTTCGAAAATCCATAGTATTTTAAAACCATTATTTTCAAAACTAAATGGTTTGGATATTCAATGGTATGCGAATTAAAAAGGTTTAACTTTACTGTTGTTTTATAAAGAATAAATTACATGGCTTTCCAAATATTTCTTGTTTTAAAGTTAAACCAAAATCCAAAATATTACTTCAAGTCCCAAAACCATTTCAATTTTATATATATTTATATCCATTTTTTTGAGCATTAATATTTCAACTAAAGTTGGATTTTTATCCTTTCAAAATCAATGTTCTATTAATTAATCTTGACCATTCACATAAAATCCATAATTAATAAGACTTCAATTTCTAGTAAAATATATATATATATATATATATATATATATAGAATTTTTCCACTTCAAATTATACTAGAATATCCATTTCTATTTATTTTGGGAAAATCCAATTACAAATATCATATCTTAAAATTTCCAACTTTACATTTAAACATAGGATATAAATTTACCAAACTCCATTTTCTAAATTTCTTCCATTTTCAATAAAGAAATTTATATTCCTTTTAATTTCAAAATTTCAACTTCATAGGTATATAAATATGGAATAAAATATTTATACAATATAAATTTAAGATTTATAGACCGTATTCAATCCAAACCATAGAAATCACATTAAAATAGTTATATATAGACCGCGGTGCCTGTATATAATTTTCTATCCTATGGTCAAGTGATACGGATATTTATCATTTCAATCCGCAATTAAAAAAATAAAACTTTGCGGTTTTATCATTTCAAACCACAATCCCGAATGAAATGTAAAATGTATGCTAACTTGCAGTTTAATGATATCAAATAAAACATCCATTCAACAACACATCCATCATCCAGTCACAAACATCAAGCAATATCAACCAATAACAAAATATGTTTGGGAATATACAACAGGTAATAATTGGCAGTTTAATTCAAATTATATTTATCAACTATAAATCTAACAGTTTATTTTCAGTGATAATTGACATAACTGTTAACTAGCAGTTCTTATGCAAACAATAATTTCTAACAGCCAATTAATACGCAATCAATCAATTTAATTAACAGCTAAATTCAAAAAATGCAATTCAACAGATATGGGTGAAATAACATGCTAAAAGCTCATAAATAAATTTCTATTCATTTCTAAAATTTATTTAACAAACATAAAAGCTTCTAGTAATTGTGAGTGAGTTAAAACACTCACCTTTTTAATTTAAATCGAATTTAAATCTGATTTAAACCCAAAAATTCGCCCGTCTCAGAATTCGTCCAAACTAGCGTCATCAAGTCCGGAATTAAATTACGATCCTAACAAAAGAAATTTCGTGTAAATCCGACTTCGTATGAGAAAGTTATGGCGAAAATTGCGATTGAATTTCAGAAAAATAAAATAAGAAAAGAGAACATATTTTTACCTGCCACGTCACTTTCTCCATCTACATGCAACTCACGCCCAGGCATAAACTACGCACGCAACACGCAGCCGCCCCCAAATTTCGAAACCCAAATCAAAAATAGCCCCACATCCAACCGTTGATTCGCCCCAAAAATCATATAGATGCACTCCCCTCGGTCCCCTCTACAAAACCCAGAAACAGTTTCTCCATCCGACGAAGTTTTGTGCGATGATGATGAACGGTTTTGGGGCTGTTTGAATTTATTCTGGATGAATGACAGCTCCAATTGACAAACGAATTACACCATGAGATTACGCGTATCGAATACTTCAACATATATTTTTTCTGGAATTTTCTGAAATTTTTGAGTTTTGACTTTTGATTTTGAACTGTGGATAGATCTGGAATTGATCTGAGATGTATACATTTGGGGAAGAGAAAAGAGTGAAGAAAATGAACGTACAGCAAATAGACAATAGGGTGAAGCTAGGGTTTATGATCGCATATATATAGATAAATAGAAGAAGGCTAGGTGGGTACGGATAACGAACGCGCTAGACGGGTGAACGTACGCAACCAACTATGGCCCAAAAAAACCCGCTATACCTCCGGAACCGAATTTTTTAAATCTATATATCCAGATAGGTATTTTAAAATATTCTGAACGCGATGGAAGAAGTTTCACGTCCAAATTCGATCGTATGAAGAAGTTATGCTGAAAACAATAATTTCAAATTCAATTTATTTCAATGCATAAATTTGAAGGCGTTTCGAGTCCGTACGATCAAACGACAAGTCCGATCGCTACGAAACTTGAAACATTATTATAATTCATCGTTACGGATCCGATGAAACTAGTTTCGTCAAAATCCGAGTCCGTGCCCAAAATGGCTATTTTTAATATTTATTAAATAAATTAAAATAAATTATAAATCCAGTTTTTGTGTTTCAACTTCTAATATTGGCCAAATTTTATGACTTATATAATTCAAACAATCCCAAATGGTTTTCCAAGCTTGGATGCGAATTAAAATTTATAAGTATATCAATTTTGCAGTGTTAATTTCTGCGTTTTCTTATTATTTGGGAATTATAAATTTTATTCGCAAAAACCCAATTATTAAATCATATACTCTTATACTCTCACTTAAATCCAATTAGATAAATAGATTTGATTTCCATTCCAACTCATTTGATTGCACATAAACTTTTTACCATACATTAAATTCCAAATTATTAATAAACTTTTATTCCCATTTCCTTTACACACAACCATCGTATTATAAAGGTACCTTCCATTGATTTGCCTTTACTTATTTAAGGTAACCTTACATTAATATTTATTGCTATGATTCCAAATTATTATCCCCTCATTTTCTTAACTATTATTAATTCCAATCTTAATGAATTCAACATTATAAGTTTGATAAATTTATTAAATTCACTCAATTGTTTACAAAATTCCATTTTAAATTCAATAACGTAATATTTTACGTTTAATTCTATTTTATATGTAGTAAATACCATTTGTCGAATCAAATACTCAAATTATAACTAAAATCTTGTTTTCTAAAGTTATATCGACAATGGTCAAATAAAAAATTGAATTAGCTTTAACTTTATTCTATGGTATTAACTATTGCAATAAATCCAAATTAATAAATGAGGTTTGACTCCTATATTAACTTCTTTGGTTTCAATTAACAATTTATGGTGAATATGAATTTCAATGTATGATTGAAACCTTTATATCTATTTTATTTCACTATTCCATAAGAAAAATTAACATTTGGTTCATACTTTTTACAAATAACTCCCATTTCTTCCAAATAATAATTACATAAACTATTTAATATTAAATCCATTAAATTGCAATAGATTCAATTGATTGCAATTTATTTCCAAATAAATTTGGATTTTTTATTTGGTTATACACAAAATTTCCGTTATCACTTGCCTAACAGTGCTATTATCACTTAAGATTTCACTGCATCCACATTTTCACATTTTTATTTCCTAGTTTCTTTACTTTATTCTACATAATTTATTACAAATGGGATTTCCTTTGGTTTACATCTTATTTGTATCTAACATTTCTCAATCACCAATTCATTTCACTTTAACTGCGGTAAATTGGCGGATAAATTGAATTTGATTCCCAAATTTTAAATTAACAAGAAACAAGGGTAGGTAAACAAACAATAGTCATTACTCCAAATTCTAGTCCTAAATAGGCTTTTATTCCTTGCAAATAAATGTTACTATTTATTCTTATAGTACAAATCTCAATAATTATCCTATTTTAATTTGCTTAGGCCATTTATTTCACTATACATATCTGCATAAGCGGACAATTTATTCAATTCATTGAGTATCAATTCTATTAAGTCCTGTTTATATTTTTATGCATTCTTCTATTACTTTACAAAATGGAATAACTTTTAAACTCATACACTTAATAACAAAACCGTTATAAATCCAATAAATTTCCAAATCGAAGTTTGTACACATATACACAACTATTATGATTTCTCACAGAACGTTGAAATTATTAAATGACCATTTATAAAAATTTAATTCCCTTAATTGAATCAATTGCTTATTATTATATATATTCATTTCATTCTACCATTCCTTCCCATTATAAATTCATTAACGTATTTACACATCTCTATCTTTCAAATATTAAAAATTCCAAACTTGATTACAAACACTGTCCTTATCAATCTTCATAAATTTGTTCAGATCTATACTCCTTTATATAATTAGAGTTTATGTCTCTATTAGATTTCTTTTTCACTACAGGCATAAATTATTACTATCTACACTAATTACATCTTTGTATTAATGAACACCATTCAAGTTAATATTTGTACTACATTCACAGATTCAACATTTGTTTGTTTCTTAAAATTAACTTTAAATCAAATTGTGACAATTTGCATTATCCACATTTATCGTCATAAAATTTATATTTTAACACTAAATTTCAACTACTATACCCAATCTCTACATTTATTCCTCAACAAATTTGAAATTATTTTAATTCAATTTATTAAATATCATAAATTTAACGGGTCGTTACAATCTCCCCCACTCAAAACTTTTCGTCCCCGAAAAGGAAAAGAAAGGGAGAAGGAAGAATAAAACAGTATATCTAATTTCAAATATTAACTTATATTTTACTGGATTAATTTCCTTTAATGAAATATACTTGTTTAAAAAAATCATTATATCCTTTAATACTTGAGTTAGTAAAGTTGGAAAAATATTTTTAACAAAATTCTAAGTCCAAAATTTTCGAAAATTTTTGGCAGAGTCTCCTTTGTACGGAGGGACTCTGGAGAAAATATAATATCCAAATATACAAATATATTACACATATTATCCAAATAAAATATCCCAACACGGGAAAATATATAAAATAGCGCTTTATTCGAAATCCGGAAACGTACCTATTTGTCGGACACTATACGTTTTTATTTTGGAACCAAAAGCAGTAGCAGTTGCTTCCATCACCTGTATTCACTTATGTAGTCTAAAAGTTAAATATTTATATTACAGTGAAATGTTTGGATAGATTCAATCATTCATATCCAATCAAATGCAACAACCATAAATTTTAACAAACAGCACATGCCACCAACAGACAACCATTCAATCAAACAATCAATTTGTTGTTCGGGTTCAAATTCTGAAATTGTACGGAATGAAGAATAACTATCAATTGCATCCGTTACTCAACAGTCTTAGATGGAACAAAGATAGATTATTTGTTCATCCCATAACTCCAAAATTCCTTACCCAACAAACATACATCAACCAAACAATCCAAACCAACACCAAAATAGTTTATTTACATTTATTTCATAATTCAGTGGTTTGATTTTCTTTCCTTCATTCATGGGGAAATTCTTTGTTTCTTACAAGTTTTATTTTCCAATTATCTCAAAATTCATTATATTTGTATTTCCTTTTTATTACTTAAGTTTCCTTTTATTACCTAAGTTTATAAAATAAATTCTCATTAATAACAACAAATATTTTGAATATCTTCATTTCCTTACTTCTTCACTTGTAAGATTTCCCTTAAATTCTTAATCTGCTAACATTCATTCTTATAAGCGGAAGTTTTTATTTATCCATTAATTATGAATTGCAGTCATTTAATTTTTCCTACTTTCCATTATATTAGAATAGGGAAGATTAAAACATACTTAAGTCAATAATCATACAATCAATTCTTATTTTGAATTTCATTTTATATACTTAGGTTCATATCATCTATTAATAATTCTTAACCCTTTTTCAGTAAAATTTCAATTATAACCTAAGTTTATACCATTAAATTCTTATTATAACAGTAATTTATTGAATACTTCATTTTTCTAAATTCCTACTTGTAAAATATTCAATTCCAGTTTCTCATTTAACACTTCAACTTTTATATTTGGCACTACAAGAAAAACTACTTTTAGTGGCATATATTAGTAGCGTTTATGAGCTAAGTGCAACTAATGGTATTTGGCTCTTTTTATTTTCACTATTTTATTTGATTAAAACGCTACGCTGTATTCGGTGGGAAAAAATTCCAATTTTTTCGATCTATTTTCGTTTCCCTCCATATCACGTTTCTCCATTTACTTCTCCACCTGCAAAACCCAAAATCAATTTTCATTTCCCTCCCTATCGTGTTTCCCCACTTACTTCTCCTCCCGCAAAACCCTAAATCCATTTTCGTTTCCATCCATATCGCGTCTCTCCATTTACTTCTCCTTCTACAAAACCCTAAACCCGACCCAAATATAAACCGGCTACCCAAAATAAAAAATAAAACACAGATGAAAATTCTCCAAACACAAATTGCATTCCCCAGAAACAACTCGAATTTCTCAAAACAAATCAAATTTCCCAAAACACACAATCTCTCGATCCTAAAAAAAGTTTAAGTCGAGGTGATTAGGGATTTGGAGTTGCGGTAGTTGGTGGAATGCAGTGAAGTCACGGTCGAGGCTGTGGGGGTCGCGGCGACTTGGTTGTGGTGGTGATCGAAATACAAGAGGAGGTTATTCAAAGACGTGATGATGGTTCTGTGAGTTCGGACTGGAGTAGCGGTTGTGGAAGCGGGCAATTGATTTTGCGTGTTGGTGACGGATTGGAGGCGCGTATTTTTAGGTGATTGGAGTGGTTGGTGAACTGGAGATTTGGTTGTGAGGTGGCCGATGGGGTTGCGATGAGGGTTCGAGGCGTTTGACTTGTTTGATTGGGTTTCGATGAAGGAGTTTGTTTTTATTTGAAATTTGTTGTGGTCTGGTGGTTGGGCTGGAACATCGGCCTCGGTGGTAGCAATTGTATCAAAAAAAGGTAAACATTTTTATAATTTATTTATATGTTTGATTATTTTACAGTTCCAATAACCTATATCTCACTTCCATGATCATTGTTCATCTCAATTAAAATGCATGTTGAATTGGTTTTTGATTATTTTTATTTGAAACCATAACACTAAACTACAAGAGATTGGAATTATAAAAAGGAAAGTAACTGTATGTTGATATGTTTTCTAAGTGCTTCTTGGTATTAATTCCATCGGTTTATTATCAATGTACGATTTTATGCTACTATGATAATGGAATATATAAGTTAATAATCATGTTCTTCATTTATTCAAATGGTTTTTCCAATATCAATGTAGGGGGATATGCAGGTCAAGTGACGGATGATTATGTGCGAACTTGGGATGTTCACTGCGATGCCGTACTCGTCCCACCCGCTTTTGATGGCCACGCAGTCGTCCCCTGACACTATGTAGCAGTCCTCGATCCTTACGTTCGTACACGAATCTGGTTGAGGAAAATATGATAATATATATTATGATCGTAAGCTCAACAAATTATAATCAAGATATAGTTTTTTCCGTACCTGGGTTGATTCCATATGTGTTTGGAGAACGTATGGGTGCTAGGATTGTGATTCCTGATACTAGTATGTTGCTGCTGTAAACAGGATGGATGTTCCAGTTTGGAGAGTTGAGGAACGTGAGGTTGGATATGGTGATCTGGTCGGAGTACATCAGTTTGACTAGGTATCCTCGAGTGTATTTTAGTTTCTTGCTTTTGAATTTTGACCACCAGAACGCTCCTTGTCCGTCAACTGTACCGTTGTTACCTGAGAAATTGAGTTTTTATTGAGTGTACGTTTATACGTTACACTGATGAATGCTGAATGTACCTGTAATGATGACATCAGTGAGATTGGTGCCGCTGAGGAGGCTGCCGTATCCTCCTCCTGGTCCATCTCTTCCTCTTCTATATGACGGTAGCGGGTCTATTACTGGCCATTCGCTTATGTCCTGTGCTCAAATTTAAAATTCCATTTTAAAGAACTCCCATTTCGATTTACCACTAAACATTACCGGTACCGTTAAATATATTCGTTGTTACATGCAAGTTTTTCTTTAGTTTCCTTTTTGTAGATTCTAATAAACTTGGGAAAAATAACTTTGTATTTAGCTGATGGAGGTACAAGATGATTTTAAGTTCCAAATAAAGTTCTATACAAAATTACAAATGTTAAAACTTTTAAGTAATCAACTACTCTGTCAAATGGAATCCGCTCTGGACAGCAACACTTTGCAGTTTGCACGCCTGAATCTTGCTGCTTTGAGAATAACCAAATCTATGGATATTCTAAAACCAAATAATCGACTATTTAATATGATTTCTTTATCAGGTTTATACTGAAATGAAATCCATTACTCATTTATGGTTGAAGATTAAAAACTTTTCTAGTTTAATCAACTGGAAAATTGTATCGACTGCATTTTATAAAAGTAAAATGTGAGCTTAATATTGCGTGCAAATTCAAAATGACTAATAAAAAATTTGCTTGAAAGTAGGCATAAGGACAAAGTTAGAAAAATAATGTAAAACTGAATATAATACTAGATATAACTAGTATTTTGTATAGTGTAAAAGTTGAGTATAATGCTAATTATAACTAGCATACGACCTTTTTATTTCAAACTTAAATTCATAAAAAACCCAACAAAAAAAAAGTTTGACAAAACATAAATGTGAAGTTTTCAAAAAAAAAAATGCAGTCTAAAATTCAAATATATGCAGATATATCTTATGAAAAATTGTTAATGCTTTTTCTTTTTTAATATCTTTTTCTCATTCTCTTTTTAAACCAATAATGGGTAAAGCGATGGAAGTTTTTAAGTCTGGAGCTATTGTACTCCAATGCGGCACCGACTCATTATCTGGAGATTGGTTGGGTTGTTTTAATCATTCGATCAAAGGACATAGAGAATGCGTGAGGTACATGTGATCGTTTAATGTGCCAATTCTGCTATAAGGTGGAGGTGGTTACACAATTCGCAGAGAAGGGGATGGTGAAAAGGATGTGTATTGCAGAAGCGAGGAGTTTGGGGAGTTTGTTTGTGTTGAGGCAAGATGCAGTGGTGGATGGTGGGTGCAGTTGAGTCGATGATGGTTGCAGTTGAGTCTATGGTGATAGTAGTGGATATATGGAGGAGATATGCAGGTGGATTTCAAGCTATAGCAATGTATAGGGATGGTTTTTTAAAAGAGTGGCAGAGAGGGGTATGAGGAAGCACGACAGTTATGGGGAGTGACGTTGCAGTTGTGGTTGGATAAGAATGAGGAGGTATGTGTAGCTGTGGGGGATGATGGTTTGTAATGGTGCAGGCTGTATTGTGCAGGTTGATTTGCGTCGATTGTATGGTTGTTGTATGCAAGGAGAAATGGAAAAAGGTTACGGAGGACTGGTTAAAGGAGATGACAGTGAATGGTGGTTCTATGGTTTGAGGATGTGTAATAACTGGGTAGTTGTTGTCAGAAGTTGTGAGAGCAGTAGATGAAACAGTGAGTAGTGGTATAGTAAGAAGGTGGTTATGGAGTGTTGTGATGTTAGATGATGAGGGTTGAAGTGATAATGCCTGAAGCCAGAAGTGTTGTAGTTGATAGGGATACGTTGGTGGATGTGCTGTGATGTATGTGAAGTGTATGGCAGAGGATATATGAATTGAGATATGGCGGTATGAGGATATATGATATGAGTTGCTTAAATGTTTTCCAATGTGGTGAAGTCTGGTAGTAGTGTATGAAAGCAGTTTGGTAGCACGGGGGTTGCAAGACAGTGTGTGAATGCTTTGGTTTGTTGCTGACAGTAATGGGTAGGGGAGTTGGAGGTGTAATGCAGGGGAAGGAAATGGAGCAGGGCAATGTAGAAGTTAGTGACGATGAAGTATGGGATGTTGGTGATGGCAGTTTTAGGCAATGGTCAGGATGTATGGTTAGAGGTAGGTAGAAGGTAGTAATAAGGGAATGTATGGTTGTTTATAACTATTTAGTTAGTTATTGCAGTCATCTTGTTTTAGATTGTGTAGGTTCCGTGTATTACAATCTGGTAACTCTTTGAATGTATATTTTATATTGATGTTGCCTTCCAAATAAAGATTCTTAAGGCATAACCTTATATCTGAATTCTGAATAACATTTTTTTACTTCTATATTGACATGTACAAACTACGCATTGAGAATCAACCTTATAGAATCAGGGTTATTCTATGTTCTTCCTTGGCTTACAACGGCAATCTCTGCAAATATCGAAGGTTGGATAGCTGACGCATTTGGTAGTAGAGGGATATTTGTCACTGCAGTCAGAAAGGTATATAAGTTGACTACTATAGTATTTTCTTCAAGTTAAAAATTAACGTGATAATCATATGAGTTCACTGTAGAAAATGTGCATACCTTATTTGGAAATTTTACCATGTGTTCCCATAGTTTATTATTAGATGAATATTTAAGATTTTTGAAATATTTTCCTTGTAGATAATGCAATCAATAGGATTTCTTGGGCCAGCTTTCTTTCTAATGCAACTGAATCTTGTTAGCTCTCCTTCAATAGATGTATTATGCACGGCATGCTGCCAGGTGAGTTGATATGTACATCAATGAGATTGCTAATATTATGACATACAAAAAATTGAATATTAAGATAGACCAATGATGAAACATCTTTTACTGAATTTTTATATAGAGGACTGATGCATTTTCCCAGTCTGGTTTATATTCCAACCATCAAGATGTCGGCCGGCGTTACTCTACATGTATTATTATTGTAGTCCTATAAAGAAATATCTTTTGCTTGAAATTAAGATTTATACAATAATTCTTAAAGTTATTAATAAATATGTATAACTGTTATTGCACATTTGCACTGAGCCTTTTGCAGGGTGTATCGCACATAGAATTAATATGTATAACTTGACCATAGTACCGAATACACAATCTGCCCATAGTACTGAATACACAATCTGCACATAGAATGAAATCCAGTCAGACTTCTAACCTAGTTTTGATCTGAATATCTGTGTAAATTGAAAATTGTGTATTCGTTGGGGAACTATATAGGATGCATATAAAAATAGAACAATTTTTGTTAGTATGTGTTAATATAGAATATCGAGTTATAGATTACATGATTTTCATACACACACACACACACACATATATATACACACACACATATATATACACACATATATATACATATACATATATATATACATACACACACACACACACACAGATATATATATATTGTTGATTGTTAAACTCGTTTGCAGGTAATTAGCTATTTCCAAGCGAAGACTGTCGATAACAAAGAACTATTGGTAATCAAGCAACGAACATGAATTTAATTGTTATATATATTGTCGTATTTTGTTAGTACCATTTGTGGAAACTTGTCTGTGAATGCTTGTAGTATGTGACTTATTTTGTTGAAAAACTACTATCGAAATGATTATGGATATTATATTTGATTGTGAGATTAGCATGTTTTTGCAATTATTTGAATATGATGATCATATGATTGATTGTTTGTATATGCTAATTATGTGATTTAATTGTTTGTTTGAATATATGAAAATTATGCGATTGATCGTTCGTTTTAATATGAATAGTATATAAGCGATTGCTGGAAATGGTATAAACCATCAACCGTAAATAGTAGCATTTAACATATGCTACCAAACAACTAATAACCATAAAATGAAGACTTATGGTAGCGTTTTTTTAATCCTACAGAAAAAACCTATAGCTGCATTTAAAAGTGTCTTTTGGTAGCGTTTTTTAAATCCTACAGAAAATACCTATAGTTGCATTTAAAAGTGACTTTTTGTAGCGTTTACTACAACGCAACAAAAAGTTTTAGACTTTTAGTTGCATGTCGTATAGCAGCGTTCACTAAAACGCTACCATAAGTTATGGTAGCGTTTTTTCAACGCTACCAAAAGTCTTTTCTGGTGTAGTGTGGGTAAGTTATTTATGTTAAGGAAATTGCAATTGAACTTATACAAGTTGAATCTCAATTCTCTAAATTAAATTTGATGTTTATCCATATTTCTCTTTGTCTCATATGTATGCAAATTCCTCTTTATAACTATGCAATTATTCTCTTATTTAAATTAGAGGTTTCAATTCATTTATTACTTGACTTTTATTTCACTACAATTTAACAATTAATTAATTAATTAATGGAGAATTTTAGAATTGGATTCCGGGTCAGATTTCAATTTATTTCAAAATAATAGATAAATAAGTTCTTACAACTCAATATCTCTAATTATAGTTAGAACAATAAAAGAAAAAAAATTTTTAGAAAATTTCAAAATAAATCTGCAGTAGAATTTACTACTGTGGCCTTTTCCCTTCGAAACTCGAAAATGAAAGTCGATGATGCGGCCGCCATCACCGAAATTATTTTCCAGCGATAGAGGGAAAAGTACAAAATTTAAATTTTTCCAAAATCTTCTTTTTAAAACATTTCTTCCGAATTATACTAAATATTTATGCAAGAAAATTTTATAAACCAAAACAATAAATTTCACAAATTCTTTAGAAGCAAATTTCAAAACCCCGGACTTAAGTTCTAAAATCTCCAAATTTGGTTTATTATAATTTCAACTTAGCTTCAGTTATTATAAATAATTTATTTCCTAACACCCAATCTATAGCAACCAAATATATATATATCTTTATAAAAATATTTTTATATATAGAAAATATAATAGGCAAAATTCTTTCATTCACCTATATTAAAACAAATATTATGTCGGTCTGTCCTATTAAGTGTTTAGAAATCCCTATTGATGACATAGCGTCCCATGCATCAACCAGAATTTATAAATACAAAGCGGAACAGATTAACACAATATAAAAATCTTTTTATTAATACTAACAAATACGCTCTCTCATATATATACACTCAGTGACTCCCATAGGGTATTACTACCCTATTAACAAAGAGTCAAACCCCACAAAGCCAAGGTTTATCGCTAAACCAAAGCTCTGATACCAACTGTAACATCCCGCCTTTTCGCACACTTTAAACCGACACACGTGCCAACTCAAACCATACGGAAGGGCGGATTGTTATGAGATAAATGAGAAAAACAGAGAAGAAATAAAACAAAACAGAATCTCACAGCGGAAGGATAAAATATAATAATCAAATTTACAGTTCATGAAACTGTTTTACAAAATAATTTATTTTTCTTGTGCAATAAATATCAGAGTTACACATACCAATACAACAATGCAGCGGAATTAAATGGTGTAGTGCACTAGTATAAATAATAATAATACAAATCTTCGTCTTCGTCCTCCAAAGCTAAATCTTCAAATCCTGAAACGCTCGGACTGACCCGAGCGAATTTGAAAAGATAAAAACACCCGAGTCAGACTAGAATATCTTATGTGAGTTAAATAAACAGAAATAAATATGAGTACAGTAACTCAAGAGATGCTCGGGATTTACATCTCCTAAGGATCCGTTAAACTATTTACTATGTAGTATATTGCGCTATTATAATAGTGTCTATTTATAAAATAAACTTACTTTTAAATAGCGTTAAGGCTTTACATTTTCCACCTTAACACGTAAAATGCCAATAGTCTATACAGTACCGTAATACCTCCTGATCGGGAAGCTACCAAAGGATACTCCATAGGTACGACACAAATAGAAACTCGTAGTAAAGGCTCGATATGGTAGGTGACACGGCACAACTAGGCAATGTCAGGGTAGATATACCAATTGCTATCTAGGCTGGTGGAAACGCGTGGCCGCAGTTACCGCCCACCTCGGACTAACTCCCCAAAATCAAAATATAGAAGTGGCCACTGAATCAATCCAAGTCAAAGTATAATATCGAAGAGGAGCGTCCGATCAGAGGAATGACCTCATTGGCCTGAGAATCGCTCCTGTTTTAGCCATCTTATGCCAACTCACGGGAGTTGGGTCCACGTATTTACCTTACAGGAAACGTCGCCACCACCTACTTCATTCTGGAATCTCCACCGCGTACACGATTAGTCAAAGTGGTTTTCGGTATCGACAGAGAGTATGTCCATATCCGATCCCGGTCTCTTTGCCAACCAATCGTTATTATAACACCGCGGTTATTTAAAAACAGTTTATACTTTAAAACCAGAATATAATCCCTTTCAAAACCATAATATTACGATATCATTTCTTCTTTAAAAACACAAACAATTTATTTTCATATTATTTTATAAAAGCCCAAATCAATGATATCGTTTCCCAAATAAAATTTTCCTTTCCAAAAATTATGTCACTTTTTATTATTTAATATCCCATGTAACCAATATTTTGTTTGTAACTTTCAACATAATTCTTCGAAAATCCATAGTATTTTAAAACCATTATTTTCAAAACTAAATGGTTTGGATATTCAACGGTATGCGAATTAAAAAGGTTTAACTTTACTGTTGTTTTATAAAGAATAAATTACATGGCTTTCCAAATATTTCTTGTTTTAAAGTTAAACAAGAAACGTTAACCTTCTTGCTTTTTACAGCCTATGTCAACCATCCACCTTAACTAAAAAAAAAGACCAGGCGCCATAATTTTGAAGCCCGCTTCCATTTTCGTTCAACGCCCGCCCTCCACACTCCACCCCTTTAATTTTCATTACAACCCCAGATCCCAAATTAATCCCCAGATCCAGATCATCCACCTTCATCGTTGCTTCTCCACCTTCATCGATCCTAAATCCCTTAATCACAAATCCCGAATCAGTCGCTTTTCTACATCTTGTTACCCCTTCCCCTTGCCTGACTTTCGTTCCCCTCCTTCGAACTGGAAGTCCGATAGATGCCAGAACAGTTAAGGAGAAGACACCGTTAATCCACCTTTCCTCTATTCCTATTTCATGTCCATTGGAACATGAGTCTCCATGGATTGAGAGCTCGAATAGGTCAGGTACGTCATATTTTGGGTTTCTCTAAGCTGATACAGATTCATGGTTTGGGTATGGTATTGGGTTTTGCTACTGCTAATTAGTGTGTTTGAATAGGTTAGGTATGTCGATTTTGTGGAAGTTTAAACAATTATCTTGATGCACTGGCAGCTGCTTCATGTGGATTTTGCTATTGCAGATTCATGTCAATTTTGCTACTCCTTCCCCTTACCCGAGTTTGAATAGGTTAGGTACGTCAGCTGCTGCTTCCTATGGATTAGAGGTGAGATTTTACCTCCATTTATTTAGCAGTAGAGTACTGAGAGTAGGCACATCTTTTCTCGAAGTGCTACTTTATATATCCTACTTTACATATGCTATTTTATATTTACTGTGCTTCATGTCGTTTCTTTTTCTTTGGAATAATATATCTTCTTTTCTTTTTTTACTCTTTAATCTTTTTGTGCCTCGTCAATATTCTTATAGGCAGAGGAATTATGTGAAGACTGTTATACAAATTGGCAAAATGATCATCCTCATCACATGGACAACGTCTTTCCACACTTGATATATTTCTTGGAGAATCGTTATCAATAGGTAAATATTAAGAAAAGTTTGGTAATTTCTTGATTTCCGTAAATTGCTATTTATATATTTAGTCCACTCTTTATGTTACCATATCTATGAGTTGATGTTTGGATTATGCATTTTCGTACAAGTTTCCAGTTTCCATCGATTTAGTTGAAAATTTTCCATTCATGGAAAACTTTGTGTTGCATTTCTTAAATTAAGACTTTGTACATTCATTTCATCAAAATAGAAGCCTACAAATATTGTATAAAAGATTGCTGCTGAATATGTATAATTAATGTAATATTTAACAGAAGATAGTACCATTTATTGGGCTGGGGAAAATTACTGGCGCGAATATTTGAGATCTACGTTATATTCACACGTTAGGAATATAGAGGAATATGTGTGCATTCATTTCTCTGCTTTTGACAAAGGTTTAAAATAAGAAAAATTATATCTCCAACATATATGAGTTTCAAAGGCAGCATTTTGTCCAAAACTTGCAAATTAAGGAGAACTGCATAATACATAGGAGTTTTAGTCATCTATTCTAGGAAGTAGCAAACCATATGCTTATCAATAAATGTGGGTCTCTATACATTTGATAGTTTGGAGAAGTACTAAAATGTACTTAATATTTGATCTAGAGATCCTAGTTTATAAGTGAATTATGTTGGTTTTCTATCTTGCAAGAGCACCGAGCACATGATCCAACTCATAAATACCTAAATGCGTAGAGAGATCCTAAATGCTTTGCTTTTTTCCATCCTCCAAAACTGTTCCTTCCACCTGTAATACATCTATCCGCACACATATAAATATACATACACGCACACATATAAATATAAATACACACACATACATATACACGTACATACATGCATGCATATACATATATATACACATAAACGCCGAAGGGATGAAATATGATAAGGTTACCATTATCATATTCATTTGAAAGATGGTCCTAAGTAACTGACTTATATCTTCTGACTACAGATAGAACTTTTGATCATTGTGAATTTACTGCATACTGTATTTAGTATCTTTTTTATCAAAAATATATTAGTTACGCCTATAGATTATTGAGACGTTGTCAGTTTAGAGACAATTTCCACTGTAAGTAGTTATACATCATACATATCACATATCACAAAAGTACTACTAAATGCTGAAGAATATTTTTTATTGTTTGAACTATGTTAATAATAATAATCCATGCCAAAAAAACAGAAACTTCTCTGCACTAAGCATGGACAAGGCAGGAGATGGACTGTGGTGTTTTGGATTAGTTGTGGCCAATGAGTGTGTTGAAGTTCCCGACAATGTAACATGGACAAGGTATAAGGTTGGTGGTCTTGTCATTGCATCGGGGGAAAATTCTGGTCTTAAAGATAAATTGGTAGACCACGTATGTAGTAATCTATATGATGAGGCAGGAGGGAAGTCAGAAAACTTCGGCTGTTCATAGAATGATAATGTGATACACATGACTGGCTTTGTGGACAATATGGTAACTGTGCGTGATAATCAGGATATAGTGCGTGCGGAAATTATAGATGATGTTGATAAAGCTGCTTCTGTGCCTGTTGCCAATAGGTGTAATGTTCTTGTTTTAGTACTTGAAAATGAGGGAACTTGTTTTATCTTTTGCAAAAATATGGTCGTGTTGAAACATGTATTTTATTGTGGTTGAACAACTATTAATTTATCAACAATTCTACTTTGCCCGAAGATTTTTTTGTCAAAACTTGCGAATTAGAGAGAAAAGAATGGACCCCCTTGAATTTCAGCCTTAAGACCCGGAGATAAATTGCACTATTCGCAGTATTTGACAAAATATATTTCGGGTAATGTAGCAGTACTCTTAATTTATTTTGAATGGAAGTAATTTTGAATAGTGTTGTTTATTATTTGATCATTGGCCTTTATTTCAGTTTTTGAAATTTTATTATTATTGCGCCAGTAATGTGCGAGTGGCAGGTTGGAATAGACAGAAATAGCCATGCAACAATTTAGAAAGGTTGTAATATAAATATATTTCACAACTTTTCAAAAAAGTTGTAAAATATGCACAACAATTTTAAATAGTGGTCAAATAATATTTTACAAAGATAAATAGTTGTAGTTTAACATATTACAACTAACAAATAGTTGTATATACTCTATTACAACGTTTTGTTGCGAAGTTTTTGAATAGTTGTAATAGACGCAGACCCTATTACAACTGTGGCTAAGACGACGTTTATGAAAACGTCTACTACAACTCTTTTCGAGAGTTGTGAAAGACCTTTTTTGTTGTAGTGGTGTTTGGGCAAGTTTAAACATACAGATTATAATAAAGAAACTGAAATGTTCTTTTTCAACATCTTTAGAATGATATTTAGGCGAGTTTAAACTACATTTGCGAACTTTAAAATCGTGAATTAATAATAAAATGAAACGTCAATGATTGTGTTGATAACTCTAAGTAATGATTTACTGCACACCTAACTTTTTTCTATGCAGTAAACTATATAATCAATATGGTATTCTAGATTTTATATAAAATTGAAACTAATCATTTTTATTTAGTATTTTTGAGTTATCAAATTCTCAACATAATCAGCATTATGTTTAAATGTTTGAAAATCCTGTTGAAAAACGAGAGAAATAAATCTAACACATTGAGCTAGAAATCAACATTCATCTTCTTAGTTTGCTCAGGATATATGATATTCCTTTTCACTCTCTGATGCCTGTGAAACTATATTATCACCTACCAAGTATTTTTATTTTTAACAGAATAATAATCAGAAATGGTTATATTTGTTGGAAATTTAAATACAAGATCAAAGGCTTCATGTTCAAAATAAATGCAGTACTAGTTGTTAAAGTGAATAATACAACTGAAGTTTGAGATTATATTGATGTAAATTGTTGCATTGACTTGATTAACGTTCTGCATATGCTGGAAAAATCTTTGTGATTTTAGTGATGCTTTGTCCATTTGACGAATGTATGCAATTTCACAAGTTTGTTATCTCTAGCTCAGTATTAAAATATCAAACATCCATGGATAAATAACATTTGATGAAGGAGCTAAACAAAAGTACATCTGAAATGAATTCAAATACACAACATATTTATCAAGTAATTCATTGTAGTGCGACTAATTATCAATACTAGAGCATGCTGTTTAGATAGTGCCTTAGAGTAGTACTAGGCTAAGTGATATTCAATCTTTTTCTCCTGTAATCTGAGAAACTTTATTTAAGTCATACTGAGTTTGATTGGGGGATTGGGGAATTATTAACATATTTAAACCATTGTTTGATTGGGGGATGGTGAAATAAGGGATTCATCAATATTAATGATTATTCCTAGACCAATTTGATCAGTGGATATCAAGGGGTCTGCTGATGTTATTTTAACATCAGTATTAACAATATTGTAATCTTTTCCCACTTGACAATATCTAGTAATTACAACAAAAAAATGTGTTTTAACTTCTTTTTTTTCCTTTCTTTTCTTTAACAACCGATACTTCTTCACTTCAAGTTCTAGCCACAGCCGATGTGGTTGTTCGCGCGAGACAATAATCAGTGCTACATCGAGTTCGTGCCAAAGGCATTGATTCTTTATGCTGTTAACAGCCGATCTTCCTATAGCCAGCGGTATGATTTTACATTAATTATTTGTTTAGTAATTAGTACTAATTATTTGATTAGTAACAAAATTGGTTTGAATTTTTTTTGTGTAATCAATATGTATTTGTTTGCACACCATTAGCCAATTCTTGTTTATTTGCACACTATTAACAAAAATGGTGTGAATTTTTTTATTTGTCGCCAATTCACTGCACACTGTTATGTGTTTGTTCACCCTATTATTGTTGCTACTTTAGTGTAATCAGTAAATAACTAAGATTGGAAAATTGTTATACTAATGGTTTAATTAACTGTAGTTATATTTATTACTAAGAATCCGAGAATGATCAAATTTTTATTTAGATATATTTATTAGTGTAATGAAAAAGGAAGAAGCAAGAAGAGAGATGGAGGAAGATGATAGCGTGATATACAGGTTAGTTTATCACTCACAAATATTATGTTTAATCTCACGATCCTGCATATATAAGTGCACTTTATCATCTTGGAACCCTCCTCTGTTATATTTACTAATTGTTAATACACGGAATATATACAAATTGAGTCGGGAGAAATAATTTTTTTAATCATGCCTTGCCGTACAACATCCAGTTTAATACACGGAATATATATGCTTTGGAGTGCCCAATCAACCGACCCTACATCTAGTTTAAAGATGATTTTCCCTTAAAAATTGAACCATTGGAACAATCTTGTTATGTTTTTTTTTTTTTTTTTTTTTTTTTTTTGAACTGGTACTTTATATACAACAAATTAATGGGATAACATATCCCATGTCAAATAAATGTTCGAAAGCAAGTTTCGAACTTGTGACATCGTGCACCAAGCCGAATCAATTTACCACTTGGACAATGGTGCTTGTCAATCTTGTTATGTTAGAGGTTAAAAAAATTTCACTAATTGTTTTTGTGATGTTCTATGAGACGTGTTTTGAAAGTGCAGTGTGGTATGAAATTGCAATAATTATATTGTGGATGTTCATGGTTCGGTTCTTTGCTTAATGCTTAATTATTACCATAAATTGGGAGACGGGATACACCATGGAGCACAAATGGAATTTACAGCATGTAGCTGTGTTGTTGGTATTAATTAGGTATGTTTTATAAGTTTTATATCATAAACAATGCAGGTTTTTTTTTCTTTCTTTTTTTCTCTCTTTTTTCTCAACATCAACATTTTCATTCTAGGATTTTGGTTGAATACTAGGTGGATTTGGTCAACGTTTGGTAGAGGTCAAGGAGAAACAGTGATTCAGAATACAGCTGTCGATATGAGTTTGTTTATGGATTTTTTTATTTATTTATGGATTAATAATCTATGTTTTGTAGTTTGAGTTCAACCTAAATTAGATCACAGTTTCAAAAGTAATCAAATATAGAGATTGAGAGAATGACACCTGCGATTACAGTGGTTTCATTATTTCTTCTTCTATTTTATACTATTCTTATTATTATTTCAGAGAGATTACAAAGTGTTTTAACTCGAAGTTGTAGATAGATTTCGGTTAAAAATCCGGCAAAATCTTCCATAGATGAAAATAAGAATCAACCCCTGTTTAAAGGTGTATGACTTGTATTTATAGGTGTAATTGGGGCTGCTAAAGGTCTTATTTCGTCCCGCGTATTTCCATATATACGATAGAGAAAGGATGGGAACGGATCCACGAATCGTGAGTTTGACTTTGCTCTTGGAATTTAAAGTTGGATACTAATTTTTCCACCTTTAGATTGTTAGAAAATGAATAAGTGGCTAAGGAGGGAACAATGTCCCACATCGGGAAATACACATCAAAATTTCACGATATATACTAAAGCTTAATAAGCTATATCAAAAGAGAATGAGGAGATAGAAAGAATGAGGCAATGTAGGCATGAAAGGGAAGAGACAATGTAGGCCTTTGATCTCTTGGGGGTCTAATGATTCTAATGATTAAATGGGCATTCGTTTGCTACCTGGGCTGTGGTAAAACGACTAATTTTTTTAATCCGAATTATACTGTTTTTTGCTGCCATAAACGGTTGCATCCGTTGGTTAAAAGGTCGCAACCTTTCCGTAGGGGGAGCAAATCTGTTTTAAGGGAACATCGACTGTGCTGAACTCGGATACAAATATTCGACTTGCAACCAAAGTACTAAACGGTACGAATTACATTTCAACTATTCTTTTTCCTGTTAACCCAATTACAAAAGTAGGGTTAGGGTTTTTTGTCCAAATTGATTTTTCCCTAATTTATAGATTAGGGTTTCTGTGTGGATAACATAGATTACAAATGCGTCTTTGAAATCCGATAGTGACTAAAAAGGAAAAGCATATGATTTGCATAATATTTTTTTTTTTTGGGGGAGACTGAGCCAATGAAGCCATTTAGACACAGATATCATACTCCTTACAGAGCTGCTGGTAGTACTGCTTCATTTTGTTATCCATCAAGGGAGCTTCTGCGCACATTATTGTCTTGTCATCATATTCAGCAAATGGTACTAAAACATCTGAAATATTTAGTTTCCCCTCCTAATCAATCATTTATTGTATGCATTACTTTACATGTTTTAGTTTACTAAATGGACGCTTCACTGCTAAACCCTTGGAAGTTCTTAGATTGAGTTATAGGTGTTAAATACATGTTAATGTGCTTATCGAGATGTGGCAGTTCATCGAAAAATCATTTTTATACTAAACAAGTGTTACCATTTGATCAACAACTATTTTAAATAAACACACACCTCTGTATCAGTGGCTTAAAGCCGGGTTACCAAAAGTGACTAATTTATAGATTAGGGTTTCTGTGTGGATAACATAGATTACAAATGCGTCTTTGAAATCCGATAGTGACTAAAAAGGAAAAGCATATGATTTGCATAATATATATTTTTTCCGGGGGAGACTGAGCCAATGAAGCCATTTAGACACAGATATCATACTCCTTACAGAGCTGCTGGTAGTACTGCTTCATTTTGTTATCCATCAAGGGAGCTTCTGCGCACATTATTGTCTTGTCATCATATTCAGCAAATGATACTAAAACATCTGATATATTTAGTTTCCCCTCCTAATCAATCATTTATTGTATGCATTACTTTACATGTTTTAGTTTACTAAATGGACGCTTCACTGCTAAACCCTTGGAAGTTCTTAGATTGAGTTATAGGTGTTAAATACATGTTAATGTGCTTATCGAGATGTGGAAGTTCATCGAAAAATCATTTTTATACTAAACAAGTGTTACCATTTGATCAGCAACTATTTTAAAGTAAACACACACCTCTGTATCAGTGGCTTAAAGCCGGGTTACCAAAAGTTAATAGAAGTGAGACACCCTGGTCATTTGTTCTTGTGCATTCACCATGGTATAATAGCTCAATTGGTTTCTTTATCTAATTTTTATAATACTTTTTTTCATGTGAAAATGTGTTTAAACCTGTACTCAAAGTAGTGCTTATAAGTTATAACATGTGCTGTGTTATGCAGAGTCATAAACAGTTAGTATGATGCAAAAACAGATAAATATGTGGCCTTCTTTCGTTAGATTTTGAACAATAAGAATATGCAAGCTCTAGAAATAACGTGTAATGAGACAATTTGTACCTCAAAGTCAATTAAAGAATGGTGACATATGTTTGTTCATTCTATGACATTATGCTGACAAATTAGAATCCATGAATAACATTAGAATTAATAAAGTTAATTAGTTTGTAGAATTTTATGTGTACAGTGAAACATGTAAAGAGGAATGTTAGAAAACGTTAGATTGATGATAAGTGAAAAAAGATAGTAAGATATCTGGAGGAACTAGAAAGAAACAATAATAAAAAGCTAATTTGGCATGTGCACAAGAAATGTAATTTTTTATGCAGCATAAACTAGGTGAGCAGCAGAAACATAATTAATAATATATTATCCACATCACGATGCAAAATTCTATAAACTGAACATTTTGGCACCAAAATGCGAACGACATGCAGACATATTACGTCTCTAAAACACTCGTCTTGTTCTATTTTTTCCTCCTTTTTTGTGGGTGCTTACTTTCTATTGTGCAATGTAGGGTTTGGATCTTCAGCAGGTATACACAAGATAAATCATTGCTGGCCTATGTTTCCATGCCTATCAACAGGTGACTTTCTCCTTGTATTTTGTTTCATTGCAACATTTTTAAAAGTATGTTTTGCATAACCATGCCCATTTCAGCATTTAGTTTGTTCAATAGATTCAAGATTTTTCTTATGTTGTACATGTTTGAAACTACTTTTACCATCCTCCAAGTTTACAATTTTCTTTTAAAATTTATTGATAGACGACACAGTCTTCAATACAAGTGAAAAAATATCCAGTTAATAGTATGCCAGCTAGTCTTTGCTGGGAGATTTTATATGTACATCCGATGGCGACTTTTAAAATCAGTTCGGTTGTTTACTAGTAAATTAAACCGATATGTATGTATGTATATTGCTGATCACGTGTTTTAGACTGGGACAGTGCTCTTCTCGGGACATTCAAGTAAGATTCTCCATAACCACTCCTGGTGCTTTGCAACCTTACTCGTTTTTCCATCTCCATCATATGATTCAAAGGCATTTTTATGATTAAACTCAGCTGATAATCAAGTCTTGCAATTACCAATTTTCATCTCCATAAACTCTAAAAGGACCAGCAGCTCTGAAAAATTAAGATGTAAGAATGTTACACTCTGAACCGTTGATTACTAAAATCTTATGATTTCGAACCACGTATCAGACTGACTCTCCTCAGTTTCATTTGGATTTCAAATAATATTTCCTGGGACATGATTCAGCTTATTATTCAACCCTGGTCATGCGTTCAGGTGGATAGGCATGATTATATGTCAGTTGACCTGAACACAGAGGAGGCATAATTTGCATCTGTATTTTGTACTACTAAGTGATACACATGTATGTATATAAGAATATATACAACTCTGAATAGTTGAAACACAGCGAAGTTCTTGGCGAAAAGACTTGTAAAATCAAACCTATGATATATAGATTCATGAATTTGCACTCTGAGCACACTTAGTCAGCTTACCTTAAACTTGTTAGGCGTGAGTTATTTTAAGCATGTGGTGTGCGTATGCATATTGTATGTACTGGTGTGTGTTGTGGTGTGAGTGGTTTATTGAGCATATGTGTTGTGCAATCAGCTGTCTGTCCTATTCAAGTTGCTGAGTGACTTTTGAAGTTGAGCTGTGAGGTCAGAATACGCCGCTGCCTATACTATTTCCCATGTTTATGATTGTGTTTGTGTGAGTGAATTTGTATATAAATGCATGTGTATACTGGGTAGTTTGCTAGATAAAAATGAACTTTTTATTTATTTATACTAATTGTTATACTAATAATACAATGCCCAAAGGTACCTTAGCCATTTATTTAGACGTATGCAACTGAGTATATGCTATGCATTGTATATGTGTTTTTCGAATCCAAAATCAGTTCTAATATCCTGTTTTTTATCATCTCCTGTAAGTGTCTTTCACACACTCTTTTTTTAAAGGGCACAACATATATAATATAATAGAAATAATAATAAGAAGTTTTAATATGTGCATTTGATGCTTGCAGGACACCTAATGATGCAAGGGAGATGACCGTTAATGGAAGAATGGATTAAAGCATGTCCTTTTTATTGTTTTTACTGTCTGCATCATGTTGTATTATCGTCTGTGGTATTTGAGGGCATGAAAAAAAATGAATTTGTATTTTGAATTAGCATAGATACGTTGGTCTTTGCAAAACAAGTTATTTCATGAGTAAGTATTGTAGGACTCGATCTTTGTAAAATGCTAATATACTTCAGTTTATTGGTAATGTATGTGCTTCTAGCTATTTTTGATTCTAGCCTGTTTGTGTATATACAGAGTCACGGTTGATTTTATTGTGTTGTCTGAAGTTTATTGGTGATGTATTGCAGTTTTTATTGTTTGTGCTTCAGTTCATTCAGCCACGGTTACGAGCCATGGTTGATTTTAATGATATAAAAGTTAGCCATGGCCCCAAACCGTGGTATTTCATTCAGCCACGGCTCTGAAGCATGGCTAATGATAATTTTGCCACGGCTTGGAGCCGTGGCTAAACAAAATTTTGCCATGGCTCGGAGCCGTGATAAAATTTTTGCCATTCTCCATTTTGCCACGGCTCTGTTCCGTGGTAAAATTATTTAGTCACGGTCCAAAACCGTGGCAAAATGACTTTTCTGGTGTAGTGGGTGTAAATTTGGTCAGCGATTAACATCGAATTATTCTAATGTTAACGTCCACACGTCACCTAACAGGTAGTGTGACATTATAGCCAAATTTACCGCTTTCTCATTTTCGGTAAAAATCTAATTTTAGTTTAATAAGTCTTACCCGTTGTGACATTTGTTTACACAAATTCTTTTCGTCAAAACTATATCACTTTGGACTTATGAAATTTGATGATGATCGAAATTCCAACCTCATCCACATTTAACTTTATAGTCCAAATATAAAGTCCTTGGTTTAATAATAACAATTATTATTAACCGAAATGATCAGCTCAGAGACTTCGACTTTGAGTTGACGGTGATACTAACTTTATATAACTGAGGAGACGAATCCTCTCTTGAATAGTGCTTCACTTTCAATACTTCCACTCGACCCAACTATAGTTACTCGATAGGCGTCATGCCATAATTTGGCTATAATCAAAGCGGAGTTTTCATATTGAAGATCCACGGTATTCTCAAGTCGAGAGAACTGTGTAAATCAGTCACATCGATATTTTCTTTTTGACATTAGTAATATTAACCAACAGAAAACTATCGAGTGAGTCGTTCCATAGTTATCCAATAACTATTAGTACGTAACCCCTAGGTGCCTCCAGCAGTCATGAGTAATATACTGACCAATATTTGAAGAGTGTTACGTACTTCAGTCTCAACGGATACGTCGATATCCAATCTCGATGCATCTTGACTAGGAATATTTAAAATGATATATTTGTTTCGTTGTGATAAATTACTCATGGTTATAACACTTTATAACCACTATCACAAAATATACAATTTATAGATTTTTTTATTAAATATACTTTTAATTAAGTTAGTTAATTAATATAATCACATTATATCAAGCATATAATAGGAAGAAAATAACTTTTATTTCGGACAAAATTGGTCAACGAGTTAGATATATGTAACAAATTACATAATTGCCACTAGAGCATACCCCTAACTCTATCAAATAGAACTGCAACCCTTTGAAGCCCTTAACCATCCAACATAACCTTTCGACAAGGTTAATAGCCCTTACACCTTAACAACACTTGAGCCTTCCAAAGCTACAAATCGAGTAGTCTAACCTTTTGACAAGGTCGACACTCATTTCAGATATGTAAAAGTATATTATATCCTGCTTGATCTTAAGAAAGGCTATCTTAACCTTTCGACAAGATTTAAATCAACCTTCTAAAGGACTAGCTAAGGGAATTTCACCCAAGCCGAAAAGAGAACTTTAGTAGGAAATCTCATACCAATTCAATTGAGGTGAAAGATCATCTAATTCAAAGACTAACCTTTCGAAATGTCCGCCTCAAGTAACAATAGCAAAATAAAGCTAAATAGGGGGGCAATTCTCAAGGGCTTCACATCCATTGTTTAAGCAGATCTTTCCATCCTTCTTAGCACTACTTTGGGTGTTGACCATAAATTCGGTTAACAGTTGGTTTGTGGGGATTGGTGTTGAATGTTGATGTATATGTTGTACATTGATATTGGATGTATATATTGCATTTGGTTGTGTGAAACTGATGATGGATGATTTGTTTTGTATTGATTGGAAATGTTTGAGTTTGAGATGACAATTTTTGGATTTTATATTATTATTGATATTGATACTTTTTAACTTATATATCTGATATATATATATATATATATATATATGTTGTGTTGTGATATATATTGATATTGATGTGTTGTTTTGCTGCTTAAAAAAAGAAAAAATTATCCAGATTTATGACGGCTTCCGACGGTCAATGGGTCGAACGACGTTTACCGACGACTTCTGATGGTTTTCCGGTCGAAAATTCCAACGATTACTAATGGTTTTTCGGCTAGTTTTCAAGCCATGTGGACGTTGTTGCCGTCGGAAAAACCATCGAAACTGCAATTGATAAAGCCATCGAAAAACCGTCGTCGATTCTGTTGGAAATGGATGAAATCTGTGTCATGCATTCCGATGGGATTTCTAACGGCGTCCGATGGTCGCCGATGACTGTGAGCCATCGGAAATCACTATACACCATGTAGTCGTCTTTGAAACTATGGGTTTAACTAATATTACAATGTCAAAAATTGACATTTAATCTTTTGAATTTGTAACATTTTATGTTTCACCTCTGGACACTACAAGGAGAAACAGAATTTCCGACGGCCAGAAACCGTCGGCCGCCGTCGGAAAAAGCCGTCGGAAAAGACCGCGTTGGGGAGCAGTACTTCCGACGGCTTCCGACGGACGGCGCCGTATATTATTCCGACTAACTTCGACGGTTTCCGACGGATTTCGACGGATTCCGACGTGCGCCGGAATCCGTCGGAAATACCGAGTTATAGACCGACTCAATGCGCCGGAAGCCGTCGGAAATTTTGACCGATAATCCGTCGGGAGCCGTCGGAAATCTGCAAAAAAAACAAATTATATTCGCTGCAAACATAGCCTTCCAACCACATTTCTCTTCCAAATACTCTGATATCAATATTTCACAACCCAATATACAATAATCCAATCAAAGATCCAAACCTAAACTACACCATATTTAACAAACGCACAAATAAATAAAAATACAATCAAAATAAGATAAAAAACATACATATCCATTCCAACATTAAGAATAACTGTTCCACCATATTGTTAACACATAAATTTATCAATATTCTCATGCATATGTCCTAATAAAACTAGAAAACCAAGTGTATCATACATAATTATACAAATCAATAATTACCCGCACCGTCTATCAAATCATTCTACACAAACAAACATACCTGAACGACGAACAAGCAAGCAATGAGTCAATCTCCTTCAGATCCAGAACCAGCCGAGGAAGGGAAGCGGCCACCAAACTGCTGTATGTACTCTAACAACTGTGCGGTCTGCAAGGCATTTTGGCTGTTCTGCTCCTCCAATTGGGACACTCTAGTCCGCAATTCTTTTATACTTGCTAAATCGCTCTGTGGTCTGCTCCGCCGTCCCCTACTATGACTACTGGACTGCAATAATTGAAAAATAAATAAAATCCAAGTTTATTGTTTTGAAAAGGTAAAAATATCATATTTTAAGTATTTTAATAAAAAGTAAATTATTTATCGCTAAATTGCCAAATCCGTATCGTCGACCATGCTCAGCTGGAGTCATAACGGACTCAAAAATAACGTCCTCCTCATCGGTCGTCAGCTGTTCTCGACCTGTATCAGCAAGGAGTTTCTGTCGCTGCTCCATAAACATCTCCTGCATTAACAAATTAATAATATCATATCTTATTTCATCATAATTTAACAATTAAAACAATTACTAATAGTGAATAAAATGAAATATGCTTACATGGCTTTTGCTGGATTTATCGTCCTGCCATGTGTACGAAACAGTCCCGTCTGGATTAACATGCTCGACAGCATGCGTACGGGTGAACACGTACATATAGCTGACATGACCCTGTGCCTCGGCTTCCTGAATTTGATTGTTACATACAATTATTATACATTTAGAATCACATAGCGTAGACTATTTACATTTATTATTCAGTGAATTTCCCAACTCCTGCCGATACTGCTGAAACGACTTCGATCCTCCGTGATGAGTGGCTAGATTCTTATTTCTATTTGCAGAGTTTCTATCCGACTCTGCCTGTACATTCAAAATTTGATACATTATTTTTCAATCACGTCAAATTAATAATTCAAAAAAAAATAGTATACTTGCCTTCGCCTCGTCCGTCTCCCAGTAGCTCAACCAAGCTTGATACACGCTCTCTCCCATCCACTTTGGTTTCTTACCAGATTTCTTAATCTCAGATATCGTGTCCCTTTAGTTCTTGCGCATCTTCCTCATCCAGTATGCTCCTGTCAGCATCATATCGTCTGTCTGGATGTCTATCTCAGCCTGTGTGAAAAAAAGATTACACTTTAAACGATAAACAATAGAAAAACGACAAAAACGAATTAAAAATGGAAAACAGAAAAATTATACATACTAGAACATCCTGCCATATGCACTCTATGATGTGAGGAGGGATGGAATCCCACTTCGGCCAGCACACACTCATCCTACTGCGATATGCTGCTCTAGAGACGTCCAGCACAACCTTAGAGGGAAGTAGGTCGAACCCCCTGTTTTTAAGTACGATATAGATAAGTACATACGTGTATCATAGAAAAAATAAGATGCTGAATAAAATTTAATTCTATTTACCCTTCTGCTCTAGGGACCAAAGATACAACAGCACGCTGTGGCTCTTACGATGGGCCACTGCCATCGCCTCCTGAAGATCAGGAAGAGCTCCTACCTCTATACGACATACTGATAAACCTGTGACATATACACATCATTATATAAGAGTATAAAAACATGATAATGAAATATATTCATATGAAAATGACATCAACGGTACAAATTGCAGCTTAATTAATGACTGAAATGGAAATAGAAATGGAAGTGTGTTATACCTGATCCATAATACATCAAGAATTCAACATGCAATAGTAAACAGATTTGGTTTCATAGTTAAATCAATTTAATAATACATCAAGAATTCAACATGCAAACAATAGTAAATGGATTTGGTTTCATAGTTACATCAATTTCATAATACAACAAGAATTTAACACGGTTACATCAATTGCAAAAAAAACAGATTCAGATTTGTATCAGTCATCATCGTCAACTGATTCAGATTCGGTCTCGTTTTCGACGATATTTTCCTCTGCACTGTCAAACGCTTCTACCAAAACATTTGATTCATCGATCAAGAGACCAAAATCTGTATCATCGTCCGTAATTATTATTTCGTTATTTTGCTCAAGATCCGCCTGGTAAGCTTGTTCGTCGGGAATATTCTTCCCATCGAATGTGAATCTGGCCTTTGTTTTAAAAACTGCAGATCAATCTGCTTTATCTCTTTTTAGAGACGGATAAGGAGCTTAATAAACTTGCAGTGCTTGTTTGGCTAGTACAAAAGGATCAAAATTGTGATAGTGCGATGTATGCTTTATTTCGATAAGATTATAATCTTTGTGCACATTAATTCCAGAACCTGGAACATTGCTAAACCAATTGCATCTAAATAGAAACACCTCCTCCGCGGGTCGTGAGAAATATGTCAGTTGCAAAATTTGTGTCAGAACGCCATAAAAATCATTTAAATGATTTTCTGGATCGTCACTACCTTTAACAAATACACCAGTATTATTTATTAATTTTTCTGCACCGTATTCTTTGGTGTTAAATTTATATCCGTTGACGAAATATATTGGATATGTCTTGACCACTCTTTTTGGTTCCATCGCAAGATGTTTCAACCCTTCGTCAACAACACAATTTCTCGGCTCATAAACGTAATTTGAAAACCAACCGGAAAATTCTTTACTGAGATCTCCATTCGGATTTCACGTTCATAAACACTGTTTATATAAACAAATTGTTACATTAGGTTATACACGCGCATGCATATAAGAAAAGAATAAAACACAAATTATTATTTCAGATTACCTAACAAATGGTGCAACCTCGACACAATTTAGAAGAATATAAGTGTGTGCTACATGAAGATCTCTATCGTCTAGCCATATTTCTACACATTTTCCAGAAGACCGACCATGTTGTCTAAAAATAGATAACATTGCTTGAGTGGACTCTTGTTCGTCGCCTTCGTCATTACGAGGAACACTTTCAAATGAAATATTCACATGGTCACTGAAATTGTGAGAGAAAAAGAACGAAGCTTCTTCTTCGATGTAAGATTTACGTATCGAACCTTCAACCCGTGTTTTTTTCCTCACTTTTTTCTTCAGGTGATTCAAATATCTACGCAACATTAATTTATATTAACTTCATCTTTCAAATGCAATTAAATTACGTTATAACATATATATTACATACCTCTCAAATGGATACATCCATCCGTATTGGACAGGACCTCGAAGTCGTGCTTCAGATGGGAGATGAACAGGTAAATGTTCCATCACATTAAAAAAACCAGGCGGAAATATTTTCTCTAATTTGCAAAGCAATATAGGAATGTCCACTTCAAGTTTACGTAAACGTTGCACTTTTAAAGTAGTCGAACAAAGCTCTTTGTAAAACATATTAAGCTCCGTTACTACTTTTCAAACTATTAACGACAGTAGTTCTTTGAACATCATGGGGAATAAATTTTCCATCATTATGTGACAGTCGTGACTTTTCATTCCGCTTAATCTACCATTTTTAAAGTCAACACATCTACGAAGATTTGATGATATCCTATCAGGAAATCTTAACCCTTCCACCCATTTTAACACAGCTTTAACTTGATTATTATCTAATTCATAACAAGCTTTGGGTTTTTTATTGTCATTTGGTTTCATATGAAGCTCAGGACGTTTGCATAATTCTTCTATATCACGTCTTGATTTCAAATCATCCTTCTTCTTCCCTTTCACATTCAAAATTGTGTTAAAAACATTATCAAATACATTTTTCTCATTGTGCATCACATCTATGTTATGGCGAAGCAGAAGATGTTTCCAATACGGCAACACCCAAAAAATAGTTTGTTTGCACCAGTTATGAACAACTGATTTGCCTTCAATTTCTATTTGCTCGCCAATTTCATATATCTTTGGATAGTCCTTAACAAGTTCATATATGTCTTCGCTTGACCATATCGTCGGTGGTTGTCTGGTTTCTACTCTATTAGCTAAAAAGTTTTTCTTGTCTCCTCTGAAGGGATGATTTACATGGAGAAAATATCGATAACAGTCAAACCATGAAATTTTCTTACCATGAGGTAAAGAAAACGCTCGTGTTTCATCCATGCAATATGGACATGCTAGACGACCGGCAGTACTCCATCCCGAAAGCATTGCATAGGCAGGAAAATCACTTATAGTCCACAACAAAGAAGCAAACATACGAAAAATTTTCTTCTTGAACACATCGTATGTTTCTACTCCTTCGTTTCACAGTATTTTTAACTCCTCAATCAACGGGTGTAATTATACATCGATTCCTTGTGTCGGATCGTCGGGGCCAGGAACGACAACAGTAAGAAACATATATTGCGTTTTCATGCACATCCATGGAGGTAAATTATACGGTGTGACGATAATGGGCCATGATGAATATTTAGAATCAAATTGAGAAAATGGAGAAAAACCGTCCGTACATAATCGTAATCTAACATTTCGACTCTCCACTGCAAAATTTGGATACGTTTTATCGAAATGCTTCCATGCTTCTCCATCGGCCGGATGTGTCAACGTACCCTCTTCCTCTGTTCTCACGCTATGTCATCTCATATTAGACGCAGTTACAGAAGATGCATATAATCTTTGAAGTCTTGGAGTTATGGGTAAGTAGTGCATACGCTTGTACGGAACTTCCTTCCCCTTCTTTTTTCTTGGTTTGTATCTCTCCTGGTTACAAACTTTACAATTTCTAAGGTTTGCGTCTTCTTTCCAAAACAACATGCATCCTTTTAAACATGTATCTATTTTCTGATACGGTAAACCAAAAGCCGACATAAGTTTTTTTAACTTCGTAGTGATTTTCACACATTAGATTATCGGGCGGCATATGTCTTTTTACAGCTTGTACAACAGCCGTAAACCCAGCTTCAGTGATGTTATATTTTGACTTCATCGCAATGTATTCTGCGATTACTGACAGCTGAGTGCCGCTTTTACAACCATCCCAAATAGGTTTCTTAGCTGCATCTAGTAAATCGTAAATTTTTTTAGCTTCGATATTTGGTTCTTCAACATTTTCATCATCGTCGTCAACTTGAACCATAGGAAACATTGATCGTGCTGCATCTTCGACCATATTTTCTATACTGGTCGTTAAAACTATTTCGTTAACGACACTTTCAGACTCTACAGAAGTATTTGCTACAACTTCTCCATGCCGATCCCAAACATAATATTCGAGTACGAAACCGTGTTGGCACAAATGAACTTTCACAATATCTGGTAACAAATACTTCAAATGTCTACACCTACTACACGGACAACGAATTTCTGAATCGTTTCCGTTATTACTTAAAGCGAATTTAACAAACACGTTTATACCATTATAAAAATCTTTTTTTATTGAGCCCCTCAGTCCTGTTCTTTGGTACATCCATCTCCTCCGATCAACAAAATAATCAATCATTTTTCCTATTTGACAAAATGAGAAGTTCAAAAATTAATATTTATTTTGAAGAATACAAATTCAAAAAAGATTATTTTCATGGTCGTATAATATTTTGAATTTAAAGAACAACTTCACAAATTTAAAAATATTTTCAAATAGGGCACATTTCATTTTTTAACGTACGTAACGATTAAAAATATATATATTTTTTTTTTCATTGGTCAAACATCATACTTCCCATTACAAACACAGTAAGCATTTACATTTCGTATATTACTTCGTCTCAAACGATTCAATAAAATTTCGGCAGCATTTCCCTTTTGTTCCCTACATTGTACACAAATGCGTGTACGTAGGAAACAAAAAAGAAAAGTTAGATGGAAATTTTATGAACCGTTTGAGACGAAATAGTATACAAAATGTAAATTCTTACTGTGTTCATAACTTGTCCAATACAGGGACAAATCCGACAAACGTTGTACCAGATGAATATAAATGGTCGTTTTTCAAAAAAAACGACTATTTATACAACGATCATGTACAACACTCGTCAGATGGGGCCAAAAACTCTCTAAGGAACATTTGTCGGTTAACATGCGCGCATTTTACTCAAAAATACAGTTTTACTCACTGTTCACATTTACAAAAATATATATAAATTTAACACAGTTATTCGACGTATTACGCATCAAAAAGGCTGGTTTAACATTTTTGTCTTTTTTAATACACACAATTATAATTTAGAGTAATGCATTTTTTTTGTTTCATAAGTAAATACGTGCACAATATAATACTTCTAGCTCATTCAATCATTTTATCGTATGCCAAATAACGTATACAATCGTCGAATCAGGGCATACACAACAATTTACATATACATGAACAACCACAAAGTATACGTGTTTTTCACAATTTCACGATAAAAGATGAAATATGTATGTCATGTGATGCTATAAATCATTATTACGCTAATGCAAACAATTGTAATCGCTAATTCACCCTAATTTATCAATTTATGCAAATCTAAAATTAGGGTAAAAACTGAAATTTTCAGAAAAATAAGAGATTATACCTGAGATTGAGAGCAAAAGGTGTTGAATCAGCGGCGTGGAAGGAGAAAAAATCACGAAATTGGCGAATGGAGGTGGAAAATGTGGATTTGGGGGTTTTTGGTGAGATTGGAGAAAGCTGGAAAATGAGGAAGAAAGGCTCGGCCGACTGCAGGTATTCGCGAATTTCCGACGGCTTCCGAGGGCCGCCGACGGCCCGTCGGAAGCCGTCGGAAATTAACCGTCGGAAGTCGTCGCCCCCACCTGTCGCTATTTCGCTTTTTTCTAGTAGTGGGAAAACAATTTGTGCCATTTATTAATATCTTTCAAACCCACAGTGCACGTCATTTATATATTTTATTTTACACAAGGACCATCCACCATTTCATCATTTTGTTTTGCATGTCGGATGAACGTATATTCACTTTCATGCGGTCCGAGTGTCATATCATAGCATTTATGGTCTGATCCAAATATTTTGTGTGTATGCATATTAAGAGATTTGAGAAATGAAACAAGAAGAGCTAGTGCATACAAAACATATATAGGAAACACATGTTTTGAAGCACAATGTTCAGAATATGAGAAGAAACAAAAGAAGATTGCACTACAATAATATAACGGATGTAAATAAACTAAAGTGCAACTCAACTTTGTCATTCATTAGTGGAGAATAACTGAGAGCCACTTCCAGAGGGAAGTCTCAAAACTTTATATATCTACTTGTCATTTCAAGTAGATATATAACCGAAAGAAAGAATTTGGAATCAATGGTGTATTTCTGGTAAACTTGCTTTTCTTCAAAAAAAAGTAACTGATCACATTGAGTGCTTGAGAGATGGGATGCTTAAATTTAAGAATATTCGTTTCTCTTTAGTTTATGTAGATATTTATACAGTGTGTTTGATTGATTAAACTTGCACGCACATGTTACAATTCAATATTAAAAAAATGAACTAGCTGGCATGTGTTCAATTTGATTGGTGTTGGATGAAAGTGATCGCAAAAAATACAATGGAGTCCATTGAATGGACCTACCACACACCATGCACTGCTAACTGATTTTACTTGTTCATGTGTCATAGCAAGCTCTACCAATGGAAACCAAACAATAGCCATAGCAGACGAAGGATCTACTTGTTTTATGTACTTCTTGGCTGAGGATTTAAAAAGGTACTTGAAAGAGTAATGAAAAATTATATTTACACATTATTATATCTTTTTATGATACAGTGTATTATTACTGATACTATATATTTTGTTCGCTGTAAATTATTTTTATCAATTTTGCTTCTCATCAACTATCAATCCAATTTTATTTTACTATAAGTTATAAATGTTTGTTAACTATAAAATTTATTATAAATTAGTCTCCAGAGTCAAAAGCGTTGGATGCTAACATTTGCCTTTGGCTGCATGCGAATGTGCATAATTAGTTCAGGTGTCATGGTAAGTGCAAAGAATTAATCACCTGCTAATATTAAGCATTACCTTTGGCATGCATACTCAACAAAAGTTGTTCACAGTTTCCATTATTATTCTTTCAGCCTTTAAAACATTAGGAAGTGCTACAAATTTTTACTCATCAACTATCAACTATCAACCATAACCTCTTCGTTATATTTTATCATCAACTATCAACCATAACCTCTTCGTTATATTTTATTTTCCTTCTCCATTCTTTTTCTCTCTAGCTACTGCTCTTAACAAGTAAAGCTTGTGCTCCTTCGAAATAGAATAAATTCTACCACGTTGCACAACACTCGTCATTTCTCTACTAATTTTTACTACTTTTTTAGCCACTTAGTTTCCTGATTTCAGCTTCCATTTCTCTAAAGAGATCTCTTTCTTATATTCGCCTTGTATAATACCATCCTCCTAATCTTAGGACCCTCCTTAGAATATCTCACAACGTGTACTTGAAGCCATCAATCTCCATTACAGGAATGGGTTTCTGAACAGCACCACTTATAAAAAGTAGGAGGATCTAAGTCTAAAACTATTGAAGTTTCAGGTTTTATAATTTTGGCGTAATATATACTTTTGGGATGCTGTACTTATGGCTAGTTGATTGTGTGTAGGTTGATATAAATGTCTGATCTGTTATAAATTGATGAACAATAAAACAGGGCAGATAAGGTAGTATAAATCACATTTAGAATGGTATAAATCAAAAGTTGGATATTCTTGTTATTTCCACTTGAAAAAGAGACATTTTCTTATAATGGTTAATCTATGTTAATGAGATTCGTAGTCAACATCTTTAAATATACAGTAATTTATGCTCTAATTCTTACAATTGTTAATCTTTCAGTTTCAGGACTATTTATTTATATTGTTGCATGCAATGGAGCTTAAAGCTGAAAGAACTGTACAGAATAACTTCACATTACCTACTGAACGGAATGCTCTTTTAGGTAAAGCATTTACCATAATGTATAATAGAAATGCCAATAATTGTTAATCATACTCTATTGCTTTCTGACACAAAAATAAGTAAATTTTAAACATCAAAATAATTTCACTAACACAATAAGTTATAAAATGCAAGTGTTGTCAGTGATACTTCAAAAGCTATGATAATTATGTATTTACTTTACTTTCATTGATTCATGTTTTTGTTTATCCAAATTAAAAATGGTTAATATTCGTACATATGCATTTTATGCCATTAACTTGCTCTTTATAATCAAGTCCTTTTTAATATTTTCTTCCTCTGTATATAAACTCTCCATCTTAATTAATTTGTTTCGCATCAAAAATAAATCATAATTATCTATATTGTTTTAGTTGTATTTCAAAATTATTTAATGTTATGCTCTCACAATGTAGGTCAACGGCCTAGCGAAATTCAAACAATCGATCATCAAGAACATAGCTTTGAAATCGAGCTTGTACAGTTAGGAAACCGGGATGAGATCATTAGATCATGGGTTCGCTTACCCCAAAGTGAAGCAAGAAGGGGTGAAAGCAGATACATCAATTTTGGATGTTTCAGAGCAAAGAGAAAAATCTTTTCGATAATGTTAGTCTTGACTTTCATTTGTATCTTTGGACTTCCTATAATCAAGTCATCAATTCATGGAAATCCTAAAATGCAACCTAAATCCATTGACAACTATTGCAAGGCACTGAAAAAAGCACTCATGTTTTTCAACGCCCAAAGATGTAAGTGATTTTTTGTTCATTTTTAGCAATACTTTTCTACGCAGATCAATCAAATGAATTGTTAGAATTGCATATGTTCAATCCATCGATCGTAAGTATGCATGATTAACATAGAAAGTACGATTCAGACGTTTCTAGTGATTGGGAGCATAGTTGTTAAATTTTTTATGCTTAATCAATGTAGCAAATTATAGTTTATAATATACAAAGTTACTGCCCAAACACTAGTATTAGTTTATTTCTGATGGTGTTATACTTGAACAATGTTTTATTAGTTTTAAAATCTGAAAATAAATAATAATTGTATTTTTTTATCATATTTTATATTTAACTTACTCATTATATATTTTAAAAAATATTCAACATATTATTTAGAAAGAAACAATATAAAATATATTATTTAACCATTTACGACCAAAACAAATTTCCAATGTGGTTTCCTAATACAAGATAAAGTTGTTAATATGGAAGAAGATTTTTTAATATTAGTCGCTCATAAGCAATGAGATAGATGTAAATTAACATTTGCTGGAAGCATTATTCAACTTATTTGTAAAATATATGTAAATGTTGTTGTTTGTTTGCATAACAATAGAACTTATTTGCAATATTTAAAACATTCCTTTTAATAAGTTTTTTTCTCTACAACGAGAAATTCAAAACCAACCTTTTTTACTATTACATATCAACGAAATAAATACAATCCATTTTGTTTATGAATTGTTAAACAATGCTTATAGTCGAAGTTGCAATACGAAAAGGCTAAACCAACTCATTTATCGAGAAAGTTAACAGTGATTTCCTTCTTTAGAAGACTTTATCATTTGTCTTATTCAAGAGAGAAAGAGAAAATTATCCTTTGAAAGAAGAAAGGAAAATTTGTAAGTTATTGACTTGATTTTAATGTACATTAATAGATAAAAGAAAAGTGTAAAAAAATAATTTATAAACCATGACAGAAAATAGCGGCGAAAGGAAGCTCAGGATTGTGTAAGATAGTTAAGAAAATACAAGTCAAAATAGTGGTCAATGGAAGCGGGAAAGGTATTTAATAATTCCTTAAACATAAAACAAAATATTTCGTTTGAAAGCTTGTTTTCATGTAGCCATGTTAGATGTGGACAAAATCGGACATGGAAAGTTGTCATTTACTAAAAACGTTAATTGCAATTACATGATAATATTAAAAACATTTATAGGACCAAGCTATTACGTAATTAATATGAGATAGATAACTAATATTTAGTTTTAAATCAGCTGGGAAATTACCAAAAAACAATGGTGTACCATGGAGAGCAGACTCGGGTCTAAATGATGGAGATCTAGTGGGAGGATATTATAATGGAGGAGATAATATCAAATATCATTTTCCTATGGCATTTTCCATTACAATATTGAGTTGGAGTGTAATAGAGTATCACCACAAGTACAAAGCTATGGAGGAGTATCAGCATGTCAAGAGTATCATAAGATGGGGAACTGATTATCTTCTCAGTACATTTGATTCCAATGCCACGGATATCAATCTTATCTATAGTCAGGTATTCAAATATATATTAGTGTTGTTTCAATTTGTTTTAAAAACATATATTATAATTTTCAAATTTTATTTTCATCTAGGTCGGAATAGCAAAAGGTAGATCAACCACACCTGACGATCATTACTGTTGGACTCGACCTGAAGACATGGACTATCCACGTCCATGCATTGTTGCTCTTTCCGGTCCTGATCTTGGTGGAGAAATAGCGGCTGCACTTGCCGCTGCTTCCATGGTTTTCAAAGATGACATTGCCTACTCCAACAAATTAATAAAAGGTGCATCTTTGGCATACAAATTTGCTAGGCGTAACCGTATCACATATTCTAAAAATGCCTTTGATGGTATGCAAATTTACAACTCCACTGGATATTGGGACGAGTATATGTGGTGTGCTGCATGGATGTACTACGCCACAGGAAATATAAGTTTTATCAAGTTTGGAACGGACGTTAGATTGTTAAAAAATGCAAAAATATATCAAAGAGATCCAAACATGATTGCTTTTAGTTGGGATAACAAGTTACCTGCAGCAGTTCTAATTTGGACGAGACTTAGAATATTGCTGGATCCAGGGTATCCCTATGAAGAATCGCTTAGAATATATCACAATACTGTTATATTAAATATGTGTTCGCACATAAAAAAATATCATGTTTTCAAATGGACGAAAGGTATGTATATCTATATACGATCATCAATTTCCGTATAAACAATAATATTTCTAAGAGTAATATATTTTTCCTTAATTCTTGTATTTAGGCGGACTGGTGCAGTTAAACCATGGACATTTACAAACATTACAGTATGTGGTCAATGCGGTCTTTCTTGCAAATTTGTATTCCGATTATATGGATGCTACCGGTGTGCCTGGTTTCTACTGCGGCAATGATTACTTCAATTCTATGGTCCTTCGTACATTTGCTTCATCGCAGGTGAAAATAGCTCAAAAATACAGTTCATATCAACAAAATGAAATAAATACTATTTTTTTACTCACTTTTTTTTTGTTTATAGCTTAAATACATAATGGGTAAAAATCCAAGAAATATGAGTTACATAGTCGGTTATGGAAAGAAGTTCCCACAACAAGTGCATCATCGCGCTGCTTCGATTCCACATGATGGAATAAAATATTCTTGTCGAGAGGGTATAAAATGGTTGGAAAGCAACAAATCTAATCCAAATACTATAGTTGGCGCCATGGTTGGAGGACCTGATAGTAATGATGGGTTCATGGATATTAGAGTTAAACAAGGCTACACAGAGCCAACCTTAGCTGGGAATGCTGGTTTAGTTGCGGCACTAGTGTCAATGAGCAATGTCGGTGGTAGAGGCATCGATAAGAATACTATATTTGGAGAAATTACAATTCCTGAAACCCCACCTCCAGCTGAACCGTGGAGGCCATGATTAAAGTTGTCTTCTATGAGTTTTCTGTAGAACATTGGTAAGTCTTAATTAATAATCTTTTTGCAACAAATCATTTAAACATGCACACCTTGCAATATTTTAGATTTTCAGATTTTCATAATGAAGTGGATTTAAATAACAGAAAATTTTAATTCATGGTGCATTTCCTTGAAACAATGCATTGCAGATATACAGTAATAATCATATACACATATCAGTCTTGCTATATCTACCATCACCAAACTTTGTTCTTCCAATTATTAAGCATTATAAATCAGGATTTCACAAGTTTTCTGCCGGAACTTTTTTGTTTCTAAAAGTGTAAAATGCCCAGGCTTATTTCCGAATATACAGTTACATACATCTAATATTCTTTTTGGAATATTGAGTCGGCTTCTTAATACCATGATAGAAGCATTACTTTCTTACACATCATTGGGTTTTACCTGCAATTTCTTTTTCCCCACTTATCACCATTTTCTTTAAAAAAATTTTTTTACCATTTTGGATTTGGAGTTGTCATATCTTTTAAATTGGTACCCTTTTGTTCACTTTCAGGCGCATAGTTCAATGTAATGTGTATATTCAGACTGTTGAGCCATTCATCAAGTGCACTCTCATCAACATTAGTACTTCCTCCTCTAGAGCTCTGATCCTGCAAAAGATCTAAATTACATTTCATTTCTATTGAGACTAGTGTACTGATTTAGACTTTATCAAATGAGTTATTATTTGTGCTTTGGAATACTCTCTGTGATGATTCTGGGGAAACAGGATTAGTTGTATTCTGATTAGTGTGATCTAATCAGAATACAACTAATCCTTGAAATATGATTTATCATCATGAAATATAGCTAAAATATAGCTAGTATATCTGTAACTGAGTAAAAGTCATCAATCTATAGTTATTGGATACATATTGACTTGAAAAGTCAAGAAATTAGATTTATCATCTTGAAATAATAATTTATTTGTATCGTCAAATTATGACTTTTATGAATTACGTACTCTGGTAGTGCGTGTAAAACAATCACATGTATATTCAGGTGTAAGTAAAATATTTGTACATTTCAGCTAAAATACAGTGTTGTTGCAACATAAAAAGCCAACGAATGGCAAAATTATAAAACGAAACTAACTTGATTTCAATGAAATACAATCCTTGAAATATGAATGCATTAACAAAAATGCATTGTTTAATCTCTGTTCAAAATGATATCTAGCAGCACAAGGTGCACAGAACATGTGTTCACGACTTCACGTACAGAGGTAAATTCTCCAAATTGTATATGTTATGTATTTCATACCTTAGTTTCAAACAAATTTCAGGATGACCATTTGTTGAAAATGTCTAATCCATGAATAGTTCTCGTATCTCAAAGGCGTATGAAAATGAAATGGCTATATCACTAAAAATGTCGCTTAAATCTTATTATAAGAGCTATAACAGTCTTAATTATCATGTAAGCCATGAGCACTTGTAAGTATCAATGTGGATTTCACTATAGCCAGAATAAAATTTGCAAAATTGAGAATTTACTTCCATCTCTTTTTTTAAAAGATAACTTACTACATGAATCTTTCGTGATAGCGACACTTTCGTAAATCATGGACATACCATAACATTTGTATCTTATAATGTAGGAATAGTTAGCTAGTAATCTACTATAACGTTTTTACCTTAGCAACCAAGAAGAAGTAGAATGTTTTGAGCTATATCCTAGACATAATTACAGGTACCTTTGTGCAACTGAGAACAATTTTCCGAGAAGTTCCATTTATTTGTTACCTTTTTCCTTCTCAGTTTTAATTCTAAAATCACATCTAACAAAATGAAAATCTTCACTTTTAAAATCATTATAATTCCAATGACACTTAGATATCATAGAAGCAAGATCAAACTCATGTAAATGCACCTAGTATTGGAAAGTGGATGTATATGACAGATACTACAAAGATGTTGTGTTTATTGCCTCATTATGCAGTTGTACTAATGCAATTGAATCATTTATGATCAAGCCCACTTTAGCTGAATAAAGTCCGGTAGATTTGATATTTCATTGTATTTGTTTGGCAGTTATCTGATTTGCACTATGGAATTTGATTGTCATTGCTTTGCAAATCTCCATTATTTTCAGCTGATGCTTAAATTCAAATATATACAAGCTTAAGTCCCTAGCTCATTCAAGTAATTGATGACCTCTAAATCCCTGATTGCTCATTGGCAAAAACGGTGCACCATGATGATTTCACATATTGGTTATGTGATGTCAATCTATGTTGTATACTTAAATATATAGGCCTGACCAGGTTTCCTCTATAATATATAATCTTTTCTTCTTCCACTCTTCATTTTTGATTTTTGAACTCCCCGTTGCATCATCAAACACTTATATTAAAACAAGTATTCTTGATCGAATCAAAGTCGTACAAGATCCACTGTTTAAATGTTTCATTAAATCCCGAAATCAATAATTGGATAACTCATTCATAGTAACAGGGTTGAATTATTGTCTAAAATAATCTTTTATAAAGGTTCCTAAAGTCCGAAGCACAATTTGCATCAGACCATCCAACCACAAAATTTCAGCACAAGATTCAGCAAAGCCCATCCTCCCATAAAAGCTCTATTTTGATCAATGAATCTTGTACGCAAAACCATACATTATCAAATTTCTAAGGGTGCTGCTCATATTCATCATTCAGATAGCAATAATTATTCATGAATATTTGTTAAAGGTGATTAATTTATTACTAAGGTACAAATTTCAGAGTTACCATAATTAAAGATCACAAGTCCAATGTGACACAAAATTGCAAATTGTAGATATAAACTGATTAAAAATAAATTTGGGGGCATCTTTTCAATTTTAAATCACATTTGGATCCTGCTCAGTGCCATTTACATTGTGCTGAAAGTGATACATACCAAAAACTTAGATACTTGACATTGATAGTTACAATTAAAATTGCCGAGATACGACAGCAGTACAATGAACAGGGTTATCATACAAACTGCTGAAAATTCAGAAGAACATAGAACACAATCCAAGTATTGCAGGTGAGGTATGTGTATAAGTTTTGGAATTTGAATGTTAATGCTTGTTGTTTGCCATTCTTCACCTGCTGTTTACGATGTTTGTGCAGGTAATAACCAACCATCAAAATTATCATCTCTATATTTGCAAACAGTTGACTGAACGTATATGTGATTGTCAGCCCCATCTATAAACATGTTCATACATCTCTTCTGATGTGAAGATTGGAGCGTTTGTGTTTGAAATCCTGTAAAAGAAGCTAAGATGTTATAGATATATTTAACAATACTTCTAGCTGCAATGTATAACTAATTTATTGTAGGATAAGTAGTCAACCTTTGCGGTGTGATGATGAGGATAATTGTATCAACTTTATCGTCCTCACTTTGGACTGGAAACTTCTCAAGTTTAATTTTTTTTTAGCTATTCATATGAACAAAAATTGAGCAGCAGCCTTCAAAAGGCGAAGGGTGAAAATTAACAGCACCTCATCAAATTTAACTACAGAGCTATGATTTGTTTATTTCCCAGTTCCTCCTAACCTAAAAAAAATGTACTTAACTATATGCATATTGAAAGGATGAAAAATGCCCCCAGTAATGAATATATGTATGATACACACATACACACATGCACACACATTAAAAAATTTCTATATCTTACAAGGTTGCGTCTTGACTGTAATACATTTAAAAAAAGCTCTATAAATATCGTTTGGAGGCACGGAACTGATCATATTACAGAAAAATCATACCTTTGCAGTTCACCAAGGTACGAGCATCTTCAATGGTAGATGGACATGCACTTAACTGATTCTCTTGCTTTTGATTCCCAAGTGCTGACAGAAACTATTCATGGTGTTTCACAATCTTCTCCTTGTTGCTGCAACGTAGTTCCCACAATCAATGCACGCAGAGATTAATACACATGCTTACTCTTTGCCTTCACATGCATATCTGTTGCATGCTAGAAATGCTTTTGAATCCGGTGTTCATATCCCTAACATTGATCGGGCAGGTGATGCGGTAGCAGGATAAATAGAATTGTTAAAAACCTCATTTAGTGCATACTGTTTGAAAAAAAAAAATGTGTTGCTTCTGAATACCACCTGTACCACACATAGCATCGAAGGACAATCGATGGTTGTACAAAACACCAAATCGATAGAAATGAATTTGAATATATTTAAAACGATGTTTGGATTGATGAAATATTTTAATATAAAGGAAATCAATCCATTTTGTTTTAAGTATGTAACTTAATACAAGAAGATTGGGTTTTATAATTCTTCATTAGAAGTGAAAATTCATAAAAATTAAAATATAATAATAATGATTATTTAAGAGAACACAGTAAAGCCAATAGACAAAACGAATTCATCTTTCTCGCTTTTCACATGAAGAACAATTAGAACGCTTTCAATCCTACCAGGCAAAGAAGTCTCTTCAGATCTGGAAATTGAAAAGTTCTTAGCAATATTTGCTAATGCTCCACAATACTACCAAACAAAAAGGTAATTAATTTGTTTTGAAATTGAAAACTTTAAGATAGTAAAATTTAGTGATTTTTGCTATATGAAATCGAATTTCAAAGATGCTTTCATATTTGAATGGATTACCAATTACAGTAATGATTGATTCCGTTATCATAAACCAAATGTTTGTCCTAAATATGATTGAATAATCAAACTTGGTATTTTATTTCATTTTCCTAGCAAAATTATTTCTCGCCGTTTGTCTTTTGATTGATTTCTAGGAATTTCTTTTAAGTAAAGAATATGAAAAATAATATGTTAAGTTATTTCACATAATATGTTGTAATATCTTGTCATACTTAAATTGAATATTAGCATATGGTATTTCTGGATCAAAATTGTGTAAATTTTTGCTATGAAAATATGGATTTTTGCTATGAAAATATGGTTTTTTTTAAAGCTCTGCCCCTCAAATCTCTGTGTACGCCGCTGTGTATGTATTCTCGAATGCAATTAAATGGACAACTACTTATTGTAATATAAGGTTGACATTTGTTTATATTTCTTCAAACCATGTGACATCAATCTTTCCTGTAATCTCTCCACAGAATAAAATAGAGTTAAAAAAGGTTGACTGTTGGCATACAGATTGTTCTGATTAAATATGGAATTGCTTTGAGGGATATGCAACCAAGTTAAGATGTACTCCTCATAGTCAAGAACAGTGTTAAAGTGTCAAAAAGCATTATTGAATTCACATACACACACAAAAACACATATTAAGTATTGGAAACTCACATCTTGAAATCCAATTATCTTGTACAGAGAACGAGGCAACGGCCTCATGAAACTATGAGATCAACTGCAGTGGCAGTGAGGCAGTTGGAAGCTATCATAAGGCTAAGTGAGTCGCTTGTAAAAATTAGACTGATTTCTGCTGCAACAAAGGAGCATGTTGAAGAGGCATTTAGATCGTCAATGTCTCCAGTTTAGATGCTGCTCGATCTGGACTTAATGAGCATATGAATCTGACTCCTGAGATTTCAAATGAAATTAAGCAAGGTGAGGCACACATAAAGAGAAAAATGGGCATCATTGGAAGTCATATATCAGCAAGAATGGGCATTAATGAGTCCATCTTAAGGAGAGAGCTCTGCTGATAAATGTTGAATACAAGCGAGAAAGGCCTGTTATTGTTCACAAACTATAACATGTTTTATAGTATTACTGTTGTACTGAATGTTAAATTGTTGTATTCTTATTTACAATTTTCTTCGTCTTTTGCTCAAAAGTTGTCACACCAATACCTTTCAATGTCTTATTCTGCTTATTTAATGTTGATTTCTACATGCAACGCACAGAAAGTTTAATTTATAGCTGAATGCAACAGTACATGTAAGTCATTTGAAGCAAAATTTGATATAGCTGGATTCTAAAGCACCGTTACGATGTTTGAAAGACGTGATGATTAAATGAAGATTGTTTAAATTGTCTAGAATATGGTCACCTAAATGTGAAATGGTGATTAAGTGAAAACAAAATGAATTTATCAAAGTATATTACTAAATTTATCCTTGTAAAAGTAATAATCATTCTCACATAAAAAGAAACACAAATGGCAAATATTAACACATTGTTTGCAGTAAATAAGAAGAAATAAAATAAAATGCAAGTCACAGTCAAAAAAATAATCTATAACACTATACGTTTAAATAACACTTTCTTCATACAAAGAGCAGGAGCATATTGCTTCATCTTATGATAGTGGAAAGCTTACCTCTAGGAAACTAATGTTTAATTAACTGTACAAAGTGGCCAGCGATAATAAAATCATTCCTTTCTTGTGTATCGATTGTGAGGTTCAACCTTGTGATATGTAGATAATCATGAAACTACCAGAAATGTAGCAATTGGAGCTCATACAAACATATACACCAGCATAAAAACTATGTATACTGAAATTTTGAACCATCTGTCCTTTTAGCCCAATGTTTTATTCATCAATTCCCTTTCTTGTATATAAAAAATATTAAAAAGAACTCTAGTGTCTAGCTATCTCAGATTGTCATTCTTGAATAAATAGCCTACCAAAAAAAATTCAATTGCGCAACCAGGCTTTAAGAAAAAGACAAGAGTATTGCTAACTACAGTGAAAACAATGGTTGAATATTAGTATGCACATTTCAAACAAACTATAAGAAACCAATGAAAAATCGATTACCTTTTTCGAAATCTAATGGACGAGAAATTATGTTACGCCTGGAGATGTAAAGCATACATTCAACTAATCAGGCAGTACAATATCAAACAAGTAACCCACTTTCATTACATTTCTCTAATATCAGAATCTCCATACTAATAAAAAAGAGCTAAAACAGAACGTTTCTGTTAACCAAAAAAATGAACTTACATGTTGAAATATTCAAAGCTACTGCAGCAACCTATGCTATCCAGACGCTTTTTCTATTCCAATGTTACAGGTTTGCTTCACTTTTTTTTATTGACAATAACAGACTATAATACTTAGGCTAGCTCATGCTCAAAGAAAAGAAAAAACCTTTATTAATAGGAAATGAGCATTTGTTCAAAACGTAAACATACATTAAATTATTAATTGTGTAGAATGCAACTCTTCTTACTATGATATTTCATCTATTTTAATTATAATGCGTGATCTTTATTTTTATTTTTGCTAATAGAAAACAATGGTTACATGATACATTGGGATTTGTTCAAAAAACATAACAAAGACAAAGATGCAAATATGATATCATCATACCATAGTGTTATTATTCACATTTTTAAATTTAAAACATTTTATACATATATAGTTAATTATGTTCATTATCGTTAATAAATATTATTAGCAGATTTGCTTCGGTCTGAGAATTTGGAATAAGGTTTTTAAGTCATAATATTTTATCTTCAGGTATTCACTTTTGAACCGTTTATTCAAACACATGTTTTTAAGTAACAAAATTAATTTTCAAATTGCTACTTTTATTTTTATTTTTTGGTTAATTATACAGATTGATCACACATATTGCCTGGCAGTGCATTACCCAATGAACTGGCACATTTTCTTCTTTTTTCATTCCAAGACCTCATTATCAAGTCATTGTCTAACAAACTAGAATTTGAAAGGAAAAAATAAAATAAAATAAGAATATAGAAATCTCAAATAGCAAACACATTGGCGGTCAAAGACAATAACTGTCACCAATATTGATAAACGAATCTTGTTAGAATTTAACAGGCTCTCGGCTCTCGGCTCTCACAGAATATAGTTACGCGCCCCTTAAAAACAATGTATATTTATTATAAATATATTTATTGGATTCTCTCTTGGATTCAGCAAATTATGCTTTCTCAACATGTTCATAAACTGCCTTTTGTCCTGAACTAACTCATCATCTGCTTAAAAGTAAGAAATGGGATTGCCTCACCTGCTTAAAAGCTGAAGCTTAGTTTACGGACTTACTATCTCATAAGTTTTAGAATATATTTCAAAAAGTTCTAGATTATTTTTTAATTTTTTTCCAAAGAAAAAGGGTAATAAAATGAGAGTTTTCCAAATTTTATAAATATTAATATATATATCGTGTTTGAAAAATTAATCAACATTTATATGTTAAAAAACAGTCGTCTGTGACTATATACAATAATTTGGAAATAAAAATGAAAATGATAAGCATGAATATTTCTATTACTATTTTCGGTTATCCTCTCCTGCGATTTCCCAGTAAAGATAATGTATAAAATTTAAATAATTTAATCATATTCATGGTGCATGTGCATGGAGTTGCCAAAGTTAGTTTATCAACAAATTACATTTCCAAATAAACACAACAGTAAAATTTGCACATGATGTACTGATAACCCTAGTGTGTGTGTGGAATCAAAATATCATAAAGGTGGCATAAAAATTAGAGCTTGATGAATAAAACGAAACCCCTTTTTGATGAATTATTCCTGGATAATGGGGAAACTGCAATGACTGAAGATAGGTATATAGTATAGTTATGTCACCATCTTTGCTGTGTCAAATGAAAAGGATGATATAGCCATGCGTGCACACACTATCAATACTTTAAAGTTACATACTATTATTAATGTTGAAATTATTTCTCTGGCTTATATTTCAAAGCTGCATGCTTTATTGTAAAATACTATATAAATATCATGTACAGTAGATATACTTTACCATAGTTAACAAAATCCAGGACCACTACATAGTAGATGCCAGCCGTATGAATGGTTAAGGGCAGTTTAACAGTCATAGACCATGATTCCATGTTTCGTTTGATTTCACTACTACAAAATAATAAAAATTACATTTAATAGATTATAACAGATTATAATATACTAATACATTTATGCATGATTGGTGAAAGAGGATGCATGTAGTCTTGTTCTTGCTTATAGTTTATTAATGGGAAATGAGGAGAATTACTCGAAATCAGAAAAGAAAACAAAGAAGCCAAAATTGTACTCATGGAGCCTAATAAACGAATTAAGCATATTGAAGACAACAACGTTCATAGCGAGGGCAATCCACAAGTAGTAGAAGATAATCCGCCACAAGTAGTAGAAAATAATCCACAAGTAGTAGAAAACAATCATTGTGCATTGTAGAACTATACAATGCAAAACGAACAACATGTGGAAGCAATGATGGAAACCGATGGACCTATTAAAGATGTTAATGCAAATCCACCAAAGAAAAGAAAGACTAGAGGTCCTATGAAAATGAAGGGACTTTCTTCAAATTTCGCAAATCCTGTTGAAGTTGAATTCAATGAGAATGCCGAGCCAATAGGTGAAGGATCAATTCATTTATCTTTTTTTTTAGGGCCGCTTGTACGAGAGCATGTTCCAGTCACACTTGCCAACTGGAGACACCTTAGAGATAATTTGAAAGCCATTTTATAGGATAGCATTAAGGTATATTTTGTGATTTCTATCAAGTTGTGTCTATCTAGCTCATATACATACATGCACCTACGCTTATTATATGAATTCTTCCTATTAAATGGTTTTCAGATATGAGTAAAAATATTTTGAATCAGTACTAGCAGGCTGCTGCACCTATACATACATGCATACTACGTGCACCTGCACTTGCTCATATACATACATGCACCTGTTTATATACATACAGGCTACATGCTCCAGCACTAGCAGGCTGCTGCTTTAAAGCAGCAGTAGCACTAGAATTGACATTATTTTGTATCTTTAGTTTTTGAAATTTCTTGATTAAATGTTTTGTAATATCAATGCATATTTTAAGGCTTTTAAGGTATTATTTTGCATGTGATTTGCATGTTGAGGTTGAAATTGCCTGTAGGTTTCTGTGTGGACGGAGTTTTTGTTTTATATATTTTGGTGTATACGTGCCTTGAATGTATGTGCATGCATTTGCTTTTGTTGAGCACTTGGTGTGGTAAGGTTAACTTTTTTACCTTTCCAAATTGTGAACCTTTTTTTATACAAGCTAGATTTAAGTTGGATGAGGAATGACAAAAGGTCCTTATATTTGGCAAAAAGGGTGTATTTTTAGGTGTTCAAAATGTATATTAGTTAATAAAATAATCAAAGCAAAGTCCAAGGGGGAAAGACTTTGAATGAAACCAGATAATATCAAAACTATGACGGAGTGGAATGGTTTTATCAACTTGAAAACCAGTTCAAATTTAAGGTAAATTATGTCTAAATGATCATTCTTCGTATGTAAGAATTAACTAGTCAGTATATTTTTATTTTTTATTTTAGATACAAAGTGAAATATTCAAAGCCATTAGCGCAAACAGATACTACATATATGCAGCTATAAAGGAATGGCTCGATTAGCCACAGATATGGTGATAATTTTTTTAAATATTGTTTATTTGTCATGCCATTTATAGAGTTATGATCAATTGTTTTATTCATTTTTTATTAACGTAGAAAAAAGAGAGCTCGGATCCCTCTTCTATCTCTAGATCCGTTTTTTGGATTAGATCTCACCCCGAAATAACGGTCAGCCGACGAGCTTGGCTATTGGAGAAACTATTGTATGCGATTTCATTTCAAATTGACATATTACAAATAATTTTAGAATGTGATAATGTTGAAGATTATACTGTATGTTGACCTTTACGGGAGAAGATTAAAAGGTTTGACACTGAATCACAATCTAGCACGACAACTAATGTGAGAGAAGACGTTCTTTCAGTAGTGCTGGGATAAGATAGACCAAGACAATTAAGAGGAATGAGAAGAGCTATGACCTTCACCAAGTTTGTTTTGTCACAAGCTAGTCAAAAACAAAAAATACAGCTTCAAAATAGAATTGCTGATTTGGAGAAGACGGTTCAAATGCTAATATCCCAAAGCTAGGTATTTCTAAAACTGAAATTCTAAATTGAGTTGCTCTACCATAGATGCTTTTTTTAGGGAAAAATTTTAATTTAATTTAATTTCATTGCCAAAGCAACCACCGTGACATAGAAAATTTTGAATCTAAACTACTCCCCTTATTGATATATGAAATGCTAAAATGCAGGTATTCTTTTTTTCTACATTGAAATCATTGAATTAGAATGAAAGTTGATTTGGGCATGGTTTGGGAACACAACAAAGTTTTCAAGATAGTGACATGGGTTTGAAATTTTGGACTGGGCTGGGTTGGGTTAACATCGATTGTCAATTATTCATATTATATAATCTATTTAAACATTTAATAAAACTTGTATCATCTTTTTATTAAAAAAATTAAAACTTGTATGAAATTCGTATAACATTAAAAAAGTATTATTAAATTATGTTGGCATTGAATATTTGTTAGTGTATTTATGGAAATAAAAACTTGAGATGGCTCTGGATTTGTGAATGCATGTATATTTTGCACATTAAATTTTTCATCAAGTATCAACTAGCAGAAGTATGCTATTTTTGCATGTAGCCGTCATTATGAAGGCAGTATGCCAACTGCCACGTTGGTAATAAATTTGAATTTAGAATAGAACAAATTTATATAAGTCTTTGGATTTGAGTGCATAAGTGTATAAATTTTCATATGTCTGTGTGATTGCGAGAGTGGGATTGCATGTGTGTAGTTGTCTACATGTGCGAGTTTAAGATTTTAATTATGTGTAGGGTCAGTGTTTGTGCGTTCCAGGCTGTGTGCATATATATATTGAGTGTTGTGTCCATATAAAATGAATTGACTTGAGTGTTTGCATACTCATTTTAATAGCTCTGTTTTTATATGGCATATAGGTATACCAGCTATGAGTTATATATACATATATTTGCATTTTAGTGTGTTTGCATGTCTTTACATTTTCATTCCGATGTTGTGTGTTTTCATGCAATTCTTGCTTTGGGTTCTTGACTTTTTTTTCTTTGTGTTTCCAGGCGTGTGGCGGGGTGAGTATATCAATGTGTGTTTATACTATCTAAATGTGTGTTGTTGCTAAATAGTGGGACTGTAGTGTGTGTATGTTCATCAGAGATCGTGTTGGGTTTGTTTGATTACGTGAGCGTATCTGTGTGGGTGAGTTATTATTGTTATATGTAGGTTTGTATATTTGTTAATGTGTGCATGCTTATATATTTGTCAGTATCTGTGTGCATCTATAGAAACTTACATTATTGTTATTGTTGTAATATCATTTGAATTTCTTTTGATTTAATATATAATATAATTAATTTTGACTAATTGTAGAGTAAGTATGACCAACCAAACGCAATAAAAGGTACACCTCATATCATCGGTAAAATAGACCCATACGCCAAAACGATCAACCGGACAAGTTAGGAATTAACCGAATGGATAAACGCACGTATCCCATACTACATGTTTTATCCAATCATTTAACTCTCCTTCTCATTCGCTCGACAGTGCAAAAACGTGTAATTTTTATAGAAAATAATTTACCTTGAAAATAAGCTTTGAAAACCGATTTCCAAAACCACTTGGAAAAATTTCCCTGAATAAATAGGAATATTACATAATAATTATTTTTAAATCCCCTAAATTTTAAAAATCATTTCAAAAATATTTGGAAAAAAACCGTGCTCGAAAACGACCAAAAACAAGCAAAATTCCACTCAAACCGAATTCAAATTTAAATTCGAATTATATTCAAATAATTCAAAATTTGAATTTTGAATTCATCCAAACTGGGCTAACCTATTAATAGGCATCATAGCCCTCAAAATACTTTAGAAATATCACCAAAAAAAAGTAAATGTCAAAAATCGAATGGAAAAAGGACATAAAAACACTTAGCTAAAATAATATGCAGGTCTGAAATCTTCTCTGGGTTCAACTTTCGGATATAAAACCGGTGGACAAACGACCTTTGATTAAACTAAAAATTGGTGGACACAAATTAGAAAACATCGACTTTCAAAAAAAAGAAACGTTGAATTCCGACTGGAAATGAAAAGGTTACATTGTGTCAAACATGGACACTGGCCATGTTTGCAACAGTTCAAAAACCAAAAATGTACAGGCCTGAAACCATCTTAGCTTCAACTTTCAGGCATGAAACAGAGGACCAAATTACCTCTTATTGAGTTGAAATTTGATATTCTTATAGTAAAAACTTCACCTTTCAAAAAAAAAGAATCATGCAATTTGGATAAAGTATGAGAAAGTTATGATGTCTCAAAGTTGAATCCAAACAGTGTTTTTACTGTAAAAATCTGGGTAGAAACATGCTCCGGACCAAAGTTCTGCAGCATATTTCTTTAAGCCATATAGGTCGAAATGACCTGAAATTTGGTGTGACTGTAGTAATAAACTTTAGCTTTCAAAAAAATGAATTGTTGAATTTCGACTGGAAATGTAGAAGTTATGCTATCTCAAACATGGACTCAAGCAATGTTTGCAACAACACAACAAAATGTGCACAGGTAATTTCCAGGCTGTGCATTGATTTTGCAGCAAGGTTTTCAGATATCAAACGAAATAGTTTCGCTATGAAATTTTGCAGATATATACTACAACATATAGGCTATCACTGAAGAAAATCCGATAGCATTTCGTTGCCGGAATTGGAAGAAAATGACATGCAAAGTGACACACAAACTCAGTTTTCACAAAAACAACATGAATATAAAATCAATAAATTAAAGCCATTTTGGGCTAGATTTTGGCATTTTGAAGCATGGCTTCAACTAGCATTTGTGAGTTTTGATACTCACCTCTGAATATTATAGCTAATACTTGGATTTGTAGCTGAAAGTCGATGGCTTGGAGATGGATTTGGCTTGAAATTCTACAGAAATGTAGTTCAACATTCCTACTTCAATTTGCAAAAAGAATCATTCAAATCTGATTTGAAATAAAGAATCTACGTGTTTCAAAGTTGGACTAAAAACAAGGTTAAATCGCTGAATTACAGCATTTTGCGGGTTCAAATTCGACCACAGTTTCAAAATAGCACAAGAACCCAGATTGTCATGAAAATTTGCGTGAATGTAATTTAACACTCCTACTTCAATCTGCAAAAAGAATCACTCAAATCCGGTAAGAAATGAATGAGTTATGTTTTAAAATCTTAAAGAAAACTCTTATGCTTCGTCTTGAGCTTTCTTGTGAGAAACTTGTGGATACGGCCCTTCAGCTTGAAGCGGTCGAGAAGGAGAAGGATGGTGATTTTGAGGGTGAGGTTTGGGGAAATCCGAAAAAGAAATTTTATTTTGTTACAACGGATATTTTGTTTCAATATAATAAGATGTATGAATTTTTTATGACTTTAAATGTAGAAAATATGTATGTATAGTGTTAAAATAAGTAACATATATACACAGTTTTGATTTTCACTAAGTAATTTTTCTCTTGGACTTAATTAGGTAGAAAGGAGGATCCATTAGCCTACTATCTACAATTTTCTGATGAGAAACTAAACTGTAGTACTTTCTTTTGGCTTCACCTTCTCAAAATAAATCTACAGTAAAAAGAAAGAAAGAAAAAAAATTCATGGCCATCTTCATCTTTAAAAAGAATATCGACATACTTAGCTCTTAGTTAATGCATTATCATGAGGGTCGCCCTTAACCATCCCTATTCTCTATATTAGTAGACAGGATTACTCAGTAATTCTCTTTACTAATGTAGGTCTAGGGGTGGGGTGGCACGGCTTGGTATCAGAGCAGGATTTCAGAATACAATGTGATATATGTAGAACAGTACACAAGTTTTACGTTTTGAGTTTTCTCAAATTTCGATGTTTGTTTGTTCAAAACGTGCTTGTTTGTTGATGTCCCGAGAGCAAATGACAGCAACAACAATCACAAGTCTGAGAATTTGTTTTGGTCATATCTGTGACCACCCGGATTTCTTAGACGTCTGTTAATCGGGAAATTAACTGATTTTATTTTTGGAATATTAATATTTACTAATCAAATAAATGAATTTCTAATAATAATAAAAAATATAAAACTCTACCTTTGAACACTAAATATGAGTATATATAAATATATATGAACAGTGATGATACTAAGCTTAAAATATAAATAAAAATAAATATGTGATTAAGAAATAAAAGTAAAAGAATATGAGTGGTTATAGGTTGTTGTATGAAACATGAAGTAAGTATAGGAGAGTTGTAAAAGTATGAATGTGAATGTATATATAATTAAGCAATGTATAGATAAGCATGAAAAAAAATACATTACAACATACATATATAAAGGCATACATACAAACAAAGAATATACATACATCAACTCACATGAAATCATATGTAAACAAGAGAGGAGACAAGTATTTAACGCAAGCACACAAACCATATTATCAAGGTCAAAGAAGAGAAGAAAAAATCTCTGATCAGATAACAAAAGACTGTAAACAAAAGGACCTCATCCTAGCTTCTTCTACACACCTCTATTCTATGTGTGTGTGTGTGTGTGTGTACCCATCACTACCTTGTTTCACACTTTACTGCATTCGAAGCTAAGCTAAACATAAAATATTTCTTTCATTTCTACACTTAAAACAAACAAGACAACTCTGCTTGAGGAAGAAGACTCGAAGCAAAGAAGGCGGTGTTGTTTTCAAATATGTGAGTAAACATTTTAAAACAGTTTAATTTGGTTTTAACTAAGAGCATGTGATGTTATTAATTTGAATTAAAGTTCTTCAGCTTGAACTTATCTGAATCAATATATATGTGTTTGAGTAGGTTTGTATATATTGAACTCTATTGATACTCAGTTTGGGTTTTGCTATAAAAATTCAAAAATCTCCCAATCTAAACCCTATTATATTTTGATATTTGAATGAAAGTGGTGTGTTATGGTATAATGAAAATTTTAAAAATAGTTTCAGGGTTTAAAATTCAATAAATTATTTTCAAAATTTAAATAACAGTGTAAATTCATATTCATGATAAAAATCAATAATCTTATTTTCGAATTTTGATTGTATGGATGAAATCGTGGCAGAAAATCTTGATTTTTAAAGTAAGTGTCATGGTTTTTAATTTGCTAAATCGTTGGAAAAAAATCGAATTTAACATTTTGGGTATTTTGGATGATTGTCGTTGATCGGCGGTGAAAGGAAGGTCGAAATTTGGGTTGAAGGTGGCCTAGGGGATGTCGATCGTAGAAAAAATTCAGGTGGAATTTATCATCGGCAGTGGTGGCCTGAGAAGGGCGATATAGGGTTTTGTGTGATGATTTTGTGAAGATGGTTGTGGGGATGATCTCGACGACGTAGGTGCATCGAGTTGGATGGTTTAGAGGGTGATCGTCACTGGGTTTCATTACGTGGCTCTGGTCGTAGTGGCAAGGGTTCCGGTGGTCTAGATCGTCGTCAGCGGTGGGTTGAAGTTATTTTGGTTTGGGTTCCAGTGAATCAAATAGCTCAATTTTGTTATGCTGGCATATTCGTCGAACTAGGAAGTCGAATGGGTCGGCGAGGTCAACATTGATTTGTCGATGGTCGAGGAGTGGGCCAGAGGTGGTCGGGACGGCATGCATCGTGCACATGCACGAACTTTCAAGTGGGGTTGATAGGCTGCGGGAATGAGGAAGATTCACTCGGTTTGTACTCGAGTATAGGGAAGGAATTGCTCGAGTTTTGTCTCGGCTTGTTTTCTTGTTCCAGGTTTGAATAGTTAACCCGGTTTGAAAGGTTATAAACTACTGCAAGATTATGGCAAAGGGTTAAGCAAGTTTAAAGTTTTAAAAATAAGTAAGGGAGATGAATAAGTTTCAAGGGAAGATAAACTAAGTATGAAATAATTTCTTCCTATTTTAAGTGTTCCTTTAATCTTAAAATTAAGAAATTGATATGATTGTGAAACTTATGGTTGTTAACTTAAACATTAAGATAATTTGAAACTTAGTTTTTATAAATAAAAAAATTTAAGTGTTGATTTAAGGATAATGTTTTTTTATGTTATTAGATAATTTATAAAGGTGATGATTTATCTTAAAGGTAATTAAGACTTGATAATCAAATGAAGTGATTAAATATGATTTGTTATGGCATTGATTAAGTAATTAATTAATTAGTTAATAGTTAAGGATTATAAATTAATTAATTAACTAAGAGGCCGATTAGTTTGAAATTAAGAATTTTAATTAAGGATAGTTAATTAATAATTAGTGATAAATTAATTAAGTAATTAAGTTGTAATTAGTGACTAATTAATTTCTTAATGGAAGTAATTAAGGATTAATCACTTAGTATAATTAATTATGGATTGATTGATTAAGGAAACTAATCAAGGATTAGTTAAATATTGAGTATGATTAATTAAGGGAAATTAGTCAACAAAGTGAATATTAGATAATTAATTTGTGTAATTAATTAAGAGTAATTTCTTATTGAAATTAAAGAATAATTAATCAAGGGTGACTAATTAAGATGGATAATTAAAAAAATGATTAACTAATTAGTTTGTAACTAATTAATGTTAAGTAAAGATAAATTTAAGTGATAAAAGATTAGAAATTTATTAATTAGAGATAAATTGAATTAATTTTGGAAGTGATCAATCTTGCTTATGAATGATTGAACGATGTAATGCCTTGAATTGGTTGATATCTCTAATACGAAATGTTTTGTGATATGATATGATTAGGTAGACGGTGATAACGTAGTTATTTAGCGGTAATTAGATTGTTTTGTATAAGTGACATCCTAGTTAAAGATGAATTGTATTTCACTTGAACAACCTGGGTTCAGATGACATTCGACCCGAAGAGACCATAGTCAGAAATTTGTAAATACCCGAAACCACTTTGATTCTTATGGTTTGGTATGTGAAATCAATAGGCTGGTTTGAATGATTTAAGTGAATTGGACTATTTAATCTAAATTTTGATACTTAGAAAATTGATATGTGAAATATGTAATGCTTATAAGATATTGTGAACTTGTAAATTGATACGAGTTACCCGTGGTTTTATATGAGTTGTATGCTTTGTATTCCATGGGTTTACTCACGCTGGTTTCCAGCCTGACCCGGGTGTAATTTCGATGTAATGCTCGGGTCAAACCGAGTATTACAGATTTTCAAGTAAGGATGTTTTGGAGCTCAGGAGATGAGCTAGATGGAAGGAACGTATGGAGTGTTTCTGCTGTGAGGTATGTCCGTTTATCTGAGATATGTTGATTTGTACATGTCCAGTGTTTGTGTATGTGTGTAACTCTGATGTATTAAAATGTAATTGATAGATACAGTATTCTTTTGTAAACTGATATTTTTGATATTATATTTTGATCCGCTGCGAATGTGAGAACCTGTATTGTGTTTTTGTTTCTTCTTCTTCAATCTCTTCTTCTTCTTCTAACTATCTGGAATTTTCGGGATCGAAAATCTTGGGTCGTTACAATTGGTATCAGAGCTGAAGGTTAAGCGAAAACCTTAGCTCTGGTGGGTGTACTCATTAAGGGTAGAGTGTGTATATATATACGAGAGCGTACTTGTTATTTTGATATAGTGGTTTTAAAGGTAAAGGTTATATAAGTTTATATATAAGGCAATAATTGGTTGTTGGATATCGAAACTAAATAAAAATTTAAGTGGTATATATATACCCAAGTAGGAATTGATTAGAATGTACCATGCATATAAGAAGAATTAGAATTAAATTTGGTTTCAAACTAAAATAAAATAAAATGGTTATTATATCAAATATCAAATAATGGGATGTTTGTTTCCTAATTATGGTAAAGTAAAAAGAAATGTGTTAAGTAAGTAAATTTTTAGATAAGTATGACTTGTACATTGAAGTAGGGATTTAAATTGTGAAGTTAGAATCCTAAGATTTAAAAACATTTGAAATTTGTTTTCAAATTGTTAAAGGGAATGATAAATAATATTCTTCAGAATATTTCTGAAAATAATCTTATTTTGAAATAAGAAGTAGTTTGGATCTTTGTTTGGAATTAAAAACCAAAGATGTTAAAACATAGGTATAACTTGGTAAGCAAATTAGTATAAGAGTAGAAATTGAATACTTCTAGTTAAGTCTAATTTATATGTTAGGAAGTCCCTCTAGAATTCAATCTTTGAGAGAGATGACTAAGATTGAAGAATGGGAGGTTAGACGCAGAGAGCAAAGAGCAGCTGCATGTAAGGATCGAGAAGAAGAAATTGAGAAATAGGTTAAGGAAAGGGCTGAGCCAGGACCTTATGATAATGTCACATGTTACAGATGTTTCAATAAGGGTCATTACGCAGCCAAGTGCAGTAAAACAAGAGAGGAATTGAAGGGTACATTCCATCGGTTTCGCTCTGAGATCTTGTGCTTTAAGTGTCATAAGAAAGGACATTTCCTAAATCATTGCCCTGAAGTGAGGAAGGCGAAGCGTAAACCAGTTGAATCGGTCAATGAGTCGACTATTTGCTATCATTGTAAGAAGACCGGACACATTTCTAGGAATTTTTCTGAGAGGCAGAAGAGGAGTAAAGCCGTGGAACGTACTGTTGGAGCAGTGAAGGTTATCCGGATTGATGACAGGGTAGAAACATTTTGTGGTAAATGTTATAAGTGGGGACACCCTGTTGAGAAGTGTATGTTCGAACTTTTCCCTTTGGAAGGAAGTCCATAGAAAGGTTCTTATAAGAATATTAGGGCTCTGTTCTTTCCCAAACCTCTAGGTAATAGAAAGGCATCTAGATTTATGACTTTTATAAGACTCTTATTTTGGATAAATGTATGAAATGTATGAACTACTAGTATGTAGCCAATTAATGTATGGAATATTTTGTGGAAGTACAATCTAATATAAAATTTTCTTTATCTATTGAGAATTGGACTCAGAATTAAATTGTTTAAAGATTTGGATTATTAATTTAAAAATAAAGGTTAATCTGATTTAAGGGGTTAAATCAACATTTGGAAATTTAACTCGAATTTATATAATTCTAGATGAGTTAAAGATGAAATTTTGATTTCGTTAGTTCAATTTGAATTTAGTTTGAATTACTTAGTGTTGAAGATGGATAAGTATAAAATTCAAATGGAAAATTTGAATTGGATTAATTTGAAATATAATCGAAGATTTAATGAGTTCAAATTCAAGTGGGAATTGAAACTAATTCATAGAAATTGAAATGATTAGAAATTGAAGTGGGTTCAATTGATATTAGTCCAAATTGATTGGAATAATTTGAAATTGTAGTTAAAGTTGAATAGGTTTAAAATCAAATGGAATTTGATTTGAATTGGGAAGGAAATCAAGATTGATTCAACTTGAATTGAGGTTAAACCAATTTCAATGGAAATTGAAGTTATTCAAATTGGAATTGGGTCAATTTAAATGGAAGGAGAAATTTAAATTTGAATTGGTGGAAAAGTGAACAATTGTGACTCTGGACTATTTTTCATATAAATTGTTTTAATATAAACTTATTTTTCCAAGCTATTTAATATATACAATTTTTTTTAAAAAAGCCAAATTATTTTATACTTGTTTTTACAATTATTTTTGGAACTATTAACAGTTTTTCAACTGTTTTATAAACTAATTACTATTTTTTAACTATTTTACAAATTAATAACTATTTTACACTTATTTTGCAAACTAATAAATATTTTTTAACTACTTATCTATTTTAAAAAAATTAAGCTATTTTCTAAATATAAACTGGTCGGAGTACAAACTATTATTGATTAAAGACCCAACTGAGATAAGAATTGAAGTGATAATCCAAATGGGGATAAAGCTAAATGTGGGTAAGTGAATAAAATCAAAGTTAGAATGAATAGAAAGGAAATGATTTAGTTAATAATCAACGAAAATAAATACGTAGGATGTATGTATATTATTCTATTCACATAGTGATTTGATCCACATTCGAGCACAGAATTTCGAGATAGTTATATCGATCTGAGTTGGGATTTTTCTCTCAATTTTCGACGGCGAACCTGAATATGGATTGTGGATTGGTTATGGATATTCTCTATCATAGTTATGGCTATGCAAGGAGAATGTCGGTTCTGATCAAGAAACCAAATCTGAGTCCGCACTAGGAAGTTGGGTGGACGATACTAGCTCGAAAGAGGAATTGTGTGATCGCGTGAGCGACCAGATTGATATAGCATACGGATGATATATGTACATCGTACGGGATTGAATGAAATCGATACTGGAAACTTGTGGATAGGAAATGTGAAATGGTTTTTAAATGAAAGGTGTATTTTGTGAAATATAAGATGAAATAAAGTAGAGATTTGATATTTCTATGGTAGAAATTTACTTTATATAAGTAAGTAACATGGTTAATAACTTTATAGATTAATCAAATTTGAATATTTCATTTGGAATAAACAAGGTTATATATCTTTGTTATATAAAATAAATCTCCCCTTGTTAAATCTATTGCCAGAAGAAAAGGGTTTTGATAGTAACTAAAGTATAAAAAGAGAATTTATACAAGTATGAATTGATTCAAGGATTTTCCAAGATTATCATATATATGTATATATAAGAAGGATTTTGTGGAAAAGATTTTAAGGGAAGGTTTTGGGAACCTTTGGATTTGGAAAGGCTTTGATTTTTGGGTAAAATCAATATTGAAATTTGGGAAAGCCTAATTTGAGAATTATCGATTTTGGGAATTGATTTTGTGTAAAGGGGCTTCATGTGAAATTCATACCAGGAATATGATTTGGAAGATACTATATACGTATAGTATAAAGTGTTTTGAAAATGGCTCTGGAGAAAAAGGCGATCTCTTGAAATGAACTTCTCAGGAGTGCCACCAGGTGTACTGCCTTGAACCCTAAGGGGGGTTTTTAAAGTCGATCCTATGAGGAGTCCGGACAAAACTAGTTCCTGAGGATTATGAGTAGTGTGTAGCGAAAGTCGAGGGCGCTGATGCCTACAGAGGCATTTGGGTTATGCTGTGACGACAGTGTAACTCGATGTCACTGCGGTCTACTGCAGACCATAGATAAAGTCGTGTGTGCCGCTGAGAGCCAACAGTCTGCGTTTAATTTTATATCGGTAGACTGCGGCCTATGGTAACATAGCGAAAGTCGTGTGTGCCGTTGAGAGCCAACAGTATGCGTTTGATTTTATATCGGTGGACTGCGACCTATGGTAGCATAGCGAAAGTCGTGTGTGCCGTTATGAGCCAACAGTCTGCGTTTGATTTTACATTGGTAGTCTGCGACCTATGTGGGAGTGGAGAAGTTTCATTTTGACAGCGAAAATCGAGGGCATCGATGCCTACAGTTACATGGACTTTTGCTGCGACGACAACGTAACCCTGGAATGTAACTGCAATCTATTGTAGGTTCTATGGCGTAATCGAGGGGTGCGAAGTGCCTACAGTTACATGGACTTTTGCTGCGATGGCAACGTAACCTAGGATGTAACTGTGACCATGGATGGGGGTGATGATTTCCAGAGCATTCTTACCAAAGATATTTCCTCGATTTCAAAATGTTTCTATATTTTCAATAAAATTATTTTCCAAGTATTTTCACTGGATGTTGGAAACGGGACTGCCAAGCACTTATAGATTTTCAGTCGTATGCCCGATCAACGTATGCCAGAATTTCTATGAGAACAAGAATGGACTTGTCGAAACATCGAGTTATAAAAGTATTTTTTAAAATTATTTTAGTAATTATATAGGTTTTTAAAGTATTTTAAAAAAAAATTATCGAAGAAAATTTATCTGATTTTAATAATCTGGCTTCGTTTCTTTTCGAGGATGAAAAGATTCAAAGGGAGGAGGAATGTGACGACCCGGATTTCTTGGACGTATGTTAATTGGGACACTAACTGATTTTATTTTTGGAATATTAATATTTATTAATCAAATGAATGAATTTCTAATAATAAAATAATAATATAAAACCTTACCTTTGAACACTAAATATGAGTATATATAAATATATATGAATAGTGATGATACTTAAGCTTAAAATAAAAATAAATATGTGATTAAGAAATAAAATTAAATGAATATAAGTGGTTACACGTTGTTGTATGAAACATGAAGTAAGTATAGGAGAGTTGTAAAAGTGTGAATGTTAATGTATATATAATTAAGCAATGTCCAGATAAGCATGAAAAAATATATAATACATAACGATATACATATATATAGGCATACATACAAACAAAGAATATACATACATCAACTCACATGAAAAAATAAGTAAATAAGAGAGGAGACAAGTATTTAATGCAAGCACACAAACCATATTATCAAGGTCAAAGAAGAGAAAAAATTCTCTGATCAAATAACAAAAGACTGTAAAAAAAAGTACCTCAGCCCAGCTTCTTCTACACACCTCTATTCTATGTATATATACATATATCCATAACTACCTTGTTTCACACTTTACCGCATTCGAAGCTAGGCTAAACATAAAATATTTCTTTCATTTCTCAACTTAAAACAAACAAGACAACTCTGCTGGAGAAAGAAGACTCATAGCAAAGTAGGCAGTGTTGTTTTCAAATATGTGAGTAAACATTTTAAAACAGTTTAATCTGTTTTTAACTAAGAGCATGTGATGTTATTGATTTTAATTAAAGTTCTTTAGCTTGAACTTATCTGAATTCATATATATGTGTTTGAGCAGGTTTGCATATATATGCATATATTGAACTCTGTTGATACTCAGTTTTGGGTTTTGCTATAAAAATTCAAAAATCTCCCAATCTAAACCCTATTAGATTTTGATATTTGAATGAAAGTGGTGTGTTATGGTATGATGAAAATTTTAAAAATAGTTTGAGGGTTCAAATTCAATAAATTATTTTTAAAATTTAAATAACAGTGTAAATTCATATTCATGGTAAAAATCAATAATCTTATTTTCGAATTTTGATTGTATGGATGAAATCGTGGCAGAAAATCTTGATTTTTATAGTAAATGTCGTGATTTTTAATTTGCTAAATCATTGGAAAAAATCGAATTTAACATTTTGGGCATTTTGGATGATTGTCGTTGATCGGTGGTGAAAGGAAGATCGAAATTTGGGTTGAAGGTGGCCTAGGGGATGTCGATTGTAGAAAAAATTCAGGTGGAATTTATCATAGGCAATGGTGGCCTGAGAAGGGCAATGTAGGGTTTTGTGTGATGATTTTGTGAAGATGGTTGTCGGGGTGATGTGACAACCCAAATTTTTAACATTTGTTAATTGGGCAAATAACTTGTTTAAATCATTGACACGTTAATTTTATTAGTCAACCTGAACAAAAATAAATCGAATTGAAAACCACAACAAATATTGGATTAACTTATATGTATATAGGTTATATGAATAGCGATGGTGGAAAATGTGAATACATATATATTTGTGGATAAATATTAATATGTATGAATATGAATATTCATGGTGATAACAAATGCAAGTGTAAATATATGCATACAAAAAAATGAATATATATTCATACATCAATTCACCTAAATACTTGTAAACGTATAGGGAAGCATCATGATGAAGAACTCTCAGTCAAGCCACAAAAATAGCAAATCAGCACAAGGTAAAGTCATTTCACAATATTTACAAATCATTTCAGCCTTAAAAAAATCTAAGCTGACCAAAGAAGGAAAAATCTCTGACAAAAGAAAGTTTTGTTCCAATTAAGCCTACCCCTGTACAAAACTATTTTATGTATATATGCATATCCTCTTTTCCAGTTCGTTCATAACTCAGCAAGTCAGAGAAAGAAAAAAAACTATCGTCATCTTATAAACTCAAATACACCTCAACTAACTAAACAAGAGTATTTAAAGGAAAATCAAGCAGCAACTTCCAGTATTGGCTTTCTGTTCAAACTTTATACAGGTGAGTATTACAACCTGGTTTCCTCTATTTATTTTTGAAATACCTGTGAGTATACCTTTTTATTTAAAAAAGTTTTTATAATCTGATCTGATGAATGATTCACATGGTAATTGTTGAAGTAGTGTTATGAATGATATGAACTCATTTGGGTATGTATGGATATAAGATGAGTATGATTGCTCTGCTACTTAGAGGTTTCATATTCAAATAAAAATTTGAATCTCCCTCTGTAATCAATTTTAGGTTAGGATATATAAACGAAAAATGACAATTACCATATGATACGAATTTTAAAAAATAATAACTGAAAATTCTATTTAGCAATTTGCTCAAAATTTATAAATGACGGATGGTGCTTAATATATGTAAAAATCCAACCAAGCTAATTCCAGTTTCTAACAATATAATATGAACCGTAGTGTAAAATCATGAATTTTAAAATGAATTTGGTAATTTTTCATTTAGTATTGGCTGAGAATTTGGGTTCTTCTCGAATTTGGGATTTTTTTCTACTGTTGTTGATCGACGATGTTTGGAGGCTCGAGGTTGGGCTTGAAGGTGGTTGGGAAGTTGGTGGTCACTGAAAAAATAGTGTTGGATTTTTATATGGGCCGTGGTGGCCGGAGAGGTAAAGAGTAGGATTATTTTGTTCCTGTTTGTGTCGTCGAGTTTCAGAAGGGTTTCGCGATGTCGTGATGTGGTCGGAGGCGATCGCGAGGCATGTCGTAGAAGCTGGAGGTCGAGTGTGAGCTACGGTGAGGATGGCGAAGATTCTTGATGATGGGATCATCGGTGTTTGTGGATTTTCGATCAAGGTGAAGTTTCCAAATTTCGACCTGGAGGCTTATTTTTATTTTTGATTCGATTTTTCGTTTCTGAGTGGTTGAAGGAGTTATCGAGTTCAACGTTGACTTGCTCAAGGTCTGAACGATGATCGGAGAGAGGCTGGGTTGGCAAGCACTTGCATGGTGACATTTGCATGCATTTGGAATCGAAGGTTTAGGGAAGAAGGCCTGACCCGGAGCATTTTCGTGTATTTCTTCGTATTCAGCTCGAAGATGCAATAGTGGTTGCTTGTTTTTATTCGCTGCAGATGTGCGCGAGTACTGTCTCGAGTATAACTCGAAAATTTGGGTTTTGGGCTCGGAAATAATTTATTTCCAGCATTTTATCTCGTTCAGGTCTTAAACTTAAATGATTTTCAAATTTTAAAAAGTAAACTTAAATTTTATGCAAAGCTTTAACTTGTTTTAAAGGAAGTATGAAATGTTAAAGTCAGAAAATAATGTTTAAACGAATTTAAACTTTAAACGTATGGATTTTTATAGTTTTAAATCTTGTTTTAAAGATAGTTTTGATTTATATAAATATTTCATTAGTAATTAGTTTTTAAATGCTTTCAACTTAAATATTATTGTTGAAATTGAATTGTGAATAAGGTAAAAAGTATTTAACTTTAATAAGCTAAAAGAATGATGGTTTTAAATAAATCAAATTCAAGTTTTAAATTTAATCTATTTAAAATGGAAGTTAAGAGCTAATGTAATAAATTATTTTTTTTAACTTAATCATGTTTTATCAACCAAAGAAATTAAAGTATAATTACTTAATTAACTAAGATGTTTAATTTGGAAAAGTAAATAAAGATAAATTAATTTGTGTAATTAATTAAGTGTAATTAATTACTTATTTAATATTTAGTTAATCAAGGTTAATCAACTAAGTAATAAGTAATTAAGGGGTTAATCACTTAACGTTAAGAAGATTATTAAGTTAATTACTTAATGAAGTGATTAAAGTAATTAATTGCTTGGTGTAATTAATTAAGTTATTGTGGTTAATTTTAATTAATTAAAAGTAATCATTTGATGTTGGGTTAAGTATAATTACTTAAGGAAATTAATGAGGAGTAACTACTTAGTGAAGTAATTAATGGATAATTACTGGATCTAATTAATTAAGAGAAAATTACTTGATGGGAAGTAATTGAAGGATAATTACTTGGTGGAAGAAATTATGTGGTAATTGCTCGGTGTAATTAAAATATTAATTAATATAATTAATCGAGAAGTTGATTTATTTGATGAAGTAATTAAGGAAAGTTAATTTTTGATTTAGGTTAATCAAAGTTGACTAATGAAGGTAATAAAGGGTTAATTATTAAATAAAATTTAAAAATAATTAACTAATGAAAGTAATTAGAAGATCGTTAACTAATGTAATTAATGGAAGAGATAAATCTTGCTTATGAATGATTGAATGATGATAAGTGCTTTGGATTGTTTGATATCTCTGATTTGAATGGCTTTGTGATATGATATATTGAATGGACAGTGATTATGAGATTATCTATCAATTATGAATTGCTGTGTAAAAGTGTTATCTGGTAATTAAAGTTGAATAGTATTTAATTGAATAACTTGGGTTTAGATGACTTTGGATTCGAAGAGACCGGAGTCGGGTATTAGTAAGTACCCGAAACCACTTTGATTCTTTATAGATTGATTTGTGAAATCAATAGGCTGGGATGGAATGATTTAAGTGAATTAGACTATTTAATCTAAGTTTGGTACTTAGAAATTGATGTGTGAAATGTATTGTCTATAGCAAATTGTGAATTTGTAAAATTAATATAAGTTACCCCGGGTTTATATAAGTTGTATGCATTCGTATTCCATGTTAGATGGGTTTACTCACGCCGGTTTCCAGCCAGACCGAGTATTACAAATTTTCAGGTAAGGACGTTCTAGAGCTCAGGAGGCGAGCTGGGTGACAAGAACGTATGGAGTGTTTCCGCTATATTATATTACTGTATATCTGTGACATGATGATAGTGTATATCCAATGTCTATATATATGTGTAACACTGATGTATTAAAATGTAATTGATAGATATAGTATTCTTTTGTAAACGATTATTATTTGATATTATATTTTGATCCATTGCGAATGTGAGATGTTGTTGTTTCTGTTCTTCTTCTTTTATCTGTTTCTTCTTTTTCATAACTATCTGGAATTTTTGGGTTTGAAAATTCCGGATCGTTACAGTTGGTATCAGAGCTGAAATGTTGAGAATCTTGGCTCTGTTGGGATTACTCATTAAGGATAGGGTCAATGGTACCCTAGAATGAGTTGAGTGTGTGTGTGTGTGTATGAAAGCGTACTTGTTATTTACTTATATAATGGTTTTTAATGATTTTATATATAAAGCAATACGTCTTTCTAATAAATATTAAGGTAATTGGTTGTTAAATTATTGGAATAAAATAAAAAAAAGTAATAGAAGTACAACCAAATTGAAATTAAATAAAGATAAGTTTGAAATTGATTCAAACCGAAATTAAATCTTAAATTTGGAAAGTGTTTCAAAATAAAATAATAATGATTTGGTTTGGTTTCCAGATATGATAATTTTGGTTATTATCATAAATGATTGTTGAGTTTATGATAAAATGGTAGAAATGTGTAAGAAAAATGAAATGTTTTAAGGAAGTAAAACATTTAGGTGAGTATGACTTATAAATTGAAGTTGGTTTTAAATTGCGAAGTTTTAAATCTGGGTCCAGAATTTGAAAATGGTTTCAAAGTGATAAGGAAATAATAAATAATATTATTTAATGTATTTTGAAAATTTAAAGAAATTTGTTTTGAATTAAAACCCAAAGGTGGTTTAAGATTTAAGTATAACTGGGTATGTAAAGGAAATTAATATGAATACGTGGATATACATAATATCAAAGATGGTTTGAAATAAACATTGAGTTTTAAATTTAGAATGAGATGTGATACCCAAGGTGATAGGTTTTGAACTTATAAGATCATTAATGTGAAGTTTAAAACTTGAAATGGGAATTCAAATTTGGTAAGGTTGGCTGGATTAAGCAAATGGGATTTAACTTGGAAAGTTAAATGGTTGATTTGAATGGAGAGTTTGTGTGATCTCAAAATGGGTTTGAGATCTGGAAATTGAAAATGGATGGATGTTTTAAAATAAATTGGACGATATCATCCTATTGTTATTAAAAATCTTTAAATTGTGAATTGGTTTTGTTTAAATGAATGAGAAATGTAGGGTGGTAATATATCCATTGTTGAGATAAAAGGAAAATTAAACTTGATAAGGATTTCTATGGTAGAAAGGGGATATGGTTAATAATTTTATAAAGAATAATTGAATTTGTAAACTAAAATTTGTTTAAGAACTGATTTCAAAACTGGAAGATAAAATCAAGTAATAATTAAATTTTTAAGATAGAATTGTTTTTAAACTCTTATTTGAACTTGGAAAAGGTTAAGTAAAGATAATTTACAATGGAATTTTGAAAATTGGACTCAGAATTAAATTGTTTAAAGATTTGGATTGTTGATTAAATATATATATATATAAAGGTTAAATTAACATTCGGAAATTTAACTCGAATTTATATAATCCGAGATGGTTTAAATTTGAAATTTAGATTGAGTTGGTTCAAATTCAAATGGGAATTCGGATTAATTCAAACAGGAGTTGAAATGATTTGAAATTGAAATGGACTCAATTTGAAATTCGTCTAAATTAATTTGAATAATTTGGGATTTGTAGTTAAAATGAATATGTTTAAATCAAATGGAATTTGATTTGAATTTGGAAAGAAATTGAGAATTAATTCAACTTGGATTGGAGACAAATTAATTTCAAGGGAAATTGAAGTTATTCAAATTGGAATTGAGTCAATTTAAGTGGAAATGGAAATTTAAATTGAATTGATGGGGAAGTGAACAGTTTTGACTCTGGTCTATTTTCAATATAAATTGTTTTAATATAAACTTATTATTCCAAGCTATTTAATATATACAACCTTTCTTTTTAAAAGCCAAATTATTTTATATTTATTTTACAATTATTTTTGGAGCTGTTTAACCATTTTTCAACTGTTTTATAAACTAATTTTTATTTTTCAACTATTTTACAAATTAATTACTATTTTACAACTACTTTGCAGTTATCAAAAATTTCTGAAACTATTTAACTATTTCTCAGCTATTTTATAATTAGTTAACTATTTTACAGCTATTTTGCAAACTAATAATTATTTGTCAACTACTATCTATTTTTAAAATTTTCAAGATATTTTCTAAATATAAACTGGTCGGAGTTCAAACTGTTATTGATTAACTGAGATAAGAATTGAAGTGATAATCCAATGGAATTGAAGCAATTGTGATTATGTGGATAGAAATTAAAGGAAATGTGAATAGAAAGAGAAATTGATTTAGTTGATAATCAATGAAGATAATTACGTAGGATGTACGTATATTATACTATTCGCATATTGATTTGATCCAGATTCGAGCACAGAATTTCGAGATAGTTATATCGATCCAAGCTGAGATTTTTCATTCGATTTTCAACGGCGAACCTGGATATGGATTGTTGATTGATTCTGGATATTCTCTATCATAATTATGGCTGTGCAAGGAGAATGACGGTTTCTGATCAAGAAACCAGATCTAAGTCCGCACAAGGTAGTCGGGTGGACGATACTAGTTTGGAAGTGAAATTGTGTGATCGAATGAGCGATCAGATCGGTATAGCATACGGATGATAAGCGTACATCGTACGGATTTGAATGAAATTGATATTGGAAAGAGTAATCAAATTTGAATATTTGATTTTGAATAAACAAAGTTATATATCTTTGTTATATAAGATAAATCTCCCCTTGTTGAATCTATTGCCAGAAGGAAAGGATTTTGAAAGTGTTTGAAGTATAAAAGGAGTTTTATACAAGTTTAAAATGATCCAAAGATTTTTTTAACAAGGATTTTATATATATCTATATATATAAAGGATCTTATGAGGATTTTGAGAAAAGGTTTTGGGAACCTTTGGATTTGGAAAGGCTTTTGATTTTTGGGTAAAATTAATATTGGAATTTAGAAAGCCTAGTTTGAGAATTATCAATTTTGGGATAATCAATTTTGTGTAAATGAGCTTTGTATGAGATCATACTAGGTGTATGATTTGAAAGATACTATATATGTATAGTATAAAGTGTTTTGATGATGGCTCTGGGGAAAAAGGTGCTCCCTTGAAATGAACTTCTCATGAGTGCCACCAGGTGGTGCTGCCTTGAGCCCCAAGGAGGGGTTCTAAAGTTGATCCTGTGAGGAGTCCGGAAAAAACTAGTTCCTGAGGATTATGAGTAGTGTGTACCATAGAGAAAGTCGTGTGTGCCGTTGAGAGCCAACGGTCTACGTTTGATTTTATATCGGTAGACTGCGACCTATGGTAACATAGCGAAAGTCATGTGTGACGGTGAGAGCCAACGGTCTACGTTTGATTTTATATCGGTAGGCTGCGACCTATGGTAACATAGTGAAAGTCGTGTGTGCTGCTGAGAGCTAACAGTCTGCTTTTGATTTTACATCGATGGACTGCGACTTATGTAGGAGTGGAGAAGTTTCATTTTTGACAGCGAAAATCGAGGGGCGTTGATGCCTACAGTTACATGGACTTTTGCTGCGATGACAACGGAACCCTGGAATGTAACCGCGATCTGTTGTGGGTTCCATGGCGTAATCGAGGGGCGTGGAGTGCCTACAGTTACATGGACTTTTGCTGCGATGGCAACGTTACTCAGGATGTAACTGCGACCATGGATGGGAGTGATGATTTCCATAGCATTCTCACCAAAGATATTTCCTTGATTTCAAAACTCTTTTCTATATTTTCAGTAAAAAAAATTATTTTTCAAAATATTTTCACTGGATGTTGGAAACAGGTCTGCCAAGCACTTATAGATTTTCAATCGTACGCCTGATCAACGTATGACCGAATTTCTGTGAGAACAAGGATGGACTCGTCGAAACATCAAGTTATAAAAGTATTTGTATAAAAACTCTTTTAGTAATATTATCTAGTTTTTTTAAGTAGTTTAAAAAATGATCAAAGAAAATTTATCTGATTTTAAGCATTTTAATAATTCTGGCTTCGTTCCTTTTCGAGGACGAAAAGATTCAAAGGGGGGAGGAATGTGACGATCCAAATTTTTAACATTTGTTAATTGGGCAATTAACTTGTTTAAATCATTGACACGCTAATTTTATTAGTCAACCTGAACAAAAATAAATCGAATTGAAAACCATAACAAATATTGGATTAACTTATATGTATATAGGTTATATGAATAGCGATGGTGGAAAATGTGAATATATACATTTATGGATAAATATTAATATGTATGAATATGAATATTCATGGTGATAACAAAAGTGTAAATATATGCATACAAACAAATGAATATATATTCATACATCAATTCACCTAAATACTTGTAGACGTATAGGGAAGCATCATGATGAAGAACTCTAAGTCAAGCCACAAAAATAGAAAATCAGCATAAGATAAAGTCATTTCACAATATTTACAAATCATTTCAGCCTCAAGAAAAAAAATCTAAGCTGACCAAAGAAGGAAAAATCTCTGACAAAAGAAAGTTTTGTTCCAATTAAGCCTACCCCTGTACAAAACTATTTTATGTATATATGCATATCCACTTTTCCAGTTCGTTCATAACTCAGCAAGTCAGAGAAAGAAAAAAAAGCATCATCATCTTATAAACTCAAATACATCTCAACTAAATAAACAAGGGTATTTAAAGAAAAATCAAACAGCAACTTCCAGTATTGGTTTTCTGTTCAAACTTTATACAGGTGAGTATTACAACCCGGTTTCCTCTATTTATTTTTGAAATACCCATGAGTAAACCTTTTTATTAAAAAAAGTTTTTATAATCTGATCTGATGAATGATTCACATGGTAATTGTTGAAGTAATGTTATGAATGATATGAACTCATTTGTGTATGTATGGATATAAGATGAGTATGACTGTTCTACTATTTACAGGTTTCATGTTCAAATAAAAATTTGAATCTCCCTCTGTAATCAATTTTAGGTTAGGATATATAAACGCAAAATGACAATTACCATATGATACGAATTTTAAAAATAATAACTAAAAATTTTATTTAGCAATTTGCTCAAAGTTTATAAATGACAGATCGGTTCTTAATATATGTAAAAATCCAACCAAGCTAATTCCAGTTTCTAACAATATAATATGAACCGTAGTGTAAAATCATGAATTTTAAAACAAATTTGGTAATTTTTCATTTAGTATTGGCTGAGAATTTGGGTTCTTCTCGAATTTGGGATTTTTGTCTACTGCTGTTGACCGACGATGTTTGAAGGCTCGAGGTTGGGCTTGAAGGTGGTTGGGAAGTCGGTGGTCACTGGAAAAATAGTGTTGGATTTTTATATGGACGGTGGTGGCCGGAGAGGCAAAGAGTAGGGTTTTTGTTCCTGTTTGTTGTGAGAAATGCGGATTACGGATCTTAAGGCTAAGATTAACACTAGAGGGGGGTGAATAGTGTTAATAAAGAATTACTAAATCTTTTTAATTTATGTTAATTTAGACACAAAAGTATGCAATATACAGACATAAATATGATCACAGAAACAACCATAGATGTAGAAATAAAATAAAAGCAGTAAAGGAAAGAACACACCGGATTTTATACTGGTTCGGAGTTACCCTACATCCAGTCCCGCAACATAAGTACACATTTCCTTTCAAAAGCAATTGTACAATTACACCCTCGGTTTCAAGGCTACGAAGTACACCCTCCAGAATTTCGATCCTCTGGGCAGAGATACTTGATTTCTGGGCCACAAGTTTACCCAAAGGATTTTTTGGTGTTTTTGATTTTCTTTGAAAATAACCTTTATCTTATATAAAAACCATTTTAAACTTTATAAATATACTTGACTATAGTTAAAATTCTTAAGTAAATATAAAGAATAATATATATAGATTTTAACTATAATTTTATATTTATCTAATTATAAATATCTAAAAGTTAAATATATTATTTCAAAAGATAGTTTAAAATCAGGAGTAATTTGACTTTGAAAATAAAGGTGTTTTTGAGGCTAAAATTATTGAAAATCAGGATCGAGGGTTTTGAATCTTTTAAAAGGAAAGTTTTGAAAACATTTTGAAAACATGATATAATTTTGAAAAATCATTTTGAATAAAATTTAGCGGATACAAAACAATGTTCCACTGGATTTTTCGTTGGTTCCATCCTACTTAGGGTTCCATCCCTTTAACGGGCTCGAAGTGGATTCCATTCCACGAATAAATTGGATTTTAAGATGCCAGTGCTTTTCTACGAGTTTTAACAAAAATTCCTAATAATAATAAAAAATACTTATCCTTGAAATCTTGAACTCTTGATAATCTTGATACTCATGAGTCTTCTATCTTGATATTTTATCTTGATATCTTGAATCTCTATACCGTATAGTCTTCATTCTTAGTACCTGCATAGTTAAATCCTGCATAGACATATATATCTAAACTTATAATGTTAGTATTTATACTTTATAATCTATTCTAAGGTTATTGTCATCAAAACCATCATCTCATGGACTAACAATCTCCCCCCTTTGATGATGACAACCTTTATTTATAAAATATTATTTCTATTCTAATAACTCCCCCTAAAACTAACAACTTCCCCTTAATCTATACATAACTATCCTATTTTATATTTCTCCCCCTTTGTCATCAACAAAAACTTACTTCCCCTCATTCTTGGACTTCGGTACTTGCATTGATAAACTATACAACGGAATATATAGAGTAGGAAATAATTATACTTCTAAGCATGATAACTAATTCAAAGATAATATACATTTCAATGTATATATATATATATATGTTTTACACACCAATCTTCAAATAAATAAGAAATCAATCCACACAAAGTATCAATTCAAACCAAATCAAACAAAGTAAATAAAAAATCAAACGTTACGTGGAACTTCCACCCATCCTTCTTCTCCATAGATTGGGTCTGCCTTAATAACATCCCAATTATCATTGTTATTGGTGAGAGAGACAGGAGGATGTGCTTCGTTATTATCCTTGTGCAGAGAGGAGATCATCCATCGTATTGCATCGAAGTGCCTTTCTTGTTCCTTTATCATCTGCATTTGACTTAATTCTAAATGACGCTGGTTTCGTAGAATAAATGAGAGAATATTCTTAAATGAATTAAGAGTTTCTTCAAGATTTTCGGATAAATTGTGAATAGGATTAGCCATAGTTGAATTTGTGAAAGAAATGGAGGATATAGATGATAAGAAATAAATTTCAGTAAAGAATTCTGGAAGAAATAGGTATATATAGATGTAGAAATTCGTTTGAATTGAATAGACATGTGGTAGTTATTCAAATTCAAAATCAATTACCATTTCCGACCAGTACATGTCGACATGGTCACATAGGGGATGTCGACATGGGTTTGCGAAATGTTATGACTAATTTGATTTTGTGAATAATTGTGACGCCCCACCTCTATACCCACGCTAGCCAAGAACACTACGGAGTAGTGCTGTCAACTAGCACGGAGAATGAGGCTGTTGAGGAGCGACCATCCATGTAATTGCTTATCACATGGTGGCTATAAATAATCTTCGGAAACAAACATAGAAATAATCATATCACAAATCAGTCACAGATATCCATATCACAAAGGCGGAAGAAGATATGAATATATAACTAACACATGAAAGTGTACATCAGAGTAGTGGTCAATAAGATCCACGATAATACAAAAGAATAGCAACACGTGCTATACAAAAGAATACAACTATGAGTCTATATCTCAAGTGTATACAACAAAAACTGCTAATCTAAACAGTTAGCCAAAAGTCAGAGTGATGAATCCCTGGGAAGAAGTCAAGCAGAAGCACCTGTAACATCTCGGTCCTACCCGAGTATTATTTAAGAAAATAATAAACGGATCAGTCTAGCTATAAATATCAGATGACATGATATAACATAAAAGATATGGCATAAACATAAACATCCATAACGACATACCACTATAAGTATGTAAATAATGATCAACAGAAGATCAATCAATAAGAGATAATCAATATCACAAGAATCTTCTCAAAGATTCGAAGGGGGCATCATACCCTAAACTTGTACTCATAACAAGTCAATGACATAAATTCCAGAAATCAACACGAGAAATCCAGAAATCATAAAAAGGGAAAGAGGCCTATCACATGACGGTCCGAAGACCATGGGGAGCTACCCCACATGTGTGAGTGGAATCACACAGAATGAGGTCAAGACTAACCAAAAAGAAGAAAGGTATGTGTGAATGGAATCACACAAGTGGTGTCTAGTCTAACCTTGCAATGAAAGAGACATCGCGCAATTGCTAGTCTAATTCATAAAGCGATCATCAAGATCAACGAGAAGTGTCAATTACACTAAGCTAGTAAATATAGAAGTTTAGCTTCATGTCCCATAACCACTTGCTTAACTTAAATATTTACGAACAAACTGTAAATCTTCACTAATAAAATTGTCACAAGAGGTTCAATCGAACAAGTCCAAGAATTAACCGACGAAGTGAACGCAAGCGTTTCATACCACTTGTTTTACTAAGTCGTTTAATTAGATTTCTCATCCGAGTGAGGTAAAGGCTTGTATATACTAATAGATTGGAAAACGGTTTAAGAAAAGAGCTTTGTTATTAAAAATAGAGTTGAAATTGTTTGTTAAAAGAGTTTTGATATTTACTACTAGTATTGAAACCTTTATATTATAAAGTGACAAAACACAGAAGCAATTGTAGAAACAATCAGTCACAAAAATCGCATACGGAGATGTGAATAAAATCCAAAGAAATCAGCTCAATGTTTTTCAGATAAGATCCCCTACGGAGGGGGGGTCCAGGGGGGTGGCAACCCCCTAAGGTGGGGGTGCGGGGGCAACGCCACCGCTTACGGGGTTCGACCTGCCCGGTCAGGTCGCGGGGGTCCAGGGGGCAGCGCCCCCGGCGGGGTGCGGGGCAGCGCCCCGACCAAAACGGTACGACCTAGTGAAGATAAAATGAGGTCTAACGACCTAAGGACTCAAGGGTCTAACGACCTAACGACTCAAGGGTCATACGACCTAACGACTCAAGGGTCTAACGACCTAACGACTCAAGGGTCATACAACCTAAAGACTCAAGGGTCTACGACTCAGCGACTCAAGGGTCCAACGACTCAGCGACTCAAGGGTCCAACGACTCAGCGACTCAAGGGTCCAACGACTCAGCGACTCAAGGGTCCAACGACTCAGCGACTCAAGGGTGAACGACTCAGCGACTCAAGGGTCCAACGACTCAGCGACTCAAGGGTGAACGACTCAGCGACTCAAGGGTCCAACGACTCAGCGACTCAAGGGTCGAACGACTCAGCGACTCAAGGGTCCAACGACTCAGCGACTCAAGGGTCCAACGACTCAGCGAATCAAGGGTGAACGACTCAGCGACTCAAGGGTCCAACGACTCAGCGACTCAAGGGTGAACGACTCAGCGACTCAAGGCTCCAACGACTCAGCGACTCAAGGGTGAACGACTCAGCGACTCAAGGGTGAACGACTCAACTCCGAACGACCTAAAAATGGCCAGAACGACTCAAGTGCAGAAAATTCACCCAAAACGCTAAAAATTGGAGTTTTTGGCCAATCCAATCCAAACCAAATGCTAACATGCATGCAAAAATGATAGGGAATCATTCCCAACAGTCCAATATAGTTATAGGCTAGAATTGTGAGGTAAAAATCTCACCTTTGCACTAAAATTTATGAAGATGAAGCTTGAAAGCAAGGAGAAGCAATCCAAAGCTTGAATCCAATATCTTCTACTTGAATTTGGAGTTGAATGATGGAGTTGCAATTGAATTTGAGCTTGGAGTTTTAATTTCCCATTCTCTTCACCATTAATGCTAAAGCTTGAGTTAGTTAGGAAATTTATGAAGAGTGAGGAGAAGAGGGTTGGAACTTGGGCTTAATAGGCTAAACTAACCCAAAGTCCAAAGCGGGAAAAGTTAGTGAAATTTCACTAACTCCAAACCTATCGATGTTTATACTTAAAAAGTTGTAAACGACATTTCGAACTCAATGGAAGTGGTCTCGAGTCCTAATTTGACCGTTTGCAAAAAGTAGTTTTTCGGACCAAAATCCGATTAACGATTTAATATTTAAATAAAAATATTTAAATGTAAACTCGATAAATATGCGGGTTGTTACAATAATTGTGTGTGTATATATAATATACTAACATTTATTCTAGAGATAAGATAAGGTAGATAACAGAAAGGAAATTTCATTTCATTGCATACTACGATAATACAATGATTAAGCACACAACAAACTACATGAACATTTGAAATAAAGCAAACTAAAACAAATACAACAAGATGCGAAAAGATAAAACTAGTTAGAGGATGAAGATGATGAAGATAGTCCAAGTTTCTTGCTGACTTTGGAAAAGAACTTGTTTATCTTCGAAGAAATGTTATCCAACTTTTTACTAACGGATCATTTTAGAATCCATTGATTCTCCACAATTACTTTTTGGTTTTTGAGAAGGGTTTTGTTGGATGGATTGGAAGGATATTCAATGCTTTCCAAAGACTTTTCACCTTCTTCTTCTTCAATTTCCATTCCATCCCCTTCTTCTTCTTCTTCAACTTCTTCTTCTTGTATTTCCTCATGAGCCAAACGCTCTTCCTTTTCGGTAAGCGTCTCGTAAGGTTGAAAAACCAATGGAATTTTCATAAGCGAAATGTTGGAATGATTGAAAACTTTTCTAGAAATAAATTATTCGCCTTTGAAATCCACTCCAAAATAGTTAAAAATCCAAGTGAGATAAATTCCATGGTATAAAGTATTCTCACCCATTTCAAGATTTTTAGGACGAAGTTCATCCAAAATAACTTGCACCCAATTTATGTCATAGTTTTCGAAAATAGCAAAAAGAGCTCTGCAAACTTTTGAAGTAGGATTGTTAAAATTTCTCGATCTTGGGGTCAAAGTCTATTGCAAAAGAAGATTAACAATTCTTGCTTTTGGTCGAAAAATTCTATTCTTAAAATCAAAATCATCATCTTTTTCGAAAATGTGTTGAAATGTCTCACGATCATGTTCATCGATTTTAAAGTTAGAAAGATCCATTCCCGAACTCTTGCAATTGAAATGGTACCAAAAAGATCACAATTCAAAACAAATTGAGTGCTTTTGACCCTGCTCCAAATTTCATCTTCATTTCCAACATAAAATCCGCGATTTAAATTTGCATAGAAAATTTTGACAACATTAGGATAGCAAACAAAATCATTTTGAGAAGCATCAATAAGACTAAGAACACCATTGTTTGCAAAAAGAGAATCAATTTCATAAGAAGAAAAATCTTGAAAAATAGCAAATTTTCCAGGATGGACTTTGGCATAGTTAGCATAATTGATGTATGATTTAATTGCCTCTGGATCGTTGAATAATTGCATTTTGATTTTTCTGGAAATTCTCATGGTTGATGGGTTGCTTGAAGAAGCCATTAGAGTAGAGAGTAGAGAGCTTGAAGTTATGAAGTGAGAGTTTGAATTTGAAAATGAAAGTGAAAAGATATGATAAAAGACAGTGAATAAATAGATTTTTAAAGGACATATTATCTGGTCAAAAGGTATCTTTTCAGAGAATTGAATGAAGTGAAAAGGTGGAGGGAAATTCAAACATTTGAATTCAAATTTTGAAATTCAAATTCAGGTAGCCATGTCGACGTCATGGTAGGGACCACGTCGACACGTGCTTTTGAATTTTCATGAATTGATTTTTCCTAAGATCTCTAATATATATATTATTACTATTAATGTCTATTATATATTTCTGAAATATTATTATACTTATAATATATTTCAGAAAGCATTAAAAATAATAATAAAAATAATAAAAAAATAGAAAAAATAGAAAAAAAATTAAATTCAGACAACACACCAATTCAAAATCAACCAATCAAACAATCAAACAACTAATCTTATGCAAGCAATTTCAACTAATTGTATTGTAAACGTGTACCTTTTTCTGAGTCCGTTTCTCTGAATTCGTCGGATCGTGAACAGCTGTGTAACACAAATTCGAATTATCCGTCTTCTTATCATCATCACTTGAGGATGAGTCTGAGCCATCTTGAGTAGCAGTAAATGCACGCTTTCGTTTCTTTGTTGGTTCATTGTTCATAGGAGGATTCTACCTTTTTGGATACGGACAGTCTCTTTTGAAGTGGCCTGGTTTATCACAGTTGTAACACTTGTCATTATTTGGCACTGTATTCTGATTTCCAGAATTCTTATAGTTGTTTCTCTTGAGATTATTCATCTTTCTGTATTTCAGGAATCTCCTAAAATTTCTGGTCATAAAAGCTACATCTTCATCATTATCGCTGTTTGAGTCTGATCCATCACTTAATGCATTGAATGCCATTGATTTCTTTTCAGATGTTTTACTTTCTCTTCTACCGATCATTTGAACTTCATACGACAATAGATTTTTAATTAATTCTTCTATCTTCAAAATACTGATGTCATTTTCCTCTTCGATCGCAAATGTCTTTTGATCTCATTCTAGAGTTAGAGAATTTAAAAATTTTCTAACTTGATCTTCTTCAGAAAATTCCTTTCCCAAAGATATTAGAGAATGCACAATATTCTGAAATCTACTATACATATCTGAAATAGACTCATTAGCATTCATTTTAAATAATTGAAACTGATTTGTGAGCATGGAAATTTTTGTCAATTTAACTTTGCTTGTTCCTTCGTGAGTAACTTGCAAAGGTTTCCAGATTTCATATGCAGACTTACAAACTGACACTCTATTGAATTCGTTTCTATCTAGTGAAGAAAACAGAATATTCATTGACTTAGAATTATTTTGTGCAACAGTCTTTTGCTCAAAAGTCCACTGCGCAAAATCAATTGTGGGTTCAGAATATTCGGTTTGTGTGATATTCCAAGTGTCTAAACCTATAGATTGTAAATATATTTTCATCCTACATGCCCAATTTGCATAGTTACTGCCATTAAAAAGTGGTGGTCTGACAGTAGACTTACCCTCTACAAATGAACTAGTGACAAGGATACTAGTGTTAATAACAGTACCAGTGTTGGTAGCCATTTTGAAAACTTTTCAAAAATCAGATTATGAAACTTTGAAAACCTTGCTCTGATACCAATTGTGAGAAATGCGGATTACAGATCTTAAGGCTAAGATTAAAACTAGAGGGGGGTGAATAGTGTTAATAAAGAATTATTAAATCCATTTAATTTATGTTAATTTAGACACAAAAGTATGCAATATACAGACACAGATATGATCACAGAAACAATCACAGATGCAGAAATAAAATAAAAGCAGTGAAGGAAATAATACACTGGATTTTATACTAGTTCGGAATTACCCTACGTCCAGTCCCGCAACACAAGTACGGATTTCCTTTCAAAAGCAATTGTACAATTACACCCTCGGTTTCAAGGCTACGAGGTACACTCTCCAGAATTTCGATTTTCTGGGCAGAGATACTTGATTTCCGGGCCACAAGTTTACCCAATTGATTTACCAAGGCTACAATCACACCTTTTCCCTTTTGATTGATTTGCAAGGCTACAATCACACATTTTCTCGCTTAATAGATTACAAAGAAGTCTATAACTCTAAAAAGCACTGAGAATCTTGTAGAGATAGCGATAGAGAATCAAAGTATAAGTAATCGAGTATGATTCAATGTTGATTTCAGCAGAGTAATGATAAGAATAAGTATTAAGAAATGAGGAGGAAGAAGAGGAGTGAAAATCAGAAAATTATGATTGAAAATTCATTGAAACTGACCCTTATTTATAGAAGAACAACAGCCATGACCACTCATGAAGAGTTATGGCGAATAGACACTTCTTTTGAAATTTGAATTTTTGAATCAAACTATCACCATGTCGACATGGTCATGCTAGGCATGTCAGCATCCCAAAGGATTTTTTGGTGTTTTTGATTTTCTTTGAAAATAACCTTTATCTTATATAAAAACCATTTTAAACTTTATAAATATACTTGACTATAGTTAAAATTCTTAAGTAAATATAAAGAATAATATATATAGATTTTAACTGTAATTTTATATTTAAATCTAAGTATAAATATTTAAAAGTTAAATATATTATTTCAAAAGATAGTTTAAAATCAGGAGTAATTTGACTTTGAAAATAAAGATGTTTTTGAGGCTAAAATTATTTAAAATCAGGATCGAGGGTTTTGAATCTTTTAAAAGGAAAGTTTTGAAAACATTTTGAAAACAGGATATAATTTTGAAAAATCATTTTGAATAAAAGTTAGCGGATACAAAACAATGTTCCACTGGATTTTTCGTAGGTTCCATCCTACTTAGGGTTCCATCCCTTTAACGGGCTCGAAGTGGATTCCATTCCACGAATAAATTGGATTTTGATATGCCAGTGCTTTTCTACGAGTTTTAACAAAAATTCCTAATAATAATAAAAGATACTTATCCTAGAAATTTTGAACTCTTGATAATCTTTATACACATGAGTCTTCTATATTGATATTTTATCTTGATATTTTGAATCTCTATACTGTACAGTCTTCATTCTTAGTACCTGCATGGTTAAATCCTGCATATACATATATATCTAAACTTATAATGTTAATATTTATGTTTTATAATCTATTCTAAGGTTGTTGTCATCAAAACCATCATCTCATGGACTAACATCTGTGTCGTCGAGTTTCAGAAGGGTTTCGCAATGCCGTGACGTGGTCGGAGACGATCACGAGGCATGCCGTAGAAGCTGGAGGTCGAGTGTGAGCCACAGTGAGGATGACGAAGATTCTTGATGATGGGATCGTCGGTGTTTGTGGATTTTCGATGATGGTGAAGTTTCAAATTTCGACCTGGAAGCTTATTTTTGATTTTCGATTCAATTTTTGTTTCTGAGTGGTTGAAGGAGTTATCGAGTTCAACGTTGACTTGCCGAAGGTCTGAACGATGATCAGAGAGACAGATATAAGTTAAATACAGAAAAATAAATAAGAAGCAAATATAACTAAAACAAAAGTATATGTTTTCAGTTAAGTTGAAGTTTTTAACAAAGGACTAAAACAAATTTATAATTTATACATAAAGTAAATTAATAAAATGAATATGAAAATCTAAAGTAAACAAAACTTGTTAAAGTTTAACAATATATTAACAATAGAAACACAAAAGAAATAGAAAACAAAAGAAGTAATAAAACATATACCAAATAAAGTTAAATAAGAAATACACTCAAATACACTCAAATAAGAAATAGAAACAAATGTATGCATACAAACAAATACAAATATAAGCATAAACAAAACAAACTCAATATAATGCAGCCTGTAGATAAGTATGCAAGGAAAATATCTATGTACAAATATAATATATCTCAGCCTGGAAATAACACAGCAAGAAGTACTTAATAATAAATGCTAGTATCTCTAGCATACAAGGGAAGGTATCGGCAATTAGTACAAGCATAGGCTGTAAACACGAAAAAAGGAAGTAGGACAAAGTACATATGCATTACATGTTTCCATCTCTAACAACATACCTCTAGTACACCTCAGCCATACCTGTTGTATAAACAAATATATATCAACCTGTACATTCTTTCCTTTATATCAAACTTCTCAGTTCTGTTTTCGTTTCTTCAAACCCAAGAAAAAAACTAAAGTGGATATCATCTCCATTTTAAACAAAAGAAATTTAACTTTAAATCAACAACTCAGTTTAAACATCAATCAATGAAAACCAGAGAAGCAAAGAAGATCTCAGCAAGCATGCAAGTTCAACAATAAGTAGCTCTGTTCTTTCCTGGAAAATAATGTGAGTAAACAAAATTTATAGTCTTAAGTTTATTTGTGTGTTTGATGTATTGATAATGTTATGATTGCCTATGTATTTGGTTTGCAATTTTTCCTGTTAAACTTGAATCTGTAGATTTAGTGTAGTTACAGAGTCAAGTACCACTCAAAATACAAGATATTCTCTTTGATCATTTATAGGCTTATGTTTTAAACCAAAACATGTTGTTTGAATATAGAATCAAGATTTTAAAACTTTTGCAAGCTTGTCAATGAGGTATACTCACTGTAAAGTGTTTTACAGGGAAACCATTTAATTTGTGTTAAATTCAAGTATGCTAAATTACTAATTCAAATACCTAGCAAGAATCTATATACAAAGTTAGGATTTTTAAATTGAAAATGATGATTTTCAGTTCATTATTTATGGTGCAATTTGAATATGAATGGAAATTGCATTTCTGTCAATATTGGTTGATTCAATTAATTTAAATTGTTGAAATTTCGTATGATGCAAGCTTGAAGATATATTAACCTAGGAAAAATGCTAAACAATTTTTCCAATGCATGGATTTTGGGGTTGAATCAAATATAGGGTTTGGGTTCCAGTTTTTTTGGTGCTCTGTAAAAAAATTATTTTTGTTGCCGTGACTCGATCGAGTGGATCGCGATTCTTGGAGGGGGTAGGGGAGGTTTTGGTCGAGGTATGAACGGAGTTTCATCACCTCAGGTGGTCGACGCTAGTGGGTTGATGTGTTTACTTAGGGTGTTTGTATACAGCTGATTCGAGCTTCAGCCCTTTTTTTCGATCCCATGATTTTCGCGACGAACTGGAATGGGCTTTCGAGTGTGAGGCATTTACGTGACTTGTTGGATGAGGCGTTAGCCACCGGAGGAGAAGCGAACCACCGTGCACGTGCACGGTGGCGTTAGGTGTATGCAGACTCATGTTTGGTCATCTCGAGTATTTCTCTCGAGACTGTGGAGTTTGCTTGCGTGATGGCCCTGATGCGTGAGATGTTTCGCGTGATACTGCTGGTTGTATTTTATCTTAAATAAAGAGTGGAAGAAAGGATAAAGAGAGGAAGAAGGTAGGGGAGAAACTCGAGGGAAACAAGGAAGAACCGCATGCTTTTCTCGAGTAAACTATGTATGTGTCTCGGGTCCGGTTGCTGATGAAGTTTCTTTAAAAACTTTAAGTATTGTGATTAACAAAGTTAATATTTGATTTAAATTTATCAAGAATGTTTTCAAACGTAAGATGGTTAATTTAAATTGGACGTCAATTAAGAATGTAATTAATTTTGTAATTATAATTAAATAAGTAGTTAAGGTTTAAAATTTGTAACTAAAGATTTATTATAATAATCTTGTGTAAATCAATTTGTAATTAATTATTTAATTAACCATTTAAAGTTAATTAATTAACTAATAAATGGTAGTGGTTAACTAATTAAATAATTAAATGAGAATTAAATGGCTAATTATTTGGTAATTGAGAATTACTTAATAATTAAAGGTTAATCAAAGATTGATTTAAAGATTGGTTAAGTTAAATTAATTAATGATTAAAAGGTTAATTAATTTGAAGTTAAGGGGTAATTGATTTCGTAATTAACTCAAAGTAATTTATTTATGTGATTACTTAATTAACGTAATTAATTTGGGAAAAATTAATTCATTAAAGGTTAACTAATGATTAAAGGATAATTAATTCAAATGGTTTGTAATAAATTTATAAATAATCAGCTAGGATTAGTGTTATTCATAAGTAGTTAAATCTGATTTAAATTAATCAGATAATTTAATTAATCCTACTTATGGATGTTTAGATTTTATTGGATGGTGAATTGTTTGATATTTTCTGATATGTGATGCTTTATGTTACATCCTGATTTATGTTGTGATCTGTAACGTAATTAATTATCTGTGATGTAATTTATTATCTGTGATATATATATATATCTGTGTTCTGTGAATAAAAGACAAGCGTTAGTTTATATCGCTTGTCAAATAAATTTCTGTATTTGATCTGTGATGGTTGAATGATGTTGCGCTATTGTGTTAAACCCCTGGACCACACCATACACACACAATTATGGATTTCACGAGAAAATCAGTTAAGTCGTAGATTTTTGAAATAGTTTTAAATTTGAATTTTTAAATTCAAATGTTTTGGAAATGGAATCAGAATAAATGAATCTTATAAGTTATAAGATTTATAATTACGAAGTTTAAAAGAACGTTTTTGCAAACAAATAAATTTTAAGTATTTAACTTAGAATATGAACTTTTAGTATATCATTGAGATATGAAATTGAATAGATTAATAAAGGAAATTATAAAAGGAAGTTGTTATAAAATAAATAGAAATGGAATTTATAAACATTGTTTTATAAATCCGCAACGACTTATCTTGATAAGTAAATGGTTGTAATGTGTTAATGGAGTTATATTCACGTTTTAGACAGTGAATAATCCTTTAAAAACAAAATGTATAGAAATGATGAAATTGGTTAACGTAGTATATTCACGTTTTTGAATAGTGAATAATATGTTAAAAAAAATGTTTTAAAATGTGTCAAAGATTCGAAACCATAGATTTTAACATCCATTGTTGAAATAGACCTTTTCGAGAAATAGAAGGAAATGGTGGACTATAACACTGTTGTTATAGTAAATGATTTCTGAAAGGAAATGTTTTATATAGTATTGGGATTATATATCTATTTTAATTTCGAATCCCTATACTAGTGATTTTGAGTTGTCGTAACGATGTTTTACGCAACATTCGTTTTGTCCCAAATAAATTTGTTTAAGAGAATGATTTCCTTAAAAAAATGAAATATATACTTAATTTCGATTTAAGTATATTGAATATTTTCCAAGTGTTGAAAATAAATAGATTTGTGATTACTTATTAAATAAGTATGGAAATGTTTTCCAATATAAAGTGAATATTTTGAGAATTTATCCTTTTGAAGATAAATTGAAAATGAATATTTGAAATCTATTGAAAACCGTATATTAGTAGATATTTTGAAATATAAATTCACTATGGAATTTATAAAAAGAAAGGGGAATCTGTTTAAAAATAAATATTGATTTATTTTTGATATTTACCTTTGAATAGGTATTTGTTGTGATTTGCTGAATTTGAATGCCACACTTATTTTTAAATTATTGCGTTCGTTATTCGGATTACCCATTCCGAATAGTGATACGACGTAATGGATAGCATTGATGACCGGTGTTGAAGACCGGATATTTTTGAAAGCGAAAGGACAACTCGTCGAATGTCTTTGCATCGAATGGTCCCCGGTATAGAGACTCCATATGTGATGGGAAGTCCGGTCGTGATTAGTGAATATCCGGATTGCAAGGACTTCTTTGTAAGTGCCTTCAGTTCTGTTCGATCCCGAAACAGACTTGTATGGATTGTATGTCTAACATTACAAGTTGAGATATAAAGCTGATTTCTTTCAAATATATTTCTGTTGGTGGCGGAGAATTTATTCTCTTAGCTTAACACCCTTCTCTGAGACGTACGAGCTCAGAGGTTATGTAGTTGATGGTTATTAGCAATATATTCCCAATTTGGTAATGTGACATGCTGAGTGTTGTTGTGAAATGATCATTGTGTTGATCATTTGTGATAGGATCATTTGTTTGATCGTTTATCTTTGTGATCATTTCTATGATTATTTGTTGACCCAAAGCACAACTTTTGTATAAAGCGTGGCTTTGTGGACGTGACTTCGTCGAGCCTCACACCCCGGAATGGTCAAAACAGGAAAGATGCAGCAAGGTAATGAGGGGTAGCTCCCTTTAGGGTATGTGCATTTCCTTCTGGAAAAGGGTGGTATCATGGTATGGAGCCCAGATGCTTACTCATGTTGAAACACTTCATTTATGATTGTGTGTTGTTGATTACGAGCGCTCGGATAAAGGTCCCAAAGGACCGGGGGATGGCATACTCGTGTCAGTAGTTACCCAGTTAGGGGTAACCCGGCCTTGTGTTGGCAGAGATCCGGTTTGGTTCTCGGGGACGTCCTTCCAGAGGCGTTCTCATGTGGCAATGGGAAGTTCCTTGGCCTGACTATTTGTTGGAAATCCAAAGAAACAATACGAGCCTTGTACGGTTTTAGTTGTAGAACCTGCCATCTAATTGTGAGAAATGCGGATTACGGATCTTAAGGCTAAGATTAACACTAGAGGGGGGTGAACAGTGTTAATAAAGAATTACTAAATCTTTTTAATTTATGTTAATTTAGACACAAAAGTATGCAATATACAGACACAAATATGATCACAGAAACAATCACAGTTGCAGAAATAAAATAAAAGCAGTGAAGGAAATAATACACCAGATTTTATACTAGTTCGGAATTACCCTACATCCAGTCCCGCAACACAAGTACGAATTTCCTTTCAAAAGCAATTGTACAATTACACCATCGGTTTCAAGGCTACGAGGTACACCCTCCAGAATTTCGATCCTCTGGGCAGAGATACCTGATTTCCGAGCCACAAGTTTACCCAATTGATTTACCAAGGCTACAATCACACCTTTTCCCTTTTGATTGATTTCCAAGGCTACAATCACACATTTTCTCGCTTAATAGATTACAAAGAAGTCTATAACTCTAAATAGCACTGAGAATCTTGTAGAGATAGCGATAGAGAATCAAAGTAGAAGTAATCGAGTATGATTCAATGTTGATTTCGACAGAGTAATGATAAGGATAAGTATTAAGAAATGAGAAGGAAGAAGAGGAGTGAAAATCAGAAAATTACGATTGAAAATTCATTGAAACTGACCCTTATTTATAGAAGAACAACAGCCATGACCACTCATGAAGAGTTATGGCGAATAGACACTTCTTTTGAAATTTGAATTTTTGAATCAAACTATCACCATGTCGACATGGTCATGCTAGGCATGTCAGCATCCCAAAGGATTTTTTGGTGTTTTTGATTTTGTTTGAAAATAACCTTTATCTTATATAAAAACCATTTTAAACTTTATAAATATACTTGACTATAGTTAAAATTCTTAAGTAAATATAAAGAATAATATATATAGATTTTAACTATAATTTTATATTTAAATCTAAGTATAAATATTTAAAAGTTAAATATATTATTTCAAAAGATAGTTTAAAATCAGGAGTAATTTGACTTTGAAAATAAAGATGTTTTTGAGGCTAAAATTATTTAAAATCAGGATCGAGGGTTTTAAAAGGAAAGTTTTGAAAACATTTTGAAAACATGATATAATTTTGAAAAATCATTTTGAATAAAAGTTGGCGGATACAAAATAATGTTCCACTGGATTTTTCGTAGGTTCCATCCTACTTAGGGTTCCATCCCTTTAACGGGCTCGAAGTGGATTCCATTCCACGAATAAATTGGATTTTAAGATGCCAGTGCTATTCTACGAGTTTTAACAAAAATTCCTAATAATAATAAAAGATACTTATCCTTGAAATTTTGAACTCTTGATAATCTTTATACACATGAGTCTTCTATATTGATATTTTATCTTGATATTTTGAATCTCTATACTGTACAGTCTTCATTCTTAGTACCTGCATGGTTAAATCCTGCATATACATATATATCTAAACTTATAATGTTAATATTTATGTTTTATAATCTATTCTAAGGTTGTTGTCATCAAAACCATCATCTCATGGACTAACATCTGTGTCGTCGAGTTTCAGAAGGGTTTCGCGATGCCGTGACGTGGTCGGAGACGATCACGAGGCATGCCGTAGAAGCTGGAGGTCGAGTGTGAGCCACAGTGAGGATGACGAAGATTCTTGATGATGGGATCGTCGGTGTTTGTGGATTTTCGATGATGGTGAAGTTTCAAATTTCGACCTGGAAGCTTATTTTTGATTTTCGATTCAATTTTTGTTTCTGAGTGGTTGAAGGAGTTATCGAGTTCAACGTTGACTTGCCGAAGGTCTGAACGATGATCAGAGAGAGGCTGGGTTGTCATGCATGTGCACGGTGACATTTGCGTGCATTTGGAATCGAAGGTTTGGGGAAGAAGGCCCGACCCGGAGCATTTTCGTGTATTTCTTCGTGTTCAACTCGAAGATGCGATAGTGGTTGCTTGTTTTTGTTCGCTGCATATGTGCGCGAGTACTGTCTCGAGTATGACTCGAGAATTTGGGTTTTGGGCTCGGAAATAATTTATTTTCAGCATTTTATCTCGTTCAGGTCATAAACTTAAATGATTTTCAAATTTTAAAAAGTAAACTTAAATTTTATGCAAAGCTTTAACTTGTTTTAAAGGAAGCATGAAATGTTAAAGTTAGAAAATAATGTTTAAACAAATTTAAACTTTAAAGGTATAGATTTTTATAGTTTTAAATCTTGTTTTAAAGATAGTTTTGATTTATATAAATATTTCATTAGTAATTAGTTTTTAAATGTTTCCAACTTAAATATAATTGTTGAAATTGAATTGTGAATAAGGTAAAAAGTATTTAACTTTAATAAGCTAAAAGAATGATGATTTTAAATAAATCAAATTCAAGTTTTAAATTTAGTCTATTTTAAAATGAAAGTTAAGAGATAATGTAATAAATGATTTATTTTAACTTAATCATGTTTTATCAACCAAAGAAATTAAATTATAATTACCTAATTAACTAAGATGTTTAATTTGGAAAATTAAATAAAGATAAATTAATTTTTGTAATTAATTAAGTGTAATTAATGACTTAATTAATATTTAATTAATCAAGGTTAATCAACTAAGGAATAATTAAGTAATAAGTAATTAAGGGGTTAATCACTTAACGTTAAGAAGATTATTAAGTTAATTACTTAATGAAGTGATTAAAGTAATTAATTGCTTGGTGTAATTAATTAAGTTATTGTGGTTAATTTTAATTAATTAAAAGTAATCATTTGATGTTGGGTTAAGTATAATTACTTGAGGAAATTAATGAGGAGTAACTACTTAGTGAAGTAATTAATGGATAATTACTGGATCTAATTAATTAAGAGAAAATTACTTGATGGGAAGTAATTAAAGGATAATTACTTGGTGGAAGAAATTATGTGGTAATTACTCGGTGTAATTAAAAGATTAATTAATATAATTAATCGAGAAGTTGATTTATTTGATGGAGTAATTAAGGAAAGTTAATTTTTGATTTAGGTTAATCAAAGTTGACTAATGAATGTAATAAAGGGTTAATTATTAAATAAAATTTAAAAATAATTAACTAATAAAAGTAATTAGAAGATCGTTAATTAATGTAATTAATGGAAGAGATAAATCTTGCTTATGAATGATTGAATGATGATAAGTGCTTTCGATTGGTTGATATCTCTGATTTGAATGGCTTTGTGATATGGTATGTTGAATGGACAGTGATTATGAGATTATCTATCAATTATGAATTGTTGTGTAAAAGTGTTATCCGGTAATTAAAGTTGAATAGTATTTGATTAAATAACTTAGGTTTAGATGACATTGGATTCGAAGAGACCGGAGTCGGGTATTAGTAAATACCCGAAACCACTTTGATTCTTTATAGATTGATTTGTGAAATCAATAGGCTGGGATGGAATGATTTAAGTGAATTTGACTATTTAATCTAAGTTTGGTACTTAGAAATTGATGTGTGAAATATGTTGTCTATAGCAAATTGTGCATTTATAAAATTAATATAAGTTACCCCGGGCTTATATAAGTTGTATGCATTTGTATTTCATGTTAGATGGGTTTACTCACGCTGGTTTCCAGCCTGACCCGGGTGTTACTTTGATGTAATGCTCGGGTCAAACCGAGTATTACAGATTTTCAAGTAAGGATGTTTTGGAGCTTAGGAGGCGAGCTGGGTGACAAGAACATATGGAGTGTTTCCGCTGTATTATATTACTGTATATCTGTGACATGATGATAGTGTATATCCAGTGTCTGTATATATGTGTAACTCTGATGTATTAAAATGTAATTGATAGATATTGTATTCTTTTGTAAACGGTTATTATTTGATATTATATTTTGATCCGCTATGAATGTGAGATGTTGATGTTTTTGTTCTTCTTCTTCTATCTCTTTCTTCTTTTTCATAACTGTCTGGAATTTTCGAGATTGAAAATTCCGGGTCGTTACAGGCGATCTCGACGAAGTAGGTGCATCGAGTTTGATGGGTCAGAGGGGGATCATCATTGGGTTTCGTGACATGGCTCTGGTCATAGTGGCAAGGGTTTCGGTGGTCTAAATCATCGTCGGCGGTGGGTTGAAGCTATTTTGGTTTGGGTTCCAGTGAATCAAATAGCTCGATTTTGTTGTGCTGGCATATTCATTGAAGTAGGAAGTCGAATGGGTCGGCGAGGTCAACATCGATTTGTTGATGGTCGGGGAGTTGGCTAGAGGTGGTCGGGACGGCGTGCATCGTGCACGTGCACGAACTTTCTGGTGGTGTTGATAAGCTGCGGGAATGAGGAAGATTCACTCGGTTCGTACTCGACTACAGGGAAGGAATTGCTCGAGTTTTGTCTCGGCTTGTTTTCTTGTTCCAGGTTTGAATAGTTAACCCGGTTTGAAAGGTTATAAACTATTGCAAAATTATGGCAAAGGGTTAAGCAAGTTTAAAGTTTTAAAAACAAGTAAGGGAGATGAATAAGTTTCAAGGGAAGATAAACTAAGTATGAAATAATTTCTTCCTATTTTAAGTGTTCCTTTAACCTTAAAATTAAGAAATCGATATGATTGTGAAACTTATGGTTGTTGTGTTAAACTTTAAGATAATTTGAAACTTAGTTCTTATAAATATATTAAAAAAAATAAGTGTTGATTTAAGGAAATGTTTTTTTATGTCATTAGATAATTAATAAAGGTGATGATTTATCTTAAAGGTAATTAAGACTTGATAATCAAATGAAGTAATTAGATATGATTTGTTATAGTATTGATTAATTAATTAATTAATTAATAGTTCAAGATTATAAATTAATTAATTAAGAGGCCGATTAGTTTGAAATTAAGAATTTAATTAGGGATAGTTAATTAATAATTAGTGATAAACAAATTAAGTAATTAAGTTGTAATTAGTGACTAATTAATTTCTTAATGGAAGTAATTAAGGATTAATCACTTAGTATAATTAATTATGGATTGATTGATTAAGGAAACTAATCAAGGATTAGTTAAATGTTGAGTATGATTAATTAAGGGAAATTAGTCAACAAGGTGAATATTAGATAATTAATTTGTGTAATTAATTAAGAGTAATTTCTTATTGAAATTAAAGAATAATTAATCAAGGGTGACTAATTAAGATGGATAATTAAAAAATGATTAACTAATTAGTTTGTAACTAATGAACGTTAAGTAAAGATAAATCTAAGTGATTAAAAATTAGAAATTTATTAATTAGAGATAAATTGAATTAACTTTGAAAGTGATCAATCTTGCTTATGAATGATTGAACGATGTAATGCCTTGAATTGGTTGATATCTCTAATATGAAATGTTTTGTGATATGATATGATTAAGTAGACGGTGATAACGTAGTTATTTAGCGGTAATTAAATTGATTTGTATAAGTGACATCCTAGTTAAAGATGAATTGTATTTCACTTGAATAACCTGGGTTCATATGACATTGGATCCAAAGAGACCATAGTCAGAAATTAGTAAATACCTGAAACCACTTCGATTCTTATGGTTTGATACGTGAAATCAATAGGCTGGTATGAATGATTTAAGTGAATTGGACTATTCAATCTAAATTTTGATACTTAGAAAATTGATATGTGAAATAAGTAATGCTTATAACATATTGTGAACTTGTAAATTGATACGTGTTACCCCGGGTTTTATATGAGTTGTATGCTTTGTATTCCATGGGTTTACTCATGCTGGTTTCCAGCCTGACCCGGGTGTTACTTCGATGTAATGCTCGGGTCAGACCGAGTATTACAGATTTTTAGGTAAGAACGTTCTGGAGCTCAGGAGATGAGCTGGATGGCAGGAACGTATGGAATGTTTCCGCTGTGAGATATTTCCGTTTATCTGAGATATGTTGATTTGTATACGTCCAGTGTTTGCATATGTGTGTAACTCTGATGTATTAAAATGTAATTCATAGATACAGTATTCTTTTGTAAACTGATATTATTTGATTATATTTTGATCCACTACGAATGTGAGAATCTGTGTTGTGTTTCTGTTTCTTCTTCTTCAATCTCTTCTTCTTCTTCTAGCTATCTGGAATTTTCGAGATCGAAAATCTCGGGTCGTTACAATATCTCATTCATTTCTTAACCAAATTTCATAATTTGGATGTTTCGAAATGCTTAGACATAGAGCTATGAGTTTCATATTTTGAGCTTTATATAATTTTGATGTTATCTGGGTCAAATTTATGTCAAAATTGAGGCGAATTAAAAGCTAGAAATTCCTATTTGGAATTATGGTTATAAATAACCATCTAGATGTTATTTTTACTTGCCGATAAGATGAGGTAAGATACCTTATGATGATTTTACGATGTTGATATGTATTATGATGGATTTTACTTATCGATGAGATGAGACAAGTCACGATGCCACTAGTTTTCGTCAATGAGATGAGACTAATAGGGTATTATATTTACTCGTCGATGAGATGAGGCAGGGTATATATTTTTATGATGTTTTATTAGTGTGGTACAAATTAGCGGCTAGTAAACCGTTAGGTGTGAACGTATGGTATGGGACGTACGTTAACGCCTATTAGGTTCCTATCCGAGAAGTCGAGACACATTCACGATGTTTACTAGTACTATAGACCACGAGTACTCAATTGGAGTCATCACGATGTAGTTGCGACTCCGATCATCACGATGTTATTTACTCTGGTCTTTGTGATTGGGAGTCATTATGATATTATAGACTATAGTCATCACGATATTCAAATGTTACAATGTTACTTGACTCCAGTCATCACGATGTTTATGGTACCAAATATTAGTACTAGTCACGATGTAAGCACGTGCAGTTTTCCATGAAGTTTTAGATCTTTTGATTTCACCTTTTTATGAGGATGTTATTATAGCCTTGAGTAAGATGAATGCTTACATGTATTGATGGTTTTATGGTGATTATTAATTTTTAAAGATGAAGTTCTCTACTATAAGTATACCAAATTTCATGTCATTTCAGACCTGGGTATTATTTTGGCTAAGTGTTTTTATGTCCTTTTTCCATCCGACTTTTGACATTTACTTCAGTTTTTGGTGATATTTCTAAAGTATTTTGAGGGTTGTGATGCCTGTCAATAGGTTAGCCCAGTTTTGATGAATTCAAAATTCAAATTTGAATTAACTGAATTTAATTTGAAATATTCGGTTTGAGTGGAATTTTGTTTGTTTTTGGTCGTTTTCGAGCACAGTTTTCTCCAAATCCTTTTGAAATGATTTTTAAAATTTAAGGGATTTAAAAATAATTATTATATAATATTTTAAAGTATTTTCAAGTATAAAACCTATTTATTCTTTATAATAATGGAAATTTTCAAATATGGTTTCCAAACGGTTTTTCGAAATCGATTTTCAAAGCTTATTTTCAAGGTAAATTATTTTCTATAAAAATTACACATTTTTGCATTGTCGAGCGAATGAGAAGGAGAGTTAAATGATTGGGTAAAATGCGTAGCACAGGATACATGTGTTTATCCTTTCGGTTAATTCCTTACTTGTTTGAAAGTTGAACCCAGGGAAGAGAGATGTGGAGCCCCACCCCGAGACCTACATTAGTAAAGAGAATTACTAAGTAATCATGTCTACTAATGTAGAGAAAATGGCTCCACAACTTGGTATTAGAGCAGGATTTCAGAATGTAATGTGATATATGCAGAACAGTGCACAAGATTACTCTACATCAAGTATAATGCTTGTACACATCATCCTTTAATCGTGATCGGTTTCATATTGACCTTGCCTTGTCCCTATCCCTGTTTTGATTTGTGCCCCTTTTTAATTCCTTGGGGTAGATAGAAAGTAATATGTCTACGAATGTTAATTATAGTTCGTAGTATTCCTTAACTTCTACACTTGAATTGCTAATATATCTATTTACCCTGCGAATAATCATGTCTTACTTTATCTTTCCGCTATGTCTGATAGAGGTAGAGGATGCTCTTCGGCGGTGGGACCGTCCAGTGGTTATCGTCCTGAAGGCGTATATATGTCTACGAGGTTCTGATTTTGTGCCTGATTCTCGTGCTTTAGAGAAGTTGGAAGTCTCTCCTAATCATCATTCGTGCAGCATCCTGTGAGGGTTCTTGTTTCAAAGACGTCTTGTCTCCAGATTCTAACCAAAAGAAGGTGATCGAAATGGCCTTCTATAGAGGGCTTCGAAAGGAGCCATACCGATACTGGACAAAATGCTATTAGTATACGAGAACTCCACAAGAGGTAAATGACAGCAATAACAATCACATCTTAAAAATCATTTTGTTTGAAAGATAAAGTTTTCTACTATGTGCATACCAAATTTATTTCATGCTTCAATCGTGTCTCCTTCTGTTGATTTTGTGAATCGAGTATTCTAGGAATATCTCGATGCATTCTCTTAATGTTCTCTGGTTTGAGTTTTTGAAGCTATATATATATATATATATATATATATATATATATATATATATATATGAGTTTTAAAAAGAGAAATTGGAGTTTTGAGATATAATATAAAATATATTTATTTCCTATAATAAAGGAATTTCAAATATTGGACTTATTAATCTTTTCGGGAAAAGGTTTTAAAAGCTTGTTTTCTCTAGTAAATTCTTATTTACTGTATGGGCTTTTGAAGCCCAATTTCACCTTCAAGCTCCAATCTTTCTTAATAAATTCAGGTATTTGCTATCTAAAATCAAAAGTGAGTTGAAAACTCACATTTTCTAACATAGATTGAGATTTCAAGGTTAGAAATCACAATTTTATTTTTGTTGCATGTTCAATTGTTAATCGCTGTCGGTAAATTGGGCATATCTCTTTAGTTTCATTGCCAAAGCAACCACCATGACATAGAAAATTTTGAATCTAAACTACTCCCCTTATTGATATATGAAATGCTAAAATGCAGGTATTCTTTTTTTCTACATTGAAATCATTGAATTAGAATGAAAGTTGATTTGGGCATGGTTTGGGAACACAACAAAGTTTTCAAGATAGTGACATGGGTTTGAAATTTTGGACTGGGCTGGGTTGGGTTAACATCGATTGTCAATTATTCATATTATATAATCTATTTAAACATTTAATAAAACTTGTATCAGCTTTTTATTAAAAAATTTAAAACTTGTATGAAATTCGTATAACATGAAAAACGTATTATTAAATTATGTTGGCATTGAATATTTATTAGTGTATTTATGGAAATAAAAACTTGAGATGGCTCTGGATTTGTGAATGCATGTATATTTTACACATTAAATTTTTCATCAAGTATCAACTAGCAGAAGTATGCTATTTTCGCATGTAGCCATCATTATGAAGGCAGTATGCCAACTGCCACGTTGGTAATAAATTTGAATTTAGAATTAGAACAAATTTATATAAGTCTTTGGATTTGAGTGCATAAGTGTATAAATTTTCATATGTCTGTGTGATTGCGAGAGTGGGATTGCATGTGTGTAGTTGTCTACATGTGCGAGTTTAAGATTTTAATTATGTGTAGGGTCAGTGTTTGTGCGTTCCAGGCTGTGTGCATATATATGTTGAGTGCTGTGTCCATATAAAATGAATTGACTTGAGTGTTTGCATACTCATTTCAATAGCTCTGTTTTTATATGGCGTATAGGCATACCAGCTATATGAGTTATATATACATATATTTGCATTTTAGTGTGTTTGCATGTCTTTACATTTTCATTCCGATGTTGTGTGTTTTCATGCAATTCTTGCTTTGGGTTCTTGACTTTTTTTTCTTTGTGTTTCCAGGCGTGTGGCGGGGTGAGTATATCAATGTGTGTTTATACTATCTAAATGTGTGTTGTTGCTAAATAGTGGGACTGTAGTGTGTGTATGTTCATCAGAGATCGTGTTGGGTTTGTTTGATTACGTGAGCGTATCTGTGTGGGTGAGTTATTATTGTTATATGTAGGTTTGTATATTTGTTAGTGTGTGCATGCTTAAATATTTGTCAGTATCCGTGTGCATCTATAGAAACTTACATTATTGTTATTGTTGTAATATCATTTGAATTTCTTTTGATTTAATATATAATATAATTAATTTTGACTAATTGTAGAGTAAGTATGACCAACCAAACGCCAAATGTAATTTATTGGATTGGACTTGGATGAATGAAATAGTTGCTAAAGAAAGATTTCTTTCAAACGATCCAAAAGAGATTTTATACAATATTCCTCTTGGACCAAATGCCATGAAAATTTTGATAGAATTTCCAAAGAAATTGGATGCATTATTATGGAGGTCTACTCTTAGTATAATCTCACATATTGGAGAAGCTAAGTGATGTAGCGCACCATGATAAGCCGCTTGCTTTAGGTCGTTCGGTTGCCTTAAGTCGTTCGCTTGTCTTAAGTCGCACGCGACCTAATGAGATAGAAGATGCAGTGGAGGAAAATGCAGCGCACAAGGCCTTAAGTCGCGTGAGCGACCTAACGAGTTATGCGAGCGACCTAACTCCTGCTATGAGTCGCGCCATCTTAAGTCGCATTAACTTAAGTCGCTCCACGACCTAACGGATCAAAGAAACAAAGCCAACAAAGCCGCATCTCTTAGGTCGCGCATTCCTTAAGTCGTTGCTTCTTTAAGTCGCTTACTTCTTTAAATCGCTGATCTCCTTATGTCGTTGCCGTGTGTTCTTAAGTCGCATGAAGCTTATGCCGCATCTCTATAAGCCGCATTACTCTTAGGTCGTATGAAGGCTGGTTCTCTTAATTCGCTGAAGCTTATGTCGCATGAAGTCGTGCTTCTTCTTATGTCGTTAACTCGTGAGTCGTTATGTCGTATGTTGTATGTATTGTATTTTTAAGTCGCGTATGTTAAGTCGTGCAATGTGTTAAGTCGTGTAGTGTTGTACCGTGAGTCGTAGGTCGTGAGTCACTGGTTGAGTCGCATATGTGTTGTAAAATTCCTATAAATAGGGACGTGATGCCATTGTAAAAGTGGTTGATTTTTGAACAAAATTTGTTTGTGTGCTTTTGCCACTTTTGTTGAAATTGAGTGTGATCTCCTTCTTCTTCCATCATCGGATACTCAAGTGCACTCGAATCAACGAACTTGAAGCCGGTTCACGGAATCTCGTGCGTTGGATCAACGGCGAAGAATCGTTAATCTTCTAACGCGGAATCGTGCGCGATCAACGTGTTGAAGATAGTTAGAATCCGGTATCTCGAGAGATCAATGGATTTGGGCATTTACCTTGGTTTACTTGACACGATAGTTAGAATCCGGTAAGTCGATCCATTGAGATAGAAAAGAAAAATCATATTGCATTTATCGACGTATTCAGTAGATATTTAAGACAAAGTTATAGATTGTTGCCTTTAACCAGCCCTATTATCCGCTTTAGTAGACGGAATTACTCGTTAATTCTCTTTACTAATGTGGGTGTCGGGGTGGAGCGCTATAGCATTGTATCAAACAAGCATGATTTTGATCAAGCAAGCATAAAAAATTTAGAAAACTCAAAACATAAAACTTGTAGATTTTTGTCTACGCTTTCCAAAACATCCATAATTATGAAATTTGGTTAAAAATGAATGATATATGGCCAAAACATTTTCACAGACTTGTGATTGTTGTTGCTGTCATTTGTGAGTGTCATCAAAACTCAACAATGTCACCTTGACTGGAATTCGAGTTATATCATCAACATCTCGATGCTCGAGAGTAAATTTAGAAACTTCGGAATCATCATTAACGTTCAAAAGTGATAGAAATAATAAACTAATCAAAATAGGAAACCTAAATACACAATAGGATCCTATAAAACAAAGGATTAGACTTAATATCAAATAAGTTAATCCATCCCAAGATTGTGAGTAACAAACAAATACTCAAAAAAGCAACATCAAATAGAAATCTCAGAATGCTCATAACGAGCCAATCATTGTGGATCCCCTCAATACGATTCACGACTCTCAAAGGAACACAACAAGAATACTCTATTGTAACAAAACATATTAAAAAGGTGAAATCATAATAAAACTGAAAACTCAAAAAATCCGGATTGGCCAAATCCCCAACTATAATGCTGAAGCAATGCTGCATGTGCTAAACTCAGACGGCCAAAGCCTCAGACAAGGTCGCTAACACCTCCTAAAGCAGTTCGTCCTCATGACAAGGTTGCTGACACCTCTCCAAGCCATTTTGTCAGCCGGGACATCCGATAAAATTGGAACGATACAGAGAAGATTAGCATGGTCTTTGCCCAAGGATGACACGCACAAATTGAGAAATTAGTTATCTCTTCCAAAATAAGCTTTCATAATTAATTGTTTTTAAAGCTAGATTTTGGAAAGTAATGAAAATACTTTCACTTAATAAAATGTTTTATGATGATTACATAAGGTTGATCATAATTTTATATGTCTTAGCTTTCTGAGGAAAAATAGAATCATTTAATAAATGATTTAGCAAAAAGCTTGTTTGAATTTGTAGTTTGAAATTAAAATGGTTTGGGAGAATTTCAAATTGATTTTAAAGGCTGAAATTTCATTTAGAAAAGTGTCGTACTAAAAAGTGATAACTTGAGATTTGTTACTCCAAATGAGATGAATCTTTTTGAAAATGAAAGAGCTTTCAGTAAGAAATAAAGTTTGTTTTTACCACTTTTAAAGATTTTGCATTTTACTAAGTCTAAAATGGGTTTGAAATTGGATAGGCAGTTCTGTCCTATTGCAAAATTCTCTAAGACTTAAGTTGAAAGTAAATTTAACATAACTTTCAAACCATTAATCCAATTTTGATGATCTTTATATTTCTAGAAAGCTTAGACTGAGTAGAACAACTTTCATATTATAAAAAATTTCAAATTTTGTTATTTGTTGGGTCTAAAAGGGCTCTTTGGGAATCTAAATATTTGCTTTGTCGTGATGATGGAAGTCAACATTTGAATTTATTTGTTATAGCCATTCTTACTCCTTTTTGAGAATAAGTAATAAATTATGTTTTCAAATTGTTCAAAAAAAAAGATAGCAATTATCGGCGTATTCAATAAATACTTAATACAAAACTATAGGTGGCTAATGGATCTATTAGAACAAAATACAGTAACAGAATGCATATCATATCACAGAACAGTAATCGCCATATATATACACATACAATATAGTTTGTATTAGTTTTTTTTTTAATTTTGAGGTTTAAAGGTCGAAAATTTCTTCTAGTGACGCCGTCCCGAGACTAAAATGACAGTAGAGATGAACTTCAAATCTGAAAATTGTTTTAGTCGTAACTTTTTCATTCTTTATCGAAATTCGATAATTTTTAATGTTTTGAAAAGCTTACTTTATATATGACAGCTTTCATGTTGAACATATTTACAAATTTTGAGCACAGGTTGATTGAAATTCTATCATAAACTTCTAGCTCTGTCACTTTGATAATTACTCTATCTAAACTAAATACAGTTAGTAAATTAGGTGTATCTTTCGTGTTTCTAGTCGGATTTAGATAAAAAATTTATTACTTGGAAAGCTTAGACTATTTTCTAAAAATTTCTTGTTTTTAGTTTTGCAAAACTTTGAGGTTAAGTTAGTCGAAACATTATTTCTTTGCTGCTACCCTGTGAATAAACGACAGCGATGGTAAATTTAAAATCTGAGAATTATATTGGCCATATCTTTAACGTTTCTTATCCGAATTCAATAATTCTAGATGTTCCAAAAAGATTCGATTTTGTACTAAAAAGTTTCATGTTTTGAGTTTTCTAAAATTTCAAAGTTAGCTTGGTCAAAACTATATTTGTTTGTTGCTGTCCCGAGAGCAAAACGACAGCAATACAATCACTGACCTGAGAATTGTATTAGCTTGTTTTGCTCTTATTCTTGTTCGATTTTGATGTTATTTTTGAGATGTTTTAAGAGCTATATTCCTATCAATAGGCTAGCTACATCTGTAGAATTTGAAGTTCAAATTTAGATAGAATTTGGATTGAATTCGTATCGAATTCAAGTTATCGATCTTGGGTTATCTTTCTTGTTTTTCATTGTTTTCGAGCACGGTTTTCACCAAACCAATTTGAAGTGATTTTTGAAATAAGTGGAAATTTCAAATTATTATTAGATAGTATTGTAAAATTATTTTTCTAACATAAAATCTATTTATTTCCTATAATAAAGGAATTTCAAATATTGGATTTATTAATCTTTTCGGGAAAAAGTTTTAAAAGCTTGTTTTCTCTATTAAACTATTTTAAATATAAAACACACACTTTTGCACTATTCGAACGTATGAAAAAGAGAATTAAACGATGTTTTAGAATGACAGCATCATTGACAACAAATCTGATGGATTACTCAGCAATCAATCCAAGTAATCCATTGCTTTATATCCGAAAGTTGAAATCAATACTTCCGCTATATTACATGCCGAACAATCGAATGCCGAAAATACCAGACCGTAAGGAAAAAAGAAGAAAGAGGTAGAAAAAGGAATAGAAACAACATCAGAATCTCACTCAAACTAGATTACTAATTAATTTAATTAGTTAAAATTAAATTAGTTGATTAATTGCTTGAATTGATAATTTATTATCAGGGACTTGGGTTGTTAAATTAAATGTTAAAGATTGACTTGATTTAAGGGATTAAATCAACATTTGAAAATTTCTCAAACTCTTTACTATATTGCTTAGTAAGTAATTTAAAACTCAAAGTTAAACTCTTACTTCAAAATTCTTTGGAAATTAATTTTGAAGTAAGTGTAGAAATTTGAATTTTAACTTCGACTATTAAACTAATTACTAAGTAATATAGTAAAGAGTTTTAGAAAACTCACATTTTCTAGCATAGATTGAGATTTCAAGGTTAGAAATCTCAATTTTATTTTTGTTGCGTGTTCAATTGTTAATCGCCGTCGGTAAATTGGACATATCTCTTTCGTTTTAAATCGAAATTTGATTTTGTTTGAAGTTCTGGAAATCTTGAAAAGAGTGTGATAACTTTTATGTTAAACAATTTCGAAAATTTTAAGCATAGAAGGTCGAAAAACCTAATACAAACTCGTTGTCTTGTCATTGTAAAGCTTTCAATTTCTATGCTTAATATATAGCATATATTAAATGCACAAAATTATCATTATAGATAATTATAACATTATATAGCATATATTCTTACAATATTAGAAAGGTTAAATATTACCATTTCATTTTTCTAATAAGCCTCCCACTAGTCTTTTATGTTTCTCCAAACCCTAAGATGAAATATAAAAGTCTTACAACTTCACTGGTGGGTGTTAGGACTCGTTTCTTTTGGCTTTCTGACCTTGAGTTTGCTCAACAAATCATAGCCCAAAAAAGATGGATAACTCCTTATTGGTGTATCACATACAACTCCTAACCCATTTTTCCTTATTCTAATCTCATTTTGACCTTGAGTTTTCTCAACAAATCGAAAGAGGTTATTCACTCATACCCACCATGTCGTGATGGCCTAAGTATATATGTATCTTGAGTTCGCTCAACAAATACATATAGTTATCTTACCTGATTTGTTCAGTATCTTAATAATATTACGCATAACATCCCTAGCTTGAGTTTGCTCAGCAACTAAGGAGTATGTAAGTAATTTATTAATATATATATATATATATATATATATATATATATATGGTAGAGGACAATATATTGAAGATTCATAATCTTTAATATTTATATTGAGTGATATCGACTTATAGAATACTATATTTCTTATGAAATACCCCAGCGGTTCAAGTGTCAAGCACATCAGAAATCAGGTATATGTACATTTACATATGTATTTATTTCTCAAGTCTACTTGGGTTTCTTTAATATTCCACATTTAGTTTATACACATATTATATAAGTTTTATTGTTATATAACTTTTATATTTCATATTGCTTGTATGATAGTCTCACGTATAATATATCATTAATTAAATCTTATCAGATTAATTTTAATCAATTAACTCTTTAATTAATTTTAAATTAGTATTCCAATATAACTTCTATATTGGACATATCTACTATAACATTTATAGTGTATACTATAACCTTTATAGTTTAACAAACATATATCATATATATGTGTGTGTATTTTATTTAATTAATTAACCTTTAATTAATTTATTCAATTAAACAATTTTTATTAAAATTTATTAATTTCAAAATTTATCTCGTATACATGTATGTATACTTATGCTATCTTAAACATTTTAAAATAACATAACATATATCAACATATATAATAAATGGATATATGTATTAATTAATTAATATATTTAATTCATTTATTTTATTGATCTTATTAATAAATTTGTAATTTGAAATTGTTATATAAATATAAATTAATTAATATATTTAAATATTAATCTTATTATATTGTAATTTGTAATTTGAAACAATATCTTAGTATCATTATCCTTTCAAACATTTTGAAAAACTTATGTAGTATTATAATTTTTATAATAAACAAATTTTATTTTAAATTTAAAATCTTTAACATTAATTTTCAAAACAATTTTGAAAATTAGCCCAAGGCCTAAATTATGTTAGGACTTTTCTGTCAGGAGCAACCTTTGCACTCATTTCACCTTTCGGGCCACGCCGGCAACCAAGTAGGACATGATACTTGATTACTCAATTACAATCCTAGACACTACCTTTCTAGATACTGTACTAAGTGGGCAAGCTTAATTAGTTAGCCTTAATATGACTAACTTAGACCGCATAGGCAATTGGGCTTTGATACTACTATTGGAACTGAACCAGCCCGCAGCAGAAGTTACAAGTGAATTTCAAAAAATTTACCCTATTGGATTTTTATTGGGCCTATGAAGTCTAACAAAATTAAAACATTTCTAAAATTCATTTAAATAAAATCATTTATTTTGTTTAAATTCAAATATATGTAGATATGAAATTAATTTTATTTGATTTAATTTATACACAAAAATGTATCATATACATACATGTGTGACTGCATGTGTAATATAATAATCCGTGAAAGGTATTATATACCCATATACAAACATATTAGCTCATTTTGTATGTCATGTATGTTGTCCAAATATGTCCATGTATATGTGTTACAAAATACACATACATACACACACACACATATATGTATGTATAAATATATTACATATAATATATGAACATAAAACATTTATATATAGATAAATATATATATATATATATGTATAAAGAGCGAGAACAATTATTAATAATTATTTATAATTCAAAATTAACTTAGTTTTGTGAACAAAATAATTTTAGTACTTTAATTTGTATATATTATGAATAAAATAATGTTTTCATCCATAAATAATTAACATAAAATAATCTATTGATAAAAATTCAAATTTTACAATTTTATAAAATCTAGGATCATAAAACAGAGCTTAGAAAAAATCTTGATATTTTTCAAAGCTGAAACGTTATTTGAAAAACATACATTGATTTCGACAATAATTATTTAATATAAAATAATATATTATTAAAAATTCAAATTATAAATTTTCAGAAATTATACGATCATGAATGAAAGGTTAAGAAATATTTTGAAGAACGATTCAATTAAATTATTATTTTTAATAAATCATAAACAATTTTTGCAAAATAATATTAATTATTAAAATATTAAAGCTTATTGAAAAATTCCTAAATTTTTTCTATACGTTTTAGAAATGACATAATATTTTAAACAAATATAAAATTGTACGTAATAATTATTTTATATCCAATAAACAATTCAAAGTTCAATAAAAGTTAATTTAAAAATATGAATATATGTATGATAATTAATTTTCGAATTTTTAAATTCATATTATATATAAATAAGTGTATTAAAATCCTTAAATCATATATATATATATATATACATATATCTTAGTATGCATATATGCTATTATGAGAGAGAAATCTACACTAATTTATATATGAATTTGTTAATAAATACATATACATATACATATATATATATATATATATATATATATATATATAACAATTATTAATGACAAAAATTGATTTTGTATAGTAAACAACATTTGTCTATACATAAATCAAATAGTATGATAAACAAATAATGCACATAACCAAACTGATTTGTGACAACTACATCTAGTTACAAAATCTCACCTAACTAAATATATAGTAGCAATATATTTAAACATATATGAAATTGCTCAGTATAGGATCATAGAATATAATTTAATTACTGTAATATTAAACAAAATTACCAATTTAATGATGCATTTGAATCCACGTTGAAGCAATGACTTCTCTTCCTTTTACTGTTCTTGATCTGTCAAATTGCAAGTCCAGAATCACCGACCTCTAACTATTAAATAATATTATTTTAATTTGAAATATATTTGTGAACTTTGAAGTCGATTGAGAGTTATGTTTTAACCAGCAATGTTGAAGGTAATGGTGGCCAAAAAAGGTTAGTTATTATTTCAGAGACACACACACACACACACACACACACATGGTGGTATTAGAGAGAACGAGGAAAACTTTTTTATCCATTCTCACTTGATCTCAACCCATTATCTCCAAGCCAATTCCCTTTGTTTGAGCCACCCCTTGACCTTTCCAAAACCGAAATTTTGCAGCCCTAATGATGGTCCTTAAACCCATCTAAGCCCAAGCAAAAATACCATGCAATTATATCTAATTTAATCGCTTGTCGATATTGTATATCGATCGATATATTTATAATTATTATATATATAACATTATTTATTTCTAAAACCATATTCAAATTTTATAATTAAAATTTCATAAATATTAATGAATTTAGTTAGTTTATAATAATTATAACCTAATTAAATCATTTGGTCTTAAGGTAATTCATCATTTCGGTTGAGTAACTCTTGGATCACTACATTATACTGCCCATTTTGCCACACCCCAATGCGGAAAGATTGTCACGGTCATGAGCCGTAGCAATTTTATCGCGGTTTTGAACCGTGGTAAAATAAATTACAATGGTTTCTGGTCGTGGTAATTTAGGGACAGCCATAAATCGTTCCAATGTTATCAAAAAAAAATCCATTCCTTAGCGTGTATATATTGAGATGAAGCTCACATCCTTCTCCAAAAAAGAACACCCCCTTCCATAATTAACCTGCATACCCTAGCTGAATAATTTCCATCCCGCGCCCTAACTCTCATCAATTTTCATCTAAACCCCCATCGCTCCGACGTAAACGTGCATAGCTCATATTCTCTACCAAATCGCATGAATTGTTCTCACTCAAATAATAGGTTGTTCGCCTTTCTCTCAACCTTCACTCGGTCAGGTACGATATTTAATCTAATATCATGTTTGTTTTATTTTTGTTTTATAGTCAATAATTGATGTTATATGAGCTCAACTAAATTGAAATCCAACAATTTTTTGATTGATATAATCATACATGTTTAAATTTTGATGTGGAAAAGTACACATGTAAAAGGTTGCTTATTCGAAGGTTAGAAATATGTATTATTAACATGGATTTGGATCATACTCTTAAAAAAATTATCGTAGAGATACACTTTGTACTTTGTTCTATGCGGAGCACCACGTGTACAAATTTATGTTTCATTTTAGCAAAGTTGATGCATTGTAATTTGTATATGATTATAGAAGATTCAGTTAAGACAACTTTAAAGTAGTTTTATTTGAAATTGGTTGCATGTACCTCTACAATTAAAGAATTTGGAGTGACTTAACAGATTAAGGCAGCTCATAGGCGAAAAGTGTTTGACACTCATCCTGATCGGGTTCAGGTTCCTGATGAAGCTTGGGCGGAGTCTGAAATCAGACTGGTAATTTTATTAAGGCTAAATGGATACAGTTCTAGTTTTCACCTAATATCTTTGTTGCTATGCATATCCAAATGAGGAACATATTCAAGATTTTTTATATGACATTTTTTAGCTCTTCAATTTGCCTAAAATCCGAATTGGTGTATCAGTAATCTTACAAGTGATAATGTTCAGTTAAATCATATAATAACGTATAAAAAAGCCCAATGTGTATTGAATATTGGAATCGAATCCTCACCTGGTACAACCTTGACCATCAAAATGGGATAAGTTTCTATGCCTTTTGGATTTGTTCTTGAAAGTGATAAAAGTTCCATGTTTATCAAGAAAAGAGTTCTAGGTGTGCACTGCCACAAATACAGCTTATTACAACGTTTGTTTTATAACGTCTATATTTAAAATGTTGTAAAAAAAAACACTCTTGCAATGTTTTCTTAAAAAAAGTTGTAAAAACCATCATTTTTATAACATTTAACAGAAAACGATATGAAACGAGGCTTTTTACAACATTTCCTCCAAAAACATTGTGATAAACTACCTTTTACAATTTTTATGTAAACGTTGTCACAACTATGTTTTAACAACAAGTTTAAAAAGTTGTAAAATCATTGTTTTTTATAGATACTAATTAACAACTTTTTAAATGTAATTGTACTTGTAGGACTATGTTAATATTTTTTGTATATGTTTAGTATTGCTTAAAATATTATAATAATTAATAATTTATAATTAATAACAATTATTTGATACTTACTTGGATAATTTATAAACGGTAGTTTATAGTTAATAATTTCTAAATTAAAATTAAATAGGAAATTATTTATATTTTATAACCAATGATTATTAACAGATAATTTATAATTACTAATTACTCTCTATAATCAATAATTATTTTTTATATTTAATAATTTACTGCAATTAATCGTTAATAATTAGTAAATTATAGTTAATAGTTATTAACTATACCTAGTAATTAATAAATATAATTAAAAATTAAAAAGTAATATTAAATAATTATTATTAATAATTAATATTAAATAGTTAACAATTAAAATTTGGTTATAATTAATAAGTAATAGTAATAATTAATAAATAATAAATAAGAAGTAATAACTAATAATTAATGTTAAATAATTAATAAGTAATCTTTACCATTTTCTAAAATAAATTTAAGAATATTCATAAAGTGTAGAAATAAAATTTTGAAATTTTTCTGAAATTCAAAAACAAAATCTTATAATAATGTTTTCCACATTAAAAATTGCTTTCTATAAGAAATTTGTAAAAAGAATTTTTTTTACGATTTTTCCCTAGAAGCTGTAGATATTAATTTACTACAATAAAAATCGTTTTAATCACGGGTCAGAAAAATCTTTGAGAAAACGATCACCGCACCGAATGATCAAATTAACATTAATTATTTTAAACAAATTCAATGTTGCTTTAAATACTATAATAACCAAGGAAATTGCGAATTTTAATTTTGGTAAATAATTTAGAGTAATTAATAAATTATGGTTGATAATTTATAATAATAATAATAATGTATAAATTTTTATGCATATAAATCTATACTTGTTTAAAATACTAGAATATTTAATAATTTGTAATGTGTAGGTGATAATTATAAATTCAAACATTTTGGATTAAATCATGGATTCATATCTCAAACTATATATTATCCATTATTAATTTATAAACATCAATTGATAAGCGTTAACCTTCTTGCTTTTTACAGCCTATGTCAACCATCCACCTTAACTTAAAAAAAAAGACCAGGCGCCATAATTTTGAAGCCCGCTTCCATTTTCGTTCAACGCCCGCCCTCCACGCTCCACCCCTTTAATTTTCATTACAACCCCAGATCCCAAATTAATCCCCAGATCCAGATCATCCACCTTCATGGTTGCTTCTCCACCTTCATCGATCCTAAATCCCTTAATCACAAATCCCGAATCAGCCGCTTTTCTACATCTTGTTACCCCTTCCCCTTGCCTGACTTTCGTTCCCCTCCTTCGAACTGGAAGTCCGATAGATGCCAGAACAGTTAAGGAGAAGACACCGTTAATCCACCTTTCCTCTATTCCTATTTCATGTCCATTGAAACATGAGTCTCCATGGATTGAGAGCTCGAATAGGTCAGGTACGTCATATTTTGGGTTTCTCTAAGCTGATACAGATTCATGGTTTGGGTATGGTATTGGGTTTTGCTACTGCTAATTAGTGTGTTTGAATAGGTTAGGCATGTCGATTTTGTGGAAGTTTAAACAATTATCTTAATGCACTGGCAGCTGCTTCATGTGGATTTTGCTATTGCAGATTCATGTCAATTTTGCTACTCCTTCCCCTTACCCGAGTTTGAATAGGTTAGGTACGTCAGCTGCTGCTTCCTATGGATTAGAGGTGAGATTTTACCTCCATTTATTTAGCAGTAGAGTACTGAGAGTAGGCACATCTTTTCTCGAAGTGCTACTTTATATATCCTACTTTACATATGCTATTTTATATTTACTGTGCTTCATGTCGTTTCTTTTTCTTTGGAATAATATATCTTCTTTTCTTTTTTTACTCTTTAATCTTTTTGTGCCTCGTCAATATTCTTATAGGCAGAGGAATTATGTGAAGACTGTTATACAAATTGGCAAAATGATCATCCTCATCACAAGGACAACGTCTTTCCACACTTAATATATTTCTTGGAGAATCATTATCAATAGGTAAATATTAAGAAAAGTTTGGTAATTTCTTGATTTCCGTAAATTGCTATTTATATATTTAGTCCACTCTTTATGTTACCATATCTATGAGTTGATGTTTGGATTATGCATTTTTTCGTACAAGTTTCCAGTTTCCATCGAGTTAGCTGAAAATTTTCCATTCATGGAAAACTTTGTGTTGCATTTCTTAAATTAAGACTTTGTACATTCATTTCATCAAAATAGAAGCCTACAAATATTGTATAAAAGATTGCTGCTGAATATGTATAATTAATGTAATATTTAACAGAAGATAGTACCATTTATTGGGCTGGGGAAAATTACTGGCGCGAATATTTGAGATCTACGTTATATTCACACGTTAGGAATATAGAGGAATATGTGTGCATTCATTTCTCTGCTTTTGACAAAGGTTTAAAAGAAGAAAATTATATCTCCAACATATATGAGTTTCAAAAGCAGCATTTTGTCCAAAACTTGCAAATTAAGGAGAACTGCATAATACATAGGAGTTTTAGTCATCTATTCTAGGAAGTAGCAAACCATATGCTTATCAATAAATGTGGGTCTCTATACATTTGATAGTTTGGAGAAGTAGTAAAATGTACTTAATATTTGATCTAGAGATCCTAGTTTATAAGTGAATTATGTTGGTTTTCTATCTTGCAAGATCACCGAGCACATGATCCAACTCATAAATACCTAAATGTGTAGAGAGATCCTAAATGCTTTGCTTTTTTCCATCCTCCAAAACTGTTCCTTCCACCTGTAATACATCTATACACACACATATAAATATACATACACGCACACATATAAATATAAATACACACACATACATATACACGTATATACATGCATGCATATACATATATATACACATACACGCCGAAGGGATGAAATATGATAAGGTTACCATTATCATATTCATTTGAAAGATGGTCCTAAGTAACTGACTTATATCTTCTGACTACAGATAGAACTTTTGATCATTGTGAATTTACTGCATACTGTATTTAGTATCTTTTTTATCAAAAATATATTAGTTACGCCTATAGATTATTGAGACGTTGTCAGTTTAGAGACAATTTCCACTGTAAGTAGTTATACATCATACATATCTCATATCACAAAAGTACTACTAAATGCTGAAGAATATTTTTTATTTTTTGAACTATGTTAATAATAATAATCCATGCCAAAAAAACAGAAACTTCTCTGCACTAAGCATGGACAAGGCAGGAGATGGACTGTGGTGTTTTGGATTAGTTGTGGCCAATGAGTGTGTTGAAGTTCCCGACAATGTAACATGGACAAGGTATAAGGTTGGTGGTCTTGTCATTGCATCGGGGGAAAATTCTGGTCTTAAAGATAAATTGGTAGACCACGTATGTAGTAATCTATATGATGAGGCAGGAGGGAAGTCAGAAAACTTCGGCTGTTCATAGAATGATAATGTGAAACACATGACTGGCTTTGTGGACAATATGGTAACTGTGCGTGATAATCAGGATATAGTGCGTGCGGAAATTATAGATGATGTTGATAAAGCTGCTTCTGTGCCTGTTGCCAATAGGTGTAATGTTCTTGTTTTAGTACTTGAAAATGAGGGAACTTGTTTTACCTTTTGCAAAAATATGGTCGTGTTGGAACATGTATTTTATTGTGGTTGAACAACTATTAATTTATCAACAATTCTACTTTGCCCGAAGATTTTTTTGTCAAAACTTGCGAATTAGAGAGAAAAGAATGGACCCCCTTGAATTTCAGCCTTAAGACCCGGAGATAAATTGCACTATTCGCAGTATTTGACAAAATATATTTCGGGTAATGTAGCAGTACTCTTAATTTATTTTGAATGGAAGTAATTTTGAATAGTGTTGTTTATTATTTGATCATTGGCCTTTATTTCAGTTTTTGAAAATTTATTATTATTGCGCCAGTAATGTGCGAGTGGCAGGTTGGAATAGACAGAAATAGCCATGCAACAATTTAGAAAGGTTGTAATATAAATATATTTCACAACTTTTCAAAAAAGTTGTAAAACATGCACAACAATTTTAAATAGTGGTCAAATAATATTTTACAAAGATAAATAGTTGTAGTTTAACATATTACAACTAACAAATAGTTGTATATACTCTATTACAACGTTTTGTTGCGAAGTTTTTGAATAGTTGTAATAGACGCAGACCCTATTACAACTGTGGCTAAGACGACGTTTATGAAAACGTCTACTACAACTCTTTTCGAGAGTTGTGAAAGACCTTTTTTGTTGTGGTGGTGTTTGGGCAAGTTTAAACATACAGATTATAATAAAGAAACTGAAATGTTCTTTTTCAACATCTTTAGAATGATATTTAGGCGAGTTTAAACTACATTTGCGAACTTTAAAATCGTGAATTAATAATAAAATGAAACGTCAATGATTGTGTTGATAACTCTAAGTAATGATTTACTGCACACCTAACTTTTTTCTATGCAGTAAACTATATAATCAATATGGTATTCTAGATTTTATATAAAATTGAAACTAATCATTTTTATTTAGTATTTTTGAGTTATCAAATTCTCAACATAATCAGCATTATGTTTAAATGTTTGAAAATCCTGTTGAAAAACGAGAGAAATAAATCTAACACATTGAGCTAGAAATCAACATTCATCTTCTTAGTTTGCTCAGGATATATGATATTCCTTTTCACTCTCTGATGCCTGTGAAACTATATTATCACCTACCAAGTATTTTTATTTTTAACAGAATAATAATCAGAAATGGTTATATTTGTTGGAAATTTAAATACAAGATCAAAGGCTTCATGTTCAAAATAAATGCAGCACTAGTTGTTAAAGTGAATAATACAACTGAAGTTTGAGATTATATTGATGTAAATTGTTGCATTGACTTGATTAACGTTCTGCATATGCTGGAAAAATCTTTGTGATTTTAGTGATGCTTTGTCCATTTGACGAATGTATGCAATTTCACAAGTTTGTTATCTCTAGCTCAGCATTAAAATATCAAACATCCATGGATAAATAACATTTGATGAAGGAGCTAAACAAAAGTACATCTGAAATGAATTCAAATACACAACATATTTATCAAGTAATTCATTGTAGTGCGACTAATTATCAATACTAGAGCATGCTGTTTAGATAGTGCCTTAGAGTAGTACTAGGCTAAGTGATATTCAATCTTTTTCTCCTGTAATCTGAGAAACTTTATTTAAGTCATACTGAGTTTGATTGGGGGATTGGGGAATTATTAACATATTTAAACCATTGTTTGATTGGGGGATGGTGAAATAAGGGATTCATCAATATTAATGATTATTCCTAGGCCAATTTGATCAGTGGATATCAAGGGGTCTGCTGATGTTATTTTAACATCAGTATTAACAATATTGTAATCTTTTCCCACTTGACAATATATAGTAATTACAACAAAAAAATGTGTTTTAACTTCTTTTTTTTCCTTTCTTTTCTTTAACAACCGATACTTCTTCACTTCAAGTTCTAGCCACAGCTGATGTGGTTGTTCGCGTGAGACAATAATCAGTGCTACATCGAGTTCGTGCCAAAGGCATTGATTCTTTATGCTGTTAACAGCCGATCTTCCTATAGCCAGCGGTACGATTTTACTTTAATTATTTGTTTAGTAATTAGTACTAATTATTTGATTAGTAACAAAATTGGTTTGAATTTTTTGTGTGTAATCAATAAGTATTTGTTTGCACACCATTAGCCAATTCTTGTTTATTTGCACACTATTAACAAAAATGGTGTGAATTTTTTTATTTGTCGCCAATTCGCTGCACACTGTTATGTGTTTGTTCACCCTATTATTGTTGCTACTTTAGTGTAATCAGTAAATAACCAAGATTGGAAAATTGTTATACTAATGGTTTAATTAACTGTAGTTATATTTATTAGTAAGAATCCGAGAATGATCAAATTTTTATTTAGATATATTTATTAGTGTAAGGAAAAAGGAAGAAGCAAGAAGAGAGATGGAGGAAGATGATAGCGTGATATACAGGTTAGTTTATCACTCACAAATATTATGTTTAATCTCACGATCCTGCATATATAAGTGCACTTTATCATCTTGGAACCCTCCTCTGTTATATTTACTAATTGTTAATACACGAAATATATACAAATTGAGTCGGGAGAAATAATTTTTTTAATCATGCCTTGCCGCACAACATCCAGTTTAATACACGGAATATATATGCTTTGGAGTGCCCAATCAACCGACCCTACATCTAGTTTAAAGATGATTTTCCCTTAAAAATTGAACCATTGGAACAATCTTGTTATGTTAGAGGTTAAAAAAATTTCACTAGTTGTTTTTGTGATGTTCTATGAGACGTGTTTTGAAAGTGCAGTGTGGTATGAAATTGCAATAATTATATTGTGGATGTTCATGGTTCGGTTCTTTGCTTAATGCTAATTATTACCATAAATTGGGAGACGGGATACACCATGGAGCACAAATGGAATTTACAGCATGTAGCTGTGTTGTTGGTATTAATTAGGTATATTTTATAAGTTTTATATCATAAAAATGCAGGTTTTTTTTTTCTTCCTTTTTTTCTCTCTCTGTTTTCTCAACATCAACATTTTCATTCTAGGATTTTGGTTGAATACTAGGTGGATTTGGTCAACTTTTGGTAGAGGTCAAGGAGAAACAGTGATTCAGAATACAGCTGTCGATATGAGTTTGTTTATGGATTTTTATTTATTTATGGATTAATAATCTATGTTTTGTAGTTTGAGTTCAACCTAAATTAGATCACAGTTTCAAAAGTAATCAAATATAGAGATTGAGAGAATGACACCTGCGATTACAGTGGTTTCATTATTTCTTCTTCTATTTTATACTATTCTTATTATTATTTCAGAGAGATTACAAAGTGTTTTAACTCGAAGTTGTAGATAGATTTCGGTTAAAAATCCGGCAAAATCTTTCATAGATGAAAATAAGAATCAACCCCTGTTTAAAGGTGTATGACTTGTATTTATAGGTGTAATTGGGGCTGCTAAAGGTCTTATTTCGTCCCGCGTATTTCCATATATACGATAGAGAAAGAATGGGTACGGATCCACGAATCATGAGTTTGACTTTGCTCTTGGAATTTAAAGTTGGATACTAATTTTTCCACCTTTAGATTGTTAGAAAATGAATAAGTGGCTTAGGAGGGAACAATGCCCCACATCGGGAAATACACATCAAAATTTCACTATATATACACTAAAGCTTAATAAGCTATATCAAAAGAGAATGAGGCGACAGAAAGAATGAGGCAATGCAGGCATGAAAGGGAAGAGACAATGTAGGCCTTGGATCTCTTGGGGTCTAATGATTCTAATGATTAAATGGGCATTCGTTTGCTACCTGGGCTGTGGTAAAACGGCTAATTTTTTTAATCCGAATTATACTGTTTTTTGCTGCCATAAACGGTTGCATCCGTTGGTTAAAGGGTCGCAACCTTTCCGTAGGGGGAGCAAATCTGTTTTAAGGGAACATCGACTGTGCTGAACTCGGATACAAATATTCAACTTGCAATCAAAGTACTAAACGGTACGAATTACATTTCAACTATTCTTTTTCCTTTTAACCCAATTACAAAAGTAGGATTAGGGTTTTTTGACCAAATTGATTTTTCCCTAATTTATAGATTAGAGTTTCTGTGTGGATAACATAGATTACAAATGCGTCTTTGAAATCCGATGGTGACTAAAAAGGAAAAGCATATGATTTGCATAATATTTTTTTTTTCCAGGGGGAGACTGAGCCAATGAAGCCATTTAGACACAGATATCATACTCCTTACAGAGCTGTTGGTAGTACTGCTTCATTTTGTTATCCATCAAGGGAGCTTCTGCGCACATTATTGTCTTGTCATCATATTCAGCAAATAGTACTAAAACATCTGATATATTTAGTTTCCCCTTCTAATCAATCATTTATTGTATGCATTACTTTACATGTTTTAGTTTACTAAATGGACGCTTCACTGCTAGACCCTTGGAAGTTCTTAGATTGAGTTATAGGTGTTAAATACATGTTAATGTGCTTATCGAGATGTGGAAGTTCATCGAAAAATCATTTTTATACTAAACAAGTGTTACCATTTGATCAACAACTATTTTAAAGTAAACACACCTCTGTATCAGTGGCTTAAAGCCGGGTTACCAAAAGTGACTAATTTATAGATTAGGGTTTCTGTGTGGATAACATAGATTACAAATGCGTCTTTGAAATCCGATAGTGACTAAAAAGGAAAAGCATATGATTTGCATAATATTTTTTTTTCCAGGGGGAGACTGAGCCAATGAAGCCATTTAGACACAGATATCATACTCCTTACAGAGCTGCTGGTAGTATTGCTTCATTTTGTTATCCATCAAGGGAGCTTCTGCGCACATTATTGTCTTGTCATCATATTCAGCAAATGGTACTAAAACATCTGATATATTTAGTTTCCCCTCCTAATCAATCATTTATTGTATGCATTACTTTACTTTTTTTAGTTTACTAAATGGACGCTTCACTGCTAAACCCTTGGAAGTTCTTAGATTGAGTTATAGGTGTTAAATACATGTTAATGTGCTTATCGAGATGTGGAAGTTCATCGAAAAATCATTTTTATACTAAACAAGTGTTACCATTTGATCAGCAACTATTTTAAAGTAAACACACACCTCTGTATCAGTGGCTTAAAGCCGGGTTACCAAAAGTTAATAGAAGTGAGACACCCTGGTCATTTGTTCTTGTGCATTCACCATGGTATAATAGCTACAATTGGTTTCTTTATCTAATTTTTATAATACTTTTTTTCATGTGAAAATGTGTTTAAACCTGTACTCAAAGTAGTGCTTATAAGTTATAACATGTGCTGTGTTATGCACAGTCATAAACAGTTAGTATGATGCAAAAACAGATAAATATGTGGCCTTCTTTCGTTAGATTTTGAACAATAAGAATATGCAAGCTCTAGAAATAACGTGTAATGAGACAATTTGTACCTCAAAGTCAATTAAAGAATGGTGACATATGTTTGTTCATTCTATGACATTATGCTGACAAATTAGAATGCATGAATAACATTAGAATTAATAAAGTTAATTAGTTTGTAGAATTTTATGTGTACAGTGAAACATGTAAAGAGGAATGTTAGAAAACGTTAGATTGATGATAAGTGAAAAAAGATAGTAAGATATATGGAGGAACTAGAAAGAAACAATAATAAAAAGCTAATTTGGCATGTGCACAAGAAATATAATTTTTTATGCAGCATAAACTAGGTGAGCAGCAGAAACATAATTAATAATATATTATCCACATCACGATGCAAAATTCTATAAACTGAACATTTTGGCACCAAAATGCGAACGACATGCAGACATATTACGTCTCTAAAACACTCGTCTTGTTCTATTTTTTCCTCCTTTTTTTTGTGGGTGCTTACTTTCTATTGTGCAATGTAGGGTTTGGATCTTCAGCAGGTATACACAAGATCAATCATTGCTGGCCTATGTTTCCATGCCTATCAACAGGTGACTTTCTCCTTGTATTTTGTTTCATTGCAACATTTTTAAAAGTATGTTTTGCATAACCATGCCCATTTCAGCATTTAGTTTGTTCAATAGATTCAAGATTTTTCTTATGTTGTACATGTTTGAAACTACTTTTACCATCCTCCAAGTTTACAATTTTCTTTTAAAATTTGTTGATAGACGACACAGTCTTCAATCAATACGAGTGAAAAAATATCCAGTTAATAGTATGCCAGCTAGTCTTTGCTGGGAGATTTTATATGTACATCCGATGGCGACTTTTAAAATCAGTTCGGTTGTTTACTAGTAAATTAAACCGATATGTACGTATGTATATTGCTGATCACGTGCTTTAGACTGGGACAGTGCTCTTCTCGGGACATTCAAGTAAGATTCTCCATAACCACTCCTGGTGCTTTGCAACCTTACTCGTTTTTCCATCTCCATCATATGATTCAAAGGCATTTTTATGATTAAACTCAGCTGATAATCAAGTCTTGCAATTACCAATTTTCATCTCCATAAACTCTAGGACCAGCAGCTCTGAAAAATTAAGATGTAAGAACGTTACACTCTGAACCGTTGATTACTAAAATCTTATGATTTCGAACCACGTATCAGACTGACTCTCCTCAGTTTCATTTGGATTTCAAATAATATTTCCTGGGACATGATTCAGCTTATTATTCAACCCTGGTCATGCGTTCAGGTGGATAGGCATGATTATATGTAAGTTGACCTGAACACAGAGGAGGCATAATTTGCATCTGTATTTTGTACTACTAAGTGATAAACATGTATGTATATAAGAATATATACAACTCTGAATAGTTGAAACACAGCGAAGTTCTTGGCGAAAAGACTTGTAAAATCAAACCTATGATATATAGATTCATGAATTTGCACTCTGAGCACACTTAGTCAGCTTACCTTAAACTTGTTAGGCGTGAGTTATTATAAGCATGTGGTGTGCGTATGCATATTGTATGTACTGGTATGTGTTGTGGTGTGAGTGGTTTATTGAGCATGTGTTGTGCAATCAGCTGTCTGTCCTATTCAAGTTGCTGAGTGACTTTTGAAGTTGAGCCGTGAGGTCAGAATACGCCGCTGCCTATACTATTTCCCATGTTTATGATTGTGTTTGTGTGAGTGAATTTGTATATAAATGCATGTGTATACTGGGTAGTTTGCTAGATAAAAATGAACTTTTTATTTATTTATACTAATTGTTATACTAATAATACAATGCCCAAAGGTACCTTAGCCATTTATTTAGACATATGCAACTGAGTATATGCTATGCATTGTATATGTGTTTTTCGAATCCAAAATCAGTTCTAATATCCTGTTTTTTATCATCTCCTGTAAGTGTCTTTCACACACTCTTTTTTTAAAGGGCACAACATATATAATATAATAAAAATAATAATAAGAAGTTTTAATATGTGCATTTGATGCTTGCAGGACACCTAATGATGCAAGGGAGATGACCGTTAATGGAAGAATGAATTAAAGCATGTCCTTTTTATTGTTTTTACTGTCTGCATCATGTTGTATTATCGTTTGTGGTATTTGAGGGCATGAAAAAAATGAATTTGTATTTTGAATTAGCATAGATACGTTGGTCTTTGCAAAACAAGTTATTTCATGAGCAAGTATTGTAGGACTCGATCTTTGTAAAATGCTAATATACTTCAGTTTATTGGTAATGTATGTGCTTCTAGCTATTTATGATTCTAGCCTGTTTGTGTATATACAGAGTCACGGTTGATTTTATTGTGTTGTCTGAAGTTTATTGGTGATGTATTGCAGTTTTTATTGTTTGTGCTTCAGTTCATTCAGCCACGGCTACGAGCCATGGTTGATTTTAATGATATAAAAGTTAGCCACGGCCCCAAACCGTGGTATTTCATTTAGCCACGGCTCTGAAGCATGGCTAATGATAATTTTGCCACGGCTTGAAGCCGTGGCTAAACAAAATTTTGCCATGGCTCGAAGCTGTGATAAATTTTTTGCCACTCTCCATTTTGTCGCGGCTCTGTTCCGTGGTAAAATTATTTAGTCACGGTCCAAAACCGTGGCAAAATGACTTTTCTGGTGTAGTGGGTGTAAATTTGGTCAGCGATTAACATCGAATTATTCTAATGTTAACGTCCACACGTCACCTAACAGGTAGTGTGACATTATAGCCAAATTTACCGCTTTCTCATTGTCGGTAAAAATCTAATTTTAGTTTAATAAGTCTTACCCGGTTGTGACATTTGTTTACACAAATTCTTTTCGTTAAAACTATATCACTTTGGACTTATGAAATTTGATAATGATCAAAATTCCAACCTCATCCACATTTAACTTTATAGTCCAAATACAAAGTCCTTGGTTTAATAATAACAATTATTATTAACTGAAATGATCAGCTCAGAGACTTCGACTTTGAGTTGACGGTGATACTAACTTCATATAACTGAGGAGACGAATCCTCTCTTGAATAGTGCTTCACTTTCAATACTTCCACTCGACCCAACTATAGTTACTCGATAGGCGTCATGCCATAATTTGGCTATAATCAAAGCGGAGTTTTCATATTGAAAATCCACGGTATTCTCAAGTCGAGAGAACTGTGTAAATCAGTCACATCGATATTTTCTTTTTGACATTAGTAATATTAACCAACAGAAAACTATCGAGTGGGTCGTTCCATAGTTATCCAATAACTATTAGTACGTAACCCCTAGGTGCCTCCAGCAGTCATGAGTAATATACTGACCAATATTTGAAGAGTGCTACGTACTTCAGTCTCAACGGATACGTCGATATCCAATCTCGATGCAATTGATAAAGCCATCGAAAAACCGTCGTCGATTCTGTTGGAAATGGATGAAATCTGTGTCATGCATTCCGATGGGATTTCTGACGGCGTCCGATGGTCGCCGATGACTGTGAGCCATCGGAAATCACTATGCACCATGTAGTCGTCTTTGAAACTATGGGTTTAACTAATATTACAATGTCAAAAATTGACATTTAATCTTTTGAATTTGTAACATTTTATGTTTCACCTCTGGACACTACAAGGAGAAACAGAATTTCCGACGGCCAGAAACCGTCGGCCGCGGTCGGAAAAAGCCGTCGGAAAAGACTGTGTCGGGGAGCAGTACTTCCGACGGCTTCCGACGGACGGCGCCGTATATTATTCCGACTAACTTCGACGGTTTCCGACGGATTTCGACGGATTCCGACGTGCGCCGGAATCCGTCGGAAATACTGAGTTATAGACCGACTCAATGCGCCGGAAGCCGTCGGAAATTTTGACCGATAATCCGTCGGGAGCCGTCGGAAATCTGCAAAAAAAAAAAATTATATTCGCTGCAAACATAGCCTTCCAACCACATTTCTCTTCCAAATACTCTGATATCAATATTTCACAACCCAATATATAATAATCCAATCAAAGATCCAAACCTAAACTACACCATATTTAACAAACGCACAAATAAATAAAAATACAATCAAACTAAGATAAAAAACATACATATCCATTCCAACATAAACAATAACTGTTCCACCATATTGTTAATACATAAATTTATCAATATTCTCATGCATATGTCCTAATAAAACTAGAAAACCAAGTGTATCATACATAATTATACAAATCAATAATTACCCGCACCGTCTATCAAATCATTCTACACAAACAAACATACATGAACGACGAACAAGCAAGCAATGAGTCAATCTCCTTCAGATCCAGAGCCAGCCGAGGAAGGGAAGCGGCCACCAAACTGCTGTATGTACTCTAACAACTGTGCGGTCTGCAAGGCATTTTGGCTGTTCTGCTCCTCCAATTGGGACACTCTAGTCCGCAATTCTTCTATACTTGCTAAATCGCTCTGTGGTCTGCTCCGCCGTCCCCTACTATGACTACTGGACTGCAATAATTGAAAAATAAATAAAATCCAAGTTTATTGTTTTGAAAAGGTAAAAATATCATATTTTAAGTATTTTAATAAAAAGTAAATTATTTACCGCTAAATTGCCAAATCCGTATCGTCGACCATGCTCAGCTGGAGTCATAACGGACTCAAAAATAACGTCCTCCTCATCGGTCGTCGGCTGTTCTCGACCTGTATCAGGAAGGAGTTTCTGTCGCTGCTCCATAAACATCTCCTACATTAACAAATTAATAATATCATATCTTATTTCATCATAATTTAACAATTAAAACAATTACTAATAGTGAATAAAATGAAATATGCTTACATGGCATTTGCTGGATTTATCGTCCTGCCATGTGTACGAAACAGTCCCGTCTGGATTAACATGCTCGACAGCATGCGTACGGGTGAACACGTACATATAGCTGACATGACCCTGTGCCTCGGCTTCCTGAATTTGATTGTTACATACAATTATTATACATTTAGAATCACATAGCGTAAACTATTTACATTTATTATTCAGTAAATTTGCCAACTCCTGCCGATACTGCTGAAACGACTTCGATCCTCCGCGATGAGTGGCGGGATTCTTATTTCTATTTGCAGAGTTTCTATCCGACTCTGCCTGTACATTCAAAATTTGATACATTATTTTTCAATCACGTCAAATTAATAATTCAAAAAAAAATAGTATACTTGCCTTCGCCTCGTCCGTCTCCCAGTAGCTCAACCAAGCTTGATACACGCTCTCTCCCATCTACTTTGGTTTCTTACCAGATTTCTTAATCTCAGATATCGTGTCCCTGTAGTTCTTGCGCATCTTCCTCATCCAGTATGCTCGTGTCAGCATCATATCGTCTGTCTGGATGTCTATCTCAGCCTGTGTGAAAAAAAGATTACACTTTAAACGATAAACAATAGAAAAACGACAAAAACGAATTAAAAATGGAAAACAGAAAAATTATACATACTAGAACATCCTGCCATATGCACTCTATGATGTGAGGAGGGATGGAATCCCACTTCGGCCAGCACGCACTCATCCTACTGCGATATGCTGCTCTAGAGACGTCCAGCACAACCTTAGAGGGAAGTAGGTCGAACCTCCTGTTTTTAAGTACGATATAGATAAGTACATACATATATCATAGAAAAAATAAGATGCTGAATAAAATTTAATTCTAATTACCCTTCTGCTCTAGGGACCAAAGATACAACACCACGCTGTGCCTCTTGCGCGATGGGCCACTGCCATCGCCTCCTGAAGATCAGGAAGAGCTCCTACCTTTATACGACATACTGATAAACCTGTGACATATACACATCATTATATAAGAGTATAAAAACATGATAATGAAATATATTTCATATGAAAATGACATCAACGGTACAAATTGCAGCTTAATTAATGACTGAAGTGGAAATAGAAATGGAAGTGTGTTATACCTGATTCATAATACATCAAGAATTCAACATGCAATAGTAAACGGATTTGGTTTCATAGTTACATCAATTTAATAATACATCAAGAATTCAACATGCAAACAATAGTAAATGGATTTGGTTTCATAGTTACATCAATTTCATAATACAACAAGAATTTAACACGGTTACATCAATTGCAAAAAAACAGATTCAGATTTGTATCAGTCATCATCGTCTTCTGATTCAGATTCGGTCTCGTTTTCGACGATATTTTCCTCTGCACTGTCAAACGCTTCTACCAAAACATTTGATTGATCGATCAAGAGACCAAAATCTGTATGATCGTCTGTAATTATTATTTCGTTATTTTGCTCAAGATCTGCCTGATAAGCTTGTTCGTCGGGAATATTCTTCCCATCGAATGTGAATCTGGCCTTTGTTTTAAAAACTGCAGATCAATCTGCTTTATCTCTTTTTAGAGACGGATAAGGAGCTTACTAAACTTGCAATGCTTGTTTGGCTAGTACAAAAGGATCATACTTGTGATAGTGCGATGTATGCTTTATTTCGATAAGATTATAATCTTTGTGCACATTAATTCCAGAACCTGGAACATTGCTAAACCAATTGCATCTAAATAGAAACACCTCCTCCGCGGGTCGTGAGAAATATGTCAGTTGCAAAATTTGTGTCAGAACGCCATAAAAATCATTTAAATGATTTTCTGGATCGTCACTACCTTTAACAAATACACCAGTATTATTTGTTAATTTTTCTGCACCGTATTCTTTGGTGTTATATTTATATCCGTTGACGAAATATATTGGATATGTCTTGACCACTCTTTTTGGTCCCATCGCAAGATGTTTTAACCCTTCGTCAACAACACAATTTCTCGGCTCATAAACGTAATTTGAAAACCAACCGGAAAATTCTTTACTGAGATCTCAATTCGGATGTTCACGTTCATAAACACTGTTTATATAAATAAATTGTTACATTAGGTTATACACGCGCATGCATATAAGAAAAGAATAAAACACAAATTATTATTTCAGATTATCTAACAAATGGTGCAACCTCGACACAATTTAGAAGAATATAAGTGTGCTACATGAAGATCTCTATCGTCTAGCCATATTTCTAAACATTTTCCAGAAGGCCGACCATGTTGTCTAAAAATAGATAACATTGCTTGAGTGGACTCTTGTTCGTCGCCTTCGTCATTACGAGGAACACTTTCAAATGAAATATTCACATGGTCACTGAAATAGTGAGAGAAAAAGAACGAAGCTTCTTCTTCGATGTAAGATTTACATATCGAACCTTCAACCCGTGCTTTTTGCCTCACTTTTTTCTTCAGGTGATTCAAATATCTACGCAACATTAATTTATATTAACTTCATCTTTCAAATGCAATTAAATTACGTTATAACATATATATTACATACCTCTCAAATGGATACATCCATCCGTATTGGACAGGACCTCGAAGTCGTGCTTCAGATGGGAGATGAACAGGTAAATATTTCATCACATTAAAAAAACCAGGCGGAAATATTTTCTCTAATTTGCAAAGCAATATAGGAATGTCCACTTCAAGTTTACGTAAACGTTGCACTTTTAAAGTAGTCGAACAAAGCTCTTTGTAAAACATACAAAGCTCCATTACTACTTTTCAAACTTTTAACGGCAGTAGTTCTTTGAACATTATGGGGAATAAATTTTCCATCATTATGTGACAGTCGTGACTTTTCATTCCGCTTAATCTACCATTTTTAAAGTCAACACATCTACGAAGATTTGATGATATCCCATCAGGAAATGTTAACCCTTCCACCCATTTTAACACAACTTTAACTTGATTATTATCTAATTCGTAACAAGCTTTGGGTTTTTTATTGTCATTTGGTTTCATATGAAACTCAGGACGTTTGCATAATTCTTCTATATCACGTCTTGATTTCAAATCATCCTTCTTCTTCCCTTTCACATTCAAAATTGTGTTAAAAACATTATCAAATACATTTTTCTCATTGTGCATCACATCTATGTTATGGCGAAGCAGAAGATGTTTCCAATACGGCAACTCTCAAAAAATAGTTTGTTTGCACCAGTTATGAACAACTGATTTGCCTTCAATTTCTATTTGCTCGCCAATTTCATATATCTTTGGATAGTCCTTAACAAGTTCATATATGTTTTCGCTTGACCATATCGTCGGTGGTTGTCTGGTTTCTACTCTATTAGCTAAAAAGTTTTTCTTGTCTCCTCTGAAGGGATGATTTACATGGAGAAAATATCGATGACAGTTAAACCATGAAATTTTCTTACCATGAGGTAAAGAAAACGCTCGTGTTTCATCCATGCAATATGGACATGCTAGACGACCGGCAGTACTCCATCCCGAAAGCATTGCATAGGCAGGAAAATCACCTATAGTCCACAACAAAGAAGCAAACATACGAAAATTTTTCTTCTTGGACACATCGTATGTTTCTACTCCTTCGTTTCACAGTATTTTTAACTCCTCAATCAACGGTTGTAAATATACATCGATTCCTTGTGTCGGATCGTCGGGGCCAGGAACGACAACAGTAAGAAACATATATTGCGTTTTCATGCACATCCATGGAGGTAAATTATACGGTGTGACGATAATGGGCCATGATGAATATTTAGAATCAAATTGAGAAAATGGAGAAAAACCGTCCGTACATAATCGTAATCTAACATTTGGACTCTCCACTGCAAAATTTGGATACGTTTTATCGAAATGCTTCCATGCTTCTCCATCGGCCGGATGTGTCAACGTACCCTCTTCCTCTGTTCTCACGCTATGTCATCTCATATTAGACGCAGTTACAGAAGATGCATATAATCTTTGAAGTCTTGGAGTTATGGGTAAGTAGTGCATACGCTTGTACGGAACTTCCTTCCCCTTCTTTTTTCTTGGTTTGTATCTCTCCTGGTTACAAACTTTACAATTTCTAAGGTTTGCGTCTTCTTTCCAAAACAACATGCATCCTTTTAAACATGTATCTATTTTCTGATACGGTAAACCAAAAGCCGACATAAGTTTTTTTAACTTCGTAGTGATTTTCACACATTAGATTATCGGGCGGCATATGTCTTTTTGCAGCTTGTACAACAGCCGTAAACCCAGCTTCAGTGATGTTGTATTTTGACTTCATCGCAATGTATTCTGCGATTACTGATAGCTGAGTGCCGCTTTTACAACCATCCCAAATAGGTTTCTTAGCTGCATCTAGTAAATCGTAAAATTTTTTAGCTTCGATATTTGGTTCTTCAACATTTTCATCATCGTCGTCAACTTGAACCATAGGAAACATTGATCGTGCTGCATCTTCGACCATATTTTCTATACTGGTCGTTAAAACTATTTCGTTAACGACACTTTCAGACTCTACAGAAGTATTTGCTACAACTTCTCCATGCCAATCCCAAACATAATATTCGAGTACGAAACCGTGTTGGCACAAATGAACTTTCACAATATCTGGTAACAAATACTTCAAATGTCTACACCTACTACACGGACAACGAATTTCTGAATCGTTTCCGTTATTACTTAAAGCGAATTCAACAAACACGTTTATACCATTATAAAAATCTTTTTTTATTGAGCCCCTCGGTCCTTTTCTTTGGTACATCCATCTCCTCCGATCAACAAAATAATCAATCATTTTTCCTATTTGACAAAATGAGAAGTTCAAAAATTAATATTTATTTTGAAGAATACAAATTCAAAAAAGATTATTTTCATGGTCGTATAATATTTTGAATTTAAAGAACAACTTCACAAATTTAAAAATATTTTCAAATAGGGCACATTTCATTTTTTAACGTACGTAACGATTAAAATTATATATAATTTTTTTTTCATTGGTCAGACATCCTACTTCCCATTACAAACACAGTAAGCATTTACATTTCGTATATTACTTCGTCTCAAACGATTCAATAAAATTTCGGCAGCATTTCCCTTTTGTTCCCTACATTGTACACAAATGCGTGTACGTAGGAAACAAAAAAGAAAAGTTAGGGCGAAATTTTATGAACCGTTTGAGACGAAGTAGTATACAAAATGTAAATTCTTACTGTGTTCATAACTTGTCCAATACAGGGACAAATCCGACAAACGTTGTACCAGATGAATATAAATGGTCGTTTTTCGAAAAAAACGACTATTTATACAACGATCATGTACAACACTCGTCAGACGGGGCCAAAAACTCTCTAAGGAACATTTGTCGGTTAACATGCGCGCATTTTACTCAAAAATACAGTTTTACCCACTGTTCACATTTACAAAAATATATATAAATTTAACACAGTTATTCGACGTATTACGCATCAAAAAGGCTGGTTTAACATTTTTGTCTTTTTTTAATACACACAATTATAATTTAGAGTAATGCATTTTTTTGTTTCATAAATAAATACGTGCACAATATAATACTTCTAGTTCATTCAATCATTTTATCGTATGCCAAATAACGTATACAATCGTCGAATCAGGGCATACACAACAATTTACATATACACGAACAACCACAAAGTATACGTGTTTTTCACAATTTCACGATAAAAGATGAAATATGTATGTCATGTGATGCTATAAATCATTATTACGCTAATGCAAACAATTGCAATCGCTAATTCATCCTAATTTATCAATTTATGCAAATCTAAAATTAGGGTAAAAACTGAAATTTTCAGAAAAATAAAAGATTATACCTGAGATTGAGAGCAAGAGGTGTTGAATCAGCAGCATGAAAGGAGAAAAAATCACGAAATTGGCGAATGGAGGTGGAAAATGTGGATTTGGAGGTTTTTGGTGAGATTGGGGAAAGCTGGAAAATGAGGAAGAAAGGCTCGGCCGACTGCAGGTATTCGTGAATTTCCGACGGCTTCCGAGGGCCGCCGACGACCCGTCGGAAGCCGTCGGAAATTAACCGTCGAAAGTCGTCGCCCCCACCCGTCGCTATTTCGCTTTTTTCTAGTAGTGGGAAAACAATTTGTGCCATTTATTAATATCTTTCAAGCCCACAGTTCACGTCATTTATATATTTTATTTTACACAAGGACCATCCACCATTTCATCATTTTGTTTTGCATGTCGGATGAACGTATATTCACTTTCATGCGGTCCGAGCGTCATATCATAGCATTTATGGTCTGATCCAAATATTTTGTGTGTATGAATATTAAGAGATTTGAGAAATGAAACAAGAAGAGCTAGTGCATACAAAACATATATAGGAAACACATGTTTTGAAGCACAATGTTCAGAATATGAGAAGAAACAAAAGAAGATTGCACTACAATAATATAACGGATGTAAATAAACTAAAGTGCAACTCAACTTTGTCATTCATTAGTGGAGAATAACTGAGAGCCACTTCCAGAGGGAAGTCTCAAAACTTTATATATCTACTTGTCATTTCAAGTTGATATATAACTGAAAGAAAGAATTTGGAATCAATGGTGTATTTCTGGTAAACTTGCTTTTCTATTCAAAAAAAAGTAACTGATCACATTGAGTGCTTGAGAGATGGGATGCTTAAATTTAAGAATATTCGTTTCTCTTTAGTTTATGTAGATATTTATACAGTGTGTTTGATTGATTAAACTTGCACGCACATGTTACAATTCAATATTAAAAAAATGAACTAGCTGGCATGTGTTCAATTTGACTGGTGTTGGATGAAAGTGATCGCAAAAAATACAATGGAGTCCATTGAATGGACCTACCACACACCATGCACTGCTAACTGATTTTACTTGTTCATGTGTCATAGCAAGCTCTACCAATGGAAACCAAACAATAGCCATAGCAGACGAAGGATCTACTTGTTTTATGTACTTCTTGGCTGAGGATTTAAAAAGGTACTTGAAAGAGTAATGAAAAATTATATTTACACATTATTATATCTTTTTATGATACAGTGTATTATTACTGATACTATATATTTTGTTCACTGTAAATTATTTTTATCAATTTTGCTTCTCATCAACTATCAATCCAATTTTATTTTACTATAAGTTATAAATGTTTGTTAACTATAAAATTTATTATAAATTAGTCTCCAGAGTCAAAAGCGTTGGATGCTAACATTTGCCTTTGGCTGCATGCGAATGCGCATAATTAGTTCAGGTGTCATGGTAAGTGCAAAGAATTAATCACCTGCTAATATTAAGCATTACCTTTGGCATGCATACTCAACAAAAGTTGTTCACAGTTTCCATTATTATTCTTTCAGTCTTTAAAACATTAGGAAGTGCAACATATACACCAACCATAACCTCTTCGTTATATTTTATTTTCCTTCTCCATTCTTTTTCTCTCTAGCTACTGCTCTTAACAAGTAAAGCTTGTGCTCCTTCGAAATAGAATAAATTCTACCACGGTTGCACAACACTCGTCATTTCTCTACTAATTTTTACTACTTTTTTAGCCACTTAGTTTCCTGATTTCAGCTTCCATTTCTCTAAAGAGATCTCTTTCTTATATTCGCCTTGTATAATACCATCCTCCTAATCTTAGGACCCTCCTTAGAATATCTCACAACGTGTACTTGAAGCCATCAATCTCCATTACAGGAATGGGTTTCTGAACAGCACCACTTATAAAAAGTAGGAGGATCTAAGTCTAAAACTATTGAAGTTTCAGGTTTTATAATTTTGGCGTAATATATACTTTTGGGATGCTGTACTTATGGCTAGTTGATTGTGTGTAGGTTGATATAAATGTCTGATCTGTTATAAATTGATGAACAATAAAACAGGGCAGATAAGGTAGTATAAATCACATTTAGAATGGTATAAATCAAAAGTTGGATATTCTTGTTATTTCCACTTGAAAAAGAGACATTTTCTTTATAATGGTTAATCTATGTTAATGAGATTCGTAGTCAACATCTTTAAATATACAGTAATTTATGCTCTAATTCTTACAATTGTTAATCTTTCAGTTTCAGGACTATTTATTTATATTGTTGCATGCAATGGAGCTTAAAGCTGAAAGAACTGTACAGAATAACTTCACATTACCTACTGAACGGAATGCTCTTTTAGGTAAAGCATTTACCATAATGTATAATAGAAATGCCAATAATTGTTAATCATACTCTATTGCTTTCTGACACAAAAATAAGTAAATTTTAAACATCAAAATAATTTCACTAACACAATAAGTTATAAAATGCAAGTGTTGTCAGTGATACTTCAAAAGCTATGATAATTATGTATTTACTTTACTTTCATTGATTCATGTTTTTGTTTATCCAAATTAAAAATGGTTAATATTCGTACATATGCATTTTATGCCATTAACTTGCTCTTTATAATCAAGTCCTTTTTAATATTTTCTTCCTCTGTATATAAACTCTCCATCTTAATTAATTTGTTTCGCATCAAAAATAAATCATAATTATCTATATTGTTTTAGTTGTATTTCAAAATTATTTAATGTTATGCTCTCACAATGTAGGTCAACGGGCTAGCGAAATTCAAACAATCGATCATCAAGAACATAGCTTTGAAATCGAGCTTGTACAGTTAGGAAACCGGGATGAGATCATTAGATCATGGGTTCGCTTACCCCAAAGTGAAGCAAGAAGGGGTGAAAGCAGATACATCAATTTTGGATGTTTCAGAGCAAAGAGAAAAATCTTTTCGATAATGTTAGTCTTGACTTTCATTTGTATCTTTGGACTTCCTATAATCAAGTCATCAATTCATGGAAATCCTAAAATGCAACCTAAATCCATTGACAACTATTGCAAGGCACTGAAAAAAGCACTCATGTTTTTCAACGCCCAAAGATGTAAGTGATTTTTTGTTCATTTTTAGCAATACTTTTCTACGCAGATCATTGTTAGAATTACATATGTTCAATCCATCATTCGTAAGTATGCATGATTAACATAGAAAGTACGATTCAGACGTTTCTAGTGATTGGGAGCATAGTTAAATTTTTTATGCTTAATCAATGTAGCAAATGATAGTTTATAATATACAAAGTTAATGCACAAACACTAGTATTAGTTCATTTCTGATGGTGTTATACTTGAACAATGTTTTATTAGTTTTAAAATCTGAAAATAAATAATTATTGTATTTTTTTATCATATTTTTTATTTAACTTACTCATTATATATTTTAAAAAATATTCAACATATTATTTAGAAAGAAACAATATAAAATATATTATTTAACCATTTACGACCAAAACAAATTTCCAATGTGGTTTCCTAATACAAGATAAAGTTGTTAATATGGAAGAAGATTTTTTAATATTAGTTGCTCATAAGCAATGAGATAGATGTAAATTAACATTTGCTGGAAGCATTATTCAACTTATTTGTAAAATATATGTAAATGTTGTTGTTTGTTTGCATAACAATAGAACTTATTTGCAATATTTAAAACATTCCTTTTAATAAGTTTTTTTCTCTACAACGAGAAATTCAAAACCAACCTTTTTTACTATTACATATCAACGAAATAAATACAATCCATTTTGTTTATGAATTGTTAAACAATGCTTATAGTCGAAGTTGCAATACGAAAAGGCTAAACCAACTCATTTATCGAGAAAGTTAACAGTGATTTCCTTCTTTAGAAGACTTTATCATTTGTCTTATTCAAGAGAGAAAGAGAAAATTATCCTTTGAAAGAAGAAAGGAAAATTTGTAAGTTATTGACTTGATTTTAATGTACATTAATAGATAAAAGAAAAGTGTAAAAAAATAATTTATAAACCATGACAGAAAATAGCGGCGAAAGGAAGCTCAGGATTGTGTAAGATAGTTAAGAAAATACAAGTCAAAATAGTGGTCAATGGAAGCGGGAAAGATATTTAATAATTCCTTAAACATAAAACAAAATATTTCGTTTGAAAGCTTGTTTTCATATAGCCATGTTAGATGTGGACAAAATCGGACATGGAAAGTTGTCATTTACTAAAAACGTTAATTGCAATTACATGATAATATTAAAAACATTTATAGGACCAAGCTATTACGTAATTAATATGAGATAGATAACTAATATTTAGTTTTAAATCAGCTGGGAAATTACCAAAAAACAATGGTGTACCATGGAGAGCAGACTCGGGTCTAAATGATGGAGATCTAGTGGGAGGATATTATAATGGAGGAGATAATATCAAATATCATTTTCCTATGGCATTTTCCATTACAATATTGAGTTGGAGTGTAATAGAGTATCACCACAAGTACAAAGCTATGGAGGAGTATCAGCATGTCAAGAGTATCATAAGATGGGGAACTGATTATCTTCTCAGTACATTTGATTCCAATGCCACGGATATCAATCTTATCTATAGTCAGGTATTCAAATATATATTAGTGTTGTTTCAATTTGTTTTAAAAACATATATTATAATTTTCAAATTTTATTTTCATCTAGGTCGGAATAGCAAAAGGTAGATCAACCACACCTGACGATCATTACTGTTGGACTCGACCTGAAGACATGGACTATCCACGTCCATGCATTGTTGCTCTTTCCGGTCCTGATCTTGGTGGAGAAATAGCGGCTGCACTTGCCGCTGCTTCCATGGTTTTCAAAGATGACATTGCCTACTCCAACAAATTAATAAAAGGTGCATCTTTGGCATACAAATTTGCTAGGCGTAACCGTATCACATATTCTAAAAATGCCTTTGATGGTATGCAAATTTACAACTCCACTGGATATTGGGACGAGTATATGTGGTGTGCTGCATGGATGTACTACGCCACAGGAAATATAAGTTTTATCAAGTTTGGAACGGACGTTAGATTGTTAAAAAATGCAAAAATATATCAAAGAGATCCAAACATGATTGCTTTTAGTTGGGATAACAAGTTACCTGCAGCAGTTCTAATTTGGACGAGACTTAGAATATTGCTGGATCCAGGGTATCCCTATGAAGAATCGCTTAGAATATATCACAATACTGTTATATTAAATATGTGTTCGCACATAAAAAAATATCATGTTTTCAAATGGACGAAAGGTATGTATATCTATATACGATCATCAATTTCCGTATAAACAATAATATTTCTAAGAGTAATATATTTTTCCTTAATTCTTGTATTTAGGCGGACTGGTGCAGTTAAACCATGGACATTTACAAACATTACAGTATGTGGTCAATGCGGTCTTTCTTGCAAATTTGTATTCCGATTATATGGATGCTACCGGTGTGCCTGGTTTCTACTGCGGCAATGATTACTTCAATTCTATGGTCCTTCGTACATTTGCTTCATCGCAGGTGAAAATAGCTCAAAAATACAGTTCATATCAACAAAATGAAATAAATCCTATTTTTTTACTCACTTTTTTTTTTGTTTATAGCTTAAATACATAATGGGTAAAAATCCAAGAAATATGAGTTACATAGTCGGTTATGGAAAGAAGTTCCCACAACAAGTGCATCATCGCGCTGCTTCGATTCCACATGATGGAATAAAATATTCTTGTCGAGAGGGTATAAAATGGTTGGAAAGCAACAAATCTAATCCAAATACTATAGTTGGCGCCATGGTTGGAGGACCTGATAGTAATGATGGGTTCATGGATATTAGAGTTAAACAAGGCTACACAGAGCCAACCTTAGCTGGGAATGCTGGTTTAGTTGCGGCACTAGTGTCAATGAGCAATGTCGGTGGTAGAGGCATCGATAAGAATACTATATTTGGAGAAATTACAATTCCTGAAACCCCACCTCCAGCTGAACCGTGGAGGCCATGATTAAAGTTGTCTTCTATGAGTTTTCTGTAGAACATTGGTAAGTCTTAATTAATAATCTTTTTGCAACAAATCATTTAAACATGCACACCTTGCAATATTTTAGATTTTCAGATTTTCATAATGAAGTGGATTTAAATAACAGAAAATTTTAATTCATGGTGCATTTCCTTGAAACAATGCATTGCAGATATACAGTAAAAATCATATACACATATCAGTCTTGCTATATCTACCATCACCAAACTTTGTTCTTCCAATTATTAAGCATTATAAATCAGGATTTCACAAGTTTTCTGCAGGAACTTTTTTGTTTCTAAAAGTGTAAAATGCCCAGGCTTATTTCCGAATATACAGTTACATACATCTAATATTCTTTTTGGAATATTGAGTCGGCTTCTTAATACCATGATAGAAGCATTACTTTCTTACACATCATTGGGTTTTACCTGCAATTTCTTTTTCCCCACTTATCACCATTTTCTTTAAAAATTTTTTTTTACCATTTTGGATTTGGAGTTGCCATATCTTTTAAATTGGTACCCTTTTGTTCACTTTCAGGTGCATAGTTCAATGTAATGTGTATATTCAGACTGTTGAGCCATTCATCAAGTGCACTCTCATCAACATTAGCACTTCCTCCTCTAGAGCTCTGATCCTGCAAAAGATCTAAATTACATTTCATTTCTATTGAGACTAGTGTACTGATTTAGACTTTATCAAATGAGTTATTATTTGTGCTTTGGAATACTCTCTGTGATGATTCTGGGGAAACAGGATTAGTTGTATTCTGATTAGTGTGATCTAATCAGAATACAACTAATCCTTGAAATATGATTTATCATCATGAAATATAGCTAAAATATAGCTAGTATATCTGTAACTGAGTAAAAGTCATCAATCTATAGTTATTGGATACATATTGACTTGAAAAGTCAAGAAATTAGATTTATCATCTTGAAATAATAATTTATTTGTATCGTCAAATTATGACTTTTATGAATTACGTACTCTGGTAGTGCGTGTAAAACAATCACATGTATATTCAGGTGTAAGTAAAATATTTGTACATTTCAGCTAAAATACAGTGTTGTTGCAACATAAAAAGCCAACGAATGGCAAAATGATAAAACGAAACTAACTTGATTTCAATGAAATACAGTCCTTGAAATATGAATGCATTAACAAAAATGCATTGTTTAATCTCTGTTCAAAATGATATCTAGCAGCACAAGGTGCACAGAACATGTGTTCACGACTTCACGTACAGAGGTAAATTCTCCAAATTGTATATGTTATGTATTTCATACCTTAGTTTCAAACAAATTTCAGGATGACCATTTGTTGAAAATGTCTAATCCATGAATAGTTCTCGTATCTCAAAGGCGTATGAAAATGAAATGGCTATATCACTAAAAATGTCGCTTAAATCTTATTATAAGAGCTATAACAGTCTTAATTATCATGTAAGCCATGAGCACTTGTAAGTATCAATGTGGATTTCACTATAGCCAGAATAAAATTTGCAAAATTGAGAATTTACTTCCATCTCTTTTTTTAAAAGATAACTTACTACATGAATCTTTCGTGATAGCGACACTTTCGTAAATCATGGACATACCATAACATTTGTATCTTATAATGTAGGAATAGATAGCTAGTAATCTACTATAACGTTTTTACCTTAGCAACCAAGAAGAAGTAGAATGTTTTGAGCTATATCCTAGACATAATTACAGGTACCTTTGTGCACCTGAGAACAATTTTCCGAGAAGTTCCATTTATTTGTTACCTTTTTCCTTCTCAGTTTTAATTCTAAAATCACATCTAACAAAATGAAAATCTTCACTTTTAAAATCATTATAATTCCAATGACACTTAGATATCATAGAAGCAAGATCAAACTCATGTAAATGCACCTAGTATTGGAAAGTGGATGTATATGACAGATACTACAAAGATGTTGTGTTTATTGCCTCATTATGCAGTTGTACTAATGCAACTGAATCATTTATGATCAAGCCCACTTTAGCTGAATAAAGTCCGGTAGATTTGATATTTCATTGTATTTGTTTGGCAGTTATCTGATTTGCACTATGGAATTTGATTGTCATTGCTTTGCAAATCTCCATTATTTTCAGCTGATGCTTAAATTCAAATATATACAAGCTTAAGTCCCTAGCTCATTCAAGTAATTGATGACCTCTAAATCCCTGATTGCTCATTGGCAAAAACGGTGCACCGTGATGATTTCACATATTGGTTATGTGATGTCAATCTATGTTGTATACTTAAATATATAGGCCTGACCAGGTTTCCTCTATAATATATAATCTTTTCTTCTTCCACTCTTCATTTTTGATTTTTGAACTCCCCGTTGCATCATCAAACACTTATATTAAAACAAGTATTCTTGATCGAATCAAAGTCGTACAAGATCCACTGTTTAAATGTTTCATTAAATCCCGAAATCAATAATTGGATAACTCATTCATAGTAACAGGGTTGAATTATTGTCTAAAATAATCTTTTATAAAGGTTCCTAAAGTCCGAAGCACAATTTGCATTAGACCATCCAACCACAAAATTTCAGCACAAGATTCAGCAAAGCCCATCCTCCCATAAAAGCTCTATTTTGATCAATGAATCTTGTACGCAAAACCATACATTATCAAATTTCTAAGGGTGCTGCTCATATTCATCATTCAGATAGCAATAATTATTCATGAATATTTGTTAAAGGTGATTAATTTATTACTAAGGTACAAATTTCAGAGTTACCATAATTAAAGATCACAAGTCCAATGTGACACAAAATTGCAAATTGTAGATATAAACTGATTAAAAATAAATTTGGGGGCATCTTTTCAATTTTAAATCACATTTGGATCCTGCTCAGTGCCATTTACATTGTGCTGAAAGTGATACATACCAAAAACTTAGATACTTGACATTGATAGTTACAATTAAAATTGCCGAGATACGACAGCAGTACAATGAACAGGGTTATCATACAAACTGCTGAAAATTCAGAAGAACATAGAACACAATCCAAGTATTGCAGGTGAGGTATGTGTATAAGTTTTGGAATTTGAATGTTAATGCTTGTTGTTTGCCATTCTTCACCTGCTGTTTACGATGTTTGTGCAGGTAATAACCAACCATCAAAATTATCATCTCTATATTTGCAAACAGTTGACTGAACGTATATGTGATTGTCAGCCCCATCTATAAACATGTTCATACATCTCTTCTGATGTGAAGATTGGAGCGTTTGTGTTTGAAATCCTGTAAAAGAAGCTAAGATGTTATAGATATATTTAACAATACTTCTAGCTGCAATGTATAACTAATTTATTGTAGGATAAGTAGTCAACCTTTGCAGTGTGATGATGAGGATAATTGTATCAACTTTATCGTCCTCACTTTGGACTGGAAACTTCTCAAGTTTAATTTTTTTTTAGCTATTCATATGAACAAAAATTGAGCAGCAGCCTTCAAAAGGCGAAGGGTGAAAATTAATAGCACCTCATCAAATTTAACTACAGAGCTATGATTTGTTTATTTCCCAGTTCCTCCTAACCTAAAAAAAATGTACTTAACTATATGCATATTGAAAGGATGAAAAATGCCCCCAGTAATGAATATATGTATGATACACACATACACACATGCACACACATTAAAAAATTTCTATATCTTACAAGGTTGCGTCTTGACTGTAATACATTTAAAAAAAGCTCTATAAATATCGTTTGGAGGCACGGAACTGATCATATTACAGAAAAATCATACCTTTGCAGTTCACCAAGGTACGAGCATCTTCAATGGTAGATGGACATGCACTTAACTGATTCTCTTGCTTTTGATTCCCAAGTGCTGACAGAAACTATTCATGGTGTTTCACAATCTTCTCCTTGTTGCTGCAACGTAGTTCCCACAATCAATGCACGCAGAGATTAATACACATGCTTACTCTTTGCCTTCACATGCATATCTGTTGCATGCTAGAAATGCTTTTGAATCCGGTGTTCATATCCCTAACATTGATCGGGCAGGTGATGCGGTAGCAGGATAAATAGAATTGTTAAAAACCTCATTTAGTGCATACTGTTTGAAGAAAAAAAAATGTGTTGCTTCTGAATACCACCTGTACCACACATAGCATCGAAGGACAATCGATGGTTGTACAAAACACCAAATCGATAGAAATGAATTTGAATATATTTAAAACGATGTTTGGATTGATGAAATATTTTAATATAAAGGAAATCAATCCATTTTGTTTTAAGTATGTAACTTAATACAAGAAGATTGGGTTTTTATAATTCTTCATTAGAAGTGAAAATTCATAAAAATTAAAATATAATAATAATGATTATTTACGAGAACACAGTAAAGCCAATAGACAAAACGAATTCATCTTTCTCGCTTTTCACATGAAGAACAATTAGAACGCTTTCAATCCTACCAGGCAAAGAAGTCTCTTCAGATCTGGAAATTGAAAAGTTCTTAGCAATATTTGCTAATGCTCCACAATACTACCAAACAAAAAGGTAATTAATTTGTTTTGAAATTGAAAACTTTAAGATAGTAAAATTTAGTGATTTTTGCTATATGAAATCGAATTTCAAAGATGCTTTCATATTTGAATGGATTACCAAATTACTGTAATGATTGATTCCGTTATCATAAACCAAATGTTTGTCCTAAATATGATTGAATAATCAAACTTGGTATTTTATTTCATTTTCCTAGCAAAATTATTACTCGCCGTTTGTCTTTTGATTGATTTCTAGGAATTTCTTTTAAGTAAAGAATATGAAAAATAATATGTTAAGTTATTTCACATAATATGTTGTAATATCTTGTCATACTTAAATTGAATATTAGCATATGGTATTTCTGGATCAAAATTGTGTAAATTTTTGCTATGAAAATATGGATTTTTGCTATGAAAATATGGTTTTTTTTAAAGCTCTGCCCCTCAAATCTCTGTTACGCCGCTGTGTATGTATTCTCGAATGCAATTAAATGGACAACTACTTATTGTAATATAAGGTTGACATTTGTTTATATTTCTTCAAACCATGTGACATCAATCTTTCCTGTAATCTCTCCACAGAATAAAATAGAGTTAAAAATGGTTGACTGTTGGCACACAGATTGTTCTGATTAAATATGGAATTGCTTTGAGGGATATGCAACCAAGTTAAGATGTACTCCTCATAGTCAAGAACAGTGTTAAAGTGTCAAAAAGCATTATTGAATTCACATACACACACAAAAACACATATTAAGTATTGGAAACTCACATCTTGAAATCCAATTATCTTGTACAGAGAACGAGGCAACGGCCTCATGAAACTATGAGATCAACTGCAGTGGCATTGAGGCAGTTGGAAGCTATCATAAGGCTAAGTGAGTCGCTTGTAAAAATTAGACTGATTTCTGCTGCAACAAAGGAGCATGTTGAAGAGGCATTTAGATCGTCAATGTCTCCAGTTTAGATGCTGCTCGATCTGGACTCGATGAGCATATGAATCTGACTCCTGAGATTTCAAATGAAATTAAGCAAGGTGAGGCACACATAAAGAGAAAAATGGGCATCATTGGAAGTCATATATCAGCAAGAATGGGCATTAATGAGTCCATCTTAAGGAGAGAGCTCTGCTGATAAATGTTGAATACAAGCGAGAAAGGCCTGTTATTGTTCACAAACTATAACATGTTTTATAGTATTACTGTTGTACTGAATGTTAAATTGTTGTATTCTTAAATGCTGGGAGTGCATTGGTTTAGCTTATGTTGCAAACCTTCTATATTTACAAGTTTCTTCGTCTTTTGCTCAAAAGTTGTCACACCAATACCTTTCAATGTCTTATTCTGCTTATTTGATGTTGATTTCTACATGCAACGCACAGAAAGTTTAATTTATAGCTGAATGCAACAGTACATGTAAGTCATTTGAAGCAAAATTTGATATAGCTGGATTCTAAAGCACCGTTACGATGTTTGAAAGACGTGATGATTAAATGAAGATTGTTTAAATTGTCTAGAATATGGTCACCTAAATGTGAAATGGTGATTAAGTGAAAACAAAATGAATTTATCAAAGTATATTACTAAATTTATCCTTGTAAAAGTAATAATCATTCTCACATAAAAAGAAACACAAATGGCAAATATTAACAGATTGTTTGCAGTAAATAAGAAGAAATAAAATAAAATGCAAGTCACAGTCAAAAAAATAATCTATAACACTATACGTTTAAACTTTAAATAACACTTTCTTCATACAAAGAGCAGGAGCATATTGCTTCATCTTATGATAGTGGAAAACTTACCTCTAGGAAACTAATGTTTAATTAACTGTACAAAGTGGCCAGCGATAATAAAATCATTCCTTTCTTGTGTATCGATTGTGAGGTTCAACCTTGTGATATGTAGATAATCATGAAACTACCAGAAATGTAGCAATTGGAGCTCATACAAACATATACACCAGCATAAAAACTATGTATACTGAAATTTTGAACCATCTGTCCTTTTAGCCCAATGTTTTATTCATCAATTCCCTTTCTTGTATATAAAAAATATTAAAAAGAACTCTAGTGTCTAGCTATCTCAGATTGTCATTCTTGAATAAATAGCCTACCAAAAAAAATTCAATTGCGCAACCAGGCTTTAAGAAAAAGACAAGAGTATTGCTAACTACAGTGAAAACAATGGTTGAATATTAGTATGCACATTTCAAACAAACTATAAGAAACCAATGAAAAATCGATTACCTTTTTCGAAATCTAATGGACGAGAAATTATGTTACGCCTGGAGATGTAAAGCATACATTCAACTAATCAGGCAGTACAATATCAAACAAGTAACCCACTTTCATTACATTTCTCTAATATCAGAATCTCCAGACCAATAAAAAAGAGCTAAAACAGAACGTTTCTGTTAACCAAAAAAATGAACTTACATGTTGAAATATTCAAAGCTACTGCAGCAACCTATGCTATCCAGACGCTTTTTCTATTCCAATGTTACAGGTTTGCTTCACTTTTTTTTATTGACAATAACAGACTATAATACTTAGGCTAGCTCATGCTCAAAGAAAAGAAAAAACCTTTATTATTAGGAAATGAGCATTTGTTCAAAACGTAAACATACATTAAATTATTAATTGTGTAGAATGCAACTCTTCTTACTATGATATTTCATCTATTTTAATTATAATGCGTGATCTTTATTTTTATTTTTGCTAATAGAAAACAATGGTTACATGATACATTGGGATTTGTTCAAAAAACATAACAAAGACAAAGATGCAAATATGATATCATCATACCATAGTGTTATTATTCACATTTTTAAATTTAAAACATTTTATACATATATAGTTAATTATGTTCATTATCGTTAATAAATATTATTAGCAGATTTGCTTCGGTCTGAGAATTTGGAATAAGGTTTTTAAGTCATAATATTTTATCTTCAGGTATTCACTTTTGAACCGTTTATTCAAACACATGTTTTTAAGTAACAAAATTAATTTTCAAATTGCTACTTTTATTTTTATTCTTTGGTTAATTATACAGATTGATCACACATATTGCCTGGCAGTGCATTACCCAATGAACTGGCACATTTTCTTCTTTTTTCATTCCAAGACCTCATTATCAAGTCATTGTCTAACAAACTAGAATTTGAAAGGAAAAAATAAAATAAAATAAGAATATAGAAATCTCAAATACCAAACACATTGGCGGTCAAAGACAATAACTGTCACCAATATTGATAAACGAATCTTGTTAGAATTTAACAGGCTCTCGGCTCTCGGCTCTCACAGAATATAGTTAGGCGCCCCTTAAAAACAATGTATATTTATTATAAATATATTTATTGGATTCTCTCTTGGATTCAACAAATTATGCTTTCTCAACATGTTCATAAACTGCCTTTTGTCCTGAACTAACTCATCATCTGCTTAAAAGTAAGAAATGGGATTGCCTCACCTGCTTAAAAGCTGAAGCTTAGTTTACGGACTTACTATCTCATAAGTTTTAGAATATATTTCAAAAAGTTCTAGATTATTTTTTAGTTTTTTTCCAAAGAAAAAGGGTAATAAAATGAGAGTTTTCCAAATTTTATAAATATTAATATATATCTTGTTTGAAAAATCAATCAACATTTATATGTTAAAAAACAGTCGTCTGTGACTATATACAATAATTTGGAAATAAAAATGAAAATGATAAGCATGAATATTTCTATTACTATTTTCGGTTATCCTCTCCTGCGATTTCCCAGTAAAGATAATGTATAAAATTTAAATAATTTAATCATATTCATGGTGCATGTGCATGGAGTTGCCAAAGTTAGTTTATCAACAAATTACATTTCCAAATAAACACAACAGTAAAATTTGCACATGATGTACTGATAACCCTAGTGTGTGTGTGGAATCAAAATATCATAAAGGTGGCATAAAAATTAGAGCTTGATGAATAAAACGAAACCCCTTTTTGATGAATTATTCCTGGATAATGGGGAAACTGCAATGACTGAAGATAGGTATATAGTATAGTTATGTCACCATCCTTGCTGTGTCAAATGAAAAGGATGATATAGCCATGCGTGCACACACTATCAATGCTTTAAAGTTACATATTATTATTAATGTTGAAATTATTTCTCTGGCTTATATTTCAAAGCTGCATGCTTTATTGTAAAATACTATATAAATATCATGTACAGTAGATATACTTTACCATAGTTAACAAAATCCAGGACCACTACATAGTAGATGCCAGCCGTATGAATGGTTAAGGGCAGTTTAACAGTCATAGACCATGATTCCATGTTTCGTTTGATTTCACTACTACAAAATAATAAAAATTACATTTAATAGATTATAACAGATTATAATATACTAACACATTTATGCATGATTGGTGAAAGAGGATGCATGTAGTCTTGTTCTTGCTTATAGTTTATTAATGGGAAATGAGGAGAATTACTCGAAATCAGAAAAAAAAACAAAGAAGCCAAAATTGTACTCATGGAGCCTAATAAACGAATTAAGCATATTGAAGACAACAACGTTCATAGCGAGGGCAATCCACAAGTAGTAGAAGATAATCCGCCACAAGTAGTAGAAAATAATCCACAAGTAGTAGAAAACAATCCTTGTGCATTGTAGAACTATACAATGCAAAACGAACAACATGTGGAAGCAATGATGGAAACCGATGGACCTATTAAAGATGTTAATGCAAATCCACCAAAGAAAAGAAAGACTAGAGGTCCTATGAAAATGAAGGGACTTCCTTCAAATTTCGCAAATCCTGTTGAAGTTGAATTCAATGAGAATGCCGAGCCAATAGGTGAAGGATCAATTCATTTATCTTTTTTTTAGGGCCGCTTGTACGAGAGCATGTTCCAGTCACACTTGCCAACTGGAGACACCTTAGAGATAATTTGAAAGCCATTTTATAGGATAGCATTAAGGTATATTTTGTGATTTCTATCAAGTTGTGTCTATCTAGCTCATATTCATACATGCACCTACGCTTATTATATGAATTCTTCCTTTTAAATGGTTTTCAGATATGAGTAAAAATATTTTGAATCAGTACTAGCAGGCTGCTGCACCTATACATACATGCATACTACGTGCACCTACACTTGCTCATATACATACATGCACCTGTTTATATACATACAGGCTACATGCACCAGCACTAGCAGGCTGCTGCTTTAAAGCCGCAGTAGCACTAGAATTGACATTATTTTGTATCTTTAGTTTTTGAAATTTCTTGATTAAATGTTTTGTAATATCAATGCATATTTTAAGGCTTTTAAGGTATTATTTTGCATGTGATTTGCATGTTGAGGTTGAAATTGCCTGTAGGTTTCTGTGTGGACGGAGTTTTTGTTTTATATATTTTGGTGTATACGTGCCTTGAATGTATGTGCATGCATTTGCTTTTGTTGAGCACTTGGTGTGGTAAGGTTAACTTTTTTACCTTTCCAAATTGTGAACCTTTTTTTATACAAGCTAGATTTAAGTTGGATGAGAAATGACAAAAGGTCCTTATATTTGGCAAAAAGGGTGTATTTTTAGGTGTTCAAAATGTATATTAGTTAATAAAATAATCAAAGCAAAGTCCAAGGGGGAAAGACTTTGAATGAAACCAAATTATATCAAAACTATGACGGAGTGGAATGGTTTTATCAACTTGAAAACCAGTTCAAATTTAAGGTAAATTATGTCTAAATGATCATTCTTCGTATGTAAGAATTAACTAGTCAGTATATTTTTATTTTTTATTTTAGATACAAAGTGAAATATTCAAAGCCATTAGGCGCAAACAGATACTACATATATGCAGCTATAAAGGAATGACTCGATTAGCCACAGATATGGTGATAAATTTTTTAAATATTGTTTATTTGTCATGCCATTTATAGAGTTATGATCAATTGTTTTATTCATTTTTTATTAACGTAGAAAAAAGAGAGCTCAGATCCCTCTTCTATCTCTAGATCCGTTTTTTGGATTAGATCTCACCCCGAAATAACGGTCAGCCGACGAGCTTGGCTATTGGAGAAACTATTGTATGCGATTTCATTTCAAATTGACATATTACAAATAATTTTAGAATGTGATAATGTTGAAGATTATACTGTATGTTGACCTTTACGGGAGAAGATTAAAAGGTTTGACACTGAATCACAATCTAGCACGACAACTAATGTGAGAGAAGACGTTCTTTCAGTAGTGCTGGGATAAGATAGACCAAGACAATTAAGAGGAATGAGAAGAGCTATGACCTTCACCAAGTTTGTTTTGTCACAAGCTAGTCAAAAACAAAAAATACAGCTTCAAAATAGAATTGCTGATTTGGAGAAGACGGTTCAAATGCTAATATCCCAAAGCTAGGTATTTCTAAAACTGAAATTCTAAATTGAGTTGCTCTACCATAGATGCTTTTTTTAGGGAAAAAATTTAATTTAATTTAATTTCATTGCCAAAGCAACCACCATGACATAGAAAATTTTGAATCTAAACTATTCCCCTTATTGATATATGAAATGCTAAAATGCAGGTATTCTTTTTTTCTACATTGAAATCATTGAATTAGAATGAAAGTTGATTTGGGCATGGTTTGGGAACACAACAAAGTTTTCAAGATAGTGACATGGGTTTGAAATTTTGGACTGGGCTGGGTTGGGTTAACATCGATTGTCAATTATTCATATTATATAATCTATTTAAACATTTAATAAAACTTGTATCATCTTTTTATTAAAAAAATTAAAACTTGTATGAAATTCGTATAACATGAAAAACGTATTATTAAATTATGTTGGCATTGGATATTTATTAGTGTATTTATGGAAATAAAAACTTGAGATGGCTCTGGATTTGTGAATGCATGTATATTTTGGACATTAAATTTTTCATCAAGTATCAACTAGCAGAAGTATGCTATTTTTGCATGTAGCCGTCATTATGAAGGCAGTATGCCAACTGCCACGTTGGTAATAAATTTGAATTTAGAATAGAACAAATTTATATAAGTCTTTGGATTTGAGTGCATAAGTGTATAAATTTTCATATGTCTGTGTGATTGCGAGAGTGGGATTGCATGTGTGTAGTTGTCTACATGTGCGAGTTTAAGATTTTAATTATGTGTAGGGTCAGTGTTTGTGCGTTCCAGGCTGTGTGCATATATATATTGAGTGTTGTGTCCATATAAAATGAATTGACTTGAGTGTTTGCATACTCATTTTAATAGCTCTGTTTTTATATGGCGTATAGGCATACCAGCTATATGAGTTATATATATATATATATTTGCATTTTAGTGTGTTTGCATGTCTTTACATTTTCATTCCGATGTTGTGTGTTTTCATGCAATTCTTGCTTTGGGTTCTTGACTTTTTTTTCTTTGTGTTTCCAGGCGTGTGGCGGGGTGAGTATATCAATGTGTGTTTATACTATCTAAATGTGTGTTGTTGCTAAATAGTGGGACTGTAGTGTGTGTATGTTCATCAGAGATCGTGTTGGGTTTGTTTGATTACGTGAGCGTATCTGTGTGGGTGAGTTATTATTGTTATATGTAGGTTTGTATATTTGTTAATGTGTGCATGCTTATATATTTGTCAGTATCTGTGTGCGTCTATAGAAACTTACATTATTGTTATTGTTGTAATATCATTTGAATTTCTTTTGCTTTAATATATAATATAATTAATTTTGACTAATTGTAGAGTAAGTATAACCAACCAAACGCAATAAAAGGTACACCTCATATCATCGGTAAAATAGACCCATACGCCAAAACGATCAACCGGACAAGTTAGGAATTAACCGAATGGATAAACGCACGTATCCCATACTACATGTTTTACCCAATCGTTTAACTCTCCTTCTCATTCGCTCGACAGTGCAAAAACGTGTAATTTTTATAGAAAATAATTTACCTTGAAAATAAGTTTTGAAAACCGATTTCCAAAACCACTTGGAAAAATTTCCCTGAATAAATAGGAATATTACATAATAATTATTTTTAAATCCCCTAAATTTTAAAAATCATTTCAAAAATATTTGGAAAAAAACCGTGCTCGAAAACGACCAAAAACAAGCAAAATTCCACTCAAACCGAATTCAAATTTAAATTCGAATTAAATTCAAATAATTCAAAATTTGAATTTTGAATTCATCCAAACCGGGCTAACCTATTAATAGGCATCATAGCCCTCAAAATACTTTAGAAATATCACAAAAAAAAGTAAATGTCAAAAATCGAATGGAAAAAGGACATAAAAACACTTAGCTAAAATAATATGCAGGTCTGAAATCTTCTCTGGGTTCAACTTTCGGATATAAAACCGGTGGACAAACGACCTTTGATTAAACTAAAAATTGGTGGACACAAATTTGAAAACATCGGCTTTCAAAAAAAAGAAACGTTGAATTCCGACTGGAAATGAAAAGGTTACATTGTGTCAAACATGGACACTGGCCATGTTTGCAACAGTTCAAAAACCAAAAATGTACAGGACTGAAACCATCTTAGGTTCAATTTTCAGGCATGAAACAGAGGACCAAATTACCTCATATTGAGTTGAAATTTGATATTCTTATAGTAAAAAACTTCACCTTTCAAAAAAAAGAATCATGCAATTTGGATAAAGTATGAGAAAGTTATGATGTCTCAAAGTTGAACCCAAACAGTGTTTTCACTGTAAAAATCTGGGTAGAAACATGCTCCGGACCAAAGTTCTGCAGCATATTTCTTTAAGCCATATAGGTCGAAATGACCTGAAATTTGGTGTGACTGTAGTAATAAACTTTAGCTTTCAAAAAAATGAATTTTTGAATTTCGACTGGAAATGTAGAAGTTATGCTATCTCAAACATGGACTCAAGCAATGTTTGCAACAACACAACAAAATGTGCACAGGTACTTTCCAGGCTGTACATTGATTTTGCAGCAAGGTTTTCAGATATCAAACGAAATAGTTTCGCTATGAAATTTTGCAGATATATACTACAACACATAGGCTATCACTGAAGAAAATCCGATAGCATTTCGTTGCCGGAATTGGAAGAAAATGACATGCAAAGTGACACACAAACTCAGTTTTCACAAAAACAACATGAATATAAAATCAATAAATTAAAGCCATTTTGGGCTAGATTTTGGCATTTTGAAGCATGGCTTCAACTAACATTTGTGAGTTTTGATACTCACCTCTGAATATTATAGCTAATACTTGGATTTGTAGCTGAAAGTCGATGGCTTGGAGATGGATTTGGCTTGAAATTCTACAGAAATGTAGTTCAACATTCCTACTTCAATTTGCAAAAAGAATCATCCAAATCTGATTTGAAACAAATAATCTACGTGTTTCAAAGTTGGACTAAAAACAAGGTTAAATCGCTGAATTACAGCATTTTGCGGGTTCAAGTTCGACCACAGTTTAAAAATAGCACAAGAACCCAGATTGTCATGAAAATTTGCGTGAATGTAATTTAACACTCCTACTTCAATCTGCAAAAATAATCACTCAAATCCGATAAGAAATGAATGAGTTATGTTTTAAAATCTTAAAGAAAACTCTTATGCTTCGTCTTGAGCTTTCTTTTGAGAAACTTGTGGATACGGCCCTTCAGCTTGAAGCGGTCGAGAAGGAGAAGGATAGTGATTTTGAGGGTGAGGTTTGGGGAAATCCGAAAAAGAAATTTTATTTTGTTACAACGGATATTTTGTTTCAATATAATAAGATGTATGAATTTTTTATGACTTTAAATGTTGAAAATATGTATGTATAGTGTTAAAATAAGTAACATATATACACGGTTTTGATTTTCACTAAGTAATTTTTCTCTTGGACTTAATTAGGTAGAAAGGAGGATCCATTAGCCTACTATCTACAATTTTCTGATGAGAAACTAAACTGTAGTACTTTCTTTTGGCTTCACCTTCTCAAAATAAACCTACAGTAAAAAGAAAGAAAGAAAAAAAAATCATGGCCATCTTCATCTTTAAAAAGAATATCGACATACTTAGCTCTTAGTTAATGCATTATCATGAGGGTCGCCCTTAACCATCCCTATTCTCTACATTAGTAGACAGGATTACTCAGTAATTCTCTTTACTAATGTAGGTCTCGGGGTGGGGTGGCACAGCTTGGTATCAGAGCAGGATTTCAGAATACAATGTGATATATGTAGAACAGTACACAAGTTTTACGTTTTGAGTTTTCTAAAATTTCGATTTTTGTTTGTTCAAAACGTGCTTGTTTGTTGATGTCCCGAGAGCAAATGACAGCAACAACAATCACAAGTCTGAGAATTTGTTTTGGTCATATCTGTGACCACCCGGATTTCTTAGACGTCTGTTAATCGGGAAATTAACTGATTTTATTTTTGGAATATTAATATTTACTAATCAAATAAATGAATTTCTAATAATAATAAAAAATATAAAACTCTACCTTTGAACACTAAATATGAGTATATATAAATATATATGAACAGTGATGATACTAAGCTTAAAATATAAATAAAAATAAATATGTGATTAAGAAATAAAAGTAAAAGAATATGAGTGGTTATAGGTTGTTGTATGAAACATGAAGTAAGTATAGGAGAGTTGTAAAAGTATGAATGTGAATGTATATATAATTAAGCAATGTATAGATAAGCATGAAAAAAAATACATTACAACATACATATATAAAGGCATACATACAAACAAAGAATATACATACATCAACTCACATGAAATCATATGTAAACAAGAGAGGAGACAAGTATTTAACGCAAGCACACAAACCATATTATCAAGGTCAAAGAAGAGAAGAAAAAATCTCTGATCAGATAACAAAAGACTGTAAACAAAAGGACCTCATCCTAACTTCTTCTACACACCTCTATTCTATGTGTGTGTGTGTGTGTATCCATCACTACCTTGTTTCACACTTTACTGCATTCGAAGCTAAGCTAAACATAAAATATTTCTTTCATTTCTACACTTAAAACAAACAAGACAACTCTGCTTGAGGAAGAAGACTCGAAGCAAAGAAGGCGGTGTTGTTTTCAAATATGTGAGTAAACATTTTAAAACAGTTTAATTTGGTTTTAACTAAGAGCATGTGATGTTATTACTTTGAATTAAAGTTCTTCAGCTTGAACTTATCTGAATCAATATATATGTAACGATCCTAAATTTTGAACAATTTAAATTGTGAATATTTAATTAATTTTGAATATTTGAATGATAATTTAAACTGAATTTCCGATATAACAATGAAATTGGTGATTAAATATTTAAAATTTAATCTATACAAAGCTGAAGAAAAATTTAAACTTGACTTTGGAGTTGAAATTGAATATTTAATTTGTAATTGAAATTCAAACTAATAACTTAAGAAAATAATTTGGATACAAGAATTATTATTTATGTAAATTTATAAATGGATGGTTAGTTTGAAATGACATTTTTCTTTTCTTTAAAATAAAAAGGAATAAAATTTTAATCAATACGAAATAGATAAATAAATACACATAGTTAAAATTCAAACAACATATTTATAAACTTTGAAAAATATTATGTAACTACATTGGAGAAATTTCAATAACATAATTTAAACAAAACAAAACAAGCAAAGTAATAACAAAACCAATTGGAATTGAAAATGAAGAAAAATAAAAGAAAATTTGTTTAAGGAATTTTGGGCTTTAAATTTAATCTCGGCCCATAGTGTTTCCTTGTTTGGTTGCCGTATTAATCCAAGACCCCATCCCTTTTCCTTCATTTCGAAAACCCTAAACTAAATAACGTAAAAAAAAAATGGCGGCCGATACCCCCTTCATCATTTCAGCAGATCGAAAAAAAAAAAAGAAAGAAAAAGAAACCTAAATCTAAAAATCAAGCGAGGAAATGATATACGGTGGCTCGTCTTTCGGCTTTGACTTCAAATCGTTCGTCTTCAGTAGCTCGCGGCTGCTCCAATTCGTGATAAGGTGAGTTTCTCCTCACGATTAATCTTCATGCAAGTTTTTAGATTTGTTTTGAAGTGAATGTTTGATTGCATGCTTTGTTTTGGTGGTTTGTGGTTTTCAGTTGCTCGGTTAAAATTGAATTCTAGACCAATAAGAACAGATGGCTCACTGCATGTTGGTTGTTGGTTGTTCTTTTGCTATGAATTGCTCTGTTAATTTGTTATTTAAACTGATGAGGACAAATACTATTGAATTTAATTTTATTTAAACTGTTAAGAACAGAAGCTACTTAAATTTTAATTAAACTGATGAGAATGGATGTTATAAATTGTATTTTTAAATTGATAAACACAGATACTATAATTTTTAATTAAATTGATGAGAGCAGATGCTATATCCAAACTTTGCTCGTTATGTTTGTGGCTGCATGTGTTGGATTTGGCTTTGTTAAATGAATATTTGTACTGCTTTATGTGTATGTTGTTGTTAGAAAATGCTTGAGAATAGGAAATAGTTGTTGATCATCTCCGATCTTGTTCAGAAAACTGTTTTCTTAAGGAAAACCTGTCAAAAATCCTTTTTCTTTTCCCTTTGTCTCTTTTTGTTTCAATGGATTTTGTTTCAGTAAAACAAGATGGATTTTGTTTTAAACTTGTAAAGGAATCAAAGCAAAATGATTTGGATGCTTAAAATATTTGTGTGAATCTACATATACCCCTTTCACTGGCCATTTGCAAAATGAAATACTGCATCTTGTTTTCTGTGAATAACATTTTTTTTTTAACAAAAAAAAAAAAAATTTTAAGTAATTTTAGTTGCTTAGTTTATGCCTGTGATAATCATATTGAAGTGGATGATTGAGATGGAATTTCATGTGAGATGTATGTTTCTGAATGTTTGTTTTCTGTTGAAATTTGTCTTGCTTGATCTTGTTTGTTCTAGCATTCCAAGTGTATATCCAGATCAAAATCATAACCTTAGATCCAAATCTTTGTTAAAGTTAAGATTTAAACAAAGTAAATATACAGTTTTAATTTTTATTAAAAATGGAAAAGAATAAAAGGAATAAGTGAAACTGTAATGTTTTCTCTGAAAACTTAATAATAGAAGAACAACTGCATGTGTGTATAAATTAGACCATCCAGTTTCATTAATTCAAGAGTAAATATTGATTTCTCAAACCAATACTTGAATTAAAGGGTATACTCTGTTATATGCATGTTGCACAGTAATCTTGGTTTGCCTGTTTTAGTTTCCAGATTGTTATTATGTTCAAAAACATGACTTCAGGATAAAATTAATATTAGAGTTTAAGTTTTTTTTAAGCATAGTATGTTATATAAGTTAGAATTTAATCTTATCTAATCTTAAAGAAAAAAATGTGAAACAAGAATAAAACTGTGATGCCTCTGTACAAACAAAATAGGCAACAGAGCAAATATCTGTAAATAGTGTTTGAATGTTTCAGATTTATTTATTTAAGTTTATAAATAAATTACTTGACTAACAACTTGATTTTTAAAATCATAAAAAGAATTCTTAGTTTGCATTCAACTGAATATCTTTGGTTTAGCCTGAAACAAAATTGGGGTTTGGGTCTGCCAATCTAAGGAAATGTAGATGCCTGAGTTTCTTTTGTTGTTGTGATGATGTTTGGTGTCTGTTAACTTGATATAAAAAAAAAAATCTATGTACTGCATATCTATATAAATGTGTGAATATGCTTGTGTATGCTTGTGTGTTATGCATGATGTTTGCTGTTTAATTTATTTGCCTGTTCTTAGTTCAAACTTTAGTCTAACCTGTCTGTAGCTCAATCAAGTGTTGCATTTTTGATCTCTTGAGTTGTTTCACTGCCATACTTGTAGCTTCTAAAATGTTTAAACTTCATTAGTTAAAATGTTACTCACCTGAATCTTGATGCAGAGCAGAGAAATGCAACTGAAAAACTAGTGCTTGTCACAGAATTCTTGCATGCATGCTACTTGAATCCAGATTTTAATAAAGAAATGCATGTCTGAAACAGTTTGTATTATGCAGATGTGTTCTGAGTAACTGGACCATGATGTCTCTGTATCTTCTTTCCCACATATAAAAATCTGTTCTAATACCATTAACACATAATATAATATATGTTAGTGTTATCAAGGTTCAAAAAAAAAATGATTTGTAGAATCAGGAATCATAGTTTAAGATGTTGTTCAAATTAAATAATCAAAATGATTTGAAACTCTCTGGAAACTCAGGGTAACAGGACTAGAATTGCACATGAATGAAATACCAACCACATTAAAACATTGTGGGCATGTTCATGTTTACAGATGCTAGTAATTATGTTTGAACTGTTAGGAACAAATGTTATTGATTTCTTTCAAAATTTAAAATTTTGATAAGAACAGATGCTATGTTATCTTGTTGTTAAATTGGTAAGTGCAGATGCTACTAAAATGTTTTGTTTAACTAAGTAGTTGAGGTGCATAATTGTTTTTGTAATAAAGATATGTCTTGAGTATTGCATGCTTCATGTTGCCCAGTCTTCAATTCCATTTTTGTTTGCCTATAAATTTTCATGTGCATGTTTGTTTGACCATCTCTGTAACCATAAAACATGTAAACATCTCTGTAAGCATTCTTTGTTGTCTGCATCCCATATCCCTAATCATTGTGGCACCTCTGTTCATCTCAGTTGCATGCAACATCCTTACTGCTATGTGGGTTTGCATTTCCTCTGTCCTTTGCATATAAATTTCATTTCATGATTGAATACAAGTAGTACATTTGGATACACTTGGGTACGATTCTCTTGCATGTGTAGATAGTGGTAATTAATCTGTAGATATGAATGCATTAGGATCTGCATGCTCTTGAAAAAAAATGTGAAACAACTGTTCTTTAAAAATCTGGTATTTGATTAAGGAAACTCTGTGCTTTGCTATCTAGTTCTAAAACAAGTAGTTCTGTAAAACTTATGTGCACTGGGAATTTTTATGGACTTGTTCCTCTGTATTTTGGTTGCAGAGCAGAGAAAAAAAAAAGGGAAAATTTAACACTTCTGCATATAAACCATTTTAAACTTAGGATTTGAAACAAATGAGGTTTGTTAAGCTTAAAAATCATAAGCATGGAATCTGTTGAAGCTGGACAGTGTAGCATGGGCTTTGCATATCAGTTTCACAGTGAAATGGAATTTCATGTTAAATTCAAATGTTTAATTTTGTTTGATTTTCTAAATAGAATTTGACCATGTATTTGCATGTGGGGTTGTTTTCTTGTTGGCACTGATTGTTGCTCCCTGTTGTTGCTCTCTGTACTTGTTTCCCCTGCAAGAAGTGCATGTTGCTGCCTGCCCCTTATTCCCTGCCATACTTGTTTCACCTGTTGCTTCCATTTTGGGACTGTTTGATATGTTGTATTTTAGTGCATGCTACTGTCTGCACTTGCTTACTTTTGTGTACATATGTTACATAGTGCATATTACTGTCTGCACTTGGGTATATTTCTGAGTTGCCCACTTTGAATCACTTTATTTGTGGTCTTCTGCTTCCATGGTTGCAGCCTGCTCTTGTGGTCCTTGTTTTGGTTATGTGTAGTGATTTTGTATTTGGGGCTGTTTGGATTTGTTGTGCACTGCATAGTGCCTTGCCTTGTCTGTTTTGGAGTTATGCTTGTATACTTGCAGTGATTTGTCTGACTCGTGCACGTGGGTTGGCGAGGCAGTGCACATGGGTATGAGTACACGTGTGTACTGCAGCCACACATGTGTATAAAAATTTGGAATCGCTAATGCGAAAATCTATAATAGGATTTAACTGATTTATTTGTTCACCATAACTGTAACCATTTATTTCAGTTCATTTCAAATTTAATTACTTGAATAAAGATTAATCCTGACTCGAGTGTTTTTGTGTTTTGCATAAACGCTCGGGTCAGACCGAGTATTTTTACAGCTTGAAGATTTTCAGGCCGCGAAGTTAGAGAGAGGGGGGGAATTAAAGCTTTACTTCAGTTTTCAGCAAATGTTTCTTATACTTTAAAATATAAATTGTTTCCGCTGTATAAATTAAAATGTAATGTATTGTAAACTCTGATATTTGTATGTAAAAGAAAAGTTTGTTTATAAAATATGATTACTATTCTGTGATTCTGTAGCTGATTCTGTTTAAATGTTATAAACTAAATAACAATCCGTTATTTTGAACGTTTCTAGTTGGTTTAATTACCGACTAGAGGCGGTCAAGGCGGCGGGTCGTTACAAAGTGGTATCAGAGCTTTGGTTTACACAAAGCTTAGTTTATGGCGTTTAATATGAATAGTTACTAGAATCACTTTAAAGAAAGTGTTTTCAAATCTAAAGAAGTTTAAGATTGTTTTCTTTAAAATAAAAGGTATTTTGAAAATTAGAATTATTTTTGAAGATTCCCCTCTCTAAAGTTTGGTTTGCGATAGTTTATATTCGGTGAGGTCTCGTTAGACTTGAGTTTCGATCGTTCAGAAACTCATTATCGAATTTTTGAGAGTTATGGAAAATGAAATGTAAGTCAAGTGGATTAATGAATTGGTTTAGATTGACTTAAATCAAATATTTTGAATATCTCCAAAGTAGTAATTGGAAAATAAAATGATATGTCAATTTGATTATAACCAAGCGGATTATTGAACTATAACTTGGAAATTTAATTTTGAATTCTTTTGAAAAATTGATTTCAAATGTTGTGAAGAACGATTTAGTGAATAAATGGATTATAAGTATTTAACTTATAATATGAAATTTTGGGTATATAACTAAGTTATATGAGCTGAATTGAATCAAATTAATAAAGGAGATTATAAAACGAAGTTTTATAAATAGAAATGGAATTTCTAGAGATGTTTGTAAAATCCGCAAACGACTTATTTTGATAAGTAAATTGTTGTAACTTATTAAAGGAATTATATCTATGGTTTTTGAACGGTGAATAAAATATCAAAAGAGATATGAATCTAATGAAAATTCGAAATAGATTTAAATAGATTCAATGATGCATTTGAATTTGAACGGGCATGGAATTAAGTTGAGTGGAAAACTTAGTATTGGGAATTTGAAATCGGTTTAAAACCAATATTTTTGAAGTGTATGTGGAATTCAAACCATGAATTAAGTTGAAGTTGAAAACTTAAATGGGAATGTTTTTGGGAAGAAACATTATGTAAATGAAGATAATTCATTTTGAAATGTGTTAAGAATCGAAAGAATAGATTTCAACACTTGTTGTTGAAATAGACGTTTTCGAGTGGAAAAATGGAAATGGTAGATTATAACATTTGTTGTTATAGTAAATAATTTCAAAAGGGAAATGATTTTGTTTAGTATTGGGATTTACATATCTATTTTTAAATTTGAATCCTTATACTAGTGGTTTTGAGTCGTCGTAACGATGTTTTACGCAACATTCGTTTTGACTCAAATAAATTGTGTTTAAAAGAATGATTTCTTTTAAGAATGAAATATATACTTGATTTTGGTTTAAGTATATTGAATATTTTCTAAGTATTGAAAATAAATTGATTTGTAAATTACTTATTATTGAATAAGTATGGAAATATTTTCCAATATGAAATGAAAGGTTTGAAATTATATCTTTTAGAGATAAAGTGAGAAGTGAATGTTTGAAATTTTATCTTTTGAAGATAAATTGAAAATGAATTTGTGAAATCGATTTGAAATCGTATATTCATAGATACTTTGGAAATGTAAATTCACTATGGAATTTATAAAAGAAAAGGGGAATTTGTTAAAAATAAATATTGATTTATTTTTGAAATGTGGAAATAAATTTACGGATTTGGAACGTAAGTTTAAAATAAATCGGTAAGGATTTATTTGATTAATTTAAGTGAACCATTTGAAGTTTAAAATGGATAAATATTTGGAAATGTTTCCATTTAAGGAAATTGCTTTGAAATTTGTTTTCAAAGATTAAAAGGTGCAAAATGATTTGAATTTGTTTCAAATGGCTAAGTGTGAAATTTTTTATATCTTGTAAAGATATTATTTTTGGGAAATTTGAACAATTAGTTCAATTTGGAAATTTTCAAAGTGATTGAATTTTGAGTTAAATTGAGTTTAACTTTGTCACCCAAAACAAAGTAAGTTGAACTTTGAATTTTAAATGGATGATTTGGATTGTATGTCTAACGTCGTGAATTGACGACATATCAGTTGATTTCTATTAAATATATATCTGTTGGTGGCGGGGAATTTATTCTCTTAGCTTAACACCCTTCTCTGAGACGTACGAGCTCAGAGGTTATATATCGATAGACATCAATTATGTGTTGAGAATTGACGATGTAGCGTGAAATCCAAATCGAGTGTGTGAAGTCGATAATAAATTGGATTGTGAATGTGTATTAGGTTTGATATAACCTTAAAATTCCAAATCGACTTAGAGGAAAATTTTAAATGGATAATGAAATGGAAATTTGTGAAACCTCTATTTGTTATGGGTATGAAATGTTGTGGTTTTCATAACGTATATGTGTGAATACGATTAATTCGAAAACCAATTAGTTTGGAAAAGTAATTGTTGTGGAAAACTTATGTAAGTACATGAGTATGATATGTACTAAATGTGAAGTGAAATATTATATATGTATGTATAATATTATGTTTTCCAAAATTGAGGATATGGAAAGGTACCTTCCATTTATACTGTGTGACTGTGTGATGGTGATGGAACTCGAGATGAGTATCCATTTAAAAAATCGTAGCTACGTAGTATTTCCATTAGTTGGATGACCATTTATATTTCCATTAGTTGGATTGACCATTTGTTTTCCATTAGTTGGATTGGCCCTTTGTCTTCCATTAGTTGGATAGGCCATTTGTTTTCCATTAGTTGGAGTGACTAGCGTAATTTGAGGGGCGAGATGCCTACAGTTACAAGCGATTCCACTGGGATAGTGGCGTAACCGCCGAGTAACTGCAATCTAGAAACCATAGCGAAATTCGAGGGGCGAGATGCCTACGGCCACAAGCGATTCTACTGGGATAGTAGCGTAACCGCCGTGTGGACCGCGATCTATGGCAACAACCATGGCGAAATTCGAGGGGCGAGATGCCTACGGTCACAAGCGATTCTACTGGGATAGTAGCGTAACCGCCGTGTGTACCGCGATCCATGGGGGAATGTGCTTTCCATATCCATTTTTAAAAGAATTTTTAAAAGTATTTTCACTGGGAATTGAAGCAAGTATATTTAGTACTTGGAGATTGTTAGACTTGCGCCTGGCCAGCGTATGCCTAATGTCTTTAAGAACGACAGTAGACTTGTTAAATTTCGAGTTAGCAAGTATTTTCGAACTTTAATAGAAAATCAATTATCTAGAATTAGAATTCGCATAATTCCAACCTAATGAATTAAGGAAGAGGATTTTTGAAGGGTTTTGAAAGTCCACAGCTTTGGAAAAGTTATAATATGTAAATCTCTAATATAAAGTGTTTCAAATTTAAAATTTTGGGTTGTAAGTTGAAAATTTTAGTAAAGATTTTTGTGTCTTGATTGTAGAAAATAATAAACAAAAGAGTTAATTAGCAAAGCTAGCGAGATAAAACAAATAGAATGAATCCTATATTCATTCATCTTTAATAAGTGTTGAACTTGATAAAATTGAGTAAAATATAAATATTAGTGAAATTTTAACAATCATTTTTCCTTACTTGTAATTTCGGGACGAAATTCTTTTAAGGAGGGGAGATTGTAACGATCCTAAATTTTGAACAATTTAAATTGTGAATATTTAATTAATTTTGAATATTTGAATGATAATTTAAACTGAATTTCCGATATAACAATGAAATTGGTGATTAAATATTTAAAATTTAATCTATACAAAGCTGAAGAAAAATTTAAACTTGACTTTGGAGTTGAAATTGAATATTTAATTTGTAATTGAAATTCAAACTAATAACTTAAGAAAATAATTTGGATACAAGAATTATTATTTATGTAAATTTATAAATGGATGGTTAGTTTGAAATGACATTTTTCTTTTCTTTAAAATAAAAAGGAATAAAATTTTAATCAATACGAAATAGATAAATAAATACACATAGTTAAAATTCAAACAACATATTTATAAACTTTGAAAAATATTATGTAACTACATTGGAGAAATTTCAATAACATAATTTAAACAAAACAAAACAAGCAAAGTAATAACAAAACCAATTGGAATTGAAAATGAAGAAAAATAAAAGAAAATTTGTTTAAGGAATTTTGGGCTTTAAATTTAATCTCGGCCCATAGTGTTTCCTTGTTTGGTTGCCGTATTAATCCAAGACCCCATCCCTTTTCCTTCATTTCGAAAACCCTAAACTAAATAACGTAAAAAAAAAATGGCGGCCGATACCCCCTTCATCATTTCAGCAGATCGAAAAAAAAAAAAGAAAGAAAAAGAAACCTAAATCTAAAAATCAAGCGAGGAAATGATATACGGTGGCTCGTCTTTCGGCTTTGACTTCAAATCGTTCGTCTTCAGTAGCTCGCGGCTGCTCCAATTCGTGATAAGGTGAGTTTCTCCTCACGATTAATCTTCATGCAAGTTTTTAGATTTGTTTTGAAGTGAATGTTTGATTGCATGCTTTGTTTTGGTGGTTTGTGGTTTTCAGTTGCTCGGTTAAAATTGAATTCTAGACCAATAAGAACAGATGGCTCACTGCATGTTGGTTGTTGGTTGTTCTTTTGCTATGAATTGCTCTGTTAATTTGTTATTTAAACTGATGAGGACAAATACTATTGAATTTAATTTTATTTAAACTGTTAAGAACAGAAGCTACTTAAATTTTAATTAAACTGATGAGAATGGATGTTATAAATTGTATTTTTAAATTGATAAACACAGATACTATAATTTTTAATTAAATTGATGAGAGCAGATGCTATATCCAAACTTTGCTCGTTATGTTTGTGGCTGCATGTGTTGGATTTGGCTTTGTTAAATGAATATTTGTACTGCTTTATGTGTATGTTGTTGTTAGAAAATGCTTGAGAATAGGAAATAGTTGTTGATCATCTCCGATCTTGTTCAGAAAACTGTTTTCTTAAGGAAAACCTGTCAAAAATCCTTTTTCTTTTCCCTTTGTCTCTTTTTGTTTCAATGGATTTTGTTTCAGTAAAACAAGATGGATTTTGTTTTAAACTTGTAAAGGAATCAAAGCAAAATGATTTGGATGCTTAAAATATTTGTGTGAATCTACATATACCCCTTTCACTGGCCATTTGCAAAATGAAATACTGCATCTTGTTTTCTGTGAATAACATTTTTTTTTTAACAAAAAAAAAAAAATTTTAAGTAATTTTAGTTGCTTAGTTTATGCCTGTGATAATCATATTGAAGTGGATGATTGAGATGGAATTTCATGTGAGATGTATGTTTCTGAATGTTTGTTTTCTGTTGAAATTTGTCTTGCTTGATCTTGTTTGTTCTAGCATTCCAAGTGTATATCCAGATCAAAATCATAACCTTAGATCCAAATCTTTGTTAAAGTTAAGATTTAAACAAAGTAAATATACAGTTTTAATTTTTATTAAAAATGGAAAAGAATAAAAGGAATAAGTGAAACTGTAATGTTTTCTCTGAAAACTTAATAATAGAAGAACAACTGCATGTGTGTATAAATTAGACCATCCAGTTTCATTAATTCAAGAGTAAATATTGATTTCTCAAACCAATACTTGAATTAAAGGGTATACTCTGTTATATGCATGTTGCACAGTAATCTTGGTTTGCCTGTTTTAGTTTCCAGATTGTTATTATGTTCAAAAACATGACTTCAGGATAAAATTAATATTAGAGTTTAAGTTTTTTTTAAGCATAGTATGTTATATAAGTTAGAATTTAATCTTATCTAATCTTAAAGAAAAAAATGTGAAACAAGAATAAAACTGTGATGCCTCTGTACAAACAAAATAGGCAACAGAGCAAATATCTGTAAATAGTGTTTGAATGTTTCAGATTTATTTATTTAAGTTTATAAATAAATTACTTGACTAACAACTTGATTTTTAAAATCATAAAAAGAATTCTTAGTTTGCATTCAACTGAATATCTTTGGTTTAGCCTGAAACAAAATTGGGGTTTGGGTCTGCCAATCTAAGGAAATGTAGATGCCTGAGTTTCTTTTGTTGTTGTGATGATGTTTGGTGTCTGTTAACTTGATATAAAAAAAAAAATCTATGTACTGCATATCTATATAAATGTGTGAATATGCTTGTGTATGCTTGTGTGTTATGCATGATGTTTGCTGTTTAATTTATTTGCCTGTTCTTAGTTCAAACTTTAGTCTAACCTGTCTGTAGCTCAATCAAGTGTTGCATTTTTGATCTCTTGAGTTGTTTCACTGCCATACTTGTAGCTTCTAAAATGTTTAAACTTCATTAGTTAAAATGTTACTCACCTGAATCTTGATGCAGAGCAGAGAAATGCAACTGAAAAACTAGTGCTTGTCACAGAATTCTTGCATGCATGCTACTTGAATCCAGATTTTAATAAAGAAATGCATGTCTGAAACAGTTTGTATTATGCAGATGTGTTCTGAGTAACTGGACCATGATGTCTCTGTATCTTCTTTCCCACATATAAAAATCTGTTCTAATACCATTAACACATAATATAATATATGTTAGTGTTATCAAGGTTCAAAAAAAAAAATGATTTGTAGAATCAGGAATCATAGTTTAAGATGTTGTTCAAATTAAATAATCAAAATGATTTGAAACTCTCTGGAAACTCAGGGTAACAGGACTAGAATTGCACATGAATGAAATACCAACCACATTAAAACATTGTGGGCATGTTCATGTTTACAGATGCTAGTAATTATGTTTGAACTGTTAGGAACAAATGTTATTGATTTCTTTCAAAATTTAAAATTTTGATAAGAACAGATGCTATGTTATCTTGTTGTTAAATTGGTAAGTGCAGATGCTACTAAAATGTTTTGTTTAACTAAGTAGTTGAGGTGCATAATTGTTTTTGTAATAAAGATATGTCTTGAGTATTGCATGCTTCATGTTGCCCAGTCTTCAATTCCATTTTTGTTTGCCTATAAATTTTCATGTGCATGTTTGTTTGACCATCTCTGTAACCATAAAACATGTAAACATCTCTGTAAGCATTCTTTGTTGTCTGCATCCCATATCCCTAATCATTGTGGCACCTCTGTTCATCTCAGTTGCATGCAACATCCTTACTGCTATGTGGGTTTGCATTTCCTCTGTCCTTTGCATATAAATTTCATTTCATGATTGAATACAAGTAGTACATTTGGATACACTTGGGTACGATTCTCTTGCATGTGTAGATAGTGGTAATTAATCTGTAGATATGAATGCATTAGGATCTGCATGCTCTTGAAAAAAAATGTGAAACAACTGTTCTTTAAAAATCTGGTATTTGATTAAGGAAACTCTGTGCTTTGCTATCTAGTTCTAAAACAAGTAGTTCTGTAAAACTTATGTGCACTGGGAATTTTTATGGACTTGTTCCTCTGTATTTTGGTTGCAGAGCAGAGAAAAAAAAAAAGGGAAAATTTAACACTTCTGCATATAAACCATTTTAAACTTAGGATTTGAAACAAATGAGGTTTGTTAAGCTTAAAAATCATAAGCATGGAATCTGTTGAAGCTGGACAGTGTAGCATGGGCTTTGCATATCAGTTTCACAGTGAAATGGAATTTCATGTTAAATTCAAATGTTTAATTTTGTTTGATTTTCTAAATAGAATTTGACCATGTATTTGCATGTGGGGTTGTTTTCTTGTTGGCACTGATTGTTGCTCCCTGTTGTTGCTCTCTGTACTTGTTTCCCCTGCAAGAAGTGCATGTTGCTGCCTGCCCCTTATTCCCTGCCATACTTGTTTCACCTGTTGCTTCCATTTTGGGACTGTTTGATATGTTGTATTTTAGTGCATGCTACTGTCTGCACTTGCTTACTTTTGTGTACATATGTTACATAGTGCATATTACTGTCTGCACTTGGGTATATTTCTGAGTTGCCCACTTTGAATCACTTTATTTGTGGTCTTCTGCTTCCATGGTTGCAGCCTGCTCTTGTGGTCCTTGTTTTGGTTATGTGTAGTGATTTTGTATTTGGGGCTGTTTGGATTTGTTGTGCACTGCATAGTGCCTTGCCTTGTCTGTTTTGGAGTTATGCTTGTATACTTGCAGTGATTTGTCTGACTCGTGCACGTGGGTTGGCGAGGCAGTGCACATGGGTATGAGTACACGTGTGTACTGCAGCCACACATGTGTATAAAAATTTGGAATCGCTAATGCGAAAATCTATAATAGGATTTAACTGATTTATTTGTTCACCATAACTGTAACCATTTATTTCAGTTCATTTCAAATTTAATTACTTGAATAAAGATTAATCCTGACTCGAGTGTTTTTGTGTTTTGCATAAACGCTCGGGTCAGACCGAGTATTTTTACAGCTTGAAGATTTTCAGGCCGCGAAGTTAGAGAGAGGGGGGGAATTAAAGCTTTACTTCAGTTTTCAGCAAATGTTTCTTATACTTTAAAATATAAATTGTTTCCGCTGTATAAATTAAAATGTAATGTATTGTAAACTCTGATATTTGTATGTAAAAGAAAAGTTTGTTTATAAAATATGATTACTATTCTGTGATTCTGTAGCTGATTCTGTTTAAATGTTATAAACTAAATAACAATCCGTTATTTTGAACGTTTCTAGTTGGTTTAATTACCGACTAGAGGCGGTCAAGGCGGCGGGTCGTTACAATATATGTGTTTGAGTAGGTTTGTATATATTGAACTCTATTGATACTCAGTTTTGGGTTTTGCTATAAAAATTCAAAAATCTCCCAATCTAAACCCTATTATATTTTGATATTTGAATGAAAGTGGTGTGTTATGGTATAATGAAAATTTTAAAAATAGTTTCAGGGTTTAAAATTCAATAAATTATTTTCAAAATTTAAATAACAGTGTAAATTCATATTCATGATAAAAATCAATAATCTTATTTTCGAATTTTGATTGTATGGATGAAATCGTGGCAGAAAATCTTGATTTTTAAAGTAAGTGTCATGGTTTTTAATTTGCTAAATCGTTGGAAAAAATCGAATTTAACATTTTGGGTATTTTGGATGATTGTCGTTGATCGGCGGTGAAAGGAAGGTCGAAATTTGGGTTGAAGGTGGCGTAGGGGATGTCGATCGTAGAAAAAATTCAGGTGGAATTTATCATCGGCAGTGGTGGCCTGAGAAGGGCGATATAGGGTTTTGTGTGATGATTTTGTGAAGATGGTTGTGGGGATGATCTCGACGACGTAGGTGCATCGAGTTGGATGGTTTAGAGGGTGATCGTCACTGGGTTTCATTACGTGGCTCTGGTCGTAGTGGCAAGGGTTCCGGTGGTCTAGATCGTCGTCAGCGGTGGGTTGAAGTTATTTTGGTTTGGGTTACAGTGAATCAAATAGCTCAATTTTGTTATGCTGGCATATTCGTCGAACTAGGAAGTCGAATGGGTCGGCGAGGTCAACATTGATTTGTCGATGGTCGAGGAGTGGGCCAGAGGTGGTCGGGACGGCGTGCATCGTGCACATGCACGAACTTTCTAGTGGGGTTGATAGGCTGCGGGAATGAGGAAGATTCACTCGGTTTGTACTCGAGTATAGGGAAGGAATTGCTCGAGTTTTGTCTCTGCTTGTTTTCTTGTTCCAGGTTTGAATAGTTAACCGGGTTTGAAAGGTTATAAACTACTGCAAGATTATGGCAAAGTGTTAAGCAAGTTTAAAGTTTTAAAAATAAGTAAGGGAGATGAATAAGTTCAAGGGAAGATAAACTAAGTATGAAATAATTTCTTCCTATTTTAAGTGTTCCTTTAATCTTAAAATTAAGAAATTGATATGATTGTGAAACTTATGGTTGTTAACTTAAACATTAAGATAATTTGAAACTTAGTTTTTATAAATAAAAAAATTTAAGTGTTGGTTTAAGGATAATGTTTTTTTATGTTATTAGATAATTTATAAAGGTGATGATTTATCTTAAAGGTAATTAAGACTTGATAATCAAATGAAGTGATTAAATATGATTTGTTATGGCATTGATTAAGTAATTAATTAATTAGTTAATAGTTAAGGATTATAAATTAATTAATTAACTAAGAGGCCGATTAGTTTGAAATTAAGAATTTTAATTAAGGATAGTTAATTAATAATTAGTGATAAATTAATTAAGTAATTAAGTTGTAATTAGTGACTAATTAATTTCTTAATGGAAGTAATTAAGGATTAATCACTTAATATAATTAATTATGGATTGATTGATTAAGGAAACTAATCAAGGATTAGTTAAATATTGAGTATGATTAATTAAGGGAAATTAGTCAACAAAGTGAATATTAGATAATTGATTTGTGTAATTAATTAAGAGTAATTTCTTATTGAAATTAAAGAATAATTAATCAAGGGTGACTAATTAAGATGGATAATTAAAAAAATGATTAACTAATTAGTTTGTAACTAATTAATGTTAAGTAAAGATAAATTTAAGTGATAAAAGATTAGAAATTTATTAATTAGAGATAAATTGAATTAATTTTGGAAGTGATCAATCTTGCTTATGAATGATTGAACGATGTAATGCCTTGAATTGGTTGATATCTCTAATACGAAATGTTTTGTGATATGATATGATTAGGTGGACGATGATAACGTAGTTATTTAGCGGTAATTAGATTGTTTTGTATAAGTGACATCCTAGTTAAAGATGAATTGTATTTCACTTGAACAACCTGGGTTCAGATGACATTCGACCCGAAGAGACCATAGTCAGAAATTTGTAAATACCCGAAACCACTTTGATTCTTATGGTTTGGTATGTGAAATCAATAGGCTGGTATGAATGATTTAAGTGAATTGGACTATTTAATCCAAATTTTGATACTTAGAAAATTGATATGTGAAATATGTAATGCTTATACGATATTGTGAACTTGTAAATTGATACGAGTTACCCCTGGTTTTATATGAGTTGTATGCTTTGTATTCCATGGGTTTACTCACGCTGGTTTCCAGCCTGACCCGGGTGTAACTTCGATGTAATGCTCGGGTCAAACTGAGTATTACAGATTTTCAAGTAAGGATGTTTTGGAGCCCAGGAGATGAGCTAGATGGAAGGAACGTATGAAGTGTTTCTGCTGTGAGGTATGTCCGTTTATCTGAGATATGTTGATTTGTACATGTCCAGTGTTTGTGTATGTGTGTAACTCTGATGTATTAAAATGTAATTGATAGACACAATATTCTTTTGTAAACTGATATTATTTGATATTATATTTTGATCCGCTGCGAATGTGAGAACCTGTATTGTGTTTTTGTTTCTTCTTCTTCAATCTCTTCTTCTTCTTCTAACTATCTGGAATTTTCGGGATCGAAAATCTTGGGTCGTTACAATTGGTATCAGAGCTGAAGGTTAAGCGAAAACCTTAGCTCTGGTGGGTGTACTCATTAAGGATAGGGTAGAGTGTGTATATATATACGAGAGCGTACTTGTTATTTTGATATAGTGATTTTAAAGGTAAAGGTTATATAAGTTTATATATAAGGCAATAATTGGTTGTTGGATATCGAAACTAAATAAAAATTTAAGTGGTATATATATATATACCCAAGTAGGAATTGATTAGAATGTACCATGCATATAAGAAGAATTAGAATTAAATTTGGTTTCAAACTAAAATAAAATAAAATGGTTATTGTGTCAAATATCAAATAATGGGATGTTTGTTTCCTAATTATGGTAAAGTAAAAAGAAATGTGTTAAGTAAGTAAATTTTTAGATAAGTATGACTTGTACATTGAAGTAGGGATTTAAATTGTGAAGTTAGAATCCTAAGATTTAAAAACATTTGAAATTTGTTTTCAAATTGTTAAAGGGAATGATAAATAATATTCTTCAGAATATTTCTGAAAATAATCTTATTTTGAAATAAGAAGTAGTTTGGATCTTTGTTTGGAATTAAAAACCAAAGATGTTAAAACATAAGGTATAACTTGGTAAGCAAATTAGTATAAGAGTAAAAATTGAATACTTCTAATTAAGTCTAATTTATATGTTAGGAAGTCCCTCTAGAATTCAATCTTTGAGAGAGATGACTAAGATTGAAGAATGGGAGGTTAGACGCAGAGAGCAAAGAGCAGCTGCACGTAAGGATCGAGAAGAAAAAATTGAGAAATAGGTTAAGGAAAGGGCTGAGCCAGGACCTTATGATAATGTCATATGTTACAGATGTTTCAATAAGGGTCATTACGCAGCCAAGTGCAGTAAAACAAGAGAGGAATTGAAGGGTACATTCCATCGGTTTCGCTCTGAGATCTTGTGCTTTAAGTGTCATAAGAAAGGACGTTTCCTAAATCATTGCCCTGAAGTGAGGAAGGCGAAGCGTAAACCAGTTGAATCGGTCAATGAGTCGACTATTTGCTATCATTGTAAGAAGACCGGACACATTTCTAGGAATTTTTCTGAGAGGCAGAAGAGGAGTAAAGCCGTGGAACGTACTGTTGGAGCAGTGAAGGTTATCCGGATTGATGACAGGGTAGAAACATTTTGTGGTAAATGTTATAAGTGGGGACACCCTGTTGAGAAGTGTATGTTCGAACTTTTCCCTTTGGAAGGAAGTCCATAGAAAGGTTCTTATAAGAATATTAGGGCTCTGTTCTTTCCCAAACCTCTAGGTAATAGAAAGACATCTAGATTTATGACTTTTATAAGACTCTTATTTTGGATAAATGTATGAAATGTATGAACTACTAGTATGTAGCCAATTAATGTATGGAATATTTTGTGGAAGTACAATCTAATATAAAATTTTCTTTATCTATTGAGAATTGGACTCAGAATTAAATTGTTTAAAGATTTGGATTATTAATTTAAAAATAAAGGTTAATCTGATTTAAGGGGTTAAATCAACATTTGGAAATTTAACTCGAATTTATATAATTCTAGATGAGTTAAAGATGAAATTTTGATTTCATTAGTTCAATTTGAATTTAGTTTGAATTACTTAGTGTTGAAGATGGATAAGTATAAAATTCAAATGGAAAATTTGAATTGGATTAATTTGAAATGTAATCGAAGATTTAATGAGTTCAAATTCAAGTGGGAATTGGAACTAATTCATAGAAATTGAAATGATTAGAAATTGAAGTGGGTTCAATTGATATTAGTCCAAATTGATTGGAATAATTTGAAATTGTGGTTAAAGTTGAATAGGTTTAAAATCAAATGGAATTTTATTTGAATTGGGAAGGAAATCAAGATCGATTCAACTTGAATTGGGGTTAAACCAATTTCAATGGAAATTGAAGTTATTCAAATTGGAATTGGGTCAATTTAAATGGAAGGGGAAATTTAAATTTAAATTGGTGGGGAAGTGAACAATTGTGACTCTGGACTATTTTCCATATAAATTGTTTAATATAAACTTATTTTTCCAAGCTATTTAATATATACAATTTTTTTAAAAAAAGCCAAATTATTTTATACTCGTTTTTACAATTATTTTTGGAACTATTAACAGTTTTTCAACTGTTTTATAAGCTAATTACTATTTTTTAACTATTTTACAAATTAATAACTATTTTACACTAATTTTGCAAACTAATAAATATTTTTTAACTACTTATCTATTTTAAAAAAATTAAGCTATTTTCTAAATATAAACTGGTCGAAGTACAAACTATTATTGATTAAAGACCCAACTGAGATAAGAATTGAAGTGATAATCCAAATGGGGATAAAGCTAAATGTGGGTAAGTGAATAAAATCAAAGTTAGGATGAATAGAAAGGAAATGATTTAGTTAATAATCAACGAAAATAAATACGTAGGATGTATGTATATTATTCTATTCGTATAGTGATTTGATCCACATTCGAGCACAGAATTTCGAGATAGTTATATCGATCTGAGTTGGGATTTTTCTCTCGATTTTCGACGGCGAACCTGAATATGGATTGTGGATTGGTTTTGGATATTCTCTATCATAGTTATGGCTATGCAAGGAGAATGACGGTTCTGATCAAGAAACCAAATCTGAGTCCGCACTAGGAAGTTGGGTGGACGATGCTAGCTCGAAAGAGGAATTGTGTGATCGAGTGAGCGACCAGGTTGATATAGCATACGGATGATATATGTACATCGTACGGGATTGAATGAAATCGATACTGGAAACTTGTGGATAGGAAATGTGAAATGGTTTTTAAATGGAAGGTGTATTTTGTGAAATATAAGATGAAATAAAGTAGAGATTTGATATTTCTATGGTAGAAATTTACTTTATATAAGTAAGTAACATGGTTAATAACTTTATAGATTAATCAAATTTGAATATTTCATTTGGAATAAACAAGGTTATATATCTTTGTTATATAAAATAAAATCTCCCCTTGTTAAATCTATTGCCAGAAGAAAAGGGTTTTGATAGTAACTAAAGTATAAAAAGAGAATTTATACAAGTATGAATTGATTCAAGGATTTTCCAAGATTATCATATATATGTATATATAAGAAGGATTTTGTGGAAAAGATTTTAAGGGAAGGTTTTGGGAACCTTTGGATTTGGAAAGGCTTTGATTTTTGGGTAAAATCAATATTGTAATTTGGGAAAGCCTAATTTGAGAATTATCGATTTTGGGAATTGATTTTGTGTAAAGGGCCTTCATGTGAAATTCATACCAGGAATATGATTTGGAAGATACTATATACGTATAGTATAAAGTGTTTCGAAAATGGCTCTGGAGAAAAAGGCGATCTCTTGAAATGAACTTCTCAGGAGTGCCACCGGGTGTACTGCCTTGAACCCTAAGGGGGGGTTCTAAAGTCGATCCTATGAGGAGTCCGGACAAAACTAGTTCCTGAGGATTATGAGTAGTGTGTAGCGAAAGTCGAGGGCGCTGATGCCTACAGAGGCATTTGGGTTATGCCGTGACGACAGTGTAACTCGATGTCACTGCGGTCTACTGCAGACCATAGAGAAAGTCGTGTGTGCCGCTGAGAGCCAACAGTTTGCGTTTAATTTTATATCGGTAGACTGCGGCCTATGGTAACATAGCAAAAGTCGTGTGTGCCGTTGAGAGCCAACAGTATGCGTTTGATTTTATATCGGTGGACTGCGACCTATGGTAGCATAGCGAAAGTCGTGTGTGCCGCTATGAGCCAACAGTCTGCGTTTGATTTTATATTGGTAGTCTGCGACCTATGTGGGAGTGGAGAAGTTTCATTTTGACAGCGAAAATCGAAGGCGTCGATGCCTACAGTTATATGGACTTTTGCTGCGACGACAACGTAACCCTGGAATGTAACTGCAATCTATTGTGGGTTCTATGGCGTAATCGAGGGGTGCGAAGCGCCTACAGTTACATGGACTTTTGCTGCGATGGCAACGTAACCTAGGATGTAACTGTGACCATGGATGGGGGTGATGATTTCCAGAGCATTCTTACCAAAGATATTTCCTCGATTTCAAAATGTTTCTATATTTTCAATAAAATTATTTTCCAAGTATTTTCACTGGATGTTGGAAACGGGACTGCCAAGCACTTATAGATTTTCAGTCGTATGCCTGATCAACGTATGCCAGAATTTCTATGAGAACAAGAATGGACTTGTCGAAACATTGAGTTATAAAAGTATTTTTAAAATTATTTTAGTAATTATATAGATTTTTAAAGTATTTAAAAAAAATATCGAAGAAAATTTATCTGATTTTAATAATCTGGCTTCGTTTCTTTTCGAGGATGAAAAGATTCAAAGGGAGGAGGAATGTGACGACCCGGATTTCTTGGACGTATGTTAATTGGGAAACTAACTGATTTTATTTTTGGAATATTAATATTTATTAATCAAATGAATGAATTTATAATAATAAAAAAATAATATAAAACCTTACCTTTGAACACTAAATATGAGTATATATAAATATATATGAATAGTGATGATACTTAAGCTTAAAATAAAAATAAATATGTGATTAAGAAATAAAATTAAATGAATATAAGTGGTTACACGTTGTTGTATGAAACATGAAGTAAGTATAGGAGAGTTGTAAAAGTGTGAATGTTAATGTATATATAATTAAGCAATGTACAGATAAGCATGCAAAAAAATATAATACATAACGATATACATATATATAGGCATACATACAAACAAAGAATATACATACATCAACTCACATGAAAAAATAAGTAAATAAGAGAGGAGACAAGTATTTAATGCAAGCACACAAACCATATTATCAAGGTCAAAGAAGAGAAAAAAATCTCCGATCAAATAACAAAAGACTGTAAAAAAAGTACCTCAGCCCAGCTTCTTCTACACACCTCTATTCTATGTATATATACATATATCCATAACTACCTTGTTTCACACTTTACTGCATTCGAAGCTAGGCTAAACATAAAATATTTCTTTCATTTCTCAACTTAAAACAAACAAGACAACTCTGTTGGAGAAAGAAGACTCATAGCAAAGTAGGCAGTGTTGTTTTCAAATATGTGAGTAAACATTTTAAAACAGTTTAATCTGGTTTTAACTAAGAGCATGTGATGTTATTGATTTGAATTAAAGTTCTTTAGCTTGAACTTATCTGAATTCATATATATGTGTTTGAGCAGGTTTGCATATATATGCATATATTGAACTCTGTTGATACTCAGTTTTGGGTTTTGCTATAAAAATTCAAAAATCTCCCAATCTAAACCCTATTAGATTTTGATATTTGAATGAAAGTGGTGTGTTATGGTATGATGAAAATTTTAAAAATAGTTTGAGGGTTCAAATTCAATAAATTATTTTTAAAATTTAAATAACAGTGTAAATTCATATTCATGGTAAAAATCAATAATCTTATTTTCGAATTTTGATTGTATGGATGAAATCGTGGCAGAAAATCTTGATTTTTATAGTAAATGTCGTGATTTTTAATTTGCTAAATCATTGGAAAAAATCGAATTTAACATTTTGGGCATTTTGGATGATTGCCGTTGATCGGTGGTGAAAGGAAGATCGAAATTTGGGTTGAAGGTGGCCTAGGGGATGTCGATCGTAGAAAAAATTCAGGTGGAATTTATCATAGGCAGTGGTGGCCTGAGAAGGGCGATGTAGGGTTTTGTGTGATGATTTTGTGAAGATGGTTGTCGGGGTGATGTGACAACCCAAATTTTTAACATTTGTTAATTGGGCAAATAACTTGTTTAAATCATTAACACGTTAATTTTATTAGTCAACCTGAACAAAAATAAATCGAATTGAAAACCACAACAAATATTGGATTAACTTATATGTATATAGGTTATATGAATAGCGATGGTGGAAAATGTGAATATATATATATATATTTGTGGATAAATATTAATATGTATGAATATGAATATTCATGGTGATAACAAATGCAAGTGTAAATATATGCATACAAAAAAATGAATATATATTCATACATCAATTCACCTAAATACTTGTAGACGTATAGGGAAGCATCATGATGAAGAACTCTCAGTCAAGCCACAAAAATAGCAAATCAGCACAAGGTAAAGTCATTTCACAATATTTACAAATCATTTCAGCCTTAAAAAAATCTAAGCTGACCAAAGAAGGAAAAATCTCTGACAAAAGAAAGTTTTGCTTGCTCCAATTAAGCCTACCCCTGTACAAAACTGTTTTATGTATATATGCATATCCTCTTTTCCAGTTCGTTCATAACTCAGCAAGTCAGAGAAAGAAAAAAAACTATCGTCATCTTATAAACTCAAGTACACCTCAACTAACTAAACAAGAGTATTTAAAGGAAAATCAAGCAGCAACTTCCAGTATTGGCTTTCTGTTCAAACTTTATACATGTGAGTATTACAACCTGGTTTCCTCTATTTATTTTTGAAATACCTGTGAGTATACCTTTTTATTTAAAAAAGTTTTTATAATCTGATCTGATGAATGATTCACATGGTAATTGTTGAAGTAGTGTTATGAATGATATGAACTCATTTGTGTATGTATGGATATAAGATGAGTATGACTGGTCTGCTATTTACAGGTTTCATGTTCAAATAAAAATTTGAATCTCCCTCTGTAATCAATTTTAGGTTAGGATATATAAACGCAAAATGACAATTACCATATGATACGAAATTTAAAAATAATAACTAAAAATTTTATTTAGCAATTTGCTCAAAGTTTATAAATGATAGATAGGTTCTTAATATATGTAAAAATCCAACCAAGCTAATTCCAGTTTCTAACAATATAATATGAACCGTAGTGTAAAATCATGAATTTTAAAACGAATTTGGTAATTTTTCATTTAGTATTGGCTGAGAATTTGGGTTCTTCTCGAATTTGGGATTTATTTCTACTGTTGTTGATCGACGATGTTTGGAGGCTCGAGGTTGGGCTTGAAGGTTGTTGGGAAGTTGGTGGTCACTGAAAAAATAGTGTTGGATTTTTATATGGGCCGTGGTGGCTGGAGAGGTAAAGAGTAGGGTTTTTTTGTTCTTGTTTGTGTCGCCGAGTTTCAGAAGGGTTTCGCGATGTCGTGACGTGGTCGGAGGCGATCGCGAGGCATGTCGTAGAAGCTGGAGGTCGAGTGTGAGCTACGGTGAGGATGGCGAAGATTCTTGATGATGGGATCATCGGTGTTTGTGGATTTTCGATCAAGGTGAAGTTTCCAAATTTCGACCTGGAGGCTTATTTTTATTTTTGATTCGATTTTTCGTTTCTGAGTGGTTGAAGGAGTTATCGAGTTCAACGTTGACTTGCTCTAGGTCTGAACGATGATCGGAGAGAGGCTGGGTTGGCAAGCACGTGCATGGTGACATTTGCATGCATTTGGAATTGAAGGTTTAGGGAAGAAGGCCTGACCCGGAGCATTTTCGTGTATTTCTTCGTATTCAGCTCGAAGATGCAATAGTGGTTGCTTGTTTTTATTCGCTGCAGATGTGCGCGAGTACTGTCTCGCTAACTCGAAAATTTGGGTTTTGGGCTCGGAAATAATTTATTTCCAGCATTTTATCTCGTTCGGGTCTTAAACTTAAATGATTTTCAAATTTTAAAAAGTAAACTTAAATTTTATGCAAAGCTTTAACTTGTTTTAAAGGAAGTATGAAATGTTAAAGTCAGAAAATAATGTTTAAACGAATTTAAACTTTAAAGGTATGGATTTTTATAGTTTTAAATCTTGTTTTAAAGATAGTTTTGATTTATATAAATATTTCATTAGTAATTAGTTTTTAAATGTTTTCAACTTAAATATTATTGTTGAAATTGAATTGTGAATAAGGTAAAAAGTATTTAACTTTAATAAGCTAAAAGAATGATGGTTTTAAATAAATCAAATTCAAGTTTTAAATTTAATCTATTTAAAATGGAAGTTAAGAGCTAATGTAATAAATGATTTTTTTAAACTTAATCATGTTTTATCAACCAAAGAAATTAAAGTATAATTACTTAATTAACTAAGATGTTTAATTTGGAAAAGTAAATAAAGATAAATTAATTTGTGTAATTAATTAAGTGTAATTAATTACTTAATTAATATTTAATTAATCAAGGTTAATCAACTAAGGAATAACTAAGTAATAAGTAATTAAGGGGTTAATCACTTGACGTTAAGAAGATTATTAAGTTAATTACTTAATGAAGTGATTAAAGTAATTAATTGCTTGGTGTAATTAATTAAGTTATTGTGGTTAATTTTAATTAATTAAAAGTAATCATTTGATGTTGGGTTAAGTATAATTACTTAAGGAAATTAATGAGGAGTAACTACTTAGTGAAGTAATTAATGGATAATTACTGGATCTAATTAATTAAGAGAAAATTACTTGATGGGAAGTAATTGAAGGATAATTACTTGGTGGAAGAAATTATGTGGTAATTACTCGGTGTAATTAAAATATTAATTAATATAATTAATCGAGAAGTTGATTTATTTGATGGAGTAATTAAGGAAAGTTAATTTTTGATTTAGGTTAATCATAGTTGACTAATGAATGTAATAAAGGGTTAATTATTAAATAAAATTTAAAAATAATTAACTAATGAAAGTAGTTAGAAGATCGTTAATTAATGTAATTAATGGAAGAGATAAATCTTGCTTATGAATGATTGAATGATGATAAGTGCTTTGGATTGTTTGATATCTCTGATTTGAATGGCTTTGTGATATGATATGTTGAATGAACAGTGATTATGAGATTATCTATCAATTATGAATTGCTGTGTAAAAGTGTTATCTGGTAATTAAAGTTGAATAGTATTTAATTGAATAACTTGGGTTTAGATGACTTTGGATTCGAAGAGACCGGAATCGGGTATTAGTAAGTACCCGAAACCACTTTGATTCTTTATAGATTGATTTGTGAAATCAATAGGCTGGGATGGAATGATTTAAGTGAATTAGACTATTTAATCTAAGTTTGGTACTTAGAAATTGATGTGTGAAATGTATTGTCTATAGCAAATTGTGAATTTGTAAAATTAATATAAGTTACCCCGGGTTTATATAAGTTGTATGCATTTGTATTCCATGTTAGATGGGTTTACTCGCGCCGGTTTCCAGCCTGACCCGGGTGTTACTTTGATGTAATGCTCGGGTCAGACCGAGTATTACAGATTTTCAGGTAAGGACGTTCTAGAGCTCAGGAGGCGAGCTGGGTGACAAGAACGTATGGAGTGTTTCCGCTATATTATATTACTGTATATCTGTGACATGATGATAGTGTATATCCAATGTCTATATATATGTGTAACACTGATGTATTAAAATGTAATTGATAGATATAGTATTCTTTTGTAAACGATTATTATTTGATATTATATTTTGATCCGCTGCGAATGTGAGATGTTGTTATTTCTGTTCTTCTTCTTCTATCTCTTTCTTCTTTTTCATAACTATCTGGAATTTTTGGGTTTGAAAATTACGGATCGTTACAGTTGGTATCAGAGCTGAAATGTTAAGTGAGAATCTTGGCTCTGTTGGAATTACTCATTAAGGATAGGGTCAATGGTACCCTAGAATGAGTTGAGTGTGTGTGTGCGTGTGTATATGAAAGCGTACTTGTTATTTACTTATATAATGGTTTTTAATGATTTTATATATAAAGCAATATGTCTTTCTAATAAATAGTAAGGTAATTGGTTGTTAAATTATTGGAATAAAATATAAAAAAGTAATAGAAGTACAACCAAATTGAAATTAAATAAAGATAAGTTTGAAATTGATTCAAAGCGAAATTAAATCTTAAATTTGGAAAGTGTTTCAAAATAAAATAATAATGATTTGGTTTGGTTTCCAGATATGATAATTTTGGTTATTATCATAAATGATTGTTGAGTTTATGATAAAATGGTAGAAATGTGTAAGCAAAATGAAATGTTTTAAGGAAGTAAAACATTTAGGTGAGTATGACTTATAAATTGAAGTTGGTTTTAAATTGCGAAGTTTTAAATCTGGGTCCAGAACTTGAAAATGGTTTCAAAGTGATAAGGAAATAATAAATAATATTATTTAATGTATTTTGAAAATTTAAAGAAATTTGTTTTGAATTAAAACCCAAAGGTGGTTTAAGATTTAAGTATAACTGGGTATGTAAAGGAAATTAATATGAATACGTGGATATACATAATATCAAAGATGGTTTGAAATAAACATTGAGTTTTAAATTTAGAATGAGATGTGATACCCAAGGTGATAGGTTTTGAACTTATAAGATCATTAATGTGAAGTTTAAAACTTGAAATGGGAATTCAAATTTGGTAAGGTTGGCTGGATTAAGCAAATGGGATTTAACTTGGAAAGTTAAATGGTTGATTTGAATGGAGAGTTTGTGTGATCTCAAAATGGGTTTGAGATCTGGAAATTGAAAATGGATGGATGTTTTAAAATAAATTGGACGATATCATCCTATTGTTATTAAAAATCTTTAAATTGTGAATTGGTTTTGTTTAAATGAATGAGAAATGTAGGGTGGTAATATATCCATTGTTGAGATAAAAGGAAAATTAAACTTGATAAGGATTTCTATGGTAGAAAGGGGATACGGTTAATAATTTTATAAAGAATAATTGAATTTGTAAATTAAAATTTGTTTAAGAACTGATTTCAAAACTGGAAGATAAAATCAAGTAATAGTTAAATTTTTAAGATAGAATTGTTTTTAAACTCTTATTTGAACTTGGAAAAGGTTAAGTAAAGATAATTTATAATGGAATTTTGAAAATTGGACTCAGAATTAAATTGTTTAAAGATTTGGATTGTTGATTAAATATATATATATATATAAAGGTTAAATTAACATTCGGAAATTTAACTCGAATTTATATAATCCGAGATGGTTTAAATTTGAAATTTAGATTGAGTTGGTTCAAATTCAAATGGGAATTCGGATTAATTCAAACAGGAGTTGAAATGATTTGAAATTGAAATGGATTCAATTCGAAATTCGTCTAAATTAATTTGAATAATTTGGGATTTGTAGTTAAAATGAATATGTTTAAATCAAATGGAATTTGATTTGAATTTGGAAAGAAATTGAGAATTAATTCAACTTGGATTGGAGACAAATCAATTTCAAGGGAAATTGAAGTTATTCAAATTGGAATTGAGTCAATTTAAGTGGAAATGGAAATTTAAATTGAATTGATGGGGAAGTGAACAGTTTTGACTCTGGTCTATTTTCAATATAAATTGTTTTAATATAAACTTATTATTCCAAGCTATTTAATATATACAACCTTTCTTTTTAAAAGCCAAATTATTTTATATTTATTTTACAATTATTTTTGGAGCTATTTAACCATTTTTCAACTGTTTTATAAACTAATTTTTATTTTTCAACTATTTTACAAATTAATTACTATTTTACAACTACTTTGCAGTTATCAAAAATTTCTGAAACTGTTTAACTATTTCTCAGCTATTTTATAATTAGTTAACTATTTTACAGCTATTTTGCAAACTAATAATTATTTGTCAACTACTATCTATTTTTAAAATTTTCAAGATATTTTCTAAATATAAACTGGTCGGAGTTCAAACTGTTATTGATTAACTGAGATAAGAATTGAAGTGATAATCCAATGGAATTGAAGCAATTGTGATTATGTGGATAGAAATTAAAGGAAATGTGAATAGAAAGAGAAATTGATTTAGTTGATAATCAATGAAGATAATTACGTAGGATGTACGTATATTATACTATTCACATATTGATTTGATCCAGATTCGAGCACAGAATTTCGAGATAGTTATATCGATCCAAGCTGAGATTTTTCATTCGATTTTCAACGGCGAACCTGGATATGGATTGTTGATTGATTCTGGATATTCTCTATCATAATTATGGCTATGCAAGGAGAATGACGGTTTCTGATCAAGAAACCAGATCTAAGTCCGCACTAGGTAGTCGGGTGGACGATACTAGTTTGGAAGTGAAATTGTGTAATCGAGTGAGCGATCAGATTGGTATAGCATACGGATGATAAGCGTACATCGTACGGATTTGAATGAAATTGATATTGGAAAGAGTAATCAAATTTGAATATTTGATTTTGAATAAACAAAGTTATATATCTTTGTTATATAAGATAAATCTCCCCTTGTTGAATCTATTGCCAGAAGGAAAGGATTTTGAAAGTGTTTGAAGTATAAAAGGAGTTTTATACAAGTTTAAAATGATCCAAAAAATTTTTTAACAAGGATTTTATATATATCTATATATATAAAGGATCTTATGAGGATTTTGAGAAAAGGTTTTGGTAACCTTTGGATTTGGAAAGGCTTTTGATTTTTGGGTAAAATTAATATTGGAATTTAGAAAGCCTAGTTTGAGAATTATCAATTTTGGGATAATCAATTTTGTGTAAATGAGCTTTGTATGAGATCATACTAGGTGTATGATTTGAAAGATACTATATATGTATAGTATAAAGTGTTTTGATGATGGCTCTGGGGAAAAAGGTGCTCCCTTGAAATGAACTTCTCATGAGTGCCACCAGGTGGTGCTGCCTTGAGCCCCAAGGAGGGGTTCTAAAGTTGATCCTGTGAGGAGTCCGGAAAAAACTAGTTCCTGATGATTATGAGTAGTGTGTACCATAGAGAAAGTCGTGTGTGTCGTTGAGAGCCAACGGTCTACGTTTGATTTTATATCGGTAGACTGCGACCTATGGTAACATAGCGAAAGTCATGTGTGACGGTGAGAGCCAACGGTCTACGTTTGATTTTATATCGGTAGGCTGCGACCTATGGTAACATAGTGAAAGTCGTGTGTGCTGCTGAGAGCTAACAGTCTGCTTTTGATTTTACATCGATAGACTGCGACTTATGTAGGAGTGGAGAAGTTTCATTTTTGACAGCGAAAATCGAGGGGCGTTGATGCCTACAGTTACATGGACTTTTGCTGCGATGACAACGGAACCCTGGAATGTAACCGCGATCTGTTGTGGGTTCCATGGCGTAATCGAGGGGCGCGGAGTGCCTACAGTTACATGGACTTTTGCTGCGATGGCAACGTTACTCAGGATGTAACTGCGACCATGGATGGGAGTGATGATTTCCATAGCATTCTCACCAAAGATGTTTCCTTGATTTCAAAACTCTTTTCTATATTTTCAGTAAAAAAAATTATTTTTCAAAATATTTTCACTGGATGTTGGAAACAGGTCTGCCAAGCACTTATAGATTTTCAGTCGTACGCCTGATCAACGTATGACCGAATTTCTATGAGAACAAGGATGGACTCGTCGAAACATCAAGTTATAAAAGTATTTGTATAAAAACTCTTTTAGTAATATTATCTAGTTTTTTTAAGTAGTTTAAAAAATGATCAAAGAAAATTTATCTGATTTTAAGCATTTTAATAATTCTGGCTTCGTTCCTTTTCGAGGACGAAAAGATTCAAAGGGGGGAGGAATGTGACAACCCAAAATTTTAACATTTGTTAATTGGGCAATTAACTTGTTTAAATCATTGACACGCTAATTTTATTAGTCAACCTGAACAAAAATAAATCGAATTGAAAACCATAACAAATATTGGATTAACTTATATGTATATAGGTTATATGAATAGCGATGGTGGAAAATGTGAATATATACATTTATGGATAAATATTAATATGTATGAATATGAATATTCATGGTGATAACAAAAGTGTAAATATATGCATACAAACAAATGAATATATATTCATACATCAATTCACCTAAATACTTGTAGACGTATAGGGAAGCATCATGATGAAGAACTCTAAGTCAAGCCACAAAAATAGAAAATCATCATAAGATAAAGTCATTTCACAATATTTACAAATCATTTCAGCCTCAAGAAAAAAAATCTAAGCTGACCAAAGAAGGAAAAATCTCTGACAAAAGAAAGTTTTGTTCCAATTAAGCCTACCCCTGTACAAAACTGTTTTATGTATATATGCATATCCACTTTTCGAGTTCGTTCATAACTCAGCAAGTCAGAGAAAGAAAAAAAAGCATCATCATCTTATAAACTCAAATACATCTCAACTAAATAAACAAGGGTATTTAAAGAAAAATCAAACAGCAACTTCCAGTATTGGTTTTCTGTTCAAACTTTATACAGGTGAGTATTACAACCCGGTTTCCTCTATTTATTTTTGAAATACCCGTGAGTAAACCTTTTTATTAAAAAAAGTTTTTATAATCTGATCTGATGAATGATTCACATGGTAATTGTTGAAGTAATGTTATGAATGATATGAACTCATTTGTGTATGTATGGATATAAGATGAGTATGACTGTTCTGCTATTTACAGGTTTCATGTTCAAATAAAAATTTGAATCTCCCTCTGTAATCAATTTTAGGTTAGGATATATAAACGCAAAATGACAATTACCATATGATACGAAATTTAAAAATAATAACTAAAAATTTTATTTAGCAATTTGCTCAAAGTTTATAAATGATAGATAGGTTCTTAATATATGTAAAAATCCAACCAAGCTAATTCCAGTTTCTAACAATATAATATGAACCGTAGTGTAAAATCATGAATTTTAAAACGAATTTGGTAATTTTTCATTTAGTATTGGCTGAGAATTTGGGTTCTTCTCGAATTTGGGATTTTTGTCTACTGCTGTTGACCGACGATGTTTGAAGGCTCGAGGTTGGGCTTGAAGGTGGTTGGGAAGTCGGTGGTCACTGGAAAAATAGTGTTGGATTTTTATATGGATGGTGGTGGCCGGAGAGGCAAAGAGTATGGTTTTTGTTCCTGTTTGTTGTGAGAAATGCGGATTACGGATCTTAAGGCTAAGATTAACACTAGAGGGGGGTGAATAGTGTTAATAAAGAATTACTAAATCTTTTTAATTTATGTTAATTTAGACACAAAAGTATGCAATATACAGACATAAATATGATCACAGAAACAACCATAGATGTAGAAATAAAATAAAAGCAGTAAAGGAAAGAACACACCGGATTTTATACTGGTTCGGATTTACCCTACATCCAGTCCCGCAACATAAGTACAGATTTCCTTTCAAAAGCAATTGTACAATTACACCCTCGGTTTCAAGGCTATGAAGTACACCCTCCAGAATTTCGATCCTCTGGGCAGAGATACTTGATTTCTGGGTCATAAGTTTACCCAAAGGATTTTTTGGTGTTTTTGATTTTCTTTGAAAATAACCTTTATCTTATATAAAAACCATTTTAAACTTTATAAATATACTTGACTATAGTTAAAATTCTTAAGTAAATATAAAGAATAATATATATAGATTTTAACTATAATTTTATATTTAAATCTAATTATAAATATTTAAAAGTTAAATATATTATTTCAAAAATAGTTTAAAATCAGGAGTAATTTGACTTTGAAAATAAAGGTGTTTTTGAGGCTAAAATTATTGAAAATCAGGATCGAGGGTTTTGAATCTTTTAAAAGGAAAGTTTTGAAAACATTTTGAAAACATGATATAATTTTGAAAACTCATTTTGAATAAAATTTAGCAGATACAAAACAATGTTCCATTGGATTTTTCGTTGGTTCCATCCTACTTAGGGTTCCATCCCTTTAACGGGCTCGAAGTGGATTCCATTCCACGAATAAATTGGATTTTAAGATGCTAGTGCTTTTCTACGAGTTTTAACAAAAATTCCTAATAAAAAAAAATACTTATCCTTGAAATCTTGAACTCTTGATAATCTTGATACTCATGAGTCTTCTATCTTGATATTTTATCTTGATATCTTGAATCTCAATACTGTATAGTCTTCATTCTTAGTACCTGCATAGTTAAATCCTGCATAGACATATATATCTAAACTTATAATGTTAGTATTTATATTTTATAATCTATTCTAAGGTTATTGTCATCAAAACCATCATCTCATGGACTAACAATCTCCCCCGTTTGATGATGACAACCTTTGTTTATAAAATATTATTTCTATTCTAATAACTCCCCTTAAAACTAACAACTTCCCCTTAATCTATACCTAACTATCCTATTTTATATTTCTCCCCCTTTGTCATCAACAAAAACTTACTTCCCCTCATTCTTGGACTTCGGTACCTGCATTGATAAACTATACAACGGAATATATAGAGTAGGAAATAATTATACTTCTAAGCATGATAACTAATTCAAAGATAATATACATTTCAATGTGTATATATATATATATGTTTTACACACCAATCTTCAAATCAATAAGAAATCAATCCACACAAAGTATCAATTCAAACCAAATCAATTCAAACAAATCAAACAAAGTAAATAAAAAATCAAACGTTACGTAGAACTTCCACCCATCCTTCTTCTCCAAAGATTGGGTCTGCCTTAATAACATCCCAATTATCATTGTTATTGGTGAGAGAGACAGGAGGATGTGCTTCGTTATTATCCTTGTGCAGAGAGGAGATCATCCATCGTATTGCATCGAAGTGCCTTTCTTGTTCCTTTATCATCTGCATTTGACTTAATTCTAAATGACGCTAGTTTCGTAGAATAAATGAGAGAATATTCTTAAATGAATTAAGAGTTTCTTCAAGATTTTCGGATAAATTGTGAATAGGATTAGCCATAGTTGAATTTGTGAAAGAAATGGAGGATATAGATGATAAGAAATAAATTTCAGTAAAGAATTCTGGAAGAAATAGGTATATATAGATGTAGAAATTCGTTTGAATTGAATAGACATGTGGTTGTTATTCAAATTCAAAATCAATTACCATTTCCGACCAGTACATGTCGACATGGGTTAACGAAATGTTATGACTAATTTGATTTTGTGAATAATTGTGTGTGTATATATAATATACTAACATTTATTCTAGAGATAAGATAAGGTAGATAACAGAAAGGAAATTTCATTTCATTGCATACTACGATAATACAATGATTAAGCACACAACAAACTACATGAACATTTGAAATAAAGCAAACTAAAACAAATACAACAAGATGCGAAAAGATAAAACTAGTTAGAGGATGAAGATGATAAAGATAGTCCAAGTTTCTTGCTGACTTTGGAAGAGAACTTGTTTATCTTTGAAGAAATGTTATCCAACTTTTTACTAACGGATCATTTTAGAATCCGTTGATTCTCCACAATTACTTTTTGGTTTTTGAGAAGGGTTTTGTTGGATGGATTGGAAGGATATTCAATGCTTTCCAAAGATTTTTCACCTTCTTCTTCTTCAATTTCCATTTCATCCCCTTCTTCTTCTTCTTCAACTTCTTCTTCTTGTATTTCCTCATGAGCCAAACGCTCTTCCTTTTCGGTAAGCGTCTCGTAAGGTTGAAAAACCAATGGAATTTTCATAAGCGAAATGTTGGAATGATTGAAAACTTTTCTAGAAATAAATTCTTCGCCTTTGAAATCCACTCCAAAATAGTTAAAAATCCGAGTGAGATAAATTCCATGGTATAAAGTATTCTCACCCATTTCAAGATTTTTAGGACGAAGTTCATCCAAAATAACTTGCACCCAATTTATGTCATAGTTTCCGAAAATAGCAAAAAGAGTTTTGCAAACTTTTGAAGTAGGATTGTTAAAATTTCTCGATCTTGGGGTCAAAGTCTATTGCAAAAGAAGATTAACAATTCTTGCTTTTGGTCGAAAATTTCTATTTTTAAAATCAAAATCATCATCTTTTTCGAAAATGTGTTGAAATGTCTCACGATCATGTTCATCGATTTTAAAGTTAGAAAGATCCATTCCCGAACTCTTGCAATTAAAATGGTACCAAAAAGATCACAATTCAAAACAATTTGAGTGCTTTTGACCCTGCTCCAAATTTCATCTTCATTTCCAACATAAAATCCGCGATTTAAATTTGCATAGAAAATTTTGACAACATTAGGATAGCAAACAAAATCATTTTGAGAAGCATCAATAAGACTAAGAACACCATTGTTTGCAAAAAGAGAATCAATTTCATAAGAAGAAAAATCTTGAAAAATAGCAAATTTTCCAGGATGGACTTTGGCATAGTTAGCATAATTGATGTATGATTTAATTGCCTCTGGATCGTTGAATAATTGCACTTTGATTTTTCTGGAAATTCTCATGGTTGATGGGTTGCTTGAAGAAGCCATTAGAGTAGAGAGTAGAGAGCTTGAAGTTATGAAGTGAGAGTTTGAATTTGAAAATGAAAGTGAAAAGATATGATAAAAGATAGTGAATAAATAGATTCTTAAAGGACATATTCTCTGGTCAAAAGGTATCTTTTCAGAGAATTGAATGAAGTGAAAAGGTGGAGGGAAATTCAAACATTTGAATTCAAATTTTGAAATTCAAATTCAGGTAGCCATGTCGACGTCATGGTAGGGACCACGTCGACAAGTGCTTTTGAATTTTCATGAATTGATTTTTCCTAAGATCTCTAATATATATATTATTACTATTAATGTCTATTATATATTTCTGAAATATTATTATACTTATAATATATTCCAGAAAGCATTAAAAATAATAATAAAAATAATAAAAAAATAGAAAAAAAATTAAATTCAGACAACACACCAATTCAAAATCAATCAATCAAACAACTAATCTTATGCAAGCAATTTCAACTAATTGTATTGTAAACGTGTACCTTTTTCTGAGTCCGTTTCTCTGAATTCGTCGGAGTCGTGAACAGCTGTGTAACACAAATTCGAATTATCCGTCTTCTGATCATCATCACTTGAGGATGAGTCTGAGCCATCTAGAGTAGCAGTAAATGCACGCTTTCGTTTCTTTGTTGGTTCATTGTTCATAGGAGGATTCTACCTTTTTGGATATGGACAGTCTCTTTTGAAGTGGCCTGGTTTATCACAGTTGTAACACTTGTCATTATTTGGCACTGTATTCTGATTTCCAGAATTCTTATAGTTGTTTCTCTTGAGATTATTCATCTTTCTGTATTTCAGGAATCTCCTAAAATTTCTGGTCATAAAAGCTATATCTTCATCATTATCGCTTTTGAGTCTGATCCATCACTTAATGCATTGAATGCCATTGATTTCTTTTCAGATGTTTTACTTTCTCTTCTACCGATCATTTGAACTTCATACGACAATAGATTTTTAATTAATTCTTCTATCTTCAAAATACTGATGTCATTTTCCTCTTCGATCGCAAATGTCTTTTGATCTCATTCTAGAGTTAGAGAATTTAAAATTTTTCTAACTTGATCTTCTTCAGAAAATTCCTTTCCCAAAGATATTAGAGAATGCACAATATTCTGAAATCTACTATACATATCTGAAATAGACTCATTAGCATTCATTTTAAATAATTGAAACTGATTTGTGAGCATGGAAATTTTGGTCAATTTAACTTTGCTTGTTCCTTCGTGAGTAACTTGCAAAGGTTTCCAGATTTCATGTGCAGACTTACAAACTGACACTCTATTGAATTCGTTTCTATCTAGTGAAGAAAACAGAATATTCATTGACTTAGAATTATTTTGTGCAACAGTCTTTTGCTCAAAAGTCCACTGCGCAAAATCAATTGTGGGTTCAGAATATTCGGTTTGTGTGATATTCCAAGTGTCTAAACCTATAGATTGTAAATATATTTTCATCCTACATGCCCAATATGCATAGTTACTGCCATTAAAAAGTGGTGGTCTGACAGTAGACTTACCCTCTACAAATGAACTAGTGACAAGGATACTAGTGTTAATAACAGTACCAGTGTTGGTAGCCATTTTGAAAACTTTTCAAAAATCAGATTATGAAACTTTGAAAACCTTGCTCTGATACCAATTGTGAGAAATGCGGATTACAGATCTTAAGGCTAAGATTAAAACTAGAGGGGGGTGAATAGTGTTAATAAAGAATTATTAAATCCATTTAATTTATGTTAATTTAGACACAAAAGTATGCAATATACAGACACAGATATGATCACAGAAACAATCACAGATGCAGAAATAAAATAAAAGCAGTGAAGGAAATAATACACTGGATTTTATACTAGTTCGGAATTACCCTACATCCAGTCCCGCAACACAAGTACGGATTTCCTTTCAAAAGCAATTGTACAATTACACCCTCAGTTTCAAGGCTACGAGGTACACCCTCCAGAATTTCGATTTTCTGGGCAGAGATACTTGATTTCCGGGCCACAAGTTTACCCAATTGATTTACCAAGGCTACAATCACACCTTTTCCCTTTTGATTGATTTCCAAGGCTACAATCACACATTTTCTCGCTTAATAGATTACAAAGAAGTCTATAACTCTAAATAGCACTGAGAATCTTGTAGAGATAGCGATAGAGAATCAAAGTATAAGTAATCGAGTATGATTCAATGTTGATTTCGGCAGAGTAATGATAAGAATAAGTATTAAGAAATGAGGAGGAAGAAGAGGAGTGAAAATCAGAAAATTATGATTGAAAATTCATTGAAACTGACCCTTATTTATAGAAGAACAACAGCCATGACCACTCATGAAGAGTTATGGCGAATAGACACTTCTTTTGAAATTTGAATTTTTGAATCAAACTATCACCATGTCGACATGGTCATGCTAGGCATGTCAGCATCCCAAAGGATTTTTTGGTGTTTTTGATTTTCTTTGAAAATAACCTTTATCTTATATAAAACCCATTTTAAACTTTATAAATATACTTGACTATAGTTAAAATTCTTAAGTAAATATAAAGAATAATATATATAGATTTTAACTATAATTTTATATTTAAATCTAAGTATAAATATTTAAAAGTTAAATATATTATTTCAAAAGATAGTTTAAAATCAGGAGTAATTTGACTTTGAAAATAAAGATGTTTTTGAGGCTAAAATTATTTAAAACCAGGATCGAGGGTTTTGAATCTTTTAAAAGGAAAGTTTTGAAAACATTTTGAAAACAGGATATAATTTTGAAAAATCATTTTGAATAAAAGTTAGCGGATACAAAACAATGTTCCACTGGATTTTTCGTAGGTTCCATCCTACTTAGGGTTCCATCCCTTTAACGGGCTCGAAGTGGATTCCATTCCACGAATAAATTGGATTTTGATATGCCAGTGCTTTTCTACGAGTTTTAACAAAAATTCCTAATAATAATAAAAGATACTTATCCTAGAAATTTTGAACTCTTGATAATCTTTATACACATGAGTCTTCTATATTGATATTTTATCTTGATATTTTGAATCTCTATACTGTACAGTCTTCATTCTTAGTACCTGCATGGTTAAATCCTGCATATACATATATATCTAAACTTATATTGTTAATATTTATGTTTTATAATCTATACTAAGTTGTTGTCATCAAAACCATCATCTCATGGACTAACATCTGTGTCGTCGAGTTTCAGAAGGGTTTCGCGATGCCGTGACGTGGTCGGAGACGATCACGAGGCATGCCGTAGAAGCTGGAGGTCGAGTGTGAGCCACAGTGAGGATGACGAAGATTCTTGATGATGGGATCGTCGGTGTTTGTGGATTTTCGATGATGGTGAAGTTTCAAATTTCGACCTGGAAGCTTATTTTTGATTTTCGATTCAATTTTTGTTTCTGAGTGGTTGAAGGAGTTATCGAGTTCAACGTTGACTTGCCGAAGGTCTGAACGATGATCAGAGAGACGGATATAAGTTAAATACAGAAAAATAAATAAGAAGCAAATATAACTAAAACAAAAGTATATGTTTTCAGTTAAGTTGAAGTTTTTAACAAAGGACTAAAACAAATTTATAATTTATACATAAAGTAAATTAATAAAATGACTATGAAAATCTAAAGTAAACAAAACTTGTTAAAGTTTAACAATATATTAACAATAGAAACACAAAAGAAATAGAAAACAAAAGAAGTAATAAAACATATACCAAATAAAGTTAAATAAGAAATACACTCAAATACACTCAAATAAGAAATAGAAACAAATGTATGCATACAAACAAATACAAATATAAGCATAAACAAAACAAACTCAATATAATGCAGCCTGTAGATAAGTATGCAAGGAAAATATCTATGTACAAATATAATATATCTCAGCCTGGAAATAACACAGCAAGAAGTACTTAATAATAAATGCTAGTATCTCTAGCATACAAGGGAAGGTATCGGCAATTAGTACAAGCATAGGCTGTAAACACGAAAAAAGGAAGTAGGACAAAGTACATATGCATTACATGTTTCCATCTCTAACAACATACCTCTAGTACACCTCAGCCATACCTGTTGTATAAACAAATATATATCAACCTGTACATTCTTTCCTTTATATCAAACTTCTCAGTTCTGTTTTCGTTTCTTCAAACCCAAGAAAAAAACCAAAGTGGATATCATCTCCATTTTAAACAAAAGAAATTCAACTTTAAATCAACAACTCAGTTTAAACATCAATCAATGAAAACCAGAGAAGCAAAGAAGATCTCAGCAAGCATGCAAGTTCAACAATAAGTAGCTCTGTTCTTTCCTGGAAAATAATGTGAGTAAACAAAATTTATAGTCTTAAGTTTATTTGTGTGTTTGATGTATTGATAATGTTATGATGGCCTATGTATTTGGTTTGCAATTTTTCCTGTTAAACTTGAATCTGTAGATTTAGTGTAGTTACAGAGTCAAGTACCACTCAAAATACAAGATATTCTCTTTGATCATTTATAGGCTTATGTTTTAAACCAAAACATGTTGTTTGAATATAGAATCAAGATTTTAAAACTTTTGCAAGCTTGTCAATGGGGTATACTCACTGTAAAGTGTTTTACAGGGAAACCATTTAATTTGTGTTAAATTCAAGTATGCTAAATTACTGATTCAAATACCTAGCAAGAATCTATATACAAAGTTAGGATTTTTAAATTGAAAACGATGATTTTCAGTTCATTATTTATGGTGCAATTTGAATATGAATGGAAATTGCATTTCTGTCAATATTGGTTGATTCAATTAATTTAAATTGTTGAAATTTCGTATGATGCAAGCTTGAAGATATATTAACCTAGGAAAAATGCTAAACAATTTTTCCAATGCATGGATTTTGGGGTTGAATCAAATATAGGGTTTGGGTTCCAGTTTTTTTGGTGCTCTGTAAAAAAATTATTTTTGTTGCCGTGACTCGATCGAGTGGATCGCGATTCTTGGAGGGGGAAGGGGAGGTTTTGGTCGAGGTATGAACGGAGTTTCATCACCTCAGGTGGTCGACGCTAGTGGGTTGATGTGTTTACTTAGGGTGTTCGTATACAGCTGATTCGAGCTTCAACCCTTTTTTTCGATCCCATGATTTTCGCGACGAACTGGAATGGGCTTTCGAGTGTGAGGCATTTACGTGACTTGTTGGATGAGGCGTTAGCCACCGGAGGAGAAGCGAACCACCGTGCACGTGCACGGTGGCGTTAGGTGTATGCAGATTCATGTTTGGTCATCTCGAGTATTTCTCTCGAGACTGTGGAGTTTGCTTGCGTGATGGCCCTGATGCGTGAGATGTTTCGCGTGATACTGCTGGTTGTATTTTATCTTAAATAAAGAGTGGAAGAAAGGATAAAGAGAGGAAGAAGGTAGGGGAGAAACTCGAGGGAAACGAGGAAGAACCGCATGCTTTTCTCGAGTAAACTATATATGTGTCTCGGGTCCGGTTGCTGATGAAGTTTCTTTAAAAACTTTAAGTATTGTGATTAACAAAGTTAATATTTGATTTAAATTTATCAAGAATGTTTTCAAACGTAAGATGGTTAATTTAAATTGGACGTCAATTAAGAATGTAATTAATTTTGTAATTATAATTAAATAAGTAGTTAAGGTTTAAAATTTGTAATTAAAGATTTATTATAATAATCTTGTGTAAATCAATTTGTAATTAATTATTTAATTAACCATTTAAAGTTAATTAATTAACTAATAAATGGTAGTGGTTAACTAATTAAATAATTAAATGAGAATTAAATGGCTAATTATTTGGTAATTGAGAATTACTTAATAATTAAAGGTTAATCAAAGATTGATTTAAAGATTGGTTAAGGTAAATTAATTAATGATTAAAAGGTTAATTAATTTGAAGTTAAGGGGTAATTGATTTCGTAATTAACTCAAAGTAATTTATTTATGTGATTAATTAATTAACGTAATTAATTTGGGAAAAATTAATTCATTAAAGGTTAACTAATGATTAAAGGATAATTAATTCAAATGGTTTGTAATAAATTTATAAATAATCAGCTAGGATTAGTGTTATTCATAAGTAATTAAATCTGATTTAAATTAATCAGATAATTAAATTAATCCTACTTATGGATGTTTATATTTTATTGGATGGTGAATTGTTTGATATTTTCTGATATGTGATGCTTTGTGTTACATCCTAATTTATGTTGTGATCTGTAACGTAATTAATTATCTGTGATGTAATTTATTATCTGTGATATATATATATCTGTGTTCTGTGAATAAAAGACAAGCGTTATAGTTTATACCACTTGTCAAATAAATTTCTGTATTTGATCTGTGATGGTTGAATGATGTTGCACTATTGTGTTAAACCCCTGGACCACACCATACACACACACAATTATGGATTTCACGAGAAAATCAGTTAAGTCGTAGATTTTTGAAATAGTTTTAAATTTGAATTTTTAAATTCAAATGTTTTGGAAATGGAATCAGAATAAATGAATCTTATAAGTTATAAGATTTATAATTACGAAGTTTAAAAGAACGTTTTTGCAAACAAATAAATTTTAGGTATTTAACTTAGAATATGAACTTTTAGTATATCATTGAGATATGAAATTGAATAGATTAATAAAGGAAATTATAAAAGAAAGTTGTTATAAAATAAATAGAAATGGAATTTATAAACATTGTTTTATAAATCCGCAACGACTTATCTTGATAAGTAAATGGTTGTAATGTGTTAATGGAGTTATATTCACGTTTTAGACAGTGAATAATCCTTTAAAAACAAAATGTATAGAAATGATGAAATTGGTTAACGTAGTATATTCACGTTTTTTAAATAGTGAATAATATGTTAAAGAAAATGTTTTAAAATGTGTCAAAGATTCGAAACCATAGATTTCAACATCCATTGTTGAAATAGACCTTTTCGAGAAATAGAAGGAAATGGTGGACTATAACACTGTTGTTATAGTAAATGATTTCTGAAAGGAAATGTTTTGTATAGTATTGGGATTATATATCTATTTTAATTTTGAATCCCTATACTAGTGATTTTGGGTTGTCGTAACGATGTTTTACGCAACATTCGTTTTGTCCCAAATAAATTTGTTTAAGAGAATGATTTCCTTAAAAAAATGAAATATATACTTAATTTCGATTTAAGTATATTGAATATTTTCCAAGTGTTGAAAATAAATAGATTTGTGAATTACTTATTAAATAAGTATGGAAATGTTTTCCATTATAAAGTGAATATTTTGAGAATTCATCGTTTTGAAGATAAATTGAAAATGAATATTTGAAATCTATTGAAAACCGTATATCAGTAGATATTTTGAAATATAAATTCACTATGGAATTTACAAAAAGAAAGGGGAATCTGTTTAAAAATAAATATTGATTTATTTTTGATATTTACCTTTGAATAGGTATTTGTTGTGATTTGCTGAATTTGAATGCCACACTTATTTTTAAATTATTGCGCTTGTTATTCGAATTACCCATTCCGAATAGTGATACGACGTAATGGATAGCATTGATGACCGGTGTTGAAGACCGGATATTTTTGAAAGCGAAAGGACAACTCGTCGAATGTCTTTGCATCGAATGGTCCCCGGTATAGAGACTCTATATGTGATGGGAAGTCTGGTCGTGATTAGTGAATATCCGGATTGCAAGGACTTCTTTGTAAGTGCCTTCGGTTCTGTTCGATCCTGAAACAGACTTGTATGGATTGTATGTCTAACATTACAAGTTGAGATATAAAGCTGATTTCTTTCAAATATATTTCTGTTGGTGGCGGAGAATTTATTCTCTTATCTTAACACCCTTCTTTGAGACGTACGAGCTCAGAGGTTATGTAGTTGATGGTTATTAGAAATATATTCCCAATTTGGTAATGTGACATGCTGAGTGTTGCTGTGAAATGATCATTGTGTTGATCATTTGTGATAGGATCATTTGTTTGATCGTTTATCTTTGTGATCATTTCTATGATCATTTGTTGACCCAAAGCACAGCTTTTGTACAAAGCGTGGCTTTGTGGACGTGACTTCGTCGAGCCTCACACCCCGGAATGGTCAAAATAGGAAAGATGCAGCAAGGTTATCAGGGGTAGCTCCCTTTAGGGTATGTACATTTACTTCTGGAAAAGGGTGGTATCATGGTATGGAGCCAAGATGCTTACTCATGTTGAAACACTTTATTTATGATTGTGTGATGTTGATTACGAGCGCTCGGATAAAGGTCCCAAAGGACCGGGGGATGGCATACTCGTGTCAGTAGTTACCCAGTTAGGGGTAACCCGGCCTTGTGTTGGCAGAGATCCGGTTTGGTTCTCGGGGACGTCCTTCCAGAGGCGTTCTCATGTGGCAATGGGAAGTTCCTTGGCCTGACCATTTGTTGGAAATCCAAAGAAACAATACGAGACTTGTACGGTTTTAGTTGTAGAACCTGCCATCTAATATGGTAGCTATGGTAAGCATAATATAATGGTACCTATGCTGGCTAAGATTTAAATTCTACTTTCGAAATGTTTTCTACACCATGCACTAATAATAATATCAAATGTTTCTTTTTAATGCGTATCAAGCATCTTTGACTAACATAAGAAGAAATCTCCTCCAAGTCTGCGGTTGCATTGTGTGTGTGGTGGGAGATCTTATGGTAGTCTCATTTTTAAAAGCATTGCGAATTGATTTTTAAAATATTTCATTGTTGTTTAAAAGTTAAACTTTTTTGTTGCTCACACCAGTCTCACGACTGATCCGGAGTTTATTGTTTCTTTCCTAAACTCTGGGTGCTCATTATTTTCTACACGAGCAGTCTAGAGTTGGGTTTTTCAGATAGTCAGATGTAGTAGATTATCTGGAGTTAGTTCAGTCTTTGGATCACACCAGTCTTGCTTAGCTTGGTGCATCGTTATTGGGAGTTCGAGCTATTGCTGGATTGGTTCTTGGAAATGGAGTTGCAGTTCTCGGAGTTCTCTTTTGAGGACTATCTTAGAGTTATATTGTTCCGCTGCTAGATGTCATCTATTTTCTTTTCCGCTGCTATTTATTGTATCATATCTCTGATGTATATTGATATCTACTGGATCATCTGTTGTATCAGATATTGTATCAAAGTTGTATATCAATGTATTATTCTTTTATTCCGCTGTGTTGTTTACTTAATGTTGTTATAAGCTCCGGCGAATCGGATTTGAACGGTCGAATCTATGACATTTGAATAAAATATGAAGTATGGATGTCGGTTTTCGAGCGGGAAAAATTCGTCTCGTTACATTTGGTATCAGAGCTAAGGTTGAAACTTTAGCTCAGGAGTATAACACATTAAGTAGCTCATTAGAGATAGGGTGAAGTATCCCTAGAATGAGTAATCCCTAAGATATCTGTTTGAATGCCTCAGTAAATTCTCTTGCTATCCACCGATAGTGAGTATGAGTGCAAGAAGAGGACAAGATAAGGGACAGGGAAATATGACTATAATTGATCAATGCTCTGTAACAACAGTGGAAACAATCTTTCTCTGTCAATCTCCTTTGATTCGTCTTTCCAAATTCTTTTGATTGCTTCGTGACAGCTCCAGAAGTAGTTTTGGTGTGACGATGGCCCTACGTATCGTTGTAGGAAATTTTTATTTCGTATCTTCATCAATTTCTTATCGATTTTTCGTTTTAAACTATAATGAATTTGAAATTTAGAATTGAAATTTTGAATAAATTGGAAATTCTGTATAAATGGAAAATTTGAAATTGAAAATTTAAATAAATTGGAAATTTTAAATTGAGTTAAAATTGATTAATAGAATATGAAAGATAATTTGAATTGTATCGATAAAACGATTTCGTTTAAAACCAAATTTTGAAATTCTGTTGTAATTTCTTGGGTTGGTTGAAGTCCGAAGAGGGACAAATTGGTATGTATTCTGAGATATTCCGACTTGAGTTTGGAATTTATATCTTAAGTTTGAGGAATTATAGGAGATCGAATCTGTCTATCTCTGTGTTGTTTTCGTGCCTGCGAATTTTGAAATTCCTTTTAAGGGGGGAAGTCTGTAACGACCCCGAATTTTAATTAATTTTAATTTGACAATTAAATTACATTTTGATTAATAATTGTGAAATTAATTTATAAATTGATTTGAGTTTTTCCAAAATGCAGATAAAATACGTGTTTAGTTTCAAAACATTGCCTTTTAATAATACGTGTGAATACAAACAAGATATTTAAGTTAAATACAGAAAAATAAATAAGAAGCAAATATAACTAAAACAAAAGTATATGTTTTCAGTTAAGTTGAAGTTTTTACAAAGGACTAAAACAAATTTATAATTTATACATAAAGTAAATTAATAAAATGACTATGAAAATCTAAAGTAAACAAAACTTGTTAAGGTTTAACAATATATTAACAATAGAAACACAAAAGAAATAGAAAACAAAAGAAGTAATAAAACATATACCGAATAAAGTTAAATAAGAAATACACTCAAATACACTCAAATAAGAAATAGAAACAAATGTACGCATACAAATAAATACAAATATAAGCATAAACAAAACAAACTCAATATAATGCAGCCTGTAGATAAGTATGCAAGGCAAATATCTATGTACAAATATAATATATCTCAGCCTGGAAATAACACAGCAAGAAGTACTTAATAATAAATGCTAGTATCTCTAGCATACAAGGGAAGGTATCGGCAATTAGTACAAGCATTGGCTGTAAACAAGAAAAAAGGAAGTAGGACAAAGTACATATGCATTACATGTTTCCATCTCTAACAACATACCTCTAATACACCTCAGCCATACCTGTTGTATAAACAAATATATATCAACCTGTACATTCTTTCCTTTATATCAAACTTCTCAGTTCTGTTTTCGTTCCTTCAAACCCAAGAAAAAAACTAAAGTGAATATCATCTCCATTTTAAACAAAAGAAATTCAACTTTAAATCAACAACTCAGTTTAAACATCAATCAATGAAAACCAGAGAAGCAAAGAAGATCTCAGCAAGCATGCAAGTTCAACAATAAGTAGCTATGTTCTTTCCTGGAAAATAATGTGAGTAAACAAAATTTATAGTCTTAAGTTTATTTGTGTGTTTGATGTATTGATAATGTTATGATGGCCTATGTATTTGGTTTGCAATTTTTCCTGTTAAACTTGAATCTGTAGATTTAGTGTAGTTACAGAGTCAAGTACCACTTAAAATACAAGATATTCTCTTTGATCATTTATAGGCTTATGTTTTAAACCAAAACATGTTGTTTGAATATAGAATCAAGATTTTAAAACTTTTGCAAGCTTGTCAATGGGGTATACACACTGTAAAGTGTTTTACAGGGAAACCATTTAATTTGTGTTAAATTCAAGTATGCTAAATTACTGATTCAAATACCTAGCAAGAATCTATATACAAAGTTAGGATTTTTAAATTGAAAACGATGATTTTCAGTTCATTATTTATGGTGCAATTTGAATATGAATGGAAATTGCATTTCTGTCAATATTGGTTGATTCAATTAATTTAAATTGTTGAAATTTCGTATGATGCAAGCTTGAAGATATATTAACCTAGGAAAAATGCTAAACAATTTTTCCAATGCATGGATTTTGGGGTTGAATCAAATATAGGGTTTGGGTTCCAGTTTTTTTGGTGCTCTGTAAAAAAAATATTTTTGTTGCCGTGACTCGATCGAGTGGATCGTGATTCTTGGAGGGGGTAGGGGAGGTTTTGGTCGAGGTATGAACGGAGTTTCATCACCTCAGGTGGTCGACGCTAGTGGGTTGATGCGTTTACTTAAGGTGTTCGTATACAGCTGATTCGAGCTTCAGCCCTTTTTTTCGATCCCATGATTTTCGCGACGAACTGGAATGGGCTTTCGAGTGTGAGGCATTTACGTGACTTGTTGGAAGAGGAGTTAGCCACCGGAGGAGAGGCGAACCACCGTGCATGTGCACGGTGGCGTTAGGTGTATGCAGATTCATGTTTGGTCATCTCGAGTATTTCTCTCGAGACTGTGGAGTTTGCTTGCGTGATGGCCCTGATGCGTGAGATGTTTTGCGTGATACTGCTGGTTGTATTTTATCTTAAATAAAGAGTGGAAGAAAGGATAAAGAGAGGAAGAAGGTAGGGGAGAAACTCGGGGGAAACGAGGAAGAACCGCATGCTTTTCTCGAGTAAACTATGTTTGTGTCTCGGGTCCAGTTGCTGATGAAGTTTCTTTAAAAACTTTAAGTATTGTGATTAACAAAGTTAATATTTGATTTAAATTTATCAAGAATGTTTTCAAACGTAAGATGGTTAATTTAAATTGGACGTTAATTAAGAATGTAATTAATTTTGTAATTATAATTAAATAAGTAATTAAGGTTTAAAATTTGTAATTAAAGATTTATTATAATAATCTTGTGTAAATCAATTTGTAATTAATTATTTAATTAACCATTTAAAGTTAATTAATTAACTAATAAATGGTAGTGGTTAACTAATTAAATAATTAAATGAGAATTAAATGACTAATTATTTAGTAATTGAGAATTACTTAATAATTAAAGGTTAATCAAAGATTAATTTAAAGATTGATTAAGGTAAATTAATTAATGATTAAAAGGTTAATTAATTTGAAATTAAGGGGTAATTAATTTCGTAATTAACTCAAAGTAATTTATTTATGTGATTAATTAATTAACGTAATTAATTTGGGAAAAATTAATTCATTAAAGGTTAACTAATGATTAAAGGATAATTAATTCAAATGGTTTGTAATAAATTTATAAATAATCAGCTAGGATTAGTGTTATTCATAAGTAGTTAAATCTGATTTAAATTAATCAGATAATTAAATTAATCCTACTTATGGATGTTTAGATTTTATTGGATGGTGAATTGTTTGATATTTTCTGATATGTGATGCTTTGTGTTACATCCTGATTTATGTTGTTATCTGTAACGTAATTAATTATCTGTGATGTAATTTATTATCTGTGATATATATATATCTGTGTTCTGTGAATAAAAGACAAGCGTTATAGTTTATACGCTTGTCAAATAAATTTCTGTATTTGATCTGTGATGGTTGAATGATGTTGCACTATTGTGTTAAACCCCTGGACCACACCATACACACACGATTATGGATTTCACGAGAAAATCAGTTAAGTCGCAGATTTTTGAAATAGTTTTAAATTTGAATTTTTAAATTCAAATGTTTTGGAAATGGAATCAGAATAAATGAATCTTATAAGTTATAAGATTTATAATTACGAAGTTTAAAAGAACTTTTTTGCAAACAAATAAATTTTAAGTATTTTACTTAGAATATGAACTTTTAGTATATCATTGAGATATGAAATTGAATAGATTAATAAAGGAAAATATAAAAGGAAGTTGTTATAAAATAAATAGAAATGGAATTTATAAACATTGTTTTATAAATCCGCAACGACTTATCTTGATAAGTAAATGGTTGTAATGTGTTAATGGAGTTATATTCACGTTTTAGACAGTGAATAATCCTTTAAAAACAAAATGTATAGAAATGATGAAATTGGTTAACGTAGTATATTCACGTTTTTGAATAGTGAATAATATGTTAAAGAAAATGTTTTAAAAATGTGTCAAAGATTCGAAACCATAGATTTCAACATCCATTGTTGAAATAGACCTTTTCGAGAAATAGAAGGAAATGGTGGACTATAACACTGTTGTTATAGTAAATGATTTCTGAAAGGCAATGTTTTGTATAGTATTGGGATTATATATCTATTTTAATTTCGAATCCCTATACTAGTGATTTTGGGTTGTCGTAACGATGTTTTACGCAACATTCGTTTTGTCCCAAATAAATTTGTTTAAGAGAATGATTTCCTTAAAAAAATGAAATATATACTTAATTTCGATTTAAGTATATTGAATATTTTCCAAGTGTTGAAAATAAATAGATTTGTGATTACTTATTAAATAAGTATGGAAATGTTTTCCAATATAAAGTGAATATTTTGAGAATTTATCCTTTTGAAGCTAAATTGAAAATGAATATTTGAAATCTATTGAAAACCGTATATCAGTAGGTATTTTGAAATATAAATTCACTATGGAATTTACAAAAAGAAAGGGGAATCTGTTTAAAAATAAATATTGATTTATTTTTGATATTTACCTTTGAATAGGTATTTGTTGTGATTTGCTGAATTTGAATGTCACACTTATTTTTAATTTATTGCGCTCGTTATTTGGATTACCCATTCCGAATAGTGATACGACGTAATGGATAGCATTGATGACCGGTGTTGAAGACCGGATATTTTTGAAAGCGAAAGGACAACTCGTCGAATATCTTTGCATCGAATGGTCCCCGGTACAGAGACTCCATATGTGATGGGAAGTCCGGTCGTGATTAGTGAATATCTGGATTGCAAGGACTTCTTTGTAAGTGCCTTCGGTTCTGTTCGATCCCGGAACAGACTTTTATGGATTGTATGTCTAACATTACAAGTTGAGATATAAAGCTGATTTCTTTCAAATATATTTCTGTTGGTGGCGGAGAATTTATTCTCTTAGCTTAACACCATTCTCTGAGACGTACGAGCTCAGAGGTTATGTGGTTGATGGTTATTAGCAATATATTCCCAATTTGGTAATGTGACATGTTGAGTGTTGCTTCAAGATTTTCGGATAAATTGTGAATAGGATTAGCCATAGTTGAATTTGTGAAAGAATTGGAGGATATAGATGATAAGAAATAAATTTCAGTAAAGAATTCTGGAAGAAATAGGTATATATAGATGTAGAAATTCGTTTGAATTGAATAGACATGTGGTAGTTATTCAAATTCAAAATCAATTACCATTTCTGACCAGTACATGTCGACATGGTCACATAGGGGATGTCGACATGGGTTAGTGAAATGTTATGACTAATTTGATTTTGTGAATAATTGTGTATATATATATATAATATACTAACATTTATTCTAGAGATAAGATAAGGTAGATAACAGAAAGGAAATTTCATTTCATTGCATACTACAATAATACAATGATTAAGCACACAACAAACTACATGAACATTCGAAATAAAGCTAACTAAAACAAATACAACAAGATACGAAAAGATAAAACTAGCTAGATGATGAAGATGACGAAGATAGTCCAAGTTTCTTGCTGACTTTGGAAAAGAACTTGTTCATCTTCGAAGAAATGTTATCCAACTTTTTACTAACGGATCGTTTTAGAATCCGTTGATTCTCCACAATTATTTTTTGGTTTTTGAGAAGGGTTTTGTTGGATGGATTGGAAGAATATTCAATGCTTTCCAAAGACTTTTCACCTTCTTCTTCTTCAATTTCCATTTCATCCCCTTCTTCTTCTTCTTCAACTTCTTCTTCTTCTATTTCCTCATGAGCCAAACGCTCTTCCTTTTCGGTAAGCGTCTCACAAGGTTGAAAAACCAATGGAATTTTCATAAGTGAAATGTTGGAATGATTGAAAACTTTTCTAGAAATAAATTTTTCGCTTTTGAAATCCACTCCAAAATAGTTAAAAATCCGAGTGAGATAAATTCCATGGTATAAAGAATTCTTACCCATTTCAAGATTTTTAGGACGAAGTTCATCCAAAATAACTTGCACCCAATTTATGTCATAGTTTCCGAAAATAGCAAAAAGAGCTTTGCAAACTTTTGAAGTAGGATTGTTAAATTTTCTCGATCTTGGGGTCAAAGTCTATTGCAAAAGAAGATTAACAATTCTTGCTTTTGGTCGAAAATTTCTATTTTTAAAATCAAAGTCATCATCTTTTTCGAAAATGTGTTGAAATGTCTCACGATCATGTTCATCGATTTTAAAGTTAGAAAGGTCCATTCCCGAACTCTTGCAATTGAGAATGGTACCAAAAAGATCACAATTCAAAACAATTTGAGTGCTTTTGACCCTGCTCCAAATTTCATCTTCATTTCCAACATAAAATCCGCGATTTAAATTTGCATAGAAAATTTTGACAACATTAGGATAGCAAACAAAATCATTTTGAGAAGCATCAATAAGACTAAGAACACCATTGTTTGCAAAAAGAGAATCAATTTCATAAGAAGAAAAATCTTGAAAAATAGCAAATTTTCCAGGATGGACTTTGGCATAGTTAGCATAATTGATGTATGATTTAATTGCCTCTGGATCGTTGAATAATTGCGCTTTGATTTTTCTGGAAATTCTCATAGTTGATGGGTTGCTTGAAGAAGCCATTAGAGTAGAGAGTAGAGAGCTTGAAGTTATGAAGTGAGAGTTTGAATTTGAAAATGAAAGTGAAAAGATATGATAAAAGATAGTGAATAAATAGATTCTTAAAGGACATATTCTCTGGTCAAAAAGTATCTTTTCAGAGAATTGAATGAAGTGAAAAGGTAGAGGGAAATTCAAACATTTGAATTCAAATTTTGAAATTCAAGTTCAGGTAGCCATGTCGACGTCATGGTAGGGACCATGTCGACACGTGCTTTTGAATTTTCATGAATTGATTTTTCCTAAGATCTCTAATATATATATTATTATTATTAATGTCTATTATATATTTCTGAAATATTATTATACTTATAATATATTTCAGAAAGTATTAAAAAAATAAAAAATAGAAAAAAAATTAAATTCAGACAACACACCAATTCAAAATCAATCAATCAAACAATCAAACAACTAATCTTAAGCAAGCAATTTCAACTAATTGTATTGTAAACGTGTACCTTTTTTTGAGTCCGTTTCTCTGAATTCGTCGGAGTCGTAAACAACTGTGTAACACAAATTCGAATTATCCGTCTTCTGATCATCATCACTTGAGGACGAGTCTGAGTCATCTAGAGTAGCAGTAAATGCACGCTTTTATTTCTTTGTTGGTTCATTGTTCATAGGAGGATTCTACCTTTTTGGATACGGACAGTCTCTTTTGAAGTGGCCTAGTTTATCACAGTTGTAACACTTGTCATTATTTGGCACTATATTCTGATTTCCAGAATTCTTATAGTTGTTTCTCTTAAGATTGTTCATCTTTCTATATTTCAGGAATATCCTAAAATTTCTGGTCATAAAAGCTATCTCTTCATCATTATCGCTGTTTGAGTCTGATCCATCACTTAATGCATTGAATGCCATTGATTTCTTTTCAGATGTTTTACTTTCTCTTCTCCTGATCATTTGAACTTCATACGACAATAGATTTTCAATTAATTCTTCTATCTTCAAAATACTGATGTCATTTTCCTCTTCGATCGCAAATGTCTTTTGATCTCATTCTGGAGTTAGAGAATTTTAAATTTTTCTAACTTGATCTTCTTTAGAAAATTCCTTTCCAAAGATATTAGAGAATGCACAATATTCTGAAATCTACTATACATATCTGAAATAGACTCATTAGCATTCGTTTTAAATAATTGAAACAGATTTGTGAGCATGGAAATTTTGGTCAATTTAACTTTGCTTGTTCCTTCGTGAGTAACTTGCAAAGGTTTCCAGATTTCATATGCAGACTTACAAACTGACAGTCTATTTAATTCATTTCTATCTAGTGAAGAAAACAGAATATTCATTGACTTAGAATTATTTTGTGCAACAGTCTTTTGCAAAGGTTCAGAATATTCAGTTTGTGTGATATTCCATATATTTTCATCCTACAAGCCCAATATGCATAGTTACTGCCATTAAAAAGTGGTGGTCTGACAGTAGACTGACCCTCTACAAATGAACTAGTGACAGGGATACTAGTGTTAATAACAGTACCAGTGTTGGTAGCCATTTTGAAAACTTTTCAAAACTCAGATTATGAAACTTTGAAAACCTTGCTCTGATATAAATTGTGAGAAATGCAGATTACGGATCTTAAGGCTAAGATTAACACTAGAGGGGGGTGAACAGTGTTAATAAAGAATTACTAAATCTTTTTAATTTATGTTAATTTAGACACAAAAGTATGCAATATACAGACACAGATATGATCACAGAAACAATCACAGTTGCAGAAATAAAATAAAAGCAGTGAAGGAAATAATACACCAGATTTTATACTAGTTCGGAATTACCCTACATCCAGTCCCGCAACACAAGTACGGATTTCCTTTCAAAAGCAATTGTACAATTACACCCTCGGTTTCAAGGCTACGAGGTACACCCTCCAGAATTTCGATCCTCTGGGCAGAGATACTTGATTTCCGGGCCACAAGTTTACCCAATTGATTTACCAAGGCTACAATCACACCTTTTCCCTTTTGATTGATTTCCAAGGCTACAATCACACATTTTCTCGCTTAATGGATTACAAAGAAGTCTATAACTCTAAATAGCACTGAGAATCTTGTAGAGATAGCGATAGAGAATCAAAGTAGAAGTAATCGAGTATGATTCAATGTTGATTTCGACAGAGTAATGATAAGGATAAGTATTAAGAAATGAGAAGGAAGAAGAGGAGTGAAAATCAGAAAATTACGATTGAAAATTCATTGAAACTGACCCTTATTTATAGAAGAACAACAGCCATGACCACTCATGAAGAGTTATGGCGAATAGACACTTCTTTTGAAATTTGAATTTTTGAATCAAACTATCACCATGTCGACATGGTCATGCTAGGCATGTCAGCATCCCAAAGGATTTTTTGGTGTTTTTGATTTTCTTTGAAAATAACCTTTATCTTATATAAAACCCATTTTAAACTTTATAAATATACTTGACTATAGTTAAAATTCTTAAGTAAATATAAAGAATAATATATATAGATTTTAACTATAATTTTATATTTAAATCTAAGTATAAATATTTAAAAGTTAAATATATTATTTCAAAAGATAGTTTAAAATCAGGAGTAATTTGACTTTGAAAATAAAGATGTTTTTGAGGCTAAAATTATTTAAAATCAGGATCGAGGGTTTTAAAAGGAAAGTTTTGAAAACATTTTGAAAACAGGATATAATTTTGAAAAATCATTTTGAATAAAAGTTAGCGGATACAAAACAATGTTCCACTGGATTTTTCGTAGGTTCCATCCTACTTAGGGTTCCATCCCTTTAACGGGCTCGAAGTGGATTCCATTCCACGAATAAATTGGATTTTGATATGCCAGTGCTTTTCTACGAGTTTTAACAAAAATTCCTAATAATAATAAAAGATACTTATCCTAGAAATTTTGAACTCTTGATAATCTTTATACACATGAGTCTTCTATATTGATATTTTATCTTGATATTTTGAATCTCTATACTGTACAGTCTTCATTCTTAGTACCTGCATGGTTAAATCCTGCATATACATATATATCTAAACTTATATTGTTAATATTTATGTTTTATAATCTATACTAAGTTGTTGTCATCAAAACCATCATCTCATGGACTAACATCTGTGTCGTCGAGTTTCAGAAGGGTTTCGCGATGCCGTGACGTGGTCGGAGACGATCACGAGGCATGCCGTAGAAGCTGGAGGTCGAGTGTGAGCCACAGTGAGGATGACGAAGATTCTTGATGATGGGATCGTCGGTGTTTGTGGATTTTCGATGATGGTGAAGTTTCAAATTTCGACCTGGAAGCTTATTTTTGATTTTCGATTCAATTTTTGTTTCTGAGTGGTTGAAGGAGTTATCGAGTTCAACGTTGACTTGCCGAAGGTCTGAACGATGATCAGAGAGAGGCTGGGTTGTCATGCATATGCACGGTGACATTTGCGTGCATTTGGAATCGAAGGTTTGGGAAAGAAGGCCCGACCCGGAGCATTTTCGTGTATTTCTTCGTGTTCAACTGGAAGATGCGATAGTGGTTGCTTGTTTTTGTTCGTTGCATATGTGCGCGAGTACTGTCTCGAGTATGACTCGAGAATTTGGGTTTTGGGCTCGGAAATAATTTATTTCCAGCATTTTATCTCGTTCAGGTCATAAACTTAAATGATTTTCAAATTTTAAAAAGTAAACTTAAATTTTATGCAAAACTTGTTTTAAAGGAAGTATGAAATGTTAAAGTTAGAAAATAATGTTTAAACAAATTTAAACTTTAAAGGTATAGATTTTTATAGTTTTAAATCTTGTTTTAAAGATAGTTTTGATTTATATAAATATTTCATTAGTACTTAGTTTTTAAATGTTTTCAACTTAAATATAATTGTTGAAATTGAATTGTGAATAAGGTAAAAAGTATTTAACTTTAATAAGCTAAAAGAATGATGATTTTAAATAAATCAAATTCAAGTTTTAAATTTAGTCTATTTAAAATGAAAGTTAAGAGCTAATGTAATAAATGATTTATTTTAACTTAATCATGTTTTATCAACCAAAGAAATTAAAGTATAATTACCTAATTAACTAAGATGTTTAATTTGGAAAATTAAATAAAGATAAATTAATTTTTGTAATTAATTAAGTGTAATTAATGACTTAATTAATATTTAATTAATCAAGGTTAATCAACTAAGGAATAATTAAGTAATAAGTAATTAAGGGGTTAATCACTTAATGTTAAGAAGATTATTAAGTTAATTACTTAATGAAGTAATTAAAGTAATTAATTGCATGGTGTAATTAATTAAGTTAATGTGGTTAATTTTAATTAATTAAGTTTAATTAATTAAAAGTAACAATTTGATGTTGGGTTAAGTATAATTACTTAAGGCAATTAACGAGGAGTATTTACTTAGTGAAGTAATTAATGGATAATTACTGGATGTAATTAATTAAGAGGAAATTACTTGATGGAAAGTAATTAAAGGATAATTACTTGGTGGAAGAAATTAAGTGCTAATTACTCGGTGTAATTAAAAGATTAATTAATATAATTAATCAAGAAGTTGAGTTAATTGATGGAGTAATTAAGGAAAGTTAATTTCTGATTGAGGTTAATCAAAGTTGACTAATGAATGTAATAAAGGGTTAATTATTAAGTGAAATTTAAAAATAATTAACTAATGAAAGTAATTATAAGATCGTTAAGTAATGTAATTAATGGAAGAGATAAATCTTGCTTATGAATGATTGAATGATGATAAGTGCTTTCGATTGGTTGATATCTCTGATTTGAATGGCTTTGTGATATGGTATGTTGAATGGACAGTGATTATGAGATTATCTATCAATTATGAATTGTTGTGTAAAAGTGTTATCCGGTAATTAAAGTTGAATAGTATTTGATTAAATAACTTAGGTTTAGATGACATTGGATTCGAAGAGACCGGAGTCGGGTATTAGTAAATACCCGAAACCACTTTAATTCTTTATAGATTGATTTGTGAAATCAATGGGCTGGGATGGAATGATTTAAGTGAATTGGACTATTTAATCTAAGTTTGGTACTTAGAAATTGATGTGTGAAATATGTTGTCTATAGCAAATTGTGCATTTATAAAATTAATATAAGTTACCCCGGGTTTATATAAGTTGTATGCATTTGTATTCCATGTTAGATGGGTTTACTCACGCTGGTTTCCAGCCTGACCCGGGTGTTACTTTGATGTAATGCTTGGGTCAAACCGAGTATTACAGATTTTCAAGTAAGGATGTTCTAGAGCTTAGGAGGCGAGCTGGGTGACAAGAACGTATGGAGTGTTTCCGCTGTATTATATTACTGTATATCTGTGACATGATGATAGTGTATGTCCAGTGTCTGTATATATGTGTAACTCTGATGTATTAAATGTAATTGATAGATATAGTATTCTGTTGTAAACGGTTATTATTTGATATTATATTTTGATCCGCTATGAATGTGAGATGTTGATGTTTTTGTTCTTCTTCTTCTATCTCTTTCTTCTTTTTCATAACTGTCTGGAATTTTCGGGATTGAAAATTCCGGGTCGTTACAGGTGATCTCGACGACGTAGGTGCATCGAGTTTGATGGGTCAGAGGGGGATCATCATTGGGTTTCGTGACATGGCTCTGGTCATAGTGGCAAGGGTTTCGGTGGTCTAAACCATCGTCGGCGGTGGGTTGAAGCTATTTTGGTTTGGGTTCCAGTGAATCAAATAGCTCGATTTTGTTGTGCTGGCATATTCATTGAAGTAGGAAGTCGAATGGGTCGGCGAGGTCAACATCGATTTGTGGATGGTCGGGGAGTTGGCCAGAGGTGGTCGGGACGGCGTGCATCGTGCACGTGCACGAACTTTCTGGTGGTGTTGATAAGCTGCGGGAATGAGGAAGATTCACTCGGTTCGTACTCGACTACAGGGAAGGAATTGCTCGAGTTTTGTCTCGGCTTGTTTTCTTGTTCCAGGTTTGAATAGTTAACCCGGTTTGAAAGGTTATAAACTATTGCAAGATTATGGCAAAGGGTTAAGCAAGTTTAAAGTTTTAAAAATAAGTAATGGAGATGAATGAGTTTCAAGGGAAGATAAACTAAGTATGAAATAATTTCTTCCTATTTTAAGTGTTCCTTTAACCTTAAAATTAAGAAATCGATATGATTGTGAAACTTATGGTTGTTGTGTTAAACTTTAAGATAATTTGAAACTTAGTTCTTATAAATATATTAAAAAAAATAAGTGTTGATTTAAGGAAATGTTTTTTTATGTTATTAGATAATTAATAAAGGTGATGATTTATCTTAAAGGTAATTAAGACTTGATAATCAAATGAAGTAATTAAATATGATTTGTTATAGTATTGATTAAGTAATTAATTAATTAATTAATAGTTCAGGATTATAAATTAATTAATTAAGAGGCCGATTAGTTTGAAATTAAGAATTTAATTAGGGATAGTTAATTAATAATTAGTGATAAACAAATTAAGTAATTAAGTTGTAATTAGTGACTAATTAATTTCTTAATGGAAGTAATTAAGGATCAATCACTTAGTATAATTAATTATGGATTGATTGATTAAGGAAACTAATCAAGGATTAGTTAAATGTTGAGTATGATTAATTAAGGGAAATTAGTCAACAAGGTGAATATTAGATAATTAATTTGTGTAATTAATTAAGAGTAATTTCTTATTGAAATTAAAGAATAATTAATCAAGGATGACTAATTAAGATGGATAATTAAAAAATGATTAACTAATTAGTTTGTAACTAATGAACGTTAAGTAAAGATAAATCTAAGTGATTAAAAATTAGAAATTTATTAATTAGAGATAAATTGAATTAACTTTGAAAGTGATCAATCTTGCTTATGATGATTGAACGATGTAATGCCTTGAATTGGTTGATATCTCTAATATGAAATGTTTTGTGATATGATATGATTAAGTAGGCGGTGATAACGTAGTTATTTAGTGGTAATTAAATTGATTTGTATAAGTGACATCCTAGTTAAAGATGAATTGTATTTCACTTGAATAACCTGGGTTCATATGACACTGGATCCAAAGAGACCATAGTCAGAAATTAGTAAATACCCGAAACCACTTCGATTCTTATGGTTTGATACGTGAAATCAATAGGCTGGTATGAATGATTTAAGTTAATTGGACTATTCAATCTAAATTTTGATACTTAGAAAATTGATACGTGAAATAAGTAATGCTTATAACATATTGTGAACTTGTAAATTGATACGAGTTACCCCGGGTTTTATATGAGTTGTATGCTTTGTATTCCATGGGTTTACTCATGCTGGTTTCCAGCCTGACCCGGGTGTTACTTCGATGTAATGCTCGGGTCAGACCGAGTATTACAGATTTTTAGGTAAGGACGTTCTGGAGCTCAGGAGATGAGCTGGATGGCAGGAACGTATGGAATGTTTCCGCTGTGAGATATTTCCGTTTATCTGAGATATGTTGATTTGTATATGTCCAGTGTTTGCGTATGTGTGTAACTCTAATGTATTAAAATGTAATTCATAGATACAGTATTCTTTTGTAAACTGATATTATTTGATTATATTTTGATCCACTACGAATGTGAGAATCTGTGTTGTGTTTCTGTTTCTTCTTCTTCAATCTCTTCTTCTTCTAGCTATCTGGAATTTTCGGGATCGAAAATCTCGGGTCGTTACAATATCTCATTCATTTCTTAACCAAATTTCATAATTTTGGATGTTTCGAAAAGCTTAGACATAGAGCTATGAGTTTCATATTTTGAGCTTTCTATAATTTTGATGTTATCTGGGTCAAAATTATGTCAAAATTGAGGCGAATTAAAAGCTAGAAATTCCTATTTGGAATTATGGTTATAAATAACCATCTAGATGTTATTTTTACTTGCCGATAAGATGAGGTAAGATACCTTATGATGATTTTACGATGTTGATATGTATTATGATGGATTTTACTTATCGATGAGATGAGACAAGTCACGATGCCACAAGTTTTCGTCAATGAGATGAGACTAATAGGGTATTATATTTACTCGTCGATGAGATGAGGCAGGGTATATATTTTTATGATGTTTTATTAGTGTGGTACCAATTAGCGGCTAGTAAACCGTTAGGTGTGAACGTATGGTATGGGACGTACGTTAACGCCTATTAGGTTCCTATCCGAGAAGTCGAGACACATTCACGATGTTTACTAGTACTATAGACCACGAGTACTCGATTGGAGTCATCACGATGTAGTTGCGACTCCGATCATCACGGTGTTATTTACTCTGGTCTTTGTGATTGGGAGTCATTATGATATTATAGACTATAGTCATCACGATATTCAGATGTTACAATGTTACTTGACTCCAGTCATCACGATGTTTATGGTACCAAATATTAGTACTAGTCACGATGTAAGCACGTGCAGTTTTCCATGAAGTTTTAGATGTTTTGATTTCACCTTTTTATGAGGATGTTATTATAGCCTTGAGTAAGATGAATGCTTACATGTATTGATGGTTTTATGGTGATTATTAATTTTTAAAGATGAAGTTCTCTACTATAAGTATACCAAATTTCATGTCATTTCAGACCTGGGTATTATTTTGGCTAAGTGTTTTTATGTCCTTTTTCCATCCGACTTTTGACATTTACTTCAGTTTTTGGTGATATTTCTAAAGTATTTTGAGGGTTGTGATGCCTGTCAATAGGTTAGCCCAGTTTTGATGAATTCAAAATTCAAATTTGAATTAACTGAATTTAATTTGAAATATTCGGTTTGAGTGGAATTTTGTTTGTTTTTGGTCGTTTTCGAGCACAGTTTTCTCCAAATCCTTTTGAAATGATTTTTAAAATTTAAGGGATTTAAAAATAATTATTATATAATATTTTAAAGTATTTTCAAGTATAAAACCTATTTATTCTTTATAATAATGGAAATTTTCAAATATGGTTTCCAAACGGTTTTTCGAAATCGATTTTCAAAGCTTATTTTCAAGGTAAATTATTTTCTATAAAAATTACACATTTTTGCATTGTCGAGCGAATGAGAAGGAGAGTTAAATGATTGGGTAAAATGCGTAGTACAGGATACATGTGTTTATCCTTTCGGTTAATTCCTTACTTGTTTGAAAGTTGAACCCATGGAAGAGAGATGTGGAGCCCCACCCCGAGACCTACATTAGTAAAGAGAATTACTAAGTAATCATGTCTACTAATGTAGAGAAAATGGCTCCACAACTTGGTATTAGAGCAGGATTTCAGAATGTAATGTGATATATGCAGAACAGTGCACAAGATTACTCTACATCAAGTATAATGCTTGTACACATTATCCCTTAATCGTGATCGGTTTCACATTGACCTTGCCTTGTCCCTATCCCTGTTTTGATTTATGCCCCTTTTTAATTCCTTGGGGTAGATAGAAAGTAATAAGTCTACGAATGTTAATTATAGTTCGTAGTATTCCTTAACTTCTGCACTTGAATTGCTAATATATCTATTTACCCTGTGAATAATCCTGTCTTACTTTATCTTTCCGCTATGTCTGATAGAGGTAGAGGATGCTCTTCGGCGGTGGGACCGTCCAGTGGTTCTCGTCCTGAAGGCGTATATATGTCTACGAGGTTCTGATTTTGTGCCTGATTCTCATGCTTTAGAGAAGTTGGAAGTCTCTCCTAATCATCATTCGTGCAGCATCCTGTGAGGGTTCTTGTTTCAAAGACGTCTAGTCTCCAGATTCTAACCAAAAGAAGGTGATCGAAATGGCCTTCTACAGAGGACTTCGAAAGGAGCCATACCGATACTGGACAAAATGCTATTAGTATACGAGAACTCCACAAGAGGTAAATGACAGCAATAACAATCACATATTAAAAATCATTTTGTTTGAAAGATAAAGTTTTCTATTATGTGCATACCAAATTTATTTCATGCTTCAATCGTGTCTCCTTCTGTTGATTTTGTGAATCGAGTATTCTAGGAATATCTCGATGCATTCTCTTAATGTTCTCTGGTTTGAGTTTTTGAAGCTATATATATATATATATATATATATATATATATATATATGAGTTTTAAAAAGAGAAATTGGAGTTTTGAGATATAATATAAAATATATTTATTTCCTATAATAAAGGAATTTCAAATATTGGACTTATTAATCTTTTCGGGAAAAGGTTTTAAAAGCTTGTTTTCTCTAGTAAATTCTTATTTACTGTATAGGCTTTTGAAGCCCAATTTCACCTTCAAGCTCCAACCTTTCTTAATAAATTCAGGTATTTGCTATCTAAAATCAAAAGTGAGTTGAAAACTCGCATTTTCTAGCATAGATTGAGATTTCAAGGTTAGAAATCACAATTTTATTTTTGTTGCATGTTCAATTGTTAATCGCTGTCGGTTAATTGGGCATATCTCTTTAGTTTCATTGCCAAAGCAACCACCATGACATAGAAAATTTTGAATCTAAACTACTCCCCTTATTGATATATGAAATGCTAAAATGCAGGTATTCTTTTTTTCTACATTGAAATCATTGAATTAGAATGAAAGTTGATTTGGGCATGGTTTGGGAACACAACAAAGTTTTCAAGATAGTGACATGGGTTTGAAATTTTGGACTGGGCTGGGTTGGGTTAACATCGATTGTCAATTATTCATATTATATAATCTATTTAAACATTTAATAAAACTTGTATCAGCTTTTTATTAAAAAATTTAAAACTTGTATGAAATTCGTATAACATGAAAAACGTATTATTAAATTATGTTGGCATTGAATATTTATTAGTGTATTTATGGAAATAAAAACTTGAGATGGCTCTGGATTTGTGAATGCATATATATTTTACACATTAAATTTTTAATCAAGTATCAACTAGCAGAAGTATGCTATTTTCGCATGTAGCCATCATTATGAAGGCAGTATGCCAACTGCCACGTTGGTAATAAATTTGAATTTAGAATTAGAACAAATTTATATAAGTCTTTGGATTTGAGTGCATAAGTGTATAAATTTTCATATGTCTGTGTGATTGCGAGAGTGGGATTGCATGTGTGTAGTTGTCTACATGTGCGAGTTTAAGATTTTAATTATGTGTAGGGTCAGTGTTTGTGCGTTCCAGGCTGTGTGCATATATATGTTGAGTGCTGTGTCCATATAAAATGAATTGACTTGAGTGTTTGCATACTCATTTCAATAGCTCTGTTTTTATATGGCGTATAGGCATACCAGCTATATGAGTTATATATACATATATTTGCATTTTAGTGTGTTTGCATGTCTTTACATTTTCATTCCGATGTTGTGTGTTTTCATGCAATTCTTGCTTTGGGTTCTTGACTTTTTTTTCTTTGTGTTTCCAGGCGTGTGGCGGGGTGAGTATATCAATGTGTGTTTATACTATCTAAATGTGTGTTGTTGCTAAATAGTGGGACTGTAGTGTGTGTATGTTCATCAGAGATCGTGTTGGGTTTGTTTGATTACGTGAGCGTATCTGTGTGGGTGAGTTATTATTGTTATATGTAGATTTGTATATTTGTTAGTGTGTGCATGCTTAAATATTTGTCAGTATCCGTGTGCATCTATAGAAACTTACATTATTGTTATTGTTGTAATATCATTTGAATTTCTTTTGATTTAATATATAATATAATTAATTTTGACTAATTGTAGAGTAAGTATGACCAACCAAACGCCAAATGTAATTTATTGGATTGGACTTGGATGAATGAAATAGTTGCTAAAGAAAGATTTCTTTCAAACGATCCAAAAGAGATTCTATACAATATTCCTCTTGGACCAAATGCCATGAAAATTTTGATAGAATTTCCAAAGAAATTGGATGCATTATTATGGAGGTCTACTCTTAGTATAATCTCACATATTGGAGAAGCTAAGTGATGTAGCGCACCATGATAAGCCGCTTGCTTTAGGTCGTTCGGTTGCATTAAGTCGTTCGCTTGTCTTAAGTCGCACGCGACCTAATGAGATAGAAGATGCAGTGGAGGAAAATGCAGCGCACAAGGCCTTAAGTCGCGTGAGCGGCCTAACAAGTTATGCGAGCGACCTAACTCCTGCTATGAGTCGCGCCATCTTAAGTCGCACTAACTTAAATCGCTCCACGACCTAACGGATCAAAGAAACAAAGCCAACAAAGCCGCATCTCTTAGGTCGCGCATTCCTTAAGTCGTTGCTTCTTTAAGTCGCTTACTTCTTTAAATCGCTGATCTCCTTATGTCGTTGCCGTGTGTTCTTAAGTCGCATGAAGCTTATGCCGCATCTCTATAAGCCGCATTACTCTTAGGTCGTATGAAGGCTGGTTCTCTTAAGTCGTTGAAGCTTATGTCGCATGAAGTCGTGCTTCTTCTTATGTCGTTAACTCGTGAGTCGTTATGTCGTATGTTGTATGTATTGTATTTTTAAGTCGCGTATGTTAAGTCGTGCAATGTGTTAAGTCGTGTAGTGTTGTACCGTGAGTCGTAGGTCGTGAGTCACTGGTTGAGTCGCATATGTGTTGTAAAATTCCTATAAATAGGGACGTGATGCCATTGTAAAAGTGGTTGATTTTTGAACAAAATTTGTTTGTGTGCTTTTGCCACTTTTGTTGAAATTGAGTGTGATCTCCTTCTTCTTCCATCATCGGATACTCAAGTGCACTCGAATCAACGAACTTGAAGCCGATTCACGGAATCTCGTGCGTTGGATCAACGACGAAGAATCGTTAATCTTCTAACGCGGAATCGTGCGCGATCAACGTGTTGAAGATAGTTAGAATCCGGTATCTCGAGAGATCAATGGATATGAGCATTTACCTTGGTTTACTTGACACGATAGTTAGAATCCGGTATGTCGATCCATTGACATAGAAAAAGAAAAATCATATTGCATTTATCGACGTATTCAGTAGATATTTAAGACAAAGTTATAGATTGTTGCCTTTAACCAGCCCTATTATCCGCTTTAGTAGACGGAATTACTCGTTAATTCTCTTTACTATTGTGGGTGTCGGGGTGGAGCGCTATAGCATTGTATCAAACAAGCATGATTTTGATCAAGCAAGCATAAATTTTTTAGAAAACTCAAAACATAAAACTTGTAGATTTTTGTCTACGCTTTCCAGAACATCCATAATTATGAAATTTGGTTAAAAATGAATGATATATGGCCAAAACATTTTCACAGACTTGTGATTGTTGTTGCTGTCATTTGTGAGTGTCATCAAAACTCAACAATGTCACCTTGACTGGAATTCGAGTTATATCGTCAACATCTCGATGCTCGAGAGTAAATTTAGAAACTTCGGAATCATCATTAACGTTCAAAAGTGATAGAAATAATAAACTAATCAAAATAGGAAACATAAATACACAATAGGATCCTATAAAACAAAGGATTAGACTTAATATCAAATAAGTTAATCCATCCCAAGATTGTGAGTAACAAACAAATACTCAAAAAAGCAACATCAAATAGAAACCTCAGAATGCTCATAACGAGCCAATCATTGTGGATCCCCTCAATACGATTCACGACTCTCAAAGGAACACAACAAGAATACTCTATTGTAACAAAACATATTAAAAAGGTGAAATCATAATAAAACAGAAAACTCAAAAAATCCGGATTGGCCAAATCCCCAACTATAATGCTGAAGCAATGCTACATGTGCTAAACTCAGACGGCCAAAGCCTCAGACAAGGTCGCTAACACCTCCTAAAGCAGTTCGTCCTCATGACAAGGTTGCTGACACCTCTCCAAGCCATTTTGTCAGCCGGGACATCCGATAAAATTGGAACGATACAGAGAAGATTAGCATGGTCTTTTCCCAAGGATGACACGCACAAATTGAGAAATTAGTTATCTCTTCCAAAATAAGCTTTCATAATTAATTGTTTTTAAAGCTAGATTTTGGAAAGTAATGAAAATACTTTCACTTAATAAAATGTTTTATGATGATTACATAAGGTTGATCATAATTTTATATGTCTTAGCTTTCTGAGGAAAAATAGAATCATTTAATAAATGATTTAGCAAAAAGCTTGTTTGAATTTGTAGTTTGAAATTAAAATGGTTTGGGAGAATTTCAAATTGATTTTAAAGGCTGAAATTTCATTTAGAAAAGTGTCGTACTAAAAAGTGATAACTTGAGATTTGTTACTCCAAATGAGATAAATCTTTTTGAAAATGAAAGAGCTTTCAGTAAGAAATAAAGTTTGTTTTTACCACTTTGAAAGATTTTGCATTTTACTAAGTCTAAAATGGGTTTGAAATTGGATAGGCAGTTCTGTCCTATTGCAAAATTCTCTAAGACTTAAGCTGAAAGTAAATTTAACATAACTTTCAAACCATTAATCCAATTTTGATGATCTTTATATTTCTAGAAAGCTTAGACTGAGTAGAACAACTTTCATATTATAAAAAATTTCAAATTTTGTTATTTGCTGGGTCCAAAAGGGCTCTTTGGGAATCTAAATATTTGCTTTGTTGTGATGATGGAAGTCAACATTTGAATTTATTTGTTATAGCCATTCTTACTCCTTTTTGAGAATAAGTAATAAATTATGTTTTCAAATTTTTCAAAAAAAAAAGATAGCAATTATCGGCGTATTCAATAAATACTTAATACAAAACTATAGGTGGCTAATGGATCTATTAGAACAAAATACAGTAACAGAATGCATATCATATCACAGAACAGTAATCGCCATATATATACACATACAATATAGTTTGTATTAGTTTTTTTTTAAATTTTGAGGTTTAAAGGTCGAAAATTTCTTCTAGTGACGTCGTCCCGAGACTAAAATGACAGCAGAGATGAACTTCAAATCTGAAAATTGTTTTAGTCGTAACTTTTTCATTCTTTATCGAAATTCGATAATTTTTAATGTTTTGAAAAGCTTACTTTATATATGACAGCTTCCATGTTGAACATATTTACAAATTTTGAGCACAGGTTGATTGAAATTCTATCATAAACTTCTAGCTCTGTCACTTTGATAATTACTCTATCTAAACTAAATACAGTTAGTAAATTAGGTGTATCTTTCGTGTTTCTAGTCGGATTTAGATAATTTTTTTATTACTTGGAAAGCTTAGACTATTTTCTAAAAATTTCTTGTTTTTAGTTTTGCAAAATTTTGAGGTTAAGTTAGTCGAAACATTATTTCTTTGCTGCTACCCTGTGAATAAACGACAGCGGTAGTAAATTTAAAATCTGAGAATTATATTGGCCATATCTTTAACGTTTCTTATCCGAATTCAATAATTCTAGATGTTCCAAAAAGATTCTATTTTGTACTAAAAAGTTTCATGTTTTGAGTTTTCTAAAATTTCAAAGTTAGCTTGGTCAAAACTATATTTGTTTGTTGCTGTCCCGAGAGCAAAACGACAGCAATACAATCACTGACCTGAGAATTGTATTAGCTTGTTTTGCTCTTATTCTTGTTCGATTTTGATGTTATTTTTGAGATGTTTTAAGAGCTATATTCCTATCAATAGGCTAGCTACATCTGTAGAATTTGAAGTTGTGACGACCCGCCCTTCTATTACCAGAAAGTCGTATCATCATTAAGAAAGAAAGGGATGAGAAAATAGAAAAGATAGAGAAGAAATAACAATAACATCAGAATCTCACAGCGGAACGGAACAAAATATAATATATTACTTAAATAATACATAGTTTGTACATATATCAGAGTTATACAATATCAATACATATGACAATCATACATACATCACATACTAGACAGTTATAAACACCTGTCTAGTTGGTACAACTCAATACAATACAACTTAGAGATACCCACACAGCGGAACTATATGTATATCTACAACGCTGAAGCCTCCTGCTCCATTGCTCCTCCAGAGTTCGTCAAATCTAACCTGAATCCCTTGGCTACCCGTAAAAAATTTGGGTACCCGAGAGTTTATGAAAAACAAAAATAAACTCCGGGTCAGACATGGGTCTGGTATGAGTAAACGGGTTAAAGTTGTTTAACTTTGAAAACATTTGAAAATAAAGGTATCACGTAAGACTCCCCACAAATAAATATGGGTAAGTTTTTACCTTACGCTAACCAAAACATTTCATAGGAAATCCAGTGATATTATAATAGTGTCTAGGGTTTTCAAGTAAAATACAGAAATAGCTGAAATGCTTACATCTCACATTTCAACATAGTTGGGCACAATCAAATCGTACGGCGCTTATTGGAAATTGGATCCCATACAATGGCAGGGCTACCGGGGTACCGCCCGTCACAGTACGGGGCCTAAATCACCGTACCGAGGATTACTCCCTTCATCCCCTGCAACACAAGGCCGGAACCATTCCTTACTGAACAGTCCCGAACAAGATAAACCCCGCGGTTGTAGCTAGCAACCGCCCACTAAGCCGAAATATAAAAAGGGACATATAGACAGGGGAAATATCTTGTCCTGCTTGGGCATGACCCACCTAACCTTGCTGCACATCCCCTGTTTTAGCCATTCCCGGTTGATGAGGCTTGAGGCTACGATTACCTTTAAAGATCATATCACTTAGAATGCTCATCGTCCGCCTGACGATGTGTTGAAAGCATTCAATCCATACAAGTTCGTTCCGGGTTCGAACGAAACCGAAGGCATTATCTCGTTACACTCGTTTTGGAATCACCCTCAGAGTTAACGACGATAACCCTTGCATTCTGACTACACCATCTCGATCTTCATTTCAGGAATCACGACCTAATGTTTAAATTGGATTGATGTGGTTTTCGGAGAATCAAAATTGATTCTTCCGATCCCGGTCTCATCGAATCCAACCGCCATTTTAAGGGCCAAGTTGTCTAATTAACTTAACAGTTTTAAATAATTTAAATCTAACAGTTGAATGAACATAGCATTTATCACAGATAAAACATATACAAGCATCTTAGATCTAACATAATATATCACAGAACATCACAGAATATCATTACATAAACATCACAATCAGATATTCAACACGACAAATCATAAGCAATCACTTTGAAGGCTTATTTGTAATTAATTTAATTTAGAATTAATTTACCTAAGAGTTACTTACTTAATTTAATTAATCATTAATTATCAATCAATTACTTATTTCTTTTCAAATTATTCAATTTAATGAATCTTAACCAAATCAATTATTAAGTCTTAATTACTTAATTAAATATTCCTCCTACATTAGTAAATAACCTTAATCATTAATTAGTGGAACTTAATTCCTTATTTGTTAACTGCTAATTAGCCAATTAACCATTTATTAATTCTGACTTAAATTACTTAATCAATTAACTATTACCTTCCATTAATTAGCTTAAGTGGTTAATTGCGATTTCGTGAATCCCAAAATTTATTAACGAATCACTAACTGTAAATATTCTGAATTTCTTTCTGAAATAATAATTAATATTAACTGCTCAACTTAATGAAATACTCAAAACTCTGCTTTAAATTTGGAAACTAACTTATTATTAACTATAATCCTCAAATGATAATTAAATTTATATTAACTTAAATTAATCACTTTATTAAACATTAGTTAAGAATTTTAAATGTTTTTTGTTCATTAACTAAACAATTTAATTTGTAAAAGTTTAACTTAAATTGTCAAACATTTATTAAATTTTAAAAAATGTTGAAATCCTGATAAAACTCAAAATTCCTTAATCTTTTTTTTTTTAGGTTATAGAAGAAACTGCAGTCACTAACTCTCTCGCCCACGAACACAGGAACCGAAGAAAACCCCCATTTTACTCGAGTAAATCTCGAGCCATCGTCTCCCTTTTCCCGCGTCTCTCCCTCTCACTCCCTCCTGTTCTTTTCTTCCTGCTGTAACGTTTCTTCTTCTTCTCTTTTTTTTTTTTTAAGAACTTAACATTTTAACTTACTGAATACTTGCCTCTATTCGAAAACTTCGACCCAGCTAAAAAAAAAAACCCCGAAGCTACCCTATGATAAACTCGAGTTTCACTCGAGCATTCACCCAAAATGGTCCCAATCCAAAACTGCTCCACTGTACACCACCGTGCACATGCACGGTGGTTCGCCAACGTCCTGGCGATGCACGACCACTCCGACAAGTTGCATAAGGAACGTAGATACGAAAACGAAACCCAAAACCCTTCAAAGATTTCTAGATCAGAAAATGACCTGCTACCTGAACACGAGCCAAGAACGCCTCACCGTAAATCCCCTCGCGCGGCCACCCTCCATCACCGGAGGTGATGAATCTCCACCAGAACGTCACTCACACCCCTACCTAACATCACTTAAACTCGCGTTCCACTCGGTTTACTCATGATGCCGAAATCAAGTTTTTACAGAGCATACAAAACATTTACACTAAAACCCTACTCTTGATTCAATCCCAATATCCCTATATTCGAGAATTTTTTTGACATTTTTCTTGGATCATATGGATTAAAATCTTGCTTCCTGTAAATTTACAGAAGTTAAAATTAACTCAAACTTCCAGAATTGACAAAAACCCCACTTAGTTTCAATTTAAAACTGCACCTTTGATCTTTGCCTAAAAATCAAGATTTATATGTTAAAAATCATAGTTATGTATATGAACTCTAAATATGTTATTCAATTTACAAATTCAAATATTCAAAAATTTGGCCTTTGGTTTCTTTTACCTGAGATTTGAAGAAAACAGTGTTACATTTTACTGTTATGGTTCAAACATAATCTCAAACTTTGTTTTATATTAAACAATTGGAATTACTTACATCTTTTAGGTTAAAACTTAATTCAAGTGGGAGAGTATTAATATCTTTTACTTCTTCTATTCAGAAGTTCAGAAGCTAGAACAGAACATGCACAGAAGCTTCCAGTGTATAAAATAAATACAGGTTCATCTATATTCAATATATATATATAGCAATCACACATATCATAAACCAATTATCATGTTTATAATTTAAGAAAGTATGTTTACTCACCTATGGTTTAACAGAGGGTAGTTCAGTTTTCCAGATGAACCCAGTTTCCTAGCCTTCAACTTTGAATTTCAAATTCCAACCTTTGATGTTGTAGATGTTATATAAATTTTGTTTGTATTAAATTCAAGTTGCATGTTTGTTTCATACTTTTTTTTTCTTCAGGCTTTGCCTTTGCAGTACATATGAACTCAAGAATAAGAAATAATGAATATATATAACTTAACTTGAACAATATATCTTCTTGAACAAGCTTTGTTGATAAAATATCTTGCTTTGTTTTTATTTGCATTAAGACCTGAGGTGATTCAACAATTTCGGCTGGGAAGTTTTCTTTTGTACTACAATGTTTTCATTTAGGCTAACAAAATATTAATGTTTGCTGACACCATCAATTATACAAAGATATTGCAGTATTGTTTGTACTAAAATGTTTACTGATACTCTTATGTGTTGTACATAGATATTTTAAAAATATATATACTCTTTGCAGGAAAGCTTATGTATGAAGATATTTGTATTTACATGTTAGGAATACTTTGTTTTTCTCAGTACAAAAAAAAATCAGTTTGCATATGAAGATTTACTGAGTAAAGATATTTTGTTGAGTAAACACTGTCACATATATGAAGGTATTTATTTAAATATTCGTTTATTGACTACTAACTTAAACATTTTATACACATATGCTTTGTGTCAGGTATATTTTCAGACTTTAACTGATTTCTATTTTTTTCTATACTTGGTTCTTATTTTAAACTTTGTGCTTTTATACTTTGTTCTTGTTTTATTCTTTGTTTACAAATTTTAGAGTTATGTTGGATGTATATTTTAACTAATTAATTCTTGTTTTTTTTTTTTTTCTATTTTATATTTTATATTTGACTAACAATATTTTACTTATTATATTCAATATTATTTACTTACATCTATTTAAACTTATTTCTATTTGTATTTTTAACTATCAAGTATTAGGTTATATCCATGTGTTTAGCTTATATTTAAAATTTATATTTTAAATTTGTAGAATTAGATTTTTATTTAAACATTATCATCCAAATATCTTTATGAATTTAAAATAAGAGAAAGCATTCCATTTTGATTACATAAGATAAATTCTATTACAAATATGATTGAGATGTTTTATTTCAAATTTTCATCTCACATCTCTTTTTAAAATACCAATGCATATAAACAAATGGCAGTAATTACCGAAATCATATTCATTTAAATATAAACAATTCATAGTTTATATTTAATTAAATTAAACATTTAGTAAAATAACAGGGGCCGAAATCCAGGGTCGTTACAGAAGTTCAAATTTAGATAGAATTTGAATTGAATTCGTATCGAATTCAAGTTATCGATCTTGGGTTATCTTTCTTGTTTTTCATTGTTTTCGAGCACGGTTTTCACCAAACCAATTTGAAGTGATTTTTGAAATAAGTGGAAATTTCAAATTATTATTAGATAGTATTGTAAAATTATTTTTCTAATATAAAATCTATTTATTTCCTATAATAAAGGAATTTCAAATATTGGATTTATTAATCTTTTCGGGAAAAAGTTTTAAAAGCTTGTTTTCTCTATTAAACTATTTTAAATATAAAACACACACTTTTGCACTATTCGAATGTATGAAAAAGGGAATTAAACGATGTTTTAGAATGACAGCATCATTGACAACAAATCTGATGGATTACTCAGCAATCAATCCAAGTAATCCATTGCTTTATATCCGAAAGTTGAAATCAACACTTCCGCTATATTACATGCCGAACAATCGAATGCCGAAAATACCAGACCGTAAGGAAAAAAGAAGAAAGAGGTAGAAAAAGGAATAGAAACAACATCAGAATCTCACTCAAACTAGATTACTAATTAATTTAATTAGTTAAAATTAAATTAGTTGATTAATTGCTTGAATTGATAATTTATTATCAGGGACTTAGGTTGTTAAATTAAATGTTAAAGATTGACTTGATTTAAGGGATTAAATCAACATTTGAAAATTTCTCAAACTCTTTACTATATTGCTTAGTAAGTAATTTAAAACTCAAAGTTAAACTCTTACTTCAAAATTCTTTGGAAATTAATTTTGAAGTAAGTGTAGAAATTTGAACTTTAACTTCGACTATTAAACTAATTACTAAGTAATATAGTAAAGAGTTTTAGAAAACTCACATTTTCTAGCATAGATTGAGATTTCAAGGTTAGAAATCTCAATTTTATTTTTGTTGCATGTTCAATTGTTAATCGCCGTCGGTAAATTGGAATATCTCTTTCGTTTTAAATTGAAATTTGATTTTGTTTGAAGTTCTGGAAATCTTGAAAAGAGTGTGATAACTTTTATGTTAAACAATTTCGAAAATTTTAAGCATAGAAGGTCGAAAAACCTAATACAAACTCATTGTCTTGTCATTGTAAAGCTTTCAATTTCTATGCTTAATATATAGCATATATAGCATATATTAAATGCACAAAATTATCATTATAGATAATTATAACATTATATAGCATATATTCTTACAATATTAGAAAGGTTAAATGTTACCATTTCATTTTTCTAATAAGCCTCCCACTAGTCTTTTATGTTTCTCCAAACCCTAAGATGAAATATAAAAGTCTTACAACTTCACTAGTGGGTGTTAGGACTCGTTTCTTTTGGCTTTCTGACCTTGAGTTTGCTCAACAAATCATAGCCCCAAAAAAGATGGATAACTCCTTATTGGTGTATCACATACAACTCCTAACCCATTTTTCCTTATTCTAATCTCATTTTGACCTTGAGTTTGCTCAACAAATCGAAAGAGGTTATTCACTCATACCCACCATGTCGTGATGGCCTAAGTATAGTATATGTATCTTGAGTTTGCTCAACAAATACATATAGTTATCTTACCTGATTTGTTCAGTATCTTAATAATATTATGCATAACATCCCTAGCTTGAGTTTGCTCAGCAACTAAGGAGTATGTAAGTAATTTATTAATATATATATATATACATGGTAGAGGACAATATATTGAAGATTCATAATCTTTAATATTTATATTGAGTGATATCGACTTATAGAATACTATATTTCTTATGAAATACCCCAGCGGTTCAAGTGTCAGGCACATCAGAAATCAGGTATATGTACATTTACATATGTATTTATTTCTCAAGTCTACTTGGGTTTCTTTAATATTCCACATTTAGTTTATACACATATTATATAAGTTTTATTGTTATATAACTTTTATATTTCATATTGCTTGTATGATAGTCTTACGTATAATATATCATTAATTAAATCTTATCAGATTAATTTTAATCAATTAACTCTTTAATTAATTTTAAATTAGTATTCCAATATAACTTCTATATTGGACATATCTACTATAACATTTATAATGTATACTATAACCTTTATAGTTTAACAAACATATATCATATATATATGTGTGTGTATTTTATTTAATTAATTAACCTTTAATTAATTTATTCAATTAAACAATTTTTATTAAAATTTATTAATTTCAAAATTTATCTCGTATACATGTATGTATACTTATGTTATCTTAAACATTTTAAAATAACATAACATATATCAACATATATAATAAATGCATATATGTATTAATTAATTAATATATTTAATTCATTTATTTTATTGATCTTATTAATAAATTTGTAATTTGAAATTGTTATATAAATATAAATTAATTAATATATTTAAATATTAATCTTATTATATTGTAATTTGTAATTTGAAACAATATCTTAGTATCATTATCCTTTCAAACATTTTGAAAAACTTATGTAGTATTATAATTTTTATAATAAACAAGTTTTATTTTAAATTTAAAATCTTTAACATTAATTTTCAAAACAATTTTGAAAATTAGCCCAAGGCCTAAATTATGTTAGGACTTTTCTGTTAGGAGCAACCTTTGCACTCATTTCACCTTTCGGGCCACGCCGGTAACCAAGTAGGACATGATACTTGATTACTCAATTACAATCCTAGACACTACCTTTCTAGATACTGTACTAAGTGGGCAAGCTTAATTAGTTAGCCCTAATATGACTAACTTAGACCGCATAGGCAATTGGGCTTTGATACTACTATTGGAACTGAACCAGCCCGCAACAGAAGTTATAAGTGAATTTCAAAAAATTTACCCTATTGGATTTTTATTGGGTCTATGAAGTCTAACAAAATTAAAACATTTCTAAAATTCATTTAAATAAAACCATTTATTTTGTTTAAATTCAAATATATGTAGATATGAAATTAATTTTATTTGATTTAATTTATACATAAAAATGTATCATATACATACATGTGTGACTGCATGTGTAATATAATAATCCGTGAAAGGTATTATATACCCATATACAAACATATTAGCTCATTTTGTATGTCATGTATGTTGTCCAAATATGTCCATGTATATGTGTTACAAAATACACACACACACACACATATATGTATGTATAAATATATTACATATAATATATGAACATAAAGCATTTATATATAGATAAATATATATATATATACATGTATAAAGAGCGAGAACAATTATTAATAATTATTTATAATTCAAAATTAACTTAGTTTTGTGAACAAAATAATTTTAGTACTTTAATTTGTATATATTATGAATAAAATAATGTTTTCATCCATAAATAATTAACATAAAATAATCTTTTGATAAAAACTCAAATTTTACAATTTTATAAAATCTAGGATCATAAAACAGAGCTTAGAAAAAATCTTGATATTTTTCAAAGTTGAAACGTTATTTCGAAAACATACATTGATTTCGACAATAATTATTTAATATAAAATAATATATTATTAAAAATTCAAATTATAAATTTTCAGAAATTATACGATCCTGAATGAAAGGTTAAGAAATATTTTGAAGAATGATTCAATTAAATTATTATTTTTAATAAATCATAAACAATTTTTGCAAAATAATATTAATTATTAAAATATTAAAGCTTATTGAAAAATTCCTAAATTTTTTCTATACGTTTTAGAAATGACATAATATTTTAAACAAATATAAAATTGTACATAATAATTATTTTATATCCAACAAACAATTCAAAGTTCAATAAAAGTTAATTTAAAAATATGAATATATGTATGATAATTAATTTTCGAATTTTTAAATTCATATTATATATAAATAAGTGTATTAAAATCCTTAAATCATATATATATATATATATATATATATATCTTAGTATGCATATATGCTATTATGAGAGAGAAATCTACACTAATTTATATATGAATTTGTTAATAAATACATATACATATACATATATATATAACAATTATTAATGACAAAAATTGATTTTGTATAGTAAACAACATTTGTCTATACATAAATCAAATAGTATGATAAACAAATTATGCACATAACCAAACTGATTTGTGACAACCACATCTAGTTACAAAATCTCACCTAACTAAATATACAGTAGCAATATATTTAAACATATATGAAATTGCTCAGTATAGGATCATAGAATATAATTTAATTACTGTAATATTAAACAAAATTACCAATTTAATGATGCATTTGAATCCACGTTGAAGCAATGACTTCTCTTCCTTTTACTGTTCTTTATTTGTCAAATTGCAAGTCCAGAATCACCGACCTCTAACTATTAAATAATATTATTTTAATTTGAAATATATTTGTGAATTTTGAAGTGGATTGAGAGCTATGTTTTAACCAGCAATGTTGAAGGTAATGGTGGCCAAAAAAGGTTAGTTATTATTTCAGAGACACACACACACACACACACATGGTGGTATTAGAGAGAACGAGGAAAACTTTTTTACTCATTCTCACTTGATCTCAACCCATTATCTCCAAGCCAATTCCCTTTGTTTGAGCCACCCCTTGACTTTTCCAAAACCGAAATTTTGCAGCCCTAATGATGGTCCTTAAACCCATCTAAGATGGTCCTAAGTAACTGACTTATATCTTCTGACTACAGATAGAACTTTTGATCATTGTGAATTTACTGCATACTGTATTTAGTATCTTTTTTATCAAAAATATATTAGTTACGCCTATAGATTATTGAGACGTCGTCAGTTTAGAGACAATTTCCACTGTAAGTAGTTATACATCATACATATCACATATCACAAAAGTACTACTAAATGTTGAAGAATATTTTTTATTTTTTGAACTATGTTAATAATAATAATCCATGCCAAAAAAACAGAAACTTCTCTGCACTAAGCATGGACAAGGCAGGAGATGGACTGTGGTGTTTTGGATTAGTTGTGGCCAATGAGTGTGTTGAAGTTCCCGACAATGTAACATGGACAAGGTATAAGGTTGGTGGTCTTGTCATTGCATCGGGGGAAAATTCTGGTCTTAAAGATAAATTGGTAGACCAGTATGTAGTAATCTATATGATGAGGCAGGAGGGAAGTCAGAAAACTTCGGCTGTTCATAGAATGATAATGTGAAACACATGACTGGCTTTGTGGACAATATGGTAACTGTGCGTGATAATCAGGATATAGTGCGTGCGGAAATTATAGATGATGTTGATAAAGCTGCTTCTGTGCCTGTTGCCAATAGGTGTAATGTTCTTGTTTTAGTACTTGAAAATGAGGGAACTTGTTTTATCTTTTGCAAAAATATGGTCGTGTTGGAACATGTATTTTATTGTGGTTGAACAACTATTAATTTATCAACAATTCTACTTTGCCCGAAGATTTTTTTTGTCAAAACTTGCGAATTAGAGAGAAAAGAATGGACCCCCTTGAATTTCAGCCTTAAGACCCGGAGATAAATTGCACTATTCGCAGTATTTGACAAAATATATTTCGGGTAATGTAGCAGTACTCTTAATTTATTTTGAATGGAAGTAATTTTGAATAGTGTTGTTTATTATTTGATCATTGGCCTTTATTTCAGTTTTTGAAATTTTATTATTATTGCGCCAGTAATGTGCGAGTGGCAGGTTGGAATAGACAGAAATAGCCATGCAACAATTTAGAAAGGTTGTAATATAAATATATTTCACAACTTTTCAAAAAAGTTGTAAAATATGCACAACAATTTTAAATAGTGGTCAAATAATATTTTACAAAGATAAATAGTTGTAGTTTAACATATTACAACTAACAAATAGTTGTATATACTCTATTACAACGTTTTGTTGCGAAGTTTTTGAATAGTTGTAATAGACGCAGACCCTATTACAACTGTGGCTAAGACGATGTTTATGAAAACGTCTACTACAACTCTTTTCGAGAGTTGTGAAAGACCTTTTTTGTTGTAGTGGTGTTTGGGCAAGTTTAAACATACAGATTATAATAAAGAAACTGAAATGTTCTTTTTCAACATCTTTAGAATGATATTTAGGCGAGTTTAAACTACATTTGCGAACTTTAAAATCGTGAATTAATAATAAAATGAAACGTCAATGATTGTGTTGATAACTCTAAGTAATGATTTACTGCACACCTAACTTTTTTCTATGCAGTAAACTATATAATCAATATGGTATTCTAGATTTTATATAAAATTGAAACTAATCATTTTTATTTAGTATTTTTGAGTTATCAAATTCTCAACATAATCAGCATTATGTTTAAATGTTTGAAAATCCTGTTGAAAAACGAGAGAAATAAATCTAACACATTGAGCTAGAAATCAACATTCATCTTCTTTGTTTGCTCAGGATATATGATATTCCTTTTCACTCTCTGATGCCTGTGAAACTATATTATCACCTACCAAGTATTTTTATTTTTAACAGAATAATAATCAGAAATGGTTATATTTGTTGGAAATTTAAATACAAGATCAAAGGCTTCATGTTCAAAATAAATGCAGTACTAGTTGTTAAAGTGAATAATACAACTGAAGTTTGAGATTATATTGATGTAAATTGTTGCATTGACTTGATTAACGTTCTGCATATGCTGGAAAAATCTTTGTGATTTTAGTGATGCTTTGTCCATTTGACGAATGTATGCAATTTCACAAGTTTGTTATCTCTAGCTCAGCATTAAAATATCAAACATCCATGGATAAATAACATTTGATGAAGGAGCTAAACAAAAGTACATCTGAAATGAATTCAAATACACAACATATTTATCAAGTAATTCATTGTAGTGCGACTAATTATCAATACTAGAGCATGCTGTTTAGATAGTGCCTTAGAGTAGTACTAGGCTAAGTGATATTCAATCTTTTTCTCCTGTAATCTGAGAAACTTTATTTAAGTCATACTGAGTTTGATTGGGGGATTGGGGAATTATTAACATATTTAAACCATTGTTTGATTGGGGGATGGTGAAATAAGGGATTCATCAATATTAATGATTATTCCTAGGCCAATTTGATCAGTGGATATCAAGGGGTCTGCTGATGTTATTTTAACATCAGTATTAACAATATTGTAATCTTTTCCCACTTGACAATATATAGTAATTACAACAAAAAAATGTGTTTTAACTTCTTTTTTTTCCTTTCTTTTCTTTAACAACCGATACTTCTTCACTTCAAGTTCTAGCCACAGCCGATGTGGTTGTTCGCGCGAGACAATAATCAGTGCTACATCGAGTTCGTGCCAAAGGCATTGATTCTTTATGCTGTTAACAGCCGATCTTCCTATAGCCAGCGGTATGATTTTACATTAATTATTTGTTTAGTAATTAGTACTAATTATTTGATTAGTAACAAAATTGGTTTGAATTTTTTTTGTGTAATCAATAAGTATTTGTTTGCACACCATTAGCCAATTCTTGTTTATTTGCACACTATTAACAAAAATGGTGTGAATTTTTTTATTTGTCGCCAATTCGCTGCACACTGTTATGTGTTTGTTCACCCTATTATTGTTGCTACTTTAGTGTAATCAGTAAATAACTAAGATTGGAAAATTGTTATACTAATGGTTTAATTAACTGTAGTTATATTTATTAGTAAGAATCCGAGAATGATCAAATTTTTATTTAGATATATTTATTAGTGTAAGGAAAAAGGAAGAAGCAAGAAGAGAGATGGAGGAAGATGATAGCGTGATATACAGGTTAGTTTATCACTCACAAATATTATGTTTAATCTCACGATCCTGCATATATAAGTGCACTTTATCATCTTGGAACCCTCCTCTGTTATATTTACTAATTGTTAATACACGAGATATATACAAATTGAGTCGGGAGAAATAATTTTTTTAATCATGCCTTGCCGCACAACATCCAGTTTAATACACGGAATATATATGCTTTGGAGTGCCCAATCAACCGACCCTACATCTAGTTTAAAGATGATTTTCCCTTAAAAACTGAACCATTGGAACAATCTTGTTATGTTAGAGGTTAAAAAAATTTCACTAGTTGTTTTTGTGATGTTCTATGAGACGTGTTTTGAAAGTGCAGTGTGGTATGAAATTGCAATAATTATATTGTGGATGTTCATGGTTCGGTTCTTTGCTTAATGCTTAATTATTACCATAAATTGGGAGACGGGATACACCATGGAGCACAAATGGAATTTACAGCATGTAGCTGTGTTGTTGGTATTAATTAGGTATATTTTATAAGTTTTATATCATAAACAATGCAGGTTTTTTTTTCTTCCTTTTTTTCTCTCTCTTTTTTCTCAACATCAACATTTTCATTCTAGGATTTTGGTTGAATACTAGGTGGATTTGGTCAACTTTTGGTAGAGGTCAAGGAGAAACAGTGATTCAGAATACAGCTGTCGATATGAGTTTGTTTATGGATTTTTTTTTATTTATGGATTAATAATCTATGTTTTGTAGTTTGAGTTCAACCTAAATTAGATCACAGTTTCAAAAGTAATCAAATATAGAGATTGAGAGAATGACACCTGCGATTACAGTGGTTTCATTATTTCTTCTTCTATTTTATACTATTCTTATTATTATTTCAGAGAGATTACAAAGTGTTTTAACTCGAAGTTGTAGATAGATTTCGGTTAAAAATCCGGCAAAATCTTCCATAGATGAAAACAAGAATCAACCCCTGTTTAAAGGTGTATGACTTGTATTTATAGGTGTAATTGGGGCTGCTAAAGGTCTTATTTCGTCCCGCGTATTTCCATATATACGATAGAGAAAGAATGGGTACGGATCCACGAATCATGAGTTTGACTTTGCTCTTGGAATTTAAAGTTGGATACTAATTTTTCCACCTTTAGATTGTTAGAAAATGAATAAGTGGCTTAGGAGGGAACAATGTCCCACATCGGGAAATACACATCAAAATTTCACTATATATACACTAAAGCTTAATAAGCTATATCAAAAGAGAATGAGGAGACAGAATGAGGCAATGCAGGCATGAAAGGGAAGAGACAATGTATGCCTTGGATCTCTTGGGGTCTAATGATTCTAATGATTAAATGAGCATTCGTTTGCTACCTGGGCTGTGGTAAAACGGCTAATTTTTTTAATCCGAATTATACCGTTTTTTGCTGCCATAAACGGTTGCATCCGTTAACCAACGGTCGCAACCTTTCCGTAGGGGGAGCAAATCTGTTTTAAGGGAACATCGACTGTGCTGAACTCGGATACAAATATTCAACTTGCAATCAAAGTACTAAACGGTACGAATTACATTTCAACTATTCTTTTTCCTGTTAACCCAATTACAAAAGTAGGATTAGGGTTTTTTGACCAAATTGATTTTTCCCTAATTTATATATTAGGGTTTCTGTGTGGATAACATAGATTACAAATGCGTCTTTGAAATCCGATAGTGACTAAAAAGGAAAAGCATATGATTTGCATAATATTTTTTTTTCCAGGGGGAGACTGAGCCAATGAAGCCATTTAGACACAGATATCATACTCCTTACAGAGCTGTTGGTAGTACTGCTTCATTTTGTTATCCATCAAGGGAGCTTCTGCGCACATTATTGTCTTGTCATCATATTCAGCAAATGGTACTAAAACATCTGATATATTTAGTTTCCCCTTCTAATCAATCATTTATTGTATGCATTACTTTACATGTTTTAGTTTACTAAATGGACGCTTCACTGCTAGACCCTTGGAAGTTCTTAGATTGAGTTATAGGTGTTAAATACATGTTAATGTGCTTATCGAGATGTGGAAGTTCATCGAAAAATCATTTTTATACTAAACAAGTGTTACCATTTGATCAACAACTATTTTAAAGTAAACACACACCTCTGTATCAGTGGCTTAAAGCCGGGTTACCAAAAGTGACTAATTTATAGATTAGGGTTTCTGTGTGGATAACATAGATTACAAATGCGTCTTTGAAATCCGATAGTGACTAAAAAGGAAAAGCATATGATTTGCATAATTTTTTTTTCCAGGGGGAGACTGAGCCAATGAAGCCATTTAGACACAGATATCATACTCCTTACAGAGCTGCTGGTAGTACTGCTTCATTTTGTTATCCATCAAGGGAGCTTCTGCGCACATTATTGTCTTGTCATCATATTCAGCAAATGGTACTAAAACATCTAATATATTTAGTTTCCCCTCCTAATCAATCATTTATTGTATGCATTACTTTACTTTTTTTAGTTTACTAAATGGACGCTTCACTGCTAAACCCTTGGAAGTTCTTAGATTGAGTTATAGGTGTTAAATACATGTTAATGTGCTTATCGAGATGTGGAAGTTCATCGAAAAATCATTTTTATACTAAACAAGTGTTACCATTTGATCAGCAACTATTTTAAAGTAAACACACACCTCTGTATCAGTGGCTTAAAGCCGGGTTACCAAAAGTTAATAGAAGTGAGACACCCTGGTCATTTGTTCTTGTGCATTCACCATGGTATAATAGCTACAATTGGTTTCTTTATCTAATTTTTATAATACTTTTTTTCATGTGAAAATGTGTTTAAACCTGTACTCAAAGTAGTGCTTATAAGTTATAACATGTGCTGTGTTATGCACAGTCATAAACAGTTAGTATGATGCAAAAACAGATAAATATGTGGCCTTCTTTCGTTAGATTTTGAACAATAAGAATATGCAAGCTCTAGAAATAACGTGTAATGAGACAATTTGTACCTCAAAGTCAATTAAAGAATGGTGACATATGTTTGTTCATTCTATGACATTATGCTGACAAATTAGAATCCATGAATAACATTAGAATTAATAAAGTTAATTAGTTTGTAGAATTTTATGTGTACAGTGAAACATGTAAAGAGGAATGTTAGAAAACGTTAGATTGATGATAAGTGAAAAAAGATAGTAAGATATATGGAGGAACTAGAAAGAAACAATAATAAAAAGCTAATTTGGCATGTGCACAAGAAATATAATTTTTTATGCAGCATAAACTAGGTGAGCAGCAGAAACATAATTAATAATATATTATCCACATCACGATGCAAAATTCTATAAACTGAACATTTTGGCACCAAAATGCGAACGACATGCAGACATATTACGTCTCTAAAACACTCGTCTTGTTCTATTTTTTCCTCCTTTTTTTTGTGGGTGCTTACTTTCTATTGTGCAATGTAGGGTTTGGATCTTCAGCAGGTATACACAAGATCAATCATTGCTGGCCTATGTTTCCATGCCTATCAACAGGTGACTTTCTCCTTGTATTTTGTTTCATTGCAACATTTTTAAAAGTATGTTTTGCATAACCATGCCCATTTCAGCATTTAGTTTGTTCAATAGATTCAAGATTTTTCTTATGTTGTACATGTTTGAAACTACTTTTACCATCCTCCAAGTTTACAATTTTCTTTTAAAATTTGTTGATAGACGACACAGTCTTCAATCAATACAAGTGAAAAAATATCCAGTTAATAGTATGCCAGCTAGTCTTTGCTGGGAGATTTTATATGAACATCCGATGGCGACTTTTAAAATCAGTTCGGTTGTTTACTAGTAAATTAAACCGATATGTATGTATGTATATTGCTGATCACGTGTTTTAGACTGGGACAGTGCTCTTCTCGGGACATTCAAGTAAGATTCTCCATAACCACTCCTGGTGCTTTTTCCATCTCCATCATATGATTCAAAGGCATTTTTATGATTAAACTCAGCTGATAATCAAGTCTTGCAATTATCAATTTTCATCTCCATAAACTCTAAAAGGACCAGCAGCTCTGAAAAATTAAGATGTAAGAACATTACACTCTGAACCGTTGATTACTAAAATCTTATGATTTCGAACCACGTATCAGACTGACTCTCCTCAGTTTCATTTGGATTTCAAATAATATTTCCTGGGACATGATTCAGCTTATTATTCAACCCTGGTCATGCGTTCAGGTGGATAGGCATGATTATATGTCAGTTGACCTGAACACAGAGGAGGCATAATTTGCATCTGTATTTTGTACTACTAAGTGATAAACATGTATGTATATAAGAATATATACAACTCTGAATAGTTGAAACACAGCGAAGTTCTTGGCGAAAAGACTTGTAAAATCAAACCTATGATATATAGATTCATGAATTTGCACTCTGAGCACACTTAGTCAGCTTACCTTAAACTTGTTAGGCGTGAGTTATTATAAGCATGTGGTGTGCGTATGCATATTGTATGTACTGGTGTGTGTTGTGGTGTGAGTGGTTTATTGAGCATATGTGTTGTGCAATCAGCTGTCTGTCCTATTCAAGTTGCTGAGTGACTTTTGAAGTTGAGCCGTGAGGTCAGAATACGCCGCTGCCTATACTATTTCCCATGTTTATGATTGTGTTTGTGTGAGTGAATTTGTATATAAATGCATGTGTATACTGGGTAGTTTGCTAGATAAAAATGAACTTTTTATTTATTTATACTAATTGTTATACTAATAATACAATGCCCAAAGGTACCTTAGCCATTTATTTAGACATATGCAACTGAGTATATGCTATGCATTGTATATTTGTTTTTCGAATCCAAAATCAGTTCTAATATCCTATTTTTTATCATCTCCTGTAAGTGTCTTTCACACACTCTTTTTTTAAAGGGCACAACATATATAATATAATAAAAATAATAATAAGAAGTTTTAATATGTGCATTTGATGCTTGCAGGACACCTAATGATGCAAGGGAGATGACCGTTAATGGAAGAATGGATTAAAGCATGTCCTTTTTATTGTTTTTACTGTCTGCATCATGTTGTATTATCGTCTGTGGTATTTGAGGGCATGAAAAAAATGAATTTGTATTTTGAATTAGCATAGATACGTTGGTCTTTGCAAAACAAGTTATTTCATGAGTAAGTATTGTAGGACTCGATCTTTGTAAAATGCTAATATACTTCAGTTTATTGGTAATGTATGTGCTTCTAGCTATTTTTGATTCTAGCCTGTTTGTGTATATACAGAGTCACGGTTGATTTTATTATGTTGTCTGAAGTTTATTGGTGATGTATTGCAGTTTTTATTGTTTGTGCTTCAGTTCATTCAGCCACGGTTACGAGCCATGGTTGTTTTTAATGATATAAAAGTTAGCCACGGCCCCAAACCGTGGTATTTCATTCAGCCACGGCTCTGAAGCATGGCTAACGATAATTTTGCCACGGCTTGGAGCCGTGGCTAAACAAAATTTTGCCATGGCTTGGAGCTGTGATAAAATTTTTGCCATTCTCCATTTTGCCACGGTTCTGTTCCGTGGTAAAATTATTTAGTCACGGTCCAAAACCGTGGCAAAATGACTTTTCTGGTGTAGTGGGTGTAAATTTGGTCAGCGATTAACATTGAATTATTCTAATGTTAACGTCCACACGTCACCTAACAGGTAGTGTGACATTATAGCCAAATTTACCGCTTTCTCATTTTCGGTAAAAATCTAATTTTAGTTTAATAAGTCTTACCCGGTTGTGATATTTGTTTACACAAATTTTTTTCGCCAAAACTATATCACTTTGGACTTATGAAATTTGATAATGATCAAAATTCCAACCTCATCCACATTTAACTTTATAGTCCAAATATAAAGTCCTTGGTTTAATAATAACAATTATTATTAACCGAAATGATCAGCTCAGAGACTTCGACTTTGAGTTGACGGTGATACTAACTTCATATAACTGAGGAGACGAATCCTCTATTGAATAGTGCTTCACTTTCAATACTTCCACTCGACCCAACTATAGTTACTCGATAGGCGTCATGCCATAATTTGGCTATAATCAAAGCGGAGTTTTCATATTGAAGATCCACGGTATTCTCAAGTCGAGAGAACTGTGTAAATCAGTCACATCGATATTTTCTTTTTGACATTAGTAATATTAACCAACAGAAAACTATCGAGTGGGTCGTTCCATAGTTATCCAATAACTATTAGTACGTAACCCCTAGGTGCCTCCAGCAGTCATGAGTAATATACTGACCAATATTTGAAGAGTGCTACGTACTTCAGTCTCAACGGATACGTCGATATCCAATCTCGATGCATCTTGACTAGGAATATTTAAAATGATATATTTGTTTCGTTGTGATAAATTACTCATGGTTATAACACTTTATAACCACTATCACAAAATATACAATTTATAGATTTTTTTATTAAATATACTTTTAATTAAGTTAGTTAATTAATATAATCACATTATATCAAGCATATAATAGGAAGAAAATAACTTTTATTTCGGACAAAATTGGTCAACGAGTTAGATATATGTAACAAATTACATAATTGCCACTAGAGCATACCCCTAACTCTATCAAATAGAACTGCAACCCTTTGAAGCCCTTAACCATCCAACCTAACCTTTCGACAAGGTTAATAGTCCTTACACCTTAACAACACTTGAGCCTTCCAAAGCTACAAATCGAGTAGTCTAACCTTTTGACAAGGTCGACACTCATTTCAGATCTGTAAAAGTATATTATATCCTGCTTGATCTTAAGAAAGGCTATCTTAACCTTTCGACAAGATTTAAATCAACCTTCTAAAGGACTAGCTAAGGGAATTTCACCCAAGCCGAAAAGAGAACTTTAGTAGGAAATCTCATACCAATTCAATTGAGGTGAAAGATCATCTAATTCAAAGACTAACCTTTCGAAATGTCCGCCTCAAGTAACAATAGCAAAATAAAGCTAAATAGGGGGGCAATTCTCAAGGGCTTCACATCCATTGTTTAAGCAGATCTTTCCATCCTTCTTAGCACTACTTTGGGTGTTGACCATAAATTCGGTTAACAGTTGGTTTGTGGGGCTTGGTGTTGAATGTTGATGTATATGTTGTACATTGATGTTGGATGTATATATTGCATTTGGTTGTGTGAAACTGATGATGGATGATTTGTTTTGTATTGATTGGAAATGTTTGAGTTTGAGATGACAATTTTTGGATTTTATATTATTATTGATATTGATACTGTTTTAACTTATATATCTGATATATATATATATATATATATATATATATATATATATATATATATGTTGTGTTGTGATATATATTGATATTGATGTGTTGTTTTGCTGCTTAAAAAAAGAAAAAATTATCCAGATTTATGACGGCTTCCGACGGTCAATGGGTCGAACGACGTTTACCGACGACTTCTGATGGTTTTCCGGTCGAAAATTCCAACGATTACTAATGGTTTTTCGGCTAGTTTTCAAGCCATGTGGACGTCGTTGCCGTCGGAAAAACCATCGGAACTGCAATTGATAAAGCCATCGAAAAACCGTCGTCGATTCTGTTGGAAATGGATGAAATCTGTGTCATGCATTCCGATGGGATTTCTGACGGCGTCCGATGGTCGCCGATGACTGTGAGCCATCGGAAATCACTATGCACCATGTAGTCGTCTTTGAAACTATGGGTTTAACTAATATTACAATGTCAAAAATTGACATTTAATCTTTTGAATTTGTAACATTTTATGTTTCACCTCTGAACACTACAAGGAGAAACAGAATTTCCGACGGCCAGAAACCGTCGGCCGCCGTCGGAAAAAGCCGTCGGAAAAGACCGCGTTGGGGAGCAGTACTTCCGACGGCTTCCGACGGACGACGCCGTATATTATTCCGACTAACTTCGACGGTTTCCGACGGATTTCGACGTGCGTCGGAATCCGTTGGAAATACTGAGTTATAGACCGACTCAATGCGCCGGAAGCCGTCGGAAATTTTGACTGATAATCCGTCGGGAGCCGTCGGAAATCTGCAAAAAAAAAAAAATATATTCGCTGCAAACATAGCCTTCCAACCACATTTCTCTTCCAAATACTCTGATATCAATATTTCACAACCCAATATACAATAATCCAATCAAAGATCCAGACCTAAACTACACCATATTTAACAAACGCACAAATAAATAAAAATACAATCAAAATAAGATAAAAAACATACATATCCATTCCAACATTAACAATAACTGTTCCACCATATTGTTAATATATAAATTTATCAATATTCTCATGCATATGTCCTAATAAAACTAGAAAACCAAGTGTATCATACATAATTATACAAATCAATAATTACCCGCACCGTCTATCAAATCATTCTACACAAACAAACATACCTGAACGACGAACAAGCAAGCAATGAGTCAATCTCCTTCAGATCCAGAGCCAGCCGAGGAAGGGAAGCGGCCACCAAACTGCTGTATGTACTCTAACAACTGTGCGGTCTGCAAGGCATTTTGGCTGTTCTGCTCCTCCAATTGGGACACTCCAGTCCGCAATTCTTTTATACTTGCTAAATCGCTCTGTGGTCTGCTCCGCCGTCCCCTACTATGACTACTGGACTGCAATAATTGAAAAATAAATAAAATCCAAGTTTATTGTTTTGAAAAGGTAAAAATATCATATTTTAAGTATTTTAATAAAAAGTAAATTATTTACCGCTAAATTGCCAAATCCGTATCGTCGACCATGCTCAGCTGGAGTCATAACAGACTCAAAAATAACGTCCTCCTCATCGGTCGTAAGCTGTTCTCGACCTGTATCAGCAAGGAGTTTCTGTCGCTGCTCCATAAACATCTCCTGCATTAACAAATTAATAATATCATATCTTATTTCATCATAATTTAACATTAAAACAATTACTAATAGTGAATAAAATGAAATATGCTTACATGACTTTTGCTGGATTTATCGTCCTGCCATGTGTACGAAACAGTCCCGTCTGGATTAACATGCTCGACAGCATGCGTATGGGTGAACACGTAGATATAGCTGACATGACCCTGTGCCTCGGCTTCCTGAATTTGATTGTTACATACAATTATTATACATTTAGAATCACATAGCGTAAACTATTTACATTTATTATTCAGTAAACTTGCCAACTCCTGCCGATACTGCTGAAACGACTTCGATCCTCCGCGATGAGTGGCTGGATTCTTATTTCTATTTGCAGAGTTTCTATCCGACTCTGCCTGTACATTCAAAATTTGATACATTATTTTTCAATCACGTCAAATTAATAATTCAAAAAAAAAATAGTATACTTGCCTTCGCCTCGTCCCTCTCCCAGTAGCTCAACCAAGCTTGATACACGCTCTCTCCCATCTACTTTGGTTTCTTACCAGATTTCTTAATCTCAGATATCGTGTCTCTTTAGTTCTTGCGCATCTTCCTCATCCAGTATGCTCGTGTCAGCATCATATCGTCTGTCTGGATGTCTATCTCAGCCTGTGTGAAAAAAAGATTACACTTTAAACGATAAACAATAGAAAAACGACAAAAACGAATTAAAAATGGAAAACAGAAAAATTATACATACTAGAACATCCTGCCATATGCACTCTATGATGTGAGGAGGGATGGAATCCCACTTCGGCCAGCACACACTCATCCTACTGCGATATGCTGCTCTAAAGACGTCCAGCACAACCTTAGAGGGAAGTAGGTCGAGCCCCCTGTTTTTAAGTACGATATAGATAAGTACATACGTATATCATAGAAAAAATAAGATGCTGAATAAAATTTAATTCTAATTACCCTTCTGCTCTAGGGACCAAAGATACAACAGCACGCTGTGGCTCTTACGATGGGTCACTGCCATCGCCTCCTGAAGATCAGGAAGAGCTCCTACCTCTATACGACATACTGATAAACCTGTGACATATACACATCATTATATAAGAGTATAAAAACATGATAATGAAATATATTTCATATGAAAATGACATCAACGGTACAAATTGCAGCTTAATTAATGACTGAAATGGAAATAGAAATGGAAGTGTGTTATACCTGATTCATAATACATCAAGAATTCAACATGCAATAGTAAACAGATTTGGTTTCATAGTTAAATCAATTTAATAATACATCAAGAATTCAACATGCAAACAATAGTAAATGGATTTGGTTTCATAGTTACATCAATTTCATAATACAACAAGAATTTAACACGGTTACATCAATTGCAAAAAAACAGATTCAGATTTGTATCAGTCATCATCGTCAACTGATTCAGATTCGGTCTCGTTTTCAACGATATTTTCCTCTGCACTGTCAAACGCTTCTACCAAAACATTTGATTCATCGATCAAGAGACCAAAATCTGTATGATCGTCTGTAATTATTATTTCGTTATTTTGCTCAAGATCCGCCTGATAAGCTTGTTCGTCGGGAATATTCTTCCCATCGAATGTGAATCTGGCCTTTGTTTTAAAAACTGCAGATCAATCTGCTTTATCTCTTTTTAGAGACGGATAAGGAGCTTAATAAACTTGTAATGCTTGTTTGGCTAGTACAAAAGGATCATATTTGTGATAGTGCGATGTATGCTTTATTTCGATAAGATTATAATCTTTGTGCACATTAATTCCAGAACCTGGAACATTGCTAAACCAATTGCATATAAATAGAAACACCTCCTCCGCGGGTCGTGAGAAATATGTCAGTTGCAAAATTTGTGTCAGAACGCCATAAAAATCATTTAAATGATTTTCTGGATCGTCACTACCTTTAACAAATACACCAGTATTATTTGTTAATTTTTCTGCACCGTATTCTTTGGTGTTAAATTTATATCCGTTGACGAAATATATTGGATATGTCTTGACCACTCTTTTTGGTCCCATCGCAAGATGTTTCAACCCTTCGTCAACAACACAATTTCTCGGCTCATAAACGTAATTTGAAAACCAACCGGAAAATTCTTTACTGAGATCTCCATTCGGATGTTCACGTTCATAAACACTGTTTATATAAACAAATTGTTACATTAGGTTATACACGCGCATGCATATAAGAAAAGAATAAAACACAAATTATTATTTCAGATTACCTAACAAATGGTGCAACCTCGACACAATTTAGAAGAATATAAGTGTGTGCTATATGAAGATCTCTATCGTCTAGCCATATTTCTACACATTTTCCAGAAGGCCGACCATGTTGTCTAAAAATAGATAACATTGCTTGAGTGGACTCTTGTTCGTCGCCTTCGTCATTACGAGGAACACTTTCAAATGAAATATTCACATGGTCACTGAAATAGTGGGAGAAAAAGAACGAAGCTTCTTCTTCGATGTAAGATTTACGTATCGGACCTTCAACCCGTGCTTTTTTCCTCACTTTTTTCTTCAGGTGATTCAAATATCTACGCAACATTAATTTATATTAACTTCATCTTTCAAATGCAATTAAATTACGTTATAACATATATATTACATACCTCTCAAATGGATACATCCATCCGTATTGGACAGGATCTCGAAGTCGTGCTTCAGATGGGAGATGAGCAGGTAAATGTTCCATCACATTAAAAAAACCAGGCAGAAATATTTTCTCTAATTTGCAAAGCAATATAGGAATGTCCACTTCAAGTTTACGTAAACGTTGCACTTTTAAAGTAGTCGAACAAAGCTCTTTGTAAAACATATTAAGCTCCGTTACTACTTTTCAAACTTTTAACGGCAGTAGTTCTTTGAACATTATGGGAAATAAATTTTTCATCATTACGTGACAGTCGTGACTTTTCATTCCGCTTAATCTACCATTTTTAAAGTCAACACATCTACGAAGATTTGATGATATCCTATCAGGAAATCTTAACCCTTCCACCCATTTTAATACAGCTTTAACTTGATTATTATCTAATTCGTAACAAGCTTTGGGTTTTTTATTGTCATTTGGTTTCATATGAAGCTCAGGACGTTTGCATAATTCTTCTATATCACGTCTTGATTTCAAATCATCCTTCTTCTTCCCTTTCACATTCAAAATTGTGTTAAAAACATTATCAAATACATTTTTCTCATTGTGCATCACATCTATGTTATGGCGAAGCAGAAGATGTTTCCAATACGGCAACACCCAAAAAATAGTTTGTTTGCACCAGTTATGAACAACTGATTTGCCTTCAATTTCTATTTGCTCGCCAATTTCATATATCTTTGGATAGTCCTTAACAAGTTCATATATGTCTTCGCTTGACCATATCGTCGGTGGTTGTCTGATTTCTACTCTATTAGCTAAAAAGTTTTTCTTGTCTCCTCTGAAGGGATGATTTACATGGAGAAAATATCGATGACAGTCAAACCATGAAATTTTCTTACCATGAGGTAAAGAAAACGCTCGTGTTTCATCCATGCAATATGGACATGCTAGACGACCGGCAGTACTCCATCCCGAAAGCATTGCATAGGCAGGAAAATCACTTATAGTCCACAACAAAGAAGCAAACATACGAAAATTTTTCTTCTTGAACACATCGTATGTTTCTACTCCTTCGTTTCACAGTATTTTTAACTCCTCAATCAACGGGTGTAATTATACATCGATTCCTTGTGTCGGATCGTCGGGGCCAGGAACGACAACAGTAAGAAACATATATTGCGTTTTCATGCACATCCATGGAGGTAAATTATACGGTGTGACGATAATGGGCCATGATGAATATTTAGAATCAAATTGAGAAAATGGAGAAAAACCGTCCGTACATAATCGTAATCTAACATTTCGACTCTCCACTGCAAAATTTGGATACGTTTTATCGAAATGCTTCCATGCTTCTCCATCGGCCGGATGTGTCAACGTACCCTCTTCCTCTGTTCTCACGCTATGTCATCTCATATTAGACGCACTTACAGAAGATGCATATAATCTTTGAAGTCTTGGAGTTATGGGTAAGTAGTGCATACGCTTGTACGGAACTTCCTTCCCCTTCTTTTTTCTTGGTTTGTATCTCTCCTGGTTACAAACTTTAGAATTTCTAAGGTTTGCGTCTTCTTTCCAAAACAACATGCATCCTTTTAAACATGTATCTATTTTCTGATACGGTAAACCAAAAGCCGACATAAGTTTTTTTAACTTCGTAGTGATTTTCACACATTAGATTATCGGGCGGCATATGTCTTTTTGCAGCTTGTACAACAGCCGTAAACCCAGCTTCAGTAATGTTGTATTTTGACTTCATCGCAATGTATTCTGCGATTACTGACAGCTGAGTGCCGCTTTTACAACCATCCCAAATAGGTTTCTTAGCTGCATCTAGTAAATCGCAAATTTTTTTAGCTTCGATATTTGGTTCTTCAACATTTTCATCATCGTCGTCAACTTGAACCATAGGAAACATTGATCGTGCTGCATCTTCGACCATATTTTCTATACTGGTCGTTAAAACTATTTCGTTAACGACACTTTTAGACTCTACAGAAGTATTTGCTACAACTTCTCTATGCCGATCCCAAACATAATGTTCGAGTACGAAACCGTGTTGGCACAAATGAACTTTCACAATATCTGGTAACAAATACTTCAAATGTTTACACCTACTACACGGACAACGAATTTCTGAATCGTTTCCGTTATTACTTAAAGCGAATTCAACAAACACGTTTATACCATTATAAAAATCTTTTTTTATTGAGCCCCTCAGTCCTGTTCTTTGGTACATCCATCTCCTCCGATCAACAAAATAATCAATCATTTTTCCTATTTGACAAAATGAGAAGTTCAAAAATTAATATTTATTTTGAAGAATACAAATTCAAAAAAGATTATTTTCATGGTCGTATAATATTTTGAATTTAAAGAACAACTTCACAAATTTAAAAATATTTTCAAATAGGGCACATTTCATTTTTTAACGTACGTAACGATTAAAAATATATATATATTTTTTTCCATTGGTCAGACATCCTACTTCCCATTACAAACACAGTAAGCATTTACATTTCGTATATTACTTCGTCTCAAACGATTCAATAAAATTTCGGCAGCATTTCCCTTTTGTTCCCTACATTGTACACAAATGCGTGTATGTAGGAAACAAAAAAGAAAAGTTAGAGCGAAATTTTATGAACCGTTTGAGACGAAATAGTATACAAAATGTAAATTCTTACTGTGTTCATAACTTGTCCAATACAGGGACAAATCCGACAAACGTTGTACCAGATGAATATAAATGGTCGTTTTTCAAAAAAAACGACTATTTATACAACGATCATGTACAACACTCGTCAGATGGGGCCAAAAACTCTCTAAGGAACATTTGTCGGTTAACATGCGCGCATTTTACTCAAAAATACAGTTTTACTCACTGTTCACATTTACAAAAATATATATAAATTTAACACAGTTATTCGACGTATTACGCATCAAAAAGGCTGGTTTAACATTTTTGTCTTTTTTTAATACACACAGTTATAATTTACAGTAATGCATTTTTTTGTTTCATAAGTAAATACGTGCACAATATAATACTTCTAGCTCATTCAATCATTTTATCGTATGCCAAATAACGTATACAATCGTCGAATCAGGGCATACACAACAATTTACATATACATGAACAACCACAAAGTATACGTGTTTTTCACAATTTCACGATAAAAGATGAAATATGTATGTCATGTGATGCTATAAATCATTATTACGCTAATGCAAACAATTGTAATCGCTAATTCACCCTAATTTATCAATTTATGCAAATCTAAAATTAGGGTAAAAACTGAAATTTTCAGAAAAATAAGAGATTATACCTGAGATTGAGAGCAAAAGGTGTTGAATCAGCAGCGTGGAAGGAGAAAAAATCACGAAATTGGCGAATGGAGGTGGAAAATGTGGATTTGGGGGTTTTTGGTGAGATTGAGGAAAGCTGGAAAATGAGGAAGAAAGGCTCGGCCGACTGCAGGTATTCGCGAATTTCCGACGGCTTCCGAGGGCCGCCGACGGCCCGTCGGAAGCCGTCGGAAATTAACCGTCGGAAGTCGTCGCCCCCACCCGTCGCTATTTCGCTTTTTTCTAGTAGTGGGAAAACAATTTGTGCCATTTATTAATATCTTTCAAGCCCACAGTGCACGTCATTTATATATTTTATTTTACACAAGGACCATCCACCATTTCATTATTTTGTTTTGCATGTCGGATGAACGTATATTCACTTTCATGCGGTCCGAGTGTCATATCATAGCATTTATGGTCTGATCCAAATATTTTGTGTGTATGCATATTAAGAGATTTAAGAAATGAAACAAGAAGAGCTAGTGCATACAAAACATATATAGGAAACACATGTTTTGAAGCACAATGTTCAGAATATGAGAAGAAACAAAAGAAGATTGCACTACAATAATATAACGGATGTAAATAAACTAAAGTGCAACTCAACTTTGTCATTCATTAGTGGAGAATAACTGAGAGCCACTTCCAGAGGGAAGTCTCAAAACTTTATATATCTACTTGTCATTTCAAGTAGATATATAACTGAAAGAAAGAATTTGGAATCAATGGTGTATTTCTGGTAAACTTGCTTTTCTATTCAAAAAAAAGTAACTGATCACATTGAGTGCTTGAGAGATGGGATGCTTAAATTTAAGAATATTCGTTTCTCTTTAGTTTATGTAGATATTTATACAGTGTGTTTGATTGATTAAACTTGCACGCACATGTTACAATTCAATATTAAAAAAATGAACTAGCTGGCATGTGTTCAATTTGACTGGTGTTGGATGAAAGTGATCGCAAAAAATACAATGGAGTCCATTGAATGGACCTACCACACACCATGCACTGCTAACTGATTTTACTTGTTCATGTGTCATAGCAAGCTCTACCAATGGAAACCAAACAATAGCCATAGCAGACGAAGGATCTACTTGTTTTATGTACTTCTTGGCTGAGGATTTAAAAAGGTACTTGAAAGAGTAATGAAAAATTATATTTACACATTATTATATCTTTTTATGATACAGTGTATTATTACTGATACTATATATTTTGTTCACTGTAAATTATTTTTATCAATTTTGCTTCTCATCAACTATCAATCCAATTTTATTTTACTATAAGTTATAAATGTTTGTTAACTATAAAATTTATTATAAATTAGTCTCCAGAGTCAAAAGCGTTGGATGCTAACATTTGCCTTTGGCTGCATGCGAATGCGCATAATTAGTTCAGGTGTCATGGTAAGTGCAAAGAATTAATCACCTGCTAATATTAAGCATTACCTTTGGCATGCATACTCAACAAAAGTTGTTCACAGTTTCCATTATTATTCTTTCAGTCTTTAAAACATTAGGAAGTGCAACATATACACCAACCATAACCTCTTCGTTATATTTTATTTTCCTTCTCCATTCTTTTTCTCTCTAGCTACTGCTCTTAACAAGTAAAGCTTGTGCTCCTTCGAAATAGAATAAATTCTACCACGGTTGCACAACACTCGTCATTTCTCTACTAATTTTTACTACTTTTTTAGCCACTTAGTTTCCTGATTTCAGCTTCCATTTCTCTAAAGAGATCTCTTTCTTATATTCGCCTTGTATAATACCATCCTCCTAATCTTAGGACCCTCCTTAGAATATCTCACAACGTGTACTTGAAGCCATCAATCTCCATTACAGGAATGGGTTTCTGAACAGCACCACTTATAAAAAGTAGGAGGATCTAAGTCTAAAACTATTGAAGTTTCAGGTTTTATAATTTTGGCGTAATATATACTTTTGGGATGCTGTACTTATGGCTAGTTGATTGTGTGTAGGTTGATATAAATGTCTGATCTGTTATAAATTGATGAACAATAAAACAGGGCAGATAAGGTAGTATAAATCACATTTAGAATGGTATAAATCAAAAGTTGGATATTCTTGTTATTTCCACTTGAAAAAGAGACATTTTCTTATAATGGTTAATCTATGTTAATGAGATTCGTAGTCAACATCTTTAAATATACAGTAATTTATGCTCTAATTCTTACAATTGTTAATCTTTCAGTTTCAGGACTATTTATTTATATTGTTGCATGCAATGGAGCTTAAAGCTGAAAGAACTGTACAGAATAACTTCACATTACCTACTGAACGGAATGCTCTTTTAGGTAAAGCATTTACCATAATGTATAATAGAAATGCCAATAATTGTTAATCATACTCTATTGCTTTCTGACACAAAAATAAGTAAATTTTAAACATCAAAATAATTTCACTAACACAATAAGTTATAAAATGCAAGTGTTGTCAGTGATACTTCAAAAGCTATGATAATTATGTATTTACTTTACTTTCATTGATTCATGTTTTTGTTTATCCAAATTAAAAATGGTTAATATTCGTACATATGCATTTTATGCCATTAACTTGCTCTTTATAATCAAGTCCTTTTTAATATTTTCTTCCTCTGTATATAAACTCTCCATCTTAATTAATTTGTTTCGCATCAAAAATAAATCATAATTATCTATATTGTTTTAGTTGTATTTCAAAATTATTTAATGTTATGCTCTCACAATGTAGGTCAACGGGCTAGCGAAATTCAAACAATCGATCATCAAGAACATAGCTTTGAAATCGAGCTTGTACAGTTAGGAAACCGGGATGAGATCATTAGATCATGGGTTCGCTTACCCCAAAGTGAAGCAAGAAGGGGTGAAAGCAGATACATCAATTTTAGATGTTTCAGAGCAAAGAGAAAAATCTTTTCGATAATGTTAGTCTTGACTTTCATTTGTATCTTTGGACTTCCTATAATCAAGTCATCAATTCATGGAAATCCTAAAATGCAACCTAAATCCATTGACAACTATTGCAAGGCACTGAAAAAAGCACTCATGTTTTTCAACGCCCAAAGATGTAAGTGATTTTTTGTTCATTTTTAGCAATACTTTTCTACGTAGATCATTGTTAGAATTACATATGTTCAATCCATCGATCGTAAGTATGCATGATTAACATAGAAAGTACGATTCAGACGTTTCTAGTGATTGGGAGCATAGTTAAATTTTTTATGCTTAATCAATGTAGCAAATGATAGTTTATAATATACAAAGTTAATGCACAAACACTAGTATTAGTTCATTTCTGATGGTGTTATACTTGAACAATGTTTTATTAGTTTTAAAATCTGAAAATAAATAATAATTGTATTTTTTTATCATATTTTATATTTAACTTACTCATTATATATTTTAAAAAATATTCAACATATTATTTAGAAAGAAACAATATAAAATATATTATTTAACCATTTACGACCAAAACAAATTTCCAATGTGGTTTCCTAATACAAGATAAAGTTGTTAATATGGAAGAAGATTTTTTAATATTAGTCGCTCATAAGCAATGAGATAGATGTAAATTAACATTTGCTGGAAGCATTATTCAACTTATTTGTAAAATATATGTAAATGTTGTTGTTTGTTTGCATAACAATAGAACTTATTTGCAATATTTAAAACATTCCTTTTAATAAGTTTTTTTCTCTACAACGAGAAATTCAAAACCAACCTTTTTTACTATTACATATCAACGAAATAAATACAATCCATTTTGTTTATGAATTGTTAAACAATGCTTATAGTCGAAGTTGCAATACGAAAAGGCTAAACCAACTCATTTATCGAGAAAGTTAACAGTGATTTCCTTCTTTAGAAGACTTTATCATTTGTCTTATTCAAGAGAGAAAGAGAAAATTATCCTTTGAAAGAAGAAAGGAAAATTTGTAAGTTATTGACTTGATTCTAATGTACATTAATAGATAAAAGAAAAGTGTAAAAAAATAATTTATAAACCATGACAGAAAATAGCGACGAAAGGAAGCTCAGGATTGTGTAAGATAGTTAAGAAAATACAAGTCAAAATAGTGGTCAATGGAAGCAGGAAAGGTATTTAATAATTCCTTAAACATAAAACAAAATATTTCGTTTGAAAGCTTGTTTTCATATAGCCATATTAGATGTGGACAAAATCGGACATGGAAAGTTGTCATTTACTAAAAACGTTAATTGCAATTACATGATAATATTAAAAACATTTATAGGACCAAGCTATTACGTAATTAATATGAGATAGATAACTAATATTTAGTTTTAAATCAGCTGGGAAATTACCAAAAAACAATGGTGTACCATGGAGAGCAGACTCGGGTCTAAATGATGGAGATCTAGTGGGAGGATATTATAATGGAGGAGATAATATCAAATATCATTTTCCTATGGCATTTTCCATTACAATATTGAGTTGGAGTGTAATAGAGTATCACCACAAGTATAAAGCTATGGAGGAGTATCAGCATGTCAAGAGTATCATAAGATGGGGAACTGATTATCTTCTCAGTACATTTGATTCCAATGCCACGGATATCAATCTTATCTATAGTCAGGTATTCAAATATATATTAGTATTGTTTCAATTTGTTTTAAAAACATATATTATAATTTTCAAATTTTATTTTCATCTAGGTCGGAATAGCAAAAGGTAGATCAACCACACCTGACGATCATTACTGTTGGACTCGACCTGAAGACATGGACTATCCACGTCCATGCATTGTTGCTCTTTCCGGTCCTGATCTTGGTGGAGAAATAGCGGCTGCACTTGCCGCTGCTTCCATGGTTTTCAAAGATGACATTGCCTACTCCAACAAATTAATAAAAGGTGCATCTTTGGCATACAAATTTGCTAGGCGTAACCGTATCACATATTCTAAAAATGCCTTTGATGGTATGCAAATTTACAACTCCACTGGATATTGGGACGAGTATATGTGGTGTGCTGCATGGATGTACTACGCCACAGGAAATATAAGTTTTATCAAGTTTGGAACGGACGTTAGATTGTTAAAAAATGCAAAAATATATCAAAGAGATCCAAACATGATTGCTTTTAGTTGGGATAACAAGTTACCTGCAGCAGTTCTAATTTGGACGAGACTTAGAATATTGCTGGATCCAGGGTATCCCTATGAAGAATCGCTTAGAATATATCACAATACTGTTATATTAAATATGTGTTCGCACATAAAAAAATATCATGTTTTCAAATGGACGAAAGGTATGTATATCTATATACGATCATCAATTTCCGTATAAACAATAATATTTCTAAGAGTAATATATTTTTCCTTAATTCTTGTATTTAGGCGGACTGGTGCAGTTAAACCATGGACATTTACAAACATTACAGTATGTGGTCAATGCGGTCTTTCTTGCAAATTTGTATTCCGATTATATGGATGCTACCGGTGTGCCTGGTTTCTACTGCGGCAATGATTACTTCAATTCTATGGTCCTTCGTACATTTGCTTCATCGCAGGTGAAAATAGCTCAAAAATACAGTTCATATCAACAAAATGAAATAAATACTATTTTTTTACTCACTTTTTTTTTGTTTATAGCTTAAATACATAATGGGTAAAAATCCAAGAAATATGAGTTACATAGTCGGTTATGGAAAGAAGTTCCCACAACAAGTGCATCATCGCGCTGCTTCGATTCCACATGATGGAATAAAATATTCTTGTCGAGAGGGTATAAAATGGTTGGAAAGCAACAAATCTAATCCAAATACTATAGTTGGCGCCATGGTTGGAGGACCTGATAGTAATGATGGGTTCATGGATATTAGAGTTAAACAAGGCTACACAGAGCCAACCTTAGCTGGGAATGCTGGTTTAGTTGCGGCACTAGTGTCAATGAGCAATGTCGGTGGTAGAGGCATCGATAAGAATACTATATTTGGAGAAATTACAATTCCTGAAACCCCACCTCCAGCTGAACCGTGGAGGCCATGATTAAAGTTGTCTTCTATGAGTTTTCTGTAGAACATTGGTAAGTCTTAATTAATAATCTTTTTGCAACAAATCATTTAAACATGCACACCTTGCAATATTTTAGATTTTCAGATTTTCATAATGAAGTGGATTTAAATAACAGAAAATTTTAATTCATGGTGCATTTCCTTGAAACAATGCATTGCAGATATACAGTAAAAATCATATACACATATCAGTCTTGCTATATCTACCATCACCAAACTTTGTTCTTCCAATTATTAAGCATTATAAATCAGGATTTCACAAGTTTTCTGCAGGAACTTTTTTGTTTCTAAAAGTGTAAAATGCCCAGGCTTATTTCCGAATATACAGTTACATACATCTAATATTCTTTTTGGAATATTGAGTCGGCTTCTTAATACCATGATAGAAGCATTACTTTCTTACACATCATTGGGTTTTACCTGCAATTTCTTTTTCCCCACTTATCACCATTTTGTTTAAAAAAAAATTTTTACCATTTTGGATTTGGAGTTGCCATATCTTTTAAATTGGTACCCTTTTGTTCACTTTCAGGTGCATAGTTCAATGTAATGTGTATATTCAGACTGTTGAGCCATTCATCAAGTGCACTCTCATCAACATTAGCACTTCCTCCTCTAGAGCTCTGATCCTGCAAAAGATCTAAATTACATTTCATTTCTATTGAGACTAGTGTACTGATTTAGACTTTATCAAATGAGTTATTATTTGTGCTTTGGAATACTCTCTGTGATGATTCTGGGGAAACAGGATTAGTTGTATTCTGATTAGTGTGATCTAATCAGAATACAACTAATCCTTGAAATATGATTTATCATCATGAAATATAGCTAAAATATAGCTAGTATATCTGTAACTGAGTAAAAGTCATCAATCTATAGTTATTGGATACATATTGACTTGAAAAGTCAAGAAATTAGATTTATCATCTTGAAATAATAATTTATTTGTATCGTCAAATTATGACTTTTATGAATTACGTACCCTGGTAGTGCGTGTAAAACAATCACATGTATATTCAGGTGTAAGTAAAATATTTGTACATTTCAGCTAAAATACAGTGTTGTTGCAACATAAAAAGCCAACGAATGGCAAAATGATAAAACGAAACTAACTTGATTTCAATGAAATACAGTCCTTGAAATATGAATGCATTAACAAAAATGCATTGTTTAATCTCTGTTCAAAATGATATCTAGCAGCACAAGGTGCACAGAACATGTGTTCACGACTTCACGTACAGAGGTAAATTCTCCAAATTGTATATGTTATGTATTTCATACCTTAGTTTCAAACAAATTTCAGGATGACCATTTGTTGAAAATGTCTAATCCATGAATAGTTCTCGTATCTCAAAGGCGTATGAAAATGAAATGGCTATATCACTAAAAATGTCGCTTAAATCTTATTATAAGAGCTATAACAGTCTTAATTATCATGTAAGCCATGAGCACTTGTAAGTATCAATGTGGATTTCACTATAGCCAGAATAAAATTTGCAAAATTGAGAATTTACTTCCATCTCTTTTTTTAAAAGATAACTTACTACATGAATCTTTCGTGATAGCGACACTTTCGTAAATCATGGACATACCATAACATTTGTATCTTATAATGTAGGAATAGTTAGCTAGTAATCTACTATAACGTTTTTACCTTAGCAACCAAGAAGAAGTAGAATGTTTTGAGCTATATCCTAGACATAATTACAGGTACCTTTGTGCACCTGAGAACAATTTTCCGAGAAGTTCCATTTATTTGTTACCTTTTTCCTTCTCAGTTTTAATTCTTAAATCACATCTAACAAAATGAAAATCTTCACTTTTAAAATCATTATAATTCCAATGACACTTAGATATCATAGAAGCAAGATCAAACTCATGTAAATGCACCTAGTATTGGAAAGTGGATGTATATGACAGATACTACAAAGATGTTGTGTTTATTGCCTCGTTATGCAGTTGTACTAATGCAATTGAATCATTTATGATCAAGCCCACTTTAGCTGAATAAAGTCCGGTAGATTTGATATTTCATTGTATTTGTTTGGCAGTTATCTGATTTGCACTATGGAATTTGATTGTCATTGCTTTGCAAATCTCCATTATTTTCAGCTGATGCTTAAATTCAAATATATACAAGCTTAAGTCCCTAGCTCATTCAAGTAATTGATGACCTCTAAATCCCTGATTGCTCATTGGCAAAAACGGTGCACCATGATGATTTCACATATTGGTTATGTGATGTCAATCTATGTTGTATACTTAAATATATAGGCCTGACCAGGTTTCCTCTATAATATATAATCTTTTCTTCTTCCACTCTTCATTTTTGATTTTTGAACTCCCCGTTGCATCATCAAACACTTATATTAAAACAAGTATTCTTGATCGAATCAAAGTCGTACAAGATCCACTGTTTAAATGTTTCATTAAATCCCGAAATCAATAATTGGATAACTCATTCATAGTAACAGGGTTGAATTATTGTCTAAAATAATCTTTTATAAAGGTTCCTAAAGTCCGAAGCACAATTTGCATCAGACCATCCAACCACAAAATTTCAGCACAAGATTCAGCAAAGCCCATCCTCCCATAAAAGCTCTATTTTGATCAATGAATCTTGTACGCAAAACCATACATTATCAAATTTCTAAGGGTGCTGCTCATATTCATCATTCAGATAGCAATAATTATTCATGAATATTTGTTAAAGGTGATTAATTTATTACTAAGGTACAAATTTCAGAGTTACCATAATTAAAGATCACAAGTCCAATGTGACACAAAATTGCAAATTGTAGATATAAACTGATTAAAAATAAATTTGGGGGCATCTTTTCAATTTTAAATCACATTTGGATCCTGCTCAGTGCCATTTACATTGTGCTGAAAGTGATACATACCAAAAACTTAGATACTTGACATTGATAGTTACAATTAAAATTGCCGAGATACGACAGCAGTACAATGAACAGGGTTATCATACAAACTGCTGAAAATTCAGAAGAACATAGAACACAATCCAAGTATTGCAGGTGAGGTATGTGTATAAGTTTTGGAATTTGAATGTTAATGCTTGTTGTTTGCCATTCTTCACCTGCTGTTTACGATGTTTGTGCAGGTAATAACCAACCATCAAAATTATCATCTCTATATTTGCAAACAGTTGACTGAACGTATATGTGATTGTCAGCCCCATCTATAGACATGTTCATACATCTCTTCTGATGTGAAGATTGGAGCGTTTGTGTTTGAAATCCTGTAAAAGAAGCTAAGATGTTATAGATATATTTAACAATACTTCTAGCTGCAATGTATAACTAATTTATTGTAGGATAAGTAGTCAACCTTTGCAGTGTGATGATGAGGATAATTGTATCAACTTTATCGTCCTCACTTTGGACTGGAAACTTCTCAAGTTTAATTTTTTTTTTAGCTATTCATATGAACAAAAATTGAGCAGCAGCCTTCAAAAGGCGAAGGGTGAAAATTAACAGCACCTCATCAAATTTAACTACAGAGCTATGATTTGTTTATTTCCCAGTTCCTCCTAACCTAAAAAAAATGTACTTAACTATATGCATATTGAAAGGATGAAAAATGCCCCCAGTAATGAATATATGTATGATACACACATACACACATGCACACACATTAAAAAATTTCTATATCTTACAAGGTTGCGTCTTGACTGTAATACATTTAAAAAAAGCTCTATAAATATCGTTTGGAGGCACGGAACTGATCATATTACAGAAAAATCATACCTTTGCAGTTCACCAAGGTACAAGCATCTTCAATGGTAGATGGACATGCACTTAACTGATTCTCTTGCTTTTGATTCCCAAGTGCTGACAGAAACTATTCATGGTGTTTCACAATCTTCTCCTTGTTGCTGCAACGTAGTTCTCACAATCAATGCACGCAGAGATTAATACACATGCTTACTCTTTGCCTTCACATGCATATCTGTTGCATGCTAGAAATGCTTTTGAATCCGGTGTTCATATCCCTAACATTGATCGGGCAGGTGATGCGGTAGCAGGATAAATAGAATTGTTAAAAACCTCATTTAGTGCATACTGTTTGAAAAAAAAAAATGTGTTGCTTCTGAATACCACCTGTACCACACATAGCATCGAAGGACAATCGATGGTTGTACAAAACACCAAATCGATAGAAATGAATTTGAATATATTTAAAACGATGTTTGGATTGATGAAATATTTTAATATAAAGGAAATCAATCCATTTTGTTTTAAGTATGTAACTTAATACAAGAAGATTGGGTTTTTATAATTCTTCATTAGAAGTGAAAATTCATAAAAATTAAAATATAATAATAATGATTATTTATGAGAACACAGTAAAGCCAATAGACAAAACGAATTCATCTTTCTCGCTTTTCACATGAAGAACAATTAGAACGCTTTCAATCCTACCAGGCAAAGAAGTCTCTTCAGATCTGGAAATTGAAAAGTTCTTAGCAATATTTGCTAATGCTAAACAATACTACCAAACAAAAAGGTAATTAATTTGTTTTGAAATTGAAAACTTTAAGATAGTAAAATTTAGTGATTTTTGCTATATGAAATCGAATTTCAAAGATGCTTTCATATTTGAATGGATTACCAATTACTGTAATGATTGATTCCGTTATCATAAACCAAATGTTTGTCCTAAATATGATTGAATAATCAAACTTGGTATTTTATTTCATTTTCCTAGCAAAATTATTACTCGCCGTTTGTCTTTTGATTGATTTCTAGGAATTTCTTTTAAGTAAAGAATATGAAAAATAATATGTTAAGTTATTTCACATAATATGTTGTAATATCTTGTCATACTTAAATTGAATATTAGCATATGGTATTTCTGGATCAAAATTGTGTAAATTTTTGCTATGAAAATATGGATTTTTGCTATGAAAATATGGTTTTTTTTAAAGCTCTGCCCCTCAAATCTCTGTTACGCCGCTGTGTATGTATTCTCGAATGCAATTAAATGGACAACTACTTATTGTAATATAAGGTTGACATTTGTTTATATTTCTTCAAACCATGTGACATCAATCTTTCCTGTAATCTCTCCACAGAATAAAATAGAGTTAAAAATGGTTGACTGTTGGCATACAGATTGTTCTGATTAAATATGGAATTGCTTTGAGGGATATGCAACCAAGTTAAGATGTACTCCTCATAGTCAAGAACAGTGTTAAAGTGTCAAAAAGCATTATTGAATTCACATACACACACAAAAACACATATTAAGTATTGGAAACTCACATCTTGAAATCCAATTATCTTGTACAGAGAACGAGGCAACGGCCTCATGAAACTATGAGATCAACTGCAGTGGCAGTGGGGCAGTTGGAAGCTATCATAAGGCTAAGTGAGTCGCTTGTAAAAATTAGACTGATTTCTGCTGCAACAAAGGAGCATGTTGAAGAGGCATTTAGATCGTCAATGTCTCCAGTTTAGATGCTGCTCGATCTGGACTCAATGAGCATATGAATCTGACTCCTGAGATTTCAAATGAAATTAAGCAAGGTGAGGCACACATAAAGAGAAAAATGGGCATCATTGGAAGTCATATATCAGCAAGAATGGGCATTAATGAGTCCATCTTAAGGAGAGAGCTCTGCTGATAAATGTTGAATACAAGCGAGAAAGGCCTGTTATTGTTCACAAACTATAACATGTTTTATAGTATTACTGTTGTACTGAATGTTAAATTGTTGTATTCTTAAATGCTGGAAGTGCATTGGTTTAGCTTATGTTGCAAACCTTCTATATTTACAAGTTTCTTCGTCTTTTGCTCAAAAGTTGTCACACCAATACCGTTCAATGTCTTATTCTGCTTATTTGATGTTGATTTCTACATGCAACGCACAGAAAGTTTAATTTATAGCTGAATGCAACAGTACATGTAAGTCATTTGAAGCAAAATTTGATATAGCTGGATTCTAAAGCACCGTTACGATGTTTGAAAGACGTGATGATTAAATGAAGATTGTTTAAATTGTCTAGAATATGGTCACCTAAATGTGAAATGGTGATTAAGTGAAAACAAAATGAATTTATCAAAGTATATTACTAAATTTATCCTTGTAAAAGTAATAATCATTCTCACATAAAAAGAAACACAAATGGCAAATATTAACACATTGTTTGCAGTAAATAAGAAGAAATAAAATAAAATGCAAGTCACAGTCAAAAAAATAATCTATAACACTATACGTTTAAATAACACTTTCTTCATACAAAGAGCAGGAGCATATTGCTTCATCTTATGATAGTGGAAAGCTTACCTCTAGGAAACTAATGTTTAATTAACTGTACAAAGTGGCCAGCGATAATAAAATCATTCCTTTCTTGTGTATCGATTGTGAGGTTCAACCTTGTGATATGTAGATAATCATGAAACTACCAGAAATGTAGCAATTGGAGCTCATACAAACATATACACCAGCATAAAAACTATGTATACTGAAATTTTGAACCATCTGTCCTTTTAGCCCAATGTTTTATTCATCAATTCCCTTTCTTGTATATAAAAAATATTAAAAAGAACTCTAGTGTCTAGCTATCTCAGATTGTCATTCTTGAATAAATAGCCTACCAAAAAAAAAATCAATTGCGCAACCAGGCTTTAAGAAAAAGACAAGAGTATTGCTAACTACAGTGAAAACAATGGTTGAATATTAGTATGCACATTTCAAACAAACTATAAGAAACCAATGAAAAATCGATTACCTTTTTCGAAATCTAATGGACGAGAAATTATGTTACGCCTGGAGATGTAAAGCATACATTCAACTAATCAGGCAGTACAATATCAAACAAGTAACCCACTTTCATTACACTTCTCTAATATCAGAATCTCCAGACTAATAAAAAAGAGCTAAAACAGAACGTTTCTGTTAACCAAAAAAATGAACTTACATGTTGAAATATTCAAAGCTACTGCAGCAACCTATGCTATCCAGACGCTTTTTCTATTCCAATGTTACAGGTTTGCTTCACTTTTTTTTATTGACAATAACAGACTATAATACTTAGGCTAGCTCATGCTCAAAGAAAAGAAAAAACCTTTATTATTAGGAAATGAGCATTTGTTCAAAACGTAAACATACATTAAATTATTAATTGTGTAGAATGCAACTCTTCTTACTATGATATTTCATCTATTTTAATTATAATGCGTGATCTTTATTTTTATTTTTGCTAATAGAAAACAATGGTTACATGATACATTGGGATTTGTTCAAAAAACATAACAAAGACAAAGATGCAAATATGATATCATCATACCATAGTGTTATTATTCACATTTTTAAATTTAAAACATTTTATACATATATAGTTAATTATGTTCATTATCGTTAATAAATATTATTAGCAGATTTGCTTCGGTCTGAGAATTTGGAATAAGGTTTTTAAGTCATAATATTTTATCTTCAGGTATTCACTTTTGAACCGTTTATTCAAACACATGTTTTTAAGTAACAAAATTAATTTTCAAATTGCTACTTTTATTTTTATTTTTTGGTTAATTATACAGATTGATCACACATATTGCCTGGCAGTGCATTACCCAATGAACTGGCACATTTTCTTCTTTTTTCATTCCAAGACCTCATTATCAAGTCATTGTCTAACAAACTAGAATTTGAAAGGAAAAAATAAAATAAAATAAGAATATAGAAATCTCAAATACCAAACACATTGGCGGTCAAAGACAATAACTGTCACCAATATTGATAAACGAATCTTGTTAGAATTTAACAGGCTCTCGGCTCTCGGCTCTCACAGAATATAGTTACGCGCCCCTTAAAAACAATGTATATTTATTATAAATATATTTATTGGATTCTCTCTTGGATTCAGCAAATTATGCTTTCTCAACATGTTCATAAACTGCCTTTTGTCCTGAACTAACTCATCATCTGCTTAAAAGTAAGAAATGGGATTGCCTCACCTGCTTAAAAGCTGAAGCTTAGTTTACGGACTTACTATCTCATAAGTTTTAGAATATATTTCAAAAAGTTCTAGATTATTTTTTAGTTTTTTTCCAAAGAAAAAGGGTAATAAAATGAGAGTTTTCCAAATTTTATAAATATTAATATATATCTTGTTTGAAAAATCAATCAACATTTATATGTTAAAAAACAGTCGTCTGTGACTATATACAATAATTTGGAAATAAAAATGAAAATGATAAGCATGAATATTTCTATTACTATTTTCGGGTATCCTCTCCTGCGATTTCCCAGTAAAGATAATGTATAAAATTTAAATAATTTAATCATATTCATGGTGCATGTGCATGGAGTTGCCAAAGTTAGTTTATCAACAAATTACATTTCCAAATAAACACAACAGTAAAATTTGCACATGATGTACTGATAACCCTAGTGTGTGTGTGGAATCAAAATATCATAAAGGTGGCATAAAAATTAGAGCTTGATGAATAAAACGAAACCCCTTTTTGATGAATTATTCCTGGATAATGGGGAAACTGCAATGACTGAAGATAGGTATATAGTATAGTTATGTCACCATCTTTGCTGTGTCAAATGAAAAGGATGATATAGCCATGCGTGCACACACTATCAATGCTTTAAAGTTACATATTATTATTAATGTTGAAATTATTTCTCTGGCTTATATTTCAAAGCTGCATGCATTATTGTAAAATACTATATAAATATCATGTACAGTAGATATACTTTACCATAGTTAACAAAATCCAGGACCACTACATAGTAGATGCCAGCCCTATGAATGGTTAAGGGCAGTTTAACAGTCATAGACCATGATTCCATGTTTCGTTTGATTTCACTACTACAAAATAATAAAAATTACATTTAATAGATTATAACAGATTATAATATACTAACACATTTATGCATGATTGGTGAAAGAGGATGCATGTAGTCTTGTTCTTGCTTATAGTTTATTAATGGGAAATGAGGAGAATTACTCGAAATCAGAAAAAAAAACAAAGAAGCCAAAATTGTACTCATGGAGCCTAATAAACGAATTAAGCATATTGAAGACAACAACATTCATAGCGAGGGCAATCCACAAGTAGTAGAAGATAATCCGCCACAAGTAGTAGAAAATAATCCACAAGTAGTAGAAAACAATCCTTGTGCATTGTAGAACTATACAATGCAAAACGAACAACATGTGGAAGCAATGATGGAAACCGATGGACCTATTAAAGATGTTAATGCAAATCCACCAAAGAAAAGAAAGACTAGAGGTCCTATGAAAATGAAGGGACTTCCTTCAAATTTCGCAAATCCTGTTGAAGTTGAATTCAATGAGAATGTCGAGCCAATAGGTGAAGGATCGATTCATTTATCTTTTTTTTAGGGCCGCTTGTACGAGAGCATGTTCCAGTCACACTTGCCAACTGGAGACACCTTAGAGATAATTTGAAAGCCATTTTATAGGATAGCATTAAGGTATATTTTGTGATTTATATCAAGTTGTGTCTATCTAGCTCATATACATACATGCACCTACGCTTATTATATGAATTCTTCCTTTTAAATGGTTTTCAGATATGAGTAAAAATATTTTGAATCGGTACTAGCAGGCTGCTGCACCTATACATACATGCATACTACGTGCACCTGCACTTGCTCATATACATACATGCGCCTGTTTATATACATACAGGCTACATGCACCAGCACTAGCAGGCTGCTGCTTTAAAGCCGCAGTAGCACTAGAATTGACATTATTTTGTATCTTTAGTTTTTGAAATTTCTTGATTAAATGTTTTGTAATATCAATGCATATTTTAAGGCTTTTAAGGTATTATTTTGCATGTGATTTGCATGTTGAGGTTGAAATTGCCTGTAGGTTTCTGTGTGGACGGAGTTTTTGTTTTATATATTTTGGTGTATACGTGCCTTGAATGTATGTGCATGCATTTGCTTTTGTTGAGCACTTGGTGTGGTAAGGTTAACTTTTTTACCTTTCCAAATTGTGAACCTTTTTTTATACAAGCTAGATTTAAGTTGGATGAGAAATGACAAAAGGTCCTTATATTTGGCAAAAAGGGTGTATTTTTAGGTGTTCAAAATGTATATTAGTTAATAAAATAATCAAAGCAAAGTCCAAGGGGGAAAGACTTTGAATGAAACCAGATAATATCAAAACTATGACGGAGTGGAATGGTTTTATCAACTTGAAAACCAGTTCAAATTTAAGGTAAATTATGTCTAAATGATCATTCTTCGTATGTAAGAATTAACTAGTCAGTATATTTTTATTTTTTATTTTAGATACAAAGTGAAATATTCAAAGCCATTAGGCGCAAACAGATACTACATATATGCAGCTATAAAGGAATGGCTCGATTAGCCACAGATATGGTGATAAATTTTTTAAATATTGTTTATTTGTCATGCCATTTATAGAGTTATGATCAATTGTTTTATTCATTTTTTATTAACGTAGAAAAAAGAGAGCTCAGATCCCTCTTCTATCTCTAGATCTGTTTTTTGGATTAGATCTCACCCCGAAATAACGGTCAGCCGACGAGCTTGGCTATTGGAGAAACTATTGTATGCGATTTCATTTCAAATTGACATATTACAAATAATTTTAGAATGTGATAATGTTGAAGATTATACTGTATGTTGACCTTTACGGGAGAAGATTAAAAGGTTTGACACTGAATCACAATCTAGCACGACAACTAATGTGAGAGAAGACGTTCTTTCAGTAGTGCTGGGATAAGATAGACCAAGACAATTAAGAGGAATGAGAAGAGCTATGACCTTCACCAAGTTTGTTTTGTCACAAGCTAGTCAAAAACAAAAAATACAGCTTCAAAATAGAATTGCTGATTTGGAGAAGACGGTTCAAATGCTAATATCCCAAAGCTAGGTATTTCTAAAACTGAAATTCTAAATTGAGTTGCTCTACCATAGATGCTTTTTTTAGGGAAAAAATTTAATTTAATTTAATTTCATTGCCAAAGCAACCACCATGACATAGAAAATTTTGAATCTAAACTACTCCCCTTATTGATATATGAAATGCTAAAATGCAGGTATTCTATTTTTCTACATTGAAATCATTGAATTAGAATGAAAGTTGATTTGGGCATGGTTTGGGAACACAACAAAGTTTTCAAGATAGTGACATGGGTTTGAAATTTTGGACTGGGCTGGGTTGGGTTAACATCGATTGTCAATTATTCATATTATATAATCTATTTAAACATTTAATAAAACTTGTATCATCTTTTTATTAAAAAATTTAAAACTTGTATGAAATTCGTATAACATGAAAAACGTATTATTAAATTATGTTGGCATTGGATATTTATTAGTGTATTTATGGAAATAAAAACTTGAGATGGCTCTGGATTTGTGAATGCATGTATATTTTGGACATTAAATTTTTCATCAAGTATCAACTAGCAGAAGTATGCTATTTTTGCATGTAGCCGTCATTATGAAGGCAGTATGCCAACTGCCACGTTGGTAATAAATTTGAATTTAGAATAGAACAAATTTATATAAGTCTTTGGATTTGAGTGCATAAGTGTATAAATTTTCATATGTCTGTGTGATTGCGAGAGTGGGATTGCATGTGTGTAGTTGTCTACATGTGCGAGTTTAAGATTTTAATTATGTGTAGGGTCAGTGTTTGTGCGTTCCAGGCTGTGTGCATATATATATTGAGTGTTGTGTCCATATAAAATGAATTGACTTGAGTGTTTGCATACTCATTTTAATAGCTCTGTTTTTATATGGCGTATAGGCATACCAGCTATATGAGTTATATATACATATATTTGCATTTTAGTGTGTTTGCATGTCTTTACATTTTCATTCCGATGTTGTGTGTTTTCATGCAATTCTTGCTTTGGGTTCTTGACTTTTTTTTCTTTGTGTTTCCAGGCGTGTGGCGGGGTGAGTATATCAATGTGTGTTTATACTATCTAAATGTGTGTTGTTGCTAAATAGTGGGACTGTAGTGTGTGTATGTTCATCAGAGATCGTGTTGGGTTTGTTCGATTACGTGAGCGTATCTGTGTGGGTGAGTTATTATTGTTATATGTAGGTTTGTATATTTGTTAATGTGTGCATGCTTATATATTTGTCAGTATCTGTGTGCATCTATAGAAACTTACATTATTGTTATTGTTGTAATATCATTTGAATTTCTTTTGCTTTAATATATAATATAATTAATTTTGACTAATTGTAGAGTAAGTATGACCAACCAAACGCAATAAAAGGTACACCTCATATCATCGGTAAAATAGACCCATACGTCAAAACGATCAACCGGACAAGTTAGGAATTAACCGAATGGATAAACGCACGTATCCCATACTACATGTTTTACCCAATCGTTTAACTCTCCTTCTCATTCGCTCGACAGTGCAAAAACGTGTAATTTTTATAGAAAATAATTTACCTTGAAAATAAGCTTTGAAAACCGATTTCCAAAACCATTTGGAAAAATTTCCCTGAATAAATAGGAATATTACATAATAATTATTTTTAAATCCCCTAAATTTTAAAAATCATTTCAAAAATATTTGGAAAAAAACCGTGCTCGAAAACGACCAAAAACAAGCAAAATTCCACTCAAACCGAATTCAAATTTAAATTCGAATTAAATTCAAATAATTCAAAATTTGAATTTTGAATTCATCCAATCCGGGCTAACCTATTAATAGGCATCATAGCCCTCAAAATACTTTAGAAATATCACAAAAAAAAAGTAAATGTCAAAAATCGATGGAAAAAGGACATAAAAACACTTAGCTAAAATAATATGCAGGTCTGAAATCTTCTCTGGGTTCAACTTTCGGATATAAAACCGGTGGACAAACGACCTTTGATTAAACTAAAAATTGGTGGACACAAATTTGAAAACATCGGCTTTCAAAAAAAAGAAATGTTGAATTCCGATTGGAAATGAAAATGTTACATTGTGTCAAACATGGACACTGGCCATGTTTGCAACAGTTCAAAAACCAAAAATGTACAGGACTGAAACCATCTTAGGTTCAACTTTCAGGCATGAAACAGAGGACCAAATTACCTCATATTGAGTTGAAATTTGATATTCTTATAGTAAAAAACTTCACCTTTCAAAAAAAAAGAATCATGCAATTTGGATAAAGTATGAGAAAGTTATGATGTCTCAAAGTTGAACCCAAGCAGTGTTTTCACTGTAAAAATCTGGGTAGAAACATGCTCCGGACCAAAGTTCTGCAGCATATTTCTTTAAGCCATATAGGTCGAAATGACCTGAAATTTGGTGTGACTGTAGTAATAAACTTTAGCTTTCAAAAAAATGAATTATTGAATTTCGACTGGAAATGTAGAAGTTATGCTATCTCAAACATGGACTCAAGCAATGTTTGCAACAACACAACAAAATGTGCACAGGTACTTTCCATGCTGTCCATTGATTTTGCAGCAAGGTTTTCAGATATCAAACGAAATAGTTTCGCTATGAAATTTTGCAGATATATACTACAACACATAGGCTATCACTGAAGAAAATCCGATAACATTTCGTTGCCGGAATTGGAAGAAAATGACATGCAAAGTGACACAAACTCAGTTTTCACAAAAACAACATGAATATAAAATCAATAAATTAAAGCCATTTTGGGCTAGATTTTGGCATTTTGAAGCATGGCTTCAACTAGCATTTGTGAGTTTTGATACTCACATCTGAATATTATAGCTAATACTTGGATTTGTAGCTGAAAGTCGATGGCTTGGAGATGGATTTGGCTTGAAATTCTACAGAAATGTAGTTCAACATTCCTACTTCAATTTGCAAAAAGAATCATTCAAATCTGATTTGAAACAAAGAATCTACGTGTTTCAAAGTTGGACTAAAAACAAGGTTAAATCGCTGAATTACAGCATTTTGCGGGTTCAAGTTCGACCACAGTTTCAAAATAGCACAAGAACCCAGATTGTCATGAAAATTTGCATGAATGTAATTTAACACTCCTACTTCAATCTGCAAAAATAATCACTCAAATCCGATAAGAAATGAATGAGTTATGTTTTAAAATCTTAAAGAAAACTCTTATGCTTCGTCTTGAGCTTTCTTTTGAGAAACTTGTGGATACGGCCCTTCAGCTTGAAGCGGTCGAGAAGGAGAAGGATAGTGATTTTGAGGGTGAGGTTTGGGGAAATCCGAAAAAGAAATTTTATTTTGTTACAACGGATATTTTGTTTCAATATAATAAGATGTATGAATTTTTTATGACTTTAAATGTTGAAAATATGTATGTATAGTGTTAAAATAAGTAACATATATACACAGTTTTGATTTTCACTAAGTAATTTTTCTCTTGGACTTAATTAGGTAGAAAGGAGGATCCATTAGCCTACTATCTACAATTTTCTGATGAGAAACTAAACTGTGGTACTTTCTTTTGGCTTCACCTTCTCAAAATAAACCTACAGTAAAAAGAAAGAAAAAAAAAATCATGGCCATCTTCATCTTTAAAAAGAATATCGACATACTTAGCTGTTAGTTAATGCATTATCATGAGGGTCGCCCTTAACCATCCCTATTCTCTACATTAGTAGACAGGATTACTCAGTAATTCTCTTTACTAATGTAGGTCTCGGGGTGGGGTGGCACAGCTTGGTATCAGAGCAGGATTTCAGAATACAATGTGATATATGTAGAACAGTACACAAGTTTTACGTTTTGAGTTTTCTAAAATTTCGATGTTTGTTTGTTCAAAACGTGCTTCTTTGTTGATGTCCCGAGAGCAAATGACAGCAACAACAATCACAAGTCTGAGAATTTGTTTTGGTCATATCTGTGACCACCCGGATTTCTTAGACGTCTGTTAATCGGGAAATTAACTGATTTTATTTTTGGAATATTAATATTTACTAATCAAATAAATGAATTTATAATAATAATAAAAAATATAAAACTCTACCTTTGAACACTAAATATGAGTATATATAAATATATATGAACAGTGATGATACTAAGCTTAAAATATAAATAAAAATAAATATGTGATTAAGAAATAAAAGTAAAAGAATATGAGTGGTTATAGGTTGTTGTATGAAACATGAAGTAAGTATAGGAGAGTTGTAAAAGTATGAATGTGAATGTATATATAATTAAGCAATGTATAGATAAGCTTGAAAAAAAATACATTACAACATACATATATAAAGGCATACATACAAACAAAGAATATACATACATCAACTCACATGAAATCATATGTAAACAAGAGAGGAGACAAGTATTTAACGCAAGCACACAAACCATATTATCAAGGTCAAAGAAGAGAAGAAAAAATCTCTGATCAGATAATAAAAGACTGTAAACAAAAGGACCTCATCCTAACTTCTTCTACACACCTCTATTCTATGTGTGTGTGTGTGTATCCATCACTACCTTGTTTCACACTTTACTGCATTCGAAGCTAAGCTAAACATAAAATATTTCTTTCATTTCTACACTTAAAACAAACAAGACAACTCTGCTTGAGGAAGAAGACTCGAAGCAAAGAAGGCGGTGTTGTTTTCAAATATGTGAGTAAACATTTTAAAACAGTTTAATTTGGTTTTAACTAAGAGCATGTGATGTTATTACTTTGAATTAAAGTTCTTCAGCTTGAACTTATCTGAATCAATATATATGTGTTTGAGTAGGTTTGTATATATTGAACTCTATTGATACTCAGTTTTGGGTTTTGCTATAAAAATTCAAAAATCTCCCAATCTAAACCCTATTATATTTTGATATTTGAATGAAAGTGGTGTGTTATGGTATAATGAAAATTTTAAAAATAGTTTCAGGGTTTAAAATTCAATAAATTATTTTCAAAATTTAAATAACAGTGTAAATTCATATTCATGATAAAAATCAATAATCTTATTTTCGAATTTTGATTGTATGGATGAAATCGTGGCAGAAAATCTTGATTTTTAAAGTAAGTGTCATGGTTTTTAATTTGCTAAATCGTTGGAAAAAATCGAATTTAACATTTTGGGTATTTTGGATGATTGTCGTTGATCGGCGGTGAAAGGAAGGTCGAAATTTGGGTTGAAGGTGGCCTAGGGGATGTCGATCGTAGAAAAAATTCAGGTGGAATTTATCATCGGCAGTGGTGGCCTGAGAAGGGCGATATAGGGTTTTGTGTGATGATTTTGTGAAGATGGTTGTGGGGATGATCTCGACGACGTAGGTGCATCGAGTTGGATGGTTTAGAGGGTGATCGTCACTGGGTTTCATTACGTGGCTCTGGTCGTAGTGGCAAGGGTTCCGGTGGTCTAGATCGTCGTCAGCAGTGGGTTGAAGTTATTTTGGTTTGGGTTACAGTGAATCAAATAGCTCAATTTTGTTATGCTGGCATATTCGTCGAACTAGGAAGTCGAATGGGTCGGCGAGGTCAACATTGATTTGTCGATGGTCAAGGAGTGGGCCAGAGGTGGTCGGGACGGCGTGCATCGTGCACATGCACGAACTTTCTAGTGGGGTTGATAGGCTGCGGGAATGAGGAAGATTCACTCGGTTTGTACTCGAGTATAGGGAAGGAATTGCTCGAGTTTTGTCTCTGCTTGTTTTCTTGTTCCAGGTTTGAATAGTTAACCCGGTTTGAAAGGTTATAAACTACTGCAAGATTATGGCAAAGTGTTAAGCAAGTTTAAAGTTTTAAAAATAAGTAAGGGAGATGAATAAGTTTCAAGGGAAGATAAACTAAGTATGAAATAATTTCTTCCTATTTTAAGTGTTCCTTTAATCTTAAAATTAAGAAATTGATATGATTGTGAAACTTATGGTTGTTAACTTAAACATTAAGATAATTTGAAACTTAGTTTTTATAAATAAAAAAATTTAAGTGTTGATTTAAGGATAATGTTTTTTATGTTATTAGATAATTTATAAAGGTGATGATTTATCTTAAAGGTAATTAAGACTTGATAATCAAATGAAGTGATTAAATATGATTTGTTATGGCATTGATTAAGTAATTAATTAATTAGTTAATAGTTAAGGATTATAAATTAATTAATTAACTAAGAGGCCGATTAGTTTGAAATTAAGAATTTTAATTAAGGATAGTTAATTAATAATTAGTGATAAATTAATTAAGTTGTAATTAGTGACTAATTAATTTGTTAATGGAAGTAATTAAGGATTAATCACTTAGTATAATTAATTATGGATTGATTGATTAAGGAAACTAATCAAGGATTAGTTAAATATTGAGTATGATTAATTAAGGGAAATTAGTCAACAAAGTGAATATTAGATAATTGATTTGTGTAATTAATTAAGAGTAATTTCTTATTGAAATTAAAGAATAATTAATCAAGGGTGACTAATTAAGATGGATAATTAAAAAAATGATTAACTAATTAGTTTGTAACTAATTAATGTTAAGTAAAGATAAATTTAAGTGATAAAAGATTAGAAATTTATTAATTAGAGATAAATTGAATTAATTTTGGAAGTGATCAATCTTGCTTATGAATGATTGAACGATGTAATGCCTTGAATTGGTTGATATCTCTAATACGAAATGTTTTGTGATATGATATGATTAGGTGGACGGTGATAACGTAGTTATTTAGCGGTAATTAGATTGTTTTGTATAAGTGACATCCTAGTTAAAGATGAATTGTATTTCACTTGAACAACCTGGGTTCAGATGACATTCGACCCGAAGAGACCATAGTCAGAAATTTGTAAATACCCGAAACCACTTTGATTCTTATGGTTTGGTATGTGAAATCAATAGGCTGGTATGAATGATTTAAGTGAATTGGACTATTTAATCTAAATTTTGATACTTAGAAAATTGATATGTGAAATATGTAATGCTTATAAGATATTGTGAACTTGTAAATTGATACGAGTTACCCCTGGTTTTATATGAGTTGTATGCTTTGTATTCCATGGGTTTACTCACGCTGGTTTCCAGCCTGACCCGGGTGTAACTTCGATGTAATGCTCGGGTCAAACTGAGTATTACAGATTTTCAAGTAAGGATGTTTTGGAGCTCAGGAGATGAGCTAGATGGAAGGAACGTATGAAGTGTTTCTGCTGTGAGATATGTCCGTTTATCTGAGATATGTTGATTTGTACATGTCCAGTGTTTGTGTATGTGTGTAACTCTGATGTATTAAAATGTAATTGATAGATACAGTATTCTTTTGTAAACTGATATTATTTGATATTATATTTTGATCCGCTGCGAATGTGAGAACCTGTATTGTGTTTTTGTTTCTTCTTCTTCAATCTCTTCTTCTTCTTCTAACTATCTGGAATTTTCGGGATCGAAAATCTTGGGTCGTTACAATTGGTATCGGAGCTGAAGGTTAAGCGAAAACCTTAGCTCTGGTGGGTGTACTCATTAAGGATAGGGTAGAGTGTGTATATATATACGAGAGCGTACTTGTTATTTTGATATAGTGATTTTAAAGGTAAAGGTTATATAAGTTTATATATAAGGCAATAATTGGTTGTTGGATATCGGAACTAAATAAAAATTTAAGTGGTATATATATATATACCCAAGTAGGAATTGATTAGAATGTACCATGCATATAAGAAGAATTAGAATTAAATTTGGTTTCTAACTAAAATAAAATAAAATGGTTATTGTATCAAATATCAAATAATGGGATGTTTGTTTCCTAATTATGGTAAAGTAAAAAGAAATGTGTTAAGTAAGTAAATTTTTAGATAAGTATGACTTGTACATTGAAGTAGGGATTTAAATTGTGAAGTTAGAATCCTAAGATTTAAAAACATTTGAAATTTGTTTTCAAATTGTTAAAGGGAATGATAAATAATATTCTTCAGAATATTTCTGAAAATAATCTTATTTTGAAATAAGAAGTAGTTTGGATCTTTGTTTGGAATTAAAAACCAAAGATGTTAAAACATAAGGTATAACTTGGTAAGCAAATTAGTATAAGAGTAAAATTGAATACTTCTAATTAAGTCTAATTTATATGTTAGGAAGTCCCTCTAGAATTCAATCTTTGAGAGAGATGACTAAGATTGAAAATGGGAGGTTAGACGCAGAGAGCAAAGAGCAGCTGCACGTAAGGATCGAGAAGAAGAAATTGAGAAATAGGTTAAGGAAAGGGCTGAGCCAGGACCTTATGATAATGTCACATGTTACAGATGTTTCAATAAGGGTCATTACGCAGCCAAGTGCGGTAAAACAAGAGAGGAATTGAAGGGTACATTCCATCGGTTTCGCTCTGAGATCTTGTGCTTTAAGTGTCATAAGAAAGGACGTTTCCTAAATCATTGCCCTGAAGTGAGGAAGGCGAAGCGTAAACCAGTTGAATCGGTCAATGAGTCGACTATTTGCTATCATTGTAAGAAGACCGGACACATTTCTAGGAATTTTTCTGAGAGGCAGAAGAGGAGTAAAGCCGTGGAACGTACTGTTGGAGCAGTGAAGGTTATCCGGATTGATGACAGGGTAGAAACATTTTGTGGTAAATGTTATAAGTGGGGACACCCTGTTGAGAAGTGTATGTTCGAACTTTTCCCTTTGGAAGGAAGTCCATAGAAAGGTTCTTATAAGAATATTAGGGCTCTGTTCTTTCCCAAACCTCTAGGTAATAGAAAGACATCTAGATTTATGACTTTTATAAGACTCTTATTTTGGATAAATGTATGAAATGTATGAACTACTAGTATGTAGCCAATTAATGTATGGAATATTTTGTGGAAGTACAATCTAATATAAAATTTTCTTTACCTATTGAGAATTGGACTCAGAATTAAATTGTTTAAAGATTTGGATTATTAATTTAAAAATAAAGGTTAATCTGATTTAAGGGGTTAAATCAACATTTGGAAATTTAACTCGAATTTATATAATTCTAGATGAGTTAAAGATGAAATTTTGATTTCGTTAGTTCAATTTGAATTTAGTTTGAATTACTTAGTGTTGAAGATGGATAAGTATAAAATTCAAATGGAAAATTTGAATTGGATTAATTTGAAATATAATCGAAGATTTAATGAGTTCAAATTCAAGTGGGAATTGGAACTAATTCATAGAAATTGAAATGATTAGAAATTGAAGTGGGTTCAATTGATATTAGTCCAAATTGATTGGAATAATTTGAAATTGTAGTTAAAGTTGAATACGTTTAAAATCAAATGGAATTTGATTTGAATTGGGAAGGAAATCAAGATTGATTCAACTTGAATTGGGGTTAAACCAATTTCAATGGAAATTGAAGTTATTCAAATTGGAATTGGGTCAATTTAAATGGAAGGGGAAATTTAAATTTGAATTGGTGGGGAAGTGAACAATTGTGACTCTGGACTATTTTCCATATAAATTGTTTTAATATAAACTTATTTTTCCAAGCTATTTAATATATACAATTTTTTTAAAAAAAGCCAAATTATTTTATACTCGTTTTTACAATTATTTTTGGAACTATTAACAGTTTTTCAACTGTTTTATAAGCTAATTACTATTTTTTAACTATTTTACAAATTAATAACTATTTTACACTTATTTTGCAAACTAATAAATATTTTTTAACTACTTATCTATTTTAAAAAAATTAAGCTATTTTCTAAATATAAACTGGTCGGAGTACAAACTATTATTGATTAAAGACCCAACTGAGATAAGAATTGAAGTGATAATCCAAATGGGGATAAAGCTAAATGTGGGTAAGTGAATAAAATCAAAGTTAGGATGAATAGAAAGGAAATGATTTAGTTAATAATCAACGAAAATAAATACGTAGGATGTATGTATATTATTCTATTCGTATAGTGATTTGATCCACATTCGAGCACAGAATTTCGAGATAGTTATATCGATCTGAGTTGGGATTTTTCTCTCGATTTTCGACGGCGAACCTGAATATGGATTGTGGATTGGTTTTGGATATTCTCTATCATAGTTATGGCTATGCAAGGAGAATGACGGTTCTGATCAAGAAACCAAATCTGAGTCCGCACTAGGAAGTTGGGTGGACGATGCTTGCTCGAAAGAGGAATTGTGTGATCGAGTGAGCGACCAGGTTGATATAGCATACGGATGATATATGTACATCGTACGGGATTGAATGAAATCGATACTGGAAACTTGTGGATAGGAAATGTGAAATGGTTTTTAAATGAAAGGTGTATTTTGTGAAATATAAGATGAAATAAAGTAGAGATTTGATATTTCTATGGTAGAAATTTACTTTATATAAGTAAGTAACATGGTTAATAACTTTATAGATTAATCAAATTTGAATATTTCATTTGGAATAAACAAGGTTATATATCTTTGTTATATAAAATAAAATCTCCCCTTGTTAAATCTATTGCCAGAAGAAAAGGGTTTTGATAGTAACTAAAGTATAAAAAGAGAATTTATACAAGTATGAATTGATTCAAGGATTTTCCAAGATTATCATATATATGTATATATAAGAAGGATTTTGTGGAAAAGATTTTAAGGGAAGGTTTTGGGAACCTTTGGATTTGGAAAGGCTTTGATTTTTGGGTAAAATCAATATTGGAATTTGGGAAAGCCTAATTTGAGAATTATCGATTTTGGGAATTGATTTTGTGTAAAGGGCCTTCATGTGAAATTCATACCAGGAATATGATTTGGAAGATACTATATACGTATAGTATAAAGTGTTTTGAAAATGGCTCTGGAGAAAAAGGCGATCTCTTGAAATGAACTTCTCAGGAGTGCCACCGGGTGTACTGCCTTGAACCCTAAGGGGGGGTTCTAAAGTCGATCCTATGAGGAGTCCGGACAAAACTAGTTCCTGAGGATTATGAGTAGTGTGTAGCGAAAGTCGAGGGCGCTGATGCCTACAGAGGCATTTGGGTTATGCCGTGACGACAGTGTAACTCGATGTCACTGCGGTCTACTGCAGACCATAGAGAAAGTCGTGTGTGCCGCTGAGAGCCAACAGTTTGCGTTTAATTTTATATCGGTAGACTGCGGCCTATGGTAACATAGCAAAAGTCGTGTGTGCCGTTGAGAGCCAACAGTATGCGTTTGATTTTATATCGGTGGACTGCGACCTATGGTAGCATAGCGAAAGTCGTGTGTGCCGCTATGAGCCAACAGTCTGCGTTTGATTTTACATTGGTAGTCTGCGACCTATGTGGGAGTGGAGAAGTTTCATTTTGACAGCGAAAATCGAAGGCGTCGATGCCTACAGTTACATGGACTTTTGCTGCGACGACAACGTAACCCTGGAATGTAACTGCAATCTATTGTGGGTTCTATGGCGTAATCGAGGGGTGCGAAGTGCCTACAGTTACATGGACTTTTGCTGCGATGGCAACGTAACCTAGGATGTAACTGTGACCATGGATGGGGGTGATGATTTCCAGAGCATTCTTACCAAAGATATTTCCTCGATTTCAAAATGTTTCTATATTTTCAATAAAATTATTTTCCAAGTATTTTTCATTGGATGTTGGAAACGGGACTGCCAAGCACTTATAGATTTTCAGTCGTATGCCTGATCAACGTATGCCAGAATTTCTATGAGAACAAGAATGGACTTGTCGAAACATCGAGTTATAAAAGTATTTTTTAAAATTATTTTAGTAATTATATAGATTTTTAAAGTATTTTAAAAAAAAAATATCGAAGAAAATTTATCTGATTTTAATAATCTGGCTTCGTTTCTTTTCGAGGATGAAAAGATTCAAAGGGAGGAGGAATGTGACGACCCGGATTTCTTGGACGTATGTTAACTGGGAAACTAACTGATTTTATTTTTGGAATATTAATATTTATTAATCAAATGAATGAATTTATAATAATAAAAAAATAATATAAAACCTTACCTTTGAACACTAAATATGAGTATATATAAATATATATGAATAGTGATGATACTTAAGCTTAAAATAAAAATAAATATGTGATTAAGAAATAAAATTAAATGAATATAAGTGGTTACACGTTGTTGTATGAAACATGAAGTAAGTATAGGAGAGTTGTAAAAGTGTGAATGTTAATGTATATATAATTAAGCAATGTACAGATAAGCATGCAAAAAAATATAATACATAACGATATACATATATATAGGCATACATACAAACAAAGAATATACATACATCAACTCACATGAAAAAATAAGTAAATAAGAGAGGAGACAAGTATTTAATGCAAGCACACAAACCATATTATCAAGGTCAAAGAAGAGAAAAAAATCTCCGATCAAATAACAAAAGACTGTAAAAAAAGTACCTCAGCCCAGCTTCTTCTACACACCTCTATTCTATGTATATATACATATATCCATAACTACCTTGTTTCACACTTTACTGCATTCGAAGCTAGGCTAAACATAAAATATTTCTTTCATTTCTCAACTTAAAACAAACAAGACAACTCTGTTGGAGAAAGAAGACTCATAGCAAAGTAGGCAGTGTTGTTTTCAAATATGTGAGTAAACATTTTAAAACAGTTTAATCTGGTTTTAACTAAGAGCATGTGATGTTATTGATTTGAATTAAAGTTCTTTAGCTTGAACTTATCTGAATTCATATATATGTGTTTGAGCAGGTTTGCATATATATGCATATATTGAACTCTGTTGATACTCAGTTTTGGGTTTTGCTATAAAAATTCAAAAATCTCCCAATCTAAACCCTATTAGATTTTGATATTTGAATGAAAGTGGTGTGTTATGGTATGATGAAAATTTTAAAAATAGTTTGAGGGTTCAAATTCAATAAATTATTTTTAAAATTTAAATAACAGTGTAAATTCATATTCATGGTAAAAATCAATAATCTTATTTTCGAATTTTGATTGTATGGATGAAATCGTGGCAGAAAATCTTGATTTTTATAGTAAATGTCGTGATTTTTAATTTGCTAAATCATTGGAAAAAATCGAATTTAACATTTTGGGCATTTTGGATGATTGCCGTTGATCGGTGGTGAAAGGAAGATCGAAATTTGGGTTGAAAAACCAATGGAATTTTCATAAGCGAAATGTTGGAATGATTGAAAACTTTTCTAGAAATAAATTCTTCGCCTTTGAAATCCACTCCAAAATAGTTAAAAATCCGAGTGAGATAAATTCCATGGTATAAAGTATTCTCACCCATTTCAAGATTTTTAGGACGAAGTTCATCCAAAATAACTTGCACCCAATTTATGTCATAGTTTCCGAAAATAGCAAAAAGAGCTTTGCAAACTTTTGAAGTAGGATTGTTAAAATTTCTCGATCTTGGGGTCAAAGTCTATTGCAAAAGAAGATTAACAATTCTTGCTTTTGGTCGAAAATTTCTATTTTTAAAATCAAAATCATCATCTTTTTCGAAAATGTGTTGAAATGTCTCACGATCATGTTCATCGATTTTAAAGTTAGAAAGATCCATTTCCGAACTCTTGCAATTAAAATGGTACCAAAAAGATCACAATTCAAAACAATTTGAGTGCATTTGACCCTGCTCCAAATTTCATCTTCATTTCCAACATAAAATCCGCGATTTAAATTTGCATAGAAAATTTTGACAACATTAGGATAGCAAACAAAATCATTTTGAGAAGCATCAATAAGACTAAGAACACCATTGTTTGCAAAAAGAGAATCAATTTCATAAGAAGAAAAATCTTGAAAAATAGCAAATTTTCCAGGATGGACTTTGGCATAGTTAGCATAATTGATGTATGATTTAATTGCCTCTGGATCGTTGAATAATTGCACTTTGATTTTTCTGGAAATTCTCATGGTTGATGGGTTGCTTGAAGAAGCCATTAGAGTAGAGAGTAGAGAGCTTGAAGTTATGAAGTAAGAGTTTGAATTTGAAAATGAAAGTGAAAAGATATGATAAAAGATAGTGAATAAATAGATTCTTAAAGGACATATTCTCTGGTCAAAAGGTATCTTTTCAGAGAATTGAATGAAGTGAAAAGGTGGAGGGAAATTCAAACATTTGAATTCAAATTTTGAAATTCAAATTCAGGTAGCCATGTCGACGTCATGGTAGGGACCACGTCGACAAGTGCTTTTGAATTTTCATGAATTGATTTTTCCTAAGATCTCTAATATATATATTATTACTATTAATGTCTATTATATATTTCTGAAGTATTATTATACTTATAATATATTCCAGAAAGCATTAAAAATAATAATAAAAATATTAAAAAAATAGAAAAAAAATTAAATTCAGACAACACACCAATTCAAAATCAATCAATCAAACAATCAAACAACTAATCTTATGCAAGCAATTTCAACTAATTGTATTGTAAACGTGTACCTTTTTCTGAGTCCGTTTCTCTGAATTCGTCGGAGTCGTGAACAGCTGTGTAACACAAATTCGAATTATCCGTCTTCTGATCATCATCACTTGAGGACGAGTCTGAGTCATCTAGAGTAGCAGTAAATGCACGCTTTTATTTCTTTGTTGGTTCATTGTTCATAGGAGGATTCTACCTTTTTGGATACGGACAGTCTCTTTTGAAGTGGCCTAGTTTATCACAGTTGTAACACTTGTCATTATTTGGCACTATATTCTGATTTCCAGAATTCTTATAGTTGTTTCTCTTAAGATTGTTCATCTTTCTATATTTCAGGAATATCCTAAAATTTCTGGTCATAAAAGCTATCTCTTCATCATTATCGCTGTTTGAGTCTGATCCATCACTTAATGCATTGAATGCCATTGATTTCTTTTCAGATGTTTTACTTTCTCTTCTCCCGATCATTTGAACTTCATACGACAATGGATTTTCAATTAATTCTTCTATCTTCAAAATACTGATGTCATTTTCCTCTTCGATCGCAAATGTCTTTTGATCTCATTCTGGAGTTAGAGAATTTTAAATTTTTCTAACTTGATCTTCTTCAGAAAATTCCTTTCCAAAGATATTAGAGAATGCACAATATTCTGAAATCTACTATACATATCTGAAATAGACTCATTAGCATTCGTTTTAAATAATTGAAACTGATTTGTGAGCATGGAAATTTTGGTCAATTTAACTTTGCTTGTTCCTTCGTGAGTAACTTGCAAAGGTTTCCAGATTTCATATGCAGACTTACAAACTGACAGTCTATTTAATTCATTTCTATCTTGTGAAGAAAACAGAATATTCATTGACTTAGAATTATTTTGTGCAACAGTCTTTTGCTCAAAAGTCCACTGCGCAAAATCAATTGTGGGTTCAGAATATTCGGTTTGTGTGATATTCCAAGTGTCTAAACCTATAGATTGTAAATATATTTTCATCCTACATGCCCAATATGCATAGTTACTGCCACTAAAAAGTGGTGGTCTGACAGTAGACTTACCCTCTACAAATGAACTAGTGACAAGGATACTAGTGTTAATAACAGTACCAGTGTTGGTAGCCATTTTGAAAACTTTTCAAAAATCAGATTACGAAACTTTGAAAACCTTGCTCTGATACCAATTGTGAGAAATGCGGATTACAGATCTTAAGGCTAAGATTAAAACTAGAGGGGGGTGAATAATGTTAATAAAGAATTATTATATCCATTTAATTTATGTTAATTTAGACACAAAAGTATGCAATATGCAGACACAGATATGATCACAGAAACAATCACAGATGCAGAAATAAAATAAAAGCAGTGAAGGAAATATTACACTGGATTTTATACTAGTTCAGAATTACCCTACATTCAGTCCCGCAACACAAGTACGGATTTCCTTTCAAAAGCAATTGTACAATTACACCCTCAATTTCAAGGCTACGAGGTACACCCTCCAGAATATCGATTTTCTGGGCAGAGATACTTGATTTCCGGGCCACAAGTTTATCCAATTGATTTACCAAGGCTACAACCACACCTTTTCCCTTTTGATTGATTTCCAAGGCTACAATCACACATTTTCTCGCTTAATAGATTACAAAGAAGTCTATAACTCTAAAAAGCACTGAGAATCTTGTAGAGATAGCGATAGAGAATCAAAGTAGAAGTAATCGAGTATGATTCAATGTTTATTTCGGTAGAGTAATGATAAGAATAAGTATTAATAAATGAGGAGGAAGAAGAGGAGTGAAAATCAGAAAATTATGATTGAAAATTCATTGAAACTGACCCTTATTTATAGAAGAACAACAGCCATGACCACTCATGAAGAGTTATGGCGAATAGACACTTCTTTTGAAATTTGAATTTTTGAATCAAACCATCACCATGTCGACATGGTCATGCTAGGCATGTCAGCATCCCAAAGGATTTTTTGATGTTTTTGATTTTCTTTGAAAATAACCTTTATCTTATATAAAAACCATTTTAAACTTTATAAATATACTTGACTATAGTTAAAATTCTTAAGTAAATATAAAGAATAATATATATAGATTTTAACTATAATTTTATATTTAAATCTAAGTATAAATATTAAAAAGTTAAATATATTATTTCAAAAGATAGTTTAAAATCAGGAGTAATTTGACTTTGAAAATAAAGATGTTTTTGAGGCTAAAATTATTTAAAATCAGGATCGAGGGTTTTGAATCTTTTAAAAGGAAAATTTTGAAAACATTTTGAAAACAGGATATAATTTTGAAAAATTATTTTGAATAAAAGTTAGCGGATACAAAACAATGTTCCACTGGATTTTTCGTAGGTTCCATCCTACTTAGCGTTCCATCCCTTTAACGGGCTCGAAGTGGATTCCATTCCACGAATAAATTGGATTTTAATATGCCAGTGCTTTTCTACGAGTTTTAACAAAAATTCCTAATAATAATAAAAGATACTTATCCTTGAAATTTTGAACTCTTGATAATCTTGGTACACATGAGTCTTCTATATTGATATTTTATCTTGATATTTTGAATCTCTATACTATACAGTCTTCATTCTTAGTACCTGCATGGTTAAATCCTGCATATACATATATATATATATATATAAACTTATAATGTTAATATTTATGTTTTATAATCTATTCTAAGGTTGTTGTCATCAAAACCATCATCTCATGGACTAACATCTGTGTCGTCGAGTTTCAGAAGGGTTTCGCGATGTCGTGACGTGGTCGGAGGCGATCACGAGGCATGCCGTAGAAGCTGGAGGTCGAGTGTGAGCTACAGTGAGGATGACGAAGATTCTTGATGATGGGATCGTCGGTGTTTGTGGATTTTCGATGATGGTGAAGTTTCAAATTTCGACCTGGAAGCTTATTTTTGATTTTCGATTCAATTTTTGTTTCTGAGTGGTTGAAGGAGTTATCGAGTTCAACGTTGACTTGCCGAAGGTCTGAACGATGATCAGAGAGACGGATATAAGTTAAATACAGAAAAATAAATAAGAAGCAAATATAACTAAAACAAAAGTATATGTTTTCAGTTAAGTTAAAGTTTTTAACAAAGGACTAAAACAAATTTATAATTTATACATAAAGTAAATTAATAAAATGTCTATGAAAATCTAAAGTAAACAAAACTTGTTAAAGTTTAACAATATATTAACAATAGAAACACAAAAGAAATAGAAAACAAAAGAAGTAATAAAACATATACCGAATAAAGTTAAATAAGAAATACACTCAAATACACTCAAATAAGAAATAGAAACAAATGTATGCATACAAACAAATACAAATATAAGCATAAACAAAACAAACTCAATATAATGCAGCCTGTAGATAAGTATGCAAGGCAAATATCTATGTACAAATATAATATATCTCAGCCTGGAAATAACACAACAAGAAGTACTTAATAATAAATGCTAGTATCTCTAGCATACAAGGGAAGGTATCGGCAATTAGTACAAGCATATGATGTAAACAAGAAAAAAGGAAGTAGGACAAAGTACATATGCATTACATGTTTCCATCTCTAACAACATACCTCTAATACACCTCAGCCATACCTGTTGTATAAACAAATATATATCAACCTGTACATTCTTTCCTTTATATCAAACTTCTCAGTTCTGTTTTTGTTCCTTCAAACCCAAGAAAAAAACTAAAGTGAATATCATCTCCATTTTAAACAAAAGAAATTCAACTTTAAATCAACAACTCAGTTTAAACATCAATCAATGAAAACCAGAGAAGCAAAGAAGATCTCAGCAAGCATGCAAGTTCAACAATAAGTAGCTCTGTTCTTTCCTGGAAAATAATGTGAGTAAACAAAATTTATAGTCTTAAGTTTATTTGTGTGTTTGATGTATTGATAATGTTATGATGGCCTATGTATTTGGTTTGCAATTTTTCCCGTTAAACTTGAATCTGTAGATTTAGTGTAGTTACAGAGTCAAGTACCACTCAAAATACAAGATATTCTCTTTGATCATTTATAGGCTTATGTTTTAAACCAAAACATGTTGTTTGAATATAGAATCAAGATTTTAAAACTTTTGCAAGCTTGTCAATGGGGTATACTCACTGTAAAGTGTTTTACAGGGAAACCATTTAATTTGTGTTAAATTCAAGTATGCTAAATTACTGATTCAAATACCTAGCAAGAATCTATATACAAAGTTAGGATTTTTAAATTGAAAACGATGATTTTCAGTTCATTATTTATGGTGCAATTTGAATATGAATGGAAATTGCATTTCTGTCAATATTGGTTGATTCAATTAATTTAAATTGTTGAAATTTCGTATGATGCAAGCTTGAAGATATATTAACCTAGGAAAAATGCTAAACAATTTTTCCAATGCATGGATTTTGGGGTTGAATCAAATATAGGGTTTGGGTTCCAGTTTTTTTGGTGCTCTGTAAAAAAATTATTTTTGTTTCCGTGACTCGATCGAGTGGATCGCGATTCTTGGAGGGGGTAGGGGAGGTTTTGGTCGAGGTATGAACGGAGTTTCATCACCTCAGGTGGTCGACGCTAGTGGGTTGATGCGTTTACTTAGGGTGTTCGTATACAACTGAATCGAGCTTCAGCCCTTTTTTTCGATCCCATGATTTTCGCGATGAACTGGAATGGGCTTTCGAGTGTGAGGCATTTACGTGACTTGTTGGATGAGGCGTTAGCCACCGGAGGAGAAGCGAACCACCGTGCACGTGCACGGTGGCGTTAGGTGTATGCAGATTCATGTTTGGTCATCTCGAGTATTTCTCTCGAGACTGTTGAGTTTGCTTGCGTGATGGCCCTGATGCGTGAGATGTTTCGCGTGATACTGCTGGTTGTATTTTATCTTAAATAAAGAGTGGAAGAAAGGATAAAGAGAGGAAGAAGGTAGGGGAGAAACTCGAGGGAAATGAGGAAGAACCGCATGCTTTTCTCGGGTAAACTATGTATGTGTCTCGGGTCCGGTTGCTGATGAAGTTTCTTTAAAAACTTTAAGTATTTTGATTAACAAAGTTAATATTTGATTTAAATTTATCAAGAATGTTTTCAAACGTAAGATGGTTAATTTAAATTGGACGTCAATTAAGAATGTAATTAATTTTGTAATTATAATTAAATAAGTAGTTAAGGTTTAAAATTTGTAATTAAAGATTTATTATAATAATCTTGTGTAAATCAATTTGTAATTAATTATTTAATTAACCATTTAAAGTTAATTAATTAACTAATAAATGGTAGTGGTTAACTAATTAAATAATTAAATGAGAATTAAATGGCTAATTATTTGGTAATTGAGAATTACTTAATAATTAAAGGTTAATCAAAGATTGATTTAAAGATTGGTTAAGGTAAATTAATTAATGATTAAAAGGTTAATTAATTTGAAGTTAAGGGGTAATTGATTTCGTAATTAACTCAAAGTAATTTATTTATGTGATTAATTAATTAACGTAATTAATTTGGGAAAAATTAATTCATTAAAGGTTAACTAATGATTAAAGGATAATTAATTCAAATGGTTTGTAATAAATTTATAAATAATCAGCTAGGATTAGTGTTATTCATAAGTAGTTAAATCTGATTTAAATTAATCAGATAATTAAATTAATCCTACTTATGGATGTTTATATTTTATTGGATGGTGAATTTTTTGATATTTTCTGATATGTGATGCTTTGTGTTACATCCTGATTTATGTTGTGATCTGTAACGTAATTAATTATCTGTGATGTAATTTATTATCTGTGATATATATATATCTGTGTTCTGTGAATAAAAGACAAGCGTTACAGTTTATACCACTTGTCAAATAAATTTCTGTATTTGATCTGTGATGGTTGAATGATGTTGCACTATTGTGTTAAACCCCTGGACCACACCATACACACACACAATTATGGATTTCACGAGAAAATCAGTTAAGTCGTAGATTTTTGAAATAGTTTTAAATTTGAATTTTTAAATTCAAATGTTTTGGAAATGGAATCAGAATAAATGAATCTTATAAGTTATAAGATTTATAATTACGAAGTTTAAAAGAACGTTTTTGCAAACAAATAAATTTTAAGTATTTAACTTAGAATATGAACTTTTAGTATATCATTGAGATGTGAAATTGAATAGATTAATAAAGGAAATTATAAAAGAAAGTTGTTATAAAATAAATAGAAATGGAATTTATAAACATTGTTTTATAAATCCGCAACGACTTATCTTGATAAGTAAATGGTTGTAATATGTTAATGGAGTTATATTCACGTTTTAGACAGTGAATAATCCTTTAAAAACAAAATGTATAGAAATGATGAAATTGGTTAACGTAGTATATTCACGTTTTTTAAATAGTGAATAATATGTTAAAGAAAATGTTTTAAAATGTGTCAAAGATTCGAAACCATAGATTTCAACATCCATTGTTGAAATAGACCTTTTCGAGAAATAGAAGGAAATGGTGGACTATAACACTGTTGTTATAGTAAATGATTTCTGAAAGGAAATGTTTTGTATAGTATTGGGATTATATATCTATTTTAATTTTGAATTCCTATACTAGTGATTTTGGGTTGTCGTAACGATGTTTTACGCAACATTCGTTTTGTCCCAAATAAATTTGTTTAAGAGAATGATTTCCTTAAAAAAATGAAATATATACTTAATTTCGATTTAAGTATATTGAATATTTTCCAAGTGTTGAAAATAAATAGATTTGTGAATTACTTATTAAATAAGTATGGAAATGTTTTCCATTATAAAGTGAATATTTTGAGAATTCATCGTTTTGAAGATAAATTGAAAATGAATATTTGAAATCTATTGAAAACCGTATATCAGTAGATATTTTGAAATATAAATTCACTATGGAATTTACAAAAAGAAAGGGGAATCTGTTTAAAAATAAATATTGATTTATTTTTGATATTTACCTTTGAATAGGTATTTGTTGTGATTTGCTGAATTTGAATGCCACACTTATTTTTAAATTATTGCGCTCGTTATTCGAATTACCCATTCCGAATAGTGATACGACGTAATGGATAGCATTGATGACCGGTGTTGAAGACCGGATATTTTTGAAAGCGAAAGGACAACTCGTCGAATGTCTTTGCATCGAATGGTCCCCGGTATAGAGACTCTATATGTGATGGGAAGTCTGGTCGTGATTAGTGAATATCCGGATTGCAAGGACTTCTTTGTAAGTGCCTTCGGTTCTGTTCGATCCTGAAACAGACTTGTATGGATTGTATGTCTAACATTACAAGTTGAGATATAAAGCTGATTTCTTTCAAATATATTTCTGTTGGTGGCGGAGAATTTATTCTCTTATCTTAACACCCTTCTTTGAGACGTACGAGCTCAGAGGTTATGTAGTTGATGGTTATTAGCAATATATTCCCAATTTGGTAATGTGACATGCTGAGTGTTGCTGTGAAATGATCATTGTGTTGATCATTTGTGATAGGATCATTTGTTTGATCGTTTATCTTTGTGATCATTTCTATGATCATTTGTTGACCCAAAGCACAGCTTTTGTACAAAGCGTGGCTTTGTGGACGTGACTTCGTCGAGCCTCACACCCCGGAATGGTCAAAACAGGAAAGATGCAGCAAGGTTATGAGGGGTAGCTCCCTTTAGGGTATGTGCATTTCCTTCTGGAAAAGGGTGGTATCATGGTATGGAGCCCAGATGCTTACTCATGTTGAAACACTTTATTTATGATTGTGTGATGTTGATTACGAGCGCTCGGATAAAGGTCCCAAAGGACCGGGGGATGGCATACTCGTGTCAGTAGTTACCCAGTTAGGGGTAACCCGGCCTTGTGTTGGCAGAGATCCGGTTTGGTTCTCGGGGACGTCCTTCCAGAGGCGTTCTCATGTGGCAATGGGAAGTTCCTTGGCCTGACCATTTGTTGGAAATCCAAAGAAACAATACGAGACTTGTACGGTTTTAGTTGTAGAACCTGCCATCTAATATGGTAGCTATAGTAAGCATAATATAATGGTACCTATGCTGGCTAAGATTTAAATTCTACTTTCGAAATGTTTTCTACACCATGCACTAATAATAATATCAAATGTTTCTTTTTAATGCGTATCAAGCATCTTTGACTAACATAAGAAGAAATCTCCTCCAAGTCTGAGGTTGCATTGTGTGTGTGGTGGGAGATCTTATGGTAGTCTCATTTTTAAAAGCATTGCGAATTGATTTTTAAAATATTTCATTGTTGTTTAAAAGTTAAACTTTTTTGTTGCTCACACCAGTCCCACGACTGATCCGGAGTTTATTGTTTCTTTCCTAAACTCTGGGTGCTCATTATTTTCTACACGAGCAGTCTAGAGTTGGGTTTTTCAGATAGTCAGATGTAGTAGATTATCTGGAGTTAGTTCAGTCTTTGGATCACACCAGTCTTGCTTAGCTTGGTGCATCGTTATTGGGAGTTCGAGCTATTGCTGGATTGGTTCTTGGAAATGGAGTTGCAGTTCTCGGAGTTCTCTTTTGAGGACTATCTTAGAGTTATATTGTTCCGCTGCTAGATGTCATCTATTTTCTTTTCCGCTGCTATTTATTGTATCATATCTCTGATGTATATTGATATCTACTGGATCATCTGTTGTATCAGATATTGTATCAAAGTTGTATATCAATGTATTATTCTTTTATTCCGCTGTGTTGTTTACTTAATGTTGTTATAAGCTCTGGCGAATCGGATTTGAACGGTCGAATCTATGACATTTGAATAAAATATGAAGTATGGATGTCGGTTTTCGAGCGGGAAAAATTCGTCTCGTTACATTTGGTATCAGAGCTTAGGTTGAAACTTTAGCTCAGGAGTATAACACATTAAGTAGCTCATTAAAGATAGGGTGAAGTATCCCTAGAATGAGTAATCCCTAAGATATCTGTTTGAATGCCTCAGTAAATTCTCTTGTTATCCACCGATAGTGAGTATGAGTGCAAGAAGAGGACAAGATAAGGGACAGGGAAATATGACTATAATTGGTCAATGCTCTGTAACAACAGTGGAAACAATCTTTCTCTGTCAATCTCCTTTGATTCGTCTTTCCAAATTCTTTTGATTGCTTCGTGACAGCTCCAGAAGTAGTTTTGGTGTGACGATGGCCCTACGTATCGTTGTAGGAAATTTTTATTTCGTATCTTCATCAATTTCTTATCAATTTTTCGTTTTAAACTATAATGAATTTGAAATTTAGAATTGAAATTTTGAATAAATTGGAAATTCTGTATAAATGGAAAATTTGAAATTGAAATTTTAAATAAATTGGAAATTTTAAATTGAGTTAAAATTGATTAATAGAATATGAAAGATAATTTGAATTGTATCGATAAAACGATTTCGTTTAAAACCAAATTTTGAAATTCTGTTGTAATTTCTTGGGTTGGTTGAAGTCCGAAGAGGGACAAATTGGTATGTATTCTGAGATATTCCGACTTGAGTTTGGAATTTATATTGAGGAATTATAGGAGATCGAATCTGTCTATCTCTGTGTTGTTTTCGTGCCTGCGAATTTTGAAACGACCCCGAATTTTAATTAATTTTAATTTGACAATTAAATTACATTTTGATTAATAATTGTGAAATTAATTTATAAATTGATTTGAGTTTTTCCAAAATGCAGATAATAACGTGTTTAGTTTCAAAACATTGCCTTTTAATAATACGTGTGAATACAAACAAGATATTTAAGTTAAATACAGAAAAATAAATAAGAAGCAAATATAACTAAAACAAAAGTATATGTTTTCAGTTAAGTTGAAGTTTTTACAAAGGACTAAAACAAATTTATAATTTATACATAAAGTAAATTAATAAAATGACTATGAAAATCTAAAGTAAACAAAACTTGTTAAGGTTTAACAATATATTAACAATAGAAACACAAAAGAAATAGAAAACAAAAGAAGTAATAAAACATATACCGAATAAAGTTAAATAAGAAATACACTCAAATAAGAAATAGAAACAAATGTACGCATACAAACAAATACAAATATAAGCATAAACAAAACAAACTCAATATAATGCAGCCTGTAGATAAGTATGCAAGACAAATATCTATGTACAAATATAATATATCTCAGCCTGGAAATAACACAGCAAGAAGTACTTAATAATAAATGCTAGTATCTCTAGCATACAAGGGAAGGTATCGGCAATTAGTACAAGCATAGGCTGTAAACAAGAAAAAAGGAAGTAGGACAAAGTACATATGCATTACATGTTTCCATCTCTAACAACATACCTCTAATACACCTCAGCCATACCTGTTGTATAAACAAATATATATCAACCTGTACATTCTTTCCTTTATATCAAACTTCTCAGTTCTGTTTTCGTTCCTTCAAACCCAAGAAAAAAACTAAAGTGAATATCATCTCCATTTTAAACAAAAGAAATTCAACTTTAAATCAACAACTCAGTTTAAACATCAATCAATGAAAACCAGAGAAGCAAAGAAGATCTCAGCAAGCATGCAAGTTCAACAATAAGTAGCTCTGTTCTTTCCTGGAAAATAATGTGAGTAAACAAAATTTATAGTCTTAAGTTTATTTGTGTGTTTGATGTATTGATAATGTTATGATGGCCTATGTATTTGGTTTGCAATTTTTCCCGTTAAACTTGAATCTGTAGATTTAGTGTAGTTACAGAGTCAAGTACCACTCAAAATACAAGATATTCTCTTTGATCATTTATAGGCTTATGTTTTAAACCAAAACATGTTGTTTTAATATAGAATCAAGATTTTAAAACTTTTGCAAGCTTGTCAATGGGGTATACTCACTGTAAAGTGTTTTACAGGGAAACCATTTAATTTGTGTTAAATTCAAGTATGCTAAATTACTGATTCAAATACCTAGCAAGAATCTATATACAAAGTTAGGATTTTTAAATTGAAAACGATGATTTTCAGTTCATTATTTATGGTGCAATTTGAATATGAATGGAAATTGCATTTCTGTCAATATTGGTTGATTCAATTAATTTAAATTGTTGAAATTTCGTATGATGCAAGCTTGAAGATATATTAACCTAGGAAAAATGCTAAACAATTTTTCCAATGCATGGATTTTGGGGTTGAATCAAATATAGGGTTTGGGTTCCAGTTTTTTTGGTGCTCTGTAAAAAAATTATTTTTGTTGCCGTGACTCGATCGAGTGGATCGTGATTCTTGGAGGGGGTAGGGGAGGTTTTGGTCGAGGTATGAACGGAGTTTCATCACCTCAGGTGGTCGACGCTAGTGGGTTGATGCGTTTACTTAGGGTGTTCGTATACAGCTGATTCGAGCTTCAGCCCTTTTTTTCGATCCCATGATTTTCGCGACGAACTGGAATGGGCTTTCGAGTGTGAGGCATTTACGTGACTTGTTGGAAGAGGAGTTAGCCACCGGAGGAGAGGCGAACCACCGTGCATGTGCACGGTGGCGTTAGGTGTATGCAGATTCATGTTTGGTCATCTCGAGTATTTCTCTCGAGACTGTGGAGTTTGCTTGCGTGATGGCCCTGATGCGTGAGACGTTTTGCATGATACTGCTGGTTGTATTTTATCTTAAATAAAGAGTGGAAGAAAGGATAAAGAGAGGAAGAAGGTAGGGGAGAAACTCGGGGGAAACGAGGAAGAACCGCATGCTTTTCTCGAGTAAACTATGTATGTGTCTCGGGTCCAGTTGCTGATGAAGTTTCTTTAAAAACTTTAAGTATTGTGATTAACAAAGTTAATATTTGATTTAAATTTATCAAGAATGTTTTCAAACGTAAGATGGTTAATTTAAATTGGACGTTAATTAAGAATGTAATTAATTTTGTAATTATAATTAAATAAGTAATTAAGGTTTAAAATTTGTAATTAAAGATTTATTATAATAATCTTGTGTAAATCAATTTGTAATTAATTATTTAATTAACCATTTAAAGTTAATTAATTAACTAATAAATGGTAGTGGTTAACTAATTAAATAATTAAATGAGAATTAAATGACTAATTATTTGGTAATTGAGAATTACTTAATAATTGAAGGTTAATCAAAGATTAATTTAAAGATTGATTAAGGTAAATTAATTAATGATTAAAAGGTTAATTAATTTGAAATTAAGGGGTAATTAATTTCGTAATTAACTCAAAGTAATTTATTTATGTGATTAATTAATTAACGTAATTAATTTGGGAAAAATTAATTCATTAAAGGTTAACTAATGATTAAAGGATAATTAATTCAAATGGTTTGTAATAAATTTATAAATAATCAGCTAGGATTAGTGTTATTCATAAGTAGTTAAATCTGATTTAAATTAATCAGATAATTAAATTAATCCTACTTATGGATGTTTAGATTTTATTGGATGGTGAATTGTTTGATATTTTCTGATATGTGATGCTTTGTGTTACATCCTGATTTATGTTGTGATCTGTAACGTAATTAATTATCTGTGATGTAATTTATTATCTGTGATATATATATATATATATATATCTGTGTTCTGTGAATAAAAGACAAGCGTTATAGTTTATACCGCTTGTCAAATAAATTTCTGTATTTGATCTGTGATGGTTGAATGATGTTGCACTATTGTGTTAAACCCCTGGACCACACCATATACACACAATTATGGATTTCACGAGAAAATCAGTTAAGTCGCAGATTTTTGAAATAGTTTTAAATTTGAATTTTTAAATTCAAATGTTTTGGAAATGGAATCAGAATAAATGAATCTTATAAGTTATAAGATTTATAATTACGAAGTTTAAAAGAACGTTTTTGCAAACAAATAAATTTTAAGTATTTAACTTAGAATATGAACTTTTAGTATATCATTGAGATATGAAATTGAATTGATTAATAAAGGAAATTATAAAAGGAAGTTGTTATAAAATAAATAGAAATGGAATTTATAAACATTGTTTTATAAATCCGCAACGACTTATCTTGATAAGTAAATGGTTGTAATGTGTTAATGGAGTTATATTCACGTTTTAGACAGTGAATAATCCTTTAAAAACAAAATGTATAGAAATGATGAAATTGGTTAACGTAGTATATTCACGTTTTTGAATAGTGAATAATATGTTAAAGAAAATGTTTTAAAATGTGTCAAAGATTCGAAACCATAGATTTCAACATCCATTGTTGAAATAGACCTTTTCGAGAAATAGAAGGAAATGGTGGACTATAACACTGTTGTTATAGTAAATGATTTCTGAAAGGAAATGTTTTGTATAGTATTGGGATTATATATCTATTTTAATTTCGAATCCCTATACTAGTGATTTTGGGTTGTCGTAACGATGTTTTACGCAACATTCGTTTGTCCCAAATAAATTTGTTTAAGAGAATGATTTCCTTAAAAAAATGAAATATATACTTAATTTCGATTTAAGTATATTGAATATTTTCCAAGTGTTGAAAATAAATAGATTTGTGATTACTTATTAAATAAGTATGGAAATGTTTTCCAATATAAAGTGAATATTTTGAGAATTTATCCTTTTGAAGCTAAATTGAAAATGAATATTTGAAATCTATTGAAAACCGTATATCAGTAGATATTTTGAAATATAAATTCATTATGGAATTTACAAAAAGAAAGGGGAATCTGTTTAAAAATAAATATTGATTTATTTTTGATATTTACCTTTGAATAGGTATTTGTTGTGATTTGCTGAATTTGAATGCCACACTTATTTTTAATTTATTGCGCTCGTTATTCGGATTACCCATTCCGAATAGTGATACGACGTAATGGATAGCATTGATGACCGGTGTTGAAGACCGGATATTTTTGAAAGCGAAAGGACAACTCGTCGAATATCTTTGCATCGAATGGTCCCCGGTACAGAGACTCCATATGTGATGGGAAGTCCGGTCGTGATTAGTGAATATCCGGATTGCAAGGACTTCTTTGTAAGTGCCTTCGGTTCTGTTCGATCCCGGAACAGACTTTTATGGATTGTATGTCTAACATTACAAGTTGAGATATAAAGCTGATTTCTTTCAAATATATTTCTGTTGGTGGCGGAGAATTTATTCTCTTAGCTTAACACCATTCTCTGAGACGTACGAGCTCAGAGGTTATGTAGTTGATGGTTATTAGCAATATATTCCCAATTTGGTAATGTGACATGCTGAGTGTTGCTTCAAGATTTTCGGATAAATTGTGAATAGGATTAGCCATAGTTGAATTTGTGAAAGAATTGGAGGATATAGATGATAAGAAATAAATTTCAGTAAAGAATTCTGGAAGAAATAGGTATATATAGATGTAGAAATTCGTTTGAATTGAATAGACATGTGGTAGTTATTCAAATTCAAAATCAATTACCATTTCTGACCAGTACATGTCGACATGGTCACATAGGGGATGTCGACATGGGTTAGTGAAATGTTATGACTAATTTGATTTTGTGAATAATTGTGTATATATATATAATATACTAACATTTATTCTAGAGATAAGATAAGGTAGATAACAGAAAGGAAATTTCATTTCATTGCATGCTACAATAATACAATGATTAAGCACACAACAAACTACATGAACATTCGAAATAAAGCTAACTAAAACAAATACAACAAGATACGAAAAGATAAAACTAGCTAGAGGATGAAGATGATGAAGATAGTCCAAGTTTCTTGCTGACTTTGGAAAAGAACTTGTTCATCTTTGAAGAAATGTTATCCAACTTTTTACTAACGGATCGTTTTAGAATCCGTTGATTCTCCACAATTATTTTTTGGTTTTTGAGAAGGGTTTTGTTGGATAGATTGGAAGGATATTCAATGCTTTCCAAAGACTTTTCACCTTCTTCTTCTTCAATTTCCATTTCATCCCCTTCTTCTTCTTCTTCAACTTCTTCTTCTTCTATTTCCTCATGAGCCAAACGCTCTTCCTTTTCGGTAAGCGTCTCACAAGGTTGAAAAACCAATGGAATTTTCATAAGTGAAATGTTGGAATGATTGAAAACTTTTCTAGAAATAAATTTTTCGCTTTTGAAATCCACTCCAAAATAGTTAAAAATCCGAGTGAGATAAATTCCATGGTATAAAGTATTCTTACCCATTTCAAGATTTTTAGGACGAAGTTCATCCAAAATAACTTGCACCCAATTTATGTCATAGTTTCCGAAAATAGCAAAAAGAGCTTTGCAAACTTTTGAAGTAAGATTGTTAAAATTTCTCGATCTTGGGGTCAAAGTCTATTGCAAAAGAAGATTAACAATTCTTGCTTTTGGTCGAAAATTTCTATTTTTAAAATCAAAGTCATCATCTTTTTCGAAAATGTGTTGAAATGTCTCACGATCATGTTCATCGATTTTAAAGTTAGAAAGGTCCATTCCCGAACTCTTGCAATTGAGAATGGTACCAAAAAGATCACAATTCAAAACAATTTGAGTGCTTTTGACCCTGCTCCAAATTTCATCTTCATTTCCAACATAAAATCCGCGATTTAAATTTGCATAGAAAATTTTGACAACATTAGGATAGCAAACAAAATCATTTTGAGAAGCATCAATAAGACTAAGAACACCATTGTTTGCAAAAAGAGAATCAATTTCATAAGAAGAAAAATCTTGAAAAATAGCAAATTTTCCAGGATGGACTTTGGCATAGTTAGCATAATTGATGTATGATTTAATTGCCTCTGGATCGTTGAATAATTGCGCTTTGATTTTTCTGGAAATTCTCATAGTTGATGGGTTGCTTGAAGAAGCCATTAGAGTAGAGAGTAGAGAGCTTGAAGTTATGAAGTGAGAGTTTGAATTTGAAAATGAAAGTGAAAAGATATGATAAAAGATAGTGAATAAATAGATTCTTAAAGGACATATTCTCTGGTCAAAAGGTATCTTTTCAGAGAATTGAATGAAGTGAAAAGGTAGAGGGAAATTCAAACATTTGAATTCAAATTTTGAAATTCAAGTTCAGGTAGCCATGTCGACGTCATGGTAGGGACCATGTCGACACGTGCTTTTGAATTTTCATGAATTGATTTTTCCTAAGATCTATAATATATATATTATTATTATTAATGTCTATTATATATTTCTGAAATATTATTATACTTATAATATATTTCAGAAAGTATTAAAAAAATAAAAAATAGAAAAAAAATTAAATTCAGACAACACACCAATTCAAAATCAATCAATCAAACAATCAAACAACTAATCTTAAGCAAGCAATTTCAACTAATTGTATTGTAAACGTGTACCTTTTTCTGAGTCCGTTTCTCTGAATTCGTCGGAGTCGTGAACAGCTGTGTAACACAAATTCGAATTATCCGTCTTCTGATCATCATCACTTGAGGACGAGTCTGAGTCATCTAGAGTAGCAGTAAATGCACGCTTTTATTTCTTTGTTGGTTCATTGTTCATAGGAGGATTCTACCTTTTTGGATACGGACAGTCTCTTTTGAAGTGGCCTAGTTTATCACAGTTGTAACACTTGTCATTATTTGGCACTATATTCTGATTTCCAGAATTCTTATAGTTGTTTCTCTTAAGATTGTTCATCTTTCTATATTTCAGGAATATCCTAAAATTTCTGGTCATAAAAGCTATCTCTTCATCATTATCGCTGTTTGAGTCTGATCCATCACTTAATGCATTGAATGCCATTGATTTCTTTTCAGATGTTTTACTTTCTCTTCTCCCGATCATTTGAACTTCATACGACAATAGATTTTCAATTAATTCTTCTATCTTCAAAATACTGATGTCATTTTCCTCTTCGATCGCAAATGTCTTTTGATCTCATTCTGGAGTTAGAGAATTTTAAATTTTTCTAACTTGATCTTCTTCAGAAAATTCCTTTCCAAAGATATTAGAGAATGCACAATATTCTGAAATCTACTATACATATCTGAAATAGACTCATTAGCATTCGTTTTAAATAATTGAAACTGATTTGTGAGCATGGAAATTTTGGTCAATTTAACTTTGCTTGTTCCTTCGTGAGTAACTTGCAAAGGTTTCCAGATTTCATATGCAGACTTACAAACTGACAGTCTATTTAATTCATTTCTATCTAGTGAAGAAAACAGAATATTCATTGACTTAGAATTATTTTGTGCAACAGTCTTTTGCAAAGGTTCAGAATATTCAGTTTGTGTGATATTCCATATATTTTCATCCTACAAGCCCAATATGCATGGTTACTGCCATTAAAAAGTGGTGGTCTGACAGTAGACTGACCCTCTACAAATGAACTAGTGACAGGGATACTAGTGTTAATAACAGTACCAGTGTTGGTAGCCATTTTGAAAACTTTTCAAAACTCAGATTATGAAACTTTGAAAACCTTGCTCTGATACAAATTGTGAGAAATGCGGATTACGGATCTTAAGGCTAAGATTAACACTAGAGGGGGGTGAACAGTGTTAATAAAGAATTACTAAATCTTTTTAATTTATGTTAATTTAGACACAAAAGTACGCAATATACAGACACAGATATGATCACAGAAACAATCACAGTTGCAGAAATAAAATAAAAGCAGTGAAGGAAATAATACACCAGATTTTATACTAGTTCGGAATTACCCTATATCCAGTCCCGCAACACAAGTACGGATTTCCTTTCAAAAGCAATTGTACAATTACACCCTCGGTTTCAAGGCTACGAGGTACACCTTCCAGAATTTCGATCCTCTGGGCAGAGATACTTGATTTCCGGGCCACAAGTTTACCCAATTGATTTACCATGGCTACAATCACACCTTTTCCCTTTTGATTGATCTCCAAGGCTACAATCACACATTTCTCGCTTAATGGATTACAAAGAAGTCTATAACTCTAAATAGCACTGAGAATCTTGTAGAGATAGCGATAGAGAATCAAAGTAGAAGTAATCGAGTATGATTCAATGTTGATTTCGACAGAGTAATGATAAGGATAAGTATTAAGAAATGAGAAGGAAGAAGAGGAGTGAAAATCAGAAAATTACGATTGAAAATTCATTGAAACTGACCCTTATTTATAGGAGAACAACAGCCATGACCACTCATGAAGAGTTATGGCGAATAGACACTTCTTTTGAAATTTGAATTTTTGAATCAAACTATCACCATGTCGACATGGTCATGCTAGGCATGTCAGCATCCCAAAGGATTTTTTGGTGTTTTTGATTTTCTTTGAAAATAACCTTTATCTTATATAAAAACCATTTTAAACTTTATAAATATACTTGACTATAGTTAAAATTCTTAAGTAAATATAAAGAATAATATATATAGATTTAACTATAATTTTATATTTAAATCTAAGTATAAATATTTAAAAGTTAAATATATTATTTCAAAAGATAGTTTAAAATCAGGAGTAATTTGACTTTGAAAATAAATATGTTTTTGAGGCTAAAATTATTTAAAATCAGGATCGAGGGTTTTAAAAGGAAAGTTTTGAAAACATTTTGAAAACAGGATATAATTTTGAAAAATCATTTTGAATAAAAGTTAGCGGATACAAAACAATGTTCCACTGGATTTTTCGTAGGTTCCATCCTACTTAGGGTTCCATCCCTTTAACGGACTCGAAGTGGATTCCATTCCACGAATAAATTGGATTTTAAGATGCCAGTGCTTTTCTACGAGTTTTAACAAAAATTCCTAATAATAATAAAAGATACTTATCCTTGAAATTTTGAACTCTTGATAATCTTTATGCACATGAGTCTTCTATATTGATATTTTATCTTGATATTTTGAATCTCTATACTGTACAGTCTTCATTCTTAGTACCTGCATGGTTAAATCCTGCATATACATATATATCTAAACTTATAATGTTAATATTTATGTTTTATAATCTATTCTAAGGTTGTTGTCATCAAAACCATCATATCATGGACTAACATCTGTGTCGTCGAGTTTCAGAAGGGTTTCGCGATGCCGTGACGTGGTCAGAGGCGATCACGAGGCATGCCGTAGAAGCTGGCGGTCGAGTGTGAGCTACAGTGAGGATGACGAAGATTCTTGATGATGGGATCGTCGGTGTTTGTGGATTTTCGAAGATGGTGAAGTTTCAAATTTCGACCTGGAAGCTTATTTTTGATTTTCGATTCAATTTTTGTTTCTGAGTGGTTGAAGGAGTTATCGAGTTCAACGTTGACTTGCCGAAGGTCTGAACGATGATCAGAGAGAGGCTGGGTTGTCATGCATGTGCACGGTGACATTTGCGTGCATTTGGAATCGAAGGTTTGGGGAAGAAGGCCCGACCCAGAGCATTTTCGTGTATTTCTTCGTGTTCAACTGGAAGATGCGATAGTGGTTGCTTGTTTTTGTTCGCTGCATATGTGCGCGAGTACTGTCTCGAGTATGACTCGAGAATTTGGGTTTTGGGCTCGGAAATAATTTATTTCCAGCATTTTATCTCGTTCAGGTCATAAACTTAAATGATTTCCAATTTTTAAAAAGTAAACTTAAATTTTATGCAAAGCTTTAACTTGTTTTAAAGGAAGTATGAAATGTTAAAGTTAGAAAATAATGTTTAAACAAATTTAAACTTTAAAGGTATAGATTTTTATAGTTTTAAATCTTGTTTTAAAGATAGTTTTGATTTATATAAATATTTCATTAGTAATTAGTTTTTAAATGTTTTCAACTTAAATATAATTGTTGAAATTGAATTGTGAATAAGGTAAAAAGTATTTAACTTTAATAAGCTAAAAGAATGATGATTTTAAATAAATCAAATTCAAGTTTTAAATTTAGTCTATTTAAAATGAAAGTTAAGAGCTAATGTAATAAATGATTTATTTTAACTTAATCATGTTTTATCAACCAAAGAAATTAAAGTATAATTACCTAATTAACTAAGATGTTTAATTTGGAAAATTAAATAAAGATAAATTAATTTTTGTAATTAATTAAGTGTAATTAATGACTTAATTAATATTTAATTAATCAAGGTTAATCAACTAAGGAATAATTAAGTAATAAGTAATTAAGGGGTTAATCACTTAATGTTAAGAAGATTATTAAGTTAATTACTTAATGAAGTAATTAAAGTAATTAATTGCATGATGCAATTAATTAAGTTAATGTGGTTAATTTTAATTAATTAAGTTTAATTAATTAAAAGTAACAATTTGATGTTGGGTTAAGTATAATTACTTAAGGCAATTAATGAGGAGTAATTACTTAGTGAAGTAATTAATGGATAATTACTGGATGTAATTAATTAAGAGGAAATTACTTGATGGGAAGTAATTAAAGGATAATTACTTGGTGGAAGAAATTAAGTGCTAATTACTCGGTGTAATTAAAAGATTAATTAATATAATTAATCAAGAAGTTGAGTTAATTGATGGAGTAATTAAGGAAAGTTAATTTCTGATTGAGGTTAATCAAAGTTGACTAATGAATGTAATAAAGGGTTAATTATTAAGTGAAATTTAAAAATAATTAACTAATGAAAGTAATTATAAGATCGTTAAGTAATGTAATTAATGGAAGAGATAAATCTTGCTTATGAATGATTGAATGATGATAAGTGCTTTCGATTGGTTGATATCTCTGATTTGAATGGCTTTGTGATATGGTATGTTGAATGGACAGTGATTATGAGATTATCTATCAATTATGAATTGTTGTGTAAAAGTGTTATCCGGTAATTAAAGTTGAATAGTATTTGATTAAATAACTTAGGTTTAGATGACATTGGATTCGAAGAGACCGGAGTCGGGTATTAGTAAATACCCGAAACCACTTTGATTCTTTATAGATTGATTTGTGAAATCAATGGGCTGGGATGGAATGATTTAAGTGAATTGGACTATTTAATCTAAGTTTGGTACTTAGAAATTGATGTGTGAAATATGTTGTCTATAGCAAATTGTGCATTTATAAAATTAATATAAGTTACCCCGGGTTTATATAAGTTGTATGCATTTGTATTCCATGTTAGATGGGTTTACTCACGCTGGTTTCCAGCCTGACCCGGGTGTTACTTTGATGTAATGCTCGGGTCAAACCGAGTATTACAGATTTTCAAGTAAGGATGTTCTGGAGCTTAGGAGGCGAGCTGGGTGACAAGAACGTATGGAGTGTTTCCGCTGTATTATATTACTGTATATCTGTGACATGATGATAGTGTATGTCCAGTGTCTGTATATATGTGTAACTCTGATGTATTAAAATGTAATTGATAGATATAGTATTCTTTTGTAAACGGTTATTATTTGATATTATATTTGATCCGCTATGAATGTGAGATGTTGATGTTTTTGTTCTTCTTCTTCTATCTCTTTCTTCTTTTTCATAACTGTTCCGGGTCGTTACAGGTGATCTCGACGACGTAGGTGCATCGAGTTTGATGGGTCAGAGGGGGATCATCATTGGGTTTCGTGACATGGCTCTGGTCATAGTGGCAAGGGTTTCGGTGGTCTAAATCATCGTCGGCGGTGGGTTGAAGCTATTTTGGTTTGGGTTCCAGTGAATCAAATAGCTCGATTTTGTTGTGCTGGCATATTCATTGAAGTAGGAAGTCGAATGGGTCGGCGAGGTCAACATCGATTTGTGGATGGTCGGGGAGTTGGCCAGAAGTGGTCGGGACGGCGTGCATCGTGCACGTGCACGAACTTTCTGGTGGTGTTGATAAGCTGCGGGAATGAGGAAGATTCACTCGGTTCGTACTCGACTACAGGGAAGGAATTGCTCGAGTTTTGTCTCGGCTTGTTTTCTTGTTCCAGGTTTGAATAGTTAACCCGGTTTGAAAGGTTATAAACTATTGCAAGATTATGGCAAAGGGTTAAGCAAGTTTAAAGTTTTAAAAATAAGTAATGGAGATGAATGAGTTTCAAGGGAAGATAAACTAAGTATGAAATAATTTCTTCCTATTTTAAGTGTTCCTTTAACCTTAAAATTAAGAAATCGATATGATTGTGAAACTTATGGTTGTTGTGTTAAACTTTAAGATAATTTGAAACTTAGTTCTTATAAATATATTAAAAAAAATAAGTGTTGATTTAAGGAAATGTTTTTTTATGTTATTAGATAATTAATAAAGGTGATGATTTATCTTAAAGGTAATTAAGACTTGATAATCAAATGAAGTAATTAAATATGATTTGTTATAGTATTGATTAAGTAATTAATTAATTAATTAATAGTTCAGGATTATAAATTAATTAATTAAGAGGCCGATTAGTTTGAAATTAAGAATTTAATTAGGGATAGTTAATTAATAATTAGTGATAAACAAATTAAGTAATTAAGTTGTAATTAGTGACTAATTAATTTCTTAATGGAAGTAATTAAGGATTAATCACTTAGTATAATTAATTATGGATTGATTGATTAAGGAAACTAATCAAGGAGTAGTTAAATGTTGAGTATGATTAATTAAGGGAAATTAGTCAACAAGGTGAATATTAGATAATTAATTTGTGTAATTAATTAAGAGTAATTTCTTATTGAAATTAAAGAATAATTAATCAAGGATGACTAATTAAGATGGATAATTAAAAAATGATTAACTAATTAGTTTGTAACTAATGAACGTTAAGTAAAGATAAATCTAAGTGATTAAAAATTAGAAATTTATTAATTAGAGATAAATTGAATTAACTTTGAAAGTGATCAATCTTGCTTATGATGATTGAACGATGTAATGCCTTGAATTGGTTGATATCTCTAATATGAAATGTTTTGTGATATGATATGATTAAGTAGGCGGTGATAACGTAGTTATTTAGTGGTAATTAAATTGATTTGTATAAGTGACATCCTAGTTAAAGATGAATTGTATTTCACTTGAATAACCTGGGTTCATATGACATTGGATCCAAAGAGACCATAGTCAGAAATTAGTAAATACCCGAAACCACTTCGATTCTTATGGTTTGATACGTGAAATCAATAGGCTGGTATGAATGATTTAAGTTAATTGGACTATTCAGTCTAAATTTTGATACTTAGAAAATTGATACGTGAAATAAGTAATGCTTATAACATATTGTGAACTTGTAAATTGATACGAGTTACCCCGGGTTTTATATGAGTTGTATGCTTTGTATTCCATGGGTTTACTCATGCTGGTTTCCAGCCTGACCCGGGTGTTACTTCGATGTAATGCTCGGGTCAGACCGAGTATTACAGATTTTTAGGTAAGGACGTTCTGGAGCTCAGGAGATGAGCTGGATGGCAGGAACGTATGGAATGTTTCCGCTGTGAGATATTTCCGTTTATCCGAGATATGTTGATTTGTATATGTCCAGTGTTTGCGTATGTGTGTAACTCTGATGTATTAAAATGTAATTCATAGATACAGTATTCTTTTGTAAACTGATATTATTTGATTATATTTTGATCCACTACGAATGTGAGAATCTGTGTTGTGTTTCTGTTTCTTCTTCTTCAATCTCTTCTTCTTCTTCTAGCTATCTGGAATTTTCGGGATCGAAAATCTCGGGTCGTTACAATATCTCATTCATTTCTTAACCAAATTTCATGATTTTGGATGTTTCGAAAAGCTTAGACATAGAGCTATGAGTTTCATATTTTGAGCTTTCTATAATTTTGATGTTATCTGGGTCAAAATTATGTCAAAATTGAGGCGAATTAAAAGCTAGAAATTCCTATTTGGAATTATGGTTATAAATAACCATCTAGATGTTATTTTTACTTGCCGATAAGATGAGGTAAGATACCTTATGATGATTTTATGATGTTGATATGTATTATGATGGATTTTACTTATCGATGAGATGAGACAAGTCACGATGCCACTAGTTTTCGTCAATGAGATGAGACTAATAGGGTATTATATTTACTCGTCGATGAGATGAGGCAGGGTATATATTTTTATGATGTTTTATTAGTGTGGTACCAATTAGCGGCTAGTAAACCGTTAGGTGTGAACGTATGGTATGGGACGTACGTTAACGCCTATTAGGTTCCTATCCGAGAAGTCGAGACACATTCACGATGTTTACTAGTACTATAGACCACGAGTACTCGATTGGAGTCATCACGATGTACTTGCGACTCCGATCATCACGGTGTTATTTACTCTGGTCTTTGTGATTGGGAGTCATTATGATATTATAGACTATAGTCATCACGATATTCAGATGTTACAATGTTACTTGACTCCAGTCATCACGATGTTTATGGTACCAAATATTAGTACTAGTCACGATGTAAGCACGTGCAGTTTTCCATGAAGTTTTAGATGTTTTGATTTCACCTTTTTATGAGGATGTTATTATAGCCTTGAGTAAGATGAATGCTTACATGTATTGATGGTTTTATGGTGATTATTAATTTTTAAAGATGAAGTTCTCTACTATAAGTATACCAAATTTCATGTCATTTCAGACCTGGGTATTATTTTGGCTAAGTGTTTTTATGTCCTTTTTCCATCCGACTTTTGACATTTACTTCAGTTTTTGGTGATATTTCTAAAGTATTTTGAGGGTTGTGATACCTGTCAATAGGTTAGCCCATTTTTGATGAATTCAAAATTCAAATTTGAATTAACTGAATTTAATTTGAAATATTCGGTTTGAGTGGAATTTTGTTTGTTTTTGGTCGTTTTCGAGCACAGTTTTCTCCAAATCCTTTTGAAATGATTTTTAAAATTTAAGGGATTTAAAAATAATTATTATATAATATTTTAAAGTATTTTCAAGTATAAAACCTATTTATTCTTTATAATAATGGAAATTTTCAAATATGGTTTCCAAACAGTTTTTCGAAATCGATTTTCAAAGCTTATTTTCAAGGTAAATTATTTTCTATAAAAATTACACATTTTTGCATTGTCGAGCGAATGAGAAGGAGAGTTAAATGATTGGGTAAAATGCGTAGTACAGGATATATGTGTTTATCCTTTCGGTTAATTCCTTACTTGTTTGAAAGTTGAACCCATGGAAGAGAGATGTGGAGCCCCACCCTGAGACCTACATTAGTAAAGAGAATTACTAAGTAATCATGTCTACTAATGTAGAGAGAATGGCTCCACAACTTGGTATTAGAGCAGGATTTCAGAATGTAATGTGATATATGCAGAACAGTGCACAAGATTACTCTACATCAAGTATAATGCTTGTACACATTATCCCTTAATCGTGATCGGTTTCACATTGACCTTGCCTTGTCCCTATCCCTGTTTTGATTTGTGCCCCTTTTTAATTCCTTGGGGTAGATAGAAAGTAATATGTCCACGAATGTTAATTATAGTTCGTAGTATTCCTTAACTTCTGCACTTGAATTGCTAATATATCTATTTACCCTGTGAATAATCCTGTCTTACTTTATCTTTCCGCTATGTCTGATAGAGGTAGAGGATGCTCTTCGGCGGTGGGACCGTCCAGTGGTTCTCGTCCTGAAGGCGTATATATGTCTACGAGGTTCTGATTTTGTGCCTGATTCTCATGCTTTAGAGAAGTTGGAAGTCTCTCCTAATCATCATTCGTGCAGCATCCTGTGAGGGTTCTTGTTTCAAAGACGTCTAGTCTCCAGATTCTAACCAAAAGAAGGTGATCGAAATGGCCTTCTACAGAGGGCTTCGAAAGGAGCCATACCGATACTGGACAAAATGCTATTAGTATACGAGAACTCCACAAGAGGTAAATGACAGCAATAACAATCACATATTAAAAATCATTTTGTTTGAAAGATAAAGTTTTCTACTATGTGCATACCAAATTTATTTCATGCTTCAATCGTGTCTCCTTCTGTTGATTTTGTGAATCGAGTATTCTAAGAATATCTCGATGCATTCTCTTAATGTTCTCTGGTTTGAGTTTTTGAAGCTATATATATATATATATATATATATATATATATATATGAGTTTTAAAAAGAGAAATTGGAGTTTTGAGATATAATATAAAATATATTTATTTCATATAATAAAGGAATTTCAAATATTGGACTTATTAATCTTTTCGGGAAAAGGTTTTAAAAGCTTGTTTTCTCTAGTAAATTCTTATTTAGTGTGTGCATGCTTAAATATTTGTCAGTATCCGTGTGCATCTATAGAAACTTACATTATTGTTATTGTTGTAATATCATTTGAATTTCTTTTGATTTAATATATAATATAATTAATTTTGACTAATTGTAGAGTAAGTATGACCAACCAAACGCCAAATGTAATTTATTGGATTGGACTTGGATGAATGAAATAGTTGCTAAAGAAAGATTTCTTTCAAACGATCCAAAAGAGATTTTATACAATATTCCTCTTGGACCAAATGCCATGAAAATTTTGATAGAATTTCCAAAGAAATTGGATGCATTATTATGGAGGTCTACTCTTAGTATAATCTCACATATTGGAGAAGCTAAGTGATGTAGCGCACCATGATAAGCCGCTTGCTTTAGGTCGTTCGGTTGCATTAAGTCGTTCGCTTGTCTTAAGTCGCACGCGACCTAATGAGATAGTAGATGCAGTGGAGGAAAATGCAGCGCACAAGGCCTTAAGTCGCGTGAGCGACCTAACGAGTTATGCGAGCGACCTAACTCCTGCTATGAGTCGCACCATCTTAAGTCGCACTAACTTAAATCGCTCCACGACCTAACGGATCAAAGAAACAAAGCCAACAAAGCCGCATCTCTTAGGTCGCGCATTCCTTAAGTCGTTGCTTCTTTAAGTCGCTTACTTCTTTAAATCGCTGATCTCCTTATGTCGTTGCCGTGTGTTCTTAAGTCGCATGAAGCTTATGCCGCATCTCTATAAGCCGCATTAATCTTAGGTCGTATGAAGGCTGGTTCTCTTAAGTCGCTGAAGCTTATGTCGCATGAAGTCGTGCTTCTTCTTATGTCGTTAACTCGTGAGTCGTTATGTCGTATGTTGTATGTATTGTATTTTTAAGTCGCGTATGTTAAGTCGTGCAATGTGTTAAGTCGTGTAGTGTTGTACCGTGAGTCGTAGGTCGTGAGTCACTGGTTGAGTCGCATATGTGTTGTAAAATTCCTATAAATAGGGACGTGATGCCATTGTAAAAGTGGTTGATTTTTGAACAAAATTTGTTTGTGTGCTTTTGCCACTTTTGTTGAAATTGAGTGTGATCTCCTTCTTCTTCCATCATCGGATACTCAAGTGCACTCGAATCAACGAACTTGAAGCCGATTCACGGAATCTCGTGCGTTGGATCAACGACGAAGAATCGTTAATCTTCTAACGCGGAATCGTGCGCGATCAACGTGTTGAAGATAGTTAGAATCCGGTATCTCGAGAGATCAATGGATATGAGCATTTACCTTGGTTTACTTGACACGATAGTTAGAATCCGGTATGTCGATCCATTGACATAGAAAAGAAAAATCATATTGCATTTATCGACGTATTCAGTAGATATTTAAGACAAAGTTATAGATTGTTGCCTTTAACCAGCCCTATTATCCGCTTTAGTAGACGGAATTACTCGTTAATTCTCTTTACTAATGTGGGTGTCGGGGTGGAGCGCTATAGCATTGTACCAAACAAGCATGATTTTGATCAAACAAGCATAAAAATTTTAGAAAACTCAAAACATAAAACTTGTAGATTTTTGTCTACGCTTTCCAGAACATCCATAATTATGAAATTTGGTTAAAAATGAATGATATATGGCCAAAACATTTTCACAGACTTGTGATTGTTGTTGCTGTCATTTGTGAGTGTCATCAAAACTCAACAATGTCACCTTGACTGGAATTCGAGTTATATCATCAACATCTCGATGCTCGAGAGTAAATTTAGAAACTTCGGAATCATCATTAACGTTCAAAAGTGATAGAAATAATAAACTAATCAAAATAGGAAACCTAAATACACAATAGGATCCTATAAAACAAAGGATTAGACTTAATATCAAATAAGTTAATCCATCCCAAGATTGTGAGTAACAAACAAATACTCAAAAAAGCAACATCAAATAGAAACCTCAGATCATAAGGAGCCAATCATTGTGGATCCCCTCAATACGATTCACGACTCTCAAAGGAACACAACAAGAATACTCTATTGTAACAAAACATATTAAAAAGGTGAAATCATAATAAAACAGAAAACTCAAAAAATCCGGATTGGCCAAATCCCCAACTATAATGCTGAAGCAATGCTGCATGTGCTAAACTCAGACGGCCAAAGCCTCAGACAAGGTCGCTAACACCTCCTAAAGCAGTTCGTCCTCATGACAAGGTTGCTGACACCTCTCCAAGCCATTTTGTCAGCCGGGACATCCGATAAAATTGGAACGATACAGAGAAGATTAGCATGGTCTTTGCCCAAGGATGACACGCACAAATTGAGAAATTAGTTATCTCTTCCAAAATAAGCTTTCATAATTAATTGTTTTTAAAGCTAGATTTTGGAAAGTAATGAAAATACTTTCACTTAATAAAATGTTTTATGATGATTACATAAGGTTGATCATAATTTTATATGTCTTAGCTTTCTGAGGAAAAATAGAATCATTTAATAAATGATTTAGCAAAAAGCTTGTTTGAATTTGTAGTTTGAAATTAAAATGGTTTGGGAGAATTTCAAATTGATTTTAAAGGCTGAAATTTCATTTAGAAAAGTGTCGTACTAAAAAGTGATAACTTGAGATTTGTTACTCCAAATGAGATGAATCTTTTTGAAAATGAAAGAGCTTTCAGTAAGAAATAAAGTTTGTTTTTACCACTTTGAAAGATTTTGCATTTTACTAAGTCCAAAATGGGTTTGAAATTGGATAGGCAGTTCTGTCCTATTGCAAAATTCTCTAAGACTTAAGCTGAAAGTAAATTTAACATAACTTTCAAACCATTAATCCAATTTTAATGATCTTTATATTTCTAGAAAGCTTAGACTGAGTAGAACAACTTTCATATTATAAAAAATTTCAAATTTTGTTATTTGCTGGGTCCAAAAGGGCTCTTTGGGAATCTAAATATTTGCTTTGTTGTGATGATGGAAGTCAACATTTGAATTTATTTGTTATAGCCGTTCTTACTCCTTTTTGAGAATAAGTAATAAATTATGTTTTCAAATTTTTCAAAAAAAAAAGATAGCAATTATCGGCGTATTCAATAAATACTTAATACAAAACTATAGGTGGCTAATGGATCTATTAGAACAAAATACAGTAACAGAATGCATATCATATCACAGAACAGTAATCGCCATATATATACACATACAATATAGTTTGTATTAGTTTTTTTTTAAATTTTGAGGTTTAAAGGTCGAAAATTTCTTCTAGTGACGCCGTCCCGAGACTAAAATGACAGCAGAGATGAACTTCAAATCTGAAAATTGTTTTAGTCGTAACTTTTTCATTCTTTATCGAAATTCGATAATTTTTAATGTTTTGAAAAGCTTACTTTATATATGACAGCTTCCATGTTGAACATATTTACAAATTTTGAGCATAGGTTGATTGAAATTCTATCATAAACTTCTAGCTCTGTCACTTTGATAATTACTCTATCTAAACTAAATACAGTTAGTAAATTAGGTGTATCTTTCGTGTTTCTAGTCGGATTTAGATAATTTTTTTATTACTTGGAAAGCTTAGACTATTTTCTAAAAATTTCTTGTTTTTAGTTTTGCAAAATTTTGAGGTTAAGTTAGTCGAAACATTATTTCTTTGCTGCTACCCTGTGAATAAACGACAGCGGTAGTAAATTTAAAATCTGAGAATTATATTGGCCATATCTTTAACGTTTCTTATCCGAATTCAATAATTCTAGATGTTCCAAAAAGATTCTATTTTGTACTAAAAAGTTTCATGTTTTGAGTTTTCTAAAATTTCAAAGTTAGCTTGGTCAAAACTATATTTGTTTGTTGCTGTCCCGAGAGCAAAACGACAGCAATACAATCACTGACCTGAGAATTGTATTAGCTTGTTTTGCTCTTATTCTTGTTCGATTTTGATGTTATTTTTGAGATGTTTTAAGAGCTATATTCCTATCAATAGGCTAGCTACATCTGTAGAATTTGAAGTTCAAATTTAGATAGAATTTGAGTTGAATTCGTATCGAATTCAAGTTATCGATCTTGGGTTATCTTTCTTGTTTTTCATTGTTTTCGAGCACGGTTTTCACCAAACCAATTTGAAGTGATTTTTGAAATAAGTGGAAATTTCAAATTATTATTAGATAGTATTGTAAAATTATTTTTCTAATATAGAATCTATTTATTTCCCATAATAAAGGAATTTCAAATATTGGATTTATTAATCTTTTCGGGAAAAAGTTTTAAAAGCTTGTTTTCTCTATTAAACTATTTTAAATATAAAACACACACTTTTGCACTATTCGAATGTATGAAAAAGGGAATTAAACGATGTTTTAGAATGACAGCATCATTGACAACAAATCTGATGGATTACTCAGCAATCAATCCAAGTAATCCATTGCTTTATATCCGAAAGTTGAAATCAACACTTCCGCTATATTACATGCCGAACAATCGAATGCCGAAAATACCAGACCGTAAGGAAAAAAGAAGAAAGAGGTAGAAAAAGGAATAGAAACAACATCAGAATCTCACTCAAACTAGATTACTAATTAATTTAATTAGTTAAAATTAAATTAGTTAATTAATTGCTTGAATTGATAATTTATTATCAGGGACTTAGGTTGTTAAATTAAATGTTAAAGATTGACTTGATTTAAGGGATTAAATCAACATTTGAAAATTTCTCAAACTCTTTACTATATTGCTTAGTAAGTAATTTAAAACTCAAAGTTAAACTCTTACTTCAAAATTCTTTGGAAATTAATTTTGAAGTAAGTGTAGAAATTTGAATTTTAACTTCGACTATTAAACAAATTACTAAGTAATATAGTAAAGAGTTTTAGAAAACTCACATTTTCTAGCATAGATTGAGATTTCAAGGTTAGAAATCTCAATTTTATTTTTGTTGCATGTTCAATTGTTAATCGCCGTCGGTAAATTGGAATATCTCTTTCGTTTTAAATTGAAATTTGATTTTGTTTGAAGTTCTGGAAATCTTGAAAAGAGTGTGATAACTTTTATGTTAAACAATTTCGAAAAATTTAAGCATAGAAGGTCGAAAAACCTAATACAAACTCGTTGTCTTGTCATTGTAAAGCTTTCAATTTCTATGCTTAATATATAGCATATATAGCATATATTAAATGCACAAAATTATCATTATAGATAATTATAACATTATATAGCATATATTCTTACAATATTAGAAAGGTTAAATGTTACCATTTCATTTTTCTAATAAGCCTCCCACTAGTCTTTTATGTTTCTCCAAACCCTAAGATGAAATATAAAAGTCTTACAACTTCACTAGTGGGTGTTAGGACTCGTTTCTTTTGGCTTTCTGACCTTGAGTTTGCTCAACAAATCATAGCCCCAAAAAAGATGGATAACTCCTTATTGGTGTATCACATACAACTCCTAACCCATTTTTCCTTATTCTAATCTCATTTTGACCTTGAGTTTGCTCAACAAATCGAAAGAGGTTATTCACTCATACCCACCATGTCGTGATGGCCTAAGTATAGTATATGTATCTTGAGTTTGCTCAACAAATACATATAGTTATCTTACCTGACTTGTTCAGTATCTTAATAATATTACGCATAACATCCCTAGCTTGAGTTTGCTCAGCAACTAAGGAGTATGTAAGTAATTTATTAATATATATATATATATGGTAGAGGACAATATATTGAAGATTCATAATCTTTAATATTTATATTGAATGATATCGACTTATAGAATACTATATTTCTTATGAAATACCCCAGCGGTTCAAGTGTCAAGCACATCAGAAATCAGGTATATGTACATTTACATATGTATTTATTTCTCAAGTCTACTTGGGTTTCTTTAATATTCCACATTTAGTTTATACACATATTATATAAGTTTTATTGTTATATAACTTTTATATTTCATATTGCTTGTATGATAGTCTTACGTATAATATATCATTAATTAAATCTTATCAGATTAATTTTAATCAATTAACTCTTTAATTAATTTTAAATTAGTATTCCAATATAACTTCTATATTGGACATATCTACTATAACATTTATAGTGTATACTATAACCTTTATAGTTTAACAAACATATATCATATATATGTGTGTGTGTATTTTATTTAATTAATTAACCTTTAATTAATTTATTCAATTAAACAATTTTTATTAAAATTTATTAATTTCAAAATTTATCTCGTATACATGTATGTATACTTATGTTATCTTAAACATTTTAAAATAACATAACATATATCAACATATATAATAAATGCATATATGTATTAATTAATTAATATATTTAATTCATTTATTTTATTGATCTTATTAATAAATCTGTAATTTGAAATTGTTATATAAATATAAATTAATTAATATATTTAAATATTAATCTTATTATATTGTAATTTGTAATTTGAAACAATATCTTAGTATCATTATCCTTTCAAACATTTTGAAAAACTTATGTAGTATTATAATTTTTATAATAAACAAGTTTTATTTTAAATTTAAAATCTTTAACATTAATTTTCAAAACAATTTTGAAAATTAGCCCAAGGCCTAAATTATGTTAGGACTTTTCTGTTAGGAGCAACCTTTGCACTCATTTCACCTTTCGGGCCACGCTGGTAACCAAGTAGGACATGATACTTGATTACTCAATTACAATCCTAGACACTACCTTTCTAGATACTGTACTAAGTGGGCAAGCTTAATTAGTTAGCCCTAATATGACTAATTTAGACCGCATAGGCAATTGGGTTTGATACTACTATTGGAACTGAACTAGCCCGCAGCAGAAGTTATAAGTGAATTTCAAAAAATTTACCCTATTGGATTTTTATTGGGTATATGAAGTCTAACAAAATTAAAACATTTCTAAAATTCATTTAAATAAAACCATTTATTTTGTTTAAATTCAAATACATGTAGATATGAAATTAATTTTATTTGATTTAATTTATACATAAAAATGTATCATATACATACATGTGTGACTGCATGTGTAATATAATAATCCGTGAAAGGTATTATATACCCATATACAAACATATTAGCTCATTTTGTATGTCATGTATGTTGTCCAAATATGTCCATGTATATGTGTTACAAAATACACACACACACACACACATATATGTATGTATAAATATATTACATATAATATATGAACATAAAACATTTATATATAGATAAATATATATATATATATATATACATGTATAAAGAGCGAGAACAATTATTAATAATTATTTATAATTCAAAATTAACTTAGTTTTGTGAACAAAATAATTTTAGTACTTTAATTTGTATATATTATGAATAAAATAATGTTTTCATCCATAAATAATTAACATAAAATAATCTATTGATAAAAATTCAAATTTTACAATTTTATAAAATCTAGGATCATAAAACAGAGCTTAGAAAAAATCTTGATATTTTTCAAAGTTGAAACGTTATTTCAAAAACATACATTGATTTCGACAATAATTATTTAATATAAAATAATATATTATTAAAAATTCAAATTATAAATTTTCAGAAATTATACGATCATGAATGAAAGGTTAAGAAATATTTTGAAGAATGATTCAATTAAATTATTATTTTTAATAAATCATAAACATTTTTTGCAAAATAATATTAATTATTAAAATATTAAAGCTTATTGAAAAATTCCTAAATTTTTTCTATACGTTTTAGAAATGACATAATATTTTAAACAAATATAAAATTGTACGTAATAATTATTTTATATCCAACAAACAATTCAAAGTTCAATAAAAGTTAATTTAAAAATATGAATATATGTATGATAATTAATTTTCGAATTTTTAAATTCATATTATATATAAATAAGTGTATTAAAATCCTTAAATCATATATATATATATATATATATATATCTTAGTATGCATATATGCTATTATGAGAGAGAAATCTACACTAATTTATATATGAATTTGTTAATAAATACATATACATATACATATATATATAACAATTATTAATGACAAAAATTGATTTTGTATAGTAAACAACATTTGTCTATACATAAATCAAATAGTATGATAAACAAAGTATGCACATAACCAAACTGATTTGTGACAACCACATCTAGTTACAAAATCTCACCTAACTAAATATACAGTAGCAATATATTTAAACATATATGAAATTGCTCAGTATAGGATCATAGAATATAATTTAATTACTGTAATATTAAACAAAATTACCAATTTAATGATGCATTTGAATCCACGTTGAAGCAATGACTTCTCTTCCTTTTACTGTTCTTGATCTGTCAAATTGCAAGTCCAGAATCACCGACCTCTAACTATTAAATAATATTATTTTAATTTGAAATATATTTGTGAATTTTGAAGTGGATTGAGAGCTATGTTTTAACCAGCAATGTTGAAGGTAATGGTGGCCAAAAAAGGTTAGTTATTATTTCAGAGACACACACACACACACACACACACACATGGTGGTATTAGAGAGAACGAGGAAAACTTTTTTACCCATTCTCACTTGATCTCAACCCATTATCTCCAAGCCAATTCCCTTTGTTTGAGCCACCCTTGACTTTTCCAAAACCGAAATTTTGCAGCCCTAATGATGGTCCTTAAACCCATCTAAGCCCAAGCAAAAATACTATGCAATTATATCTAATTTAATCGCTTGTCGATATTGTATATCGATCGATATATTTATAACTATTATATATATAACATTATTTATTTCTAAAACCATATTCAAATTTTATAATTAAAATTTCATAAATATTAATGAATTTAGTTAGTTTATAATAATTATAACCTAATTAAATCATTTGGTCTTAAGGTAATTCATCATTTCGGTTGAGTAACTCTTGGATCACTACATTATACTGCCCATTTTGCCACACCCCAATGCGGAAAGATTGTCACGGTCATGAGCCGTAGCAATTTTATCGCGGTTTTGAACCGTGGTAAAATAAATTACAATGGTTTCTGGTCGTGGTAATTTAGGGACAGCCATAAATCGTTCCAATGTTATCAAAAAAAAATCCATTCCTTAGCGTGTATATATTGAGATGAAGCTCACATCCTTCTCCAAAAAAGAACACCCCCTTCCATAATTAACCTGCATACCCTAGCTGAATAATTTCCATCCCGCGCCCTAACTCTCATCAATTTTCATCTAAACCCCCATCGCTCCGACGTAAACGTGCATAGCTCATATTCTCTACCAAATCGCATGAATTGTTCTCACTCAAGTAATAGATTGTTCGCCTTTCTCTCAATCTTCACTAGGTCAGGTACGATATTTAATCTAATATCATGTTTGTTTTGTTTTTGTTTTATAGTCAATAATTGATGTTATACGAGCTCAACTAAATTGAAATCCAATAATTTTTTGATTGATATAATCATACATGTTTAAATTTTGATGTGGAAAAGTACACATGTAAAAGGTTGCTTATTCGAAGGTTAGAAATATGTATTATTAACATGGATTTGGATCATACTCTTAAAAAAATTACCGTAGAGATACACTTTGTACTTTGTTCTATGCGGAGCACCACGTGTACAAATTTATGTTTCATTTTAGCAAAGTTGATGCATTGTAATTTGTATATGATTATAGAAGATTCGGTTAAGACAACTTTAAAGTAGTTTTATTTGAAATTGGTTGCATGTACCTCTACAATTAAAGAATTTGGAGTGACTTAACATATTAAGGCAGCTCATAGGCGAAAAGTGTTTGACACTCATCCTCATCGGGTTCAGGTTCCTGACGAAGCTTGGGCGGAGTCTGAATTCAGACTGGTAATTTTATTAGGGCTAAATGGATACAGTTCTAGTTTTCACCTAATATCTTTGTTGCTATGCATATCCAAATGAGGAACATATTCAAGATTTTTTATATGACATTTTTTAGCTCTTCAATTTGCCTAAAATCCGAATTGGTGTATCGGTAACCTTACAAGTGATAATGTTCAGTTAAATCATATAATAACGTATAAAAAAGCCCAATGTGTATTGAATATTGGAATCGAATCCTCACCTGGTACAACCTTGACCATCAAAATGGGATAAGTTTCTATGCCTTTTGGATTTGTTCTTGAAAGTGATAAAAGTTTCATGTTTATCAAGAAAAGAGTTCTAGGTGTGCACTGCCACAAATACAGCTTATTACAACGTTTGTTTTATAACGTCTATATTTAAAATGTTGTAAAAAAAAACCCTCTTGCAATGTTTTCTTAAAAAAAGTTGTAAAAACCATCCTTTTTATAACATTTAACAGAAAACGATATGAAACGAGGCTTTTTACAACATTTCCTCCAAAAACATTGTGATAAACTACCTTTTACAATTTTTATGTAAACGTTGTCACAACTATGTTTTAACAACAAGTTTAAAAAGTTGTAAAAACATTGTTTTTTATAAATAGATTCTAATTAACAACTTTTTAAATGTAATTGTACTTGTAGGACTATGTTAATATTTTTTGTATATGTTTAGTATTGCTTAAAATATTATAATAATTAATAATTTATAATTAATAACAATTATTTGATACTTACTTGGATAAGTTATAAACGGTAGTTTATAGTTAATAATTTCTAAATTAAAATTAAATAGGAAATTATTTATATTTTATAACCAATGATTATTAACAAATAATTTATAATTACTAATTACTCTCTATAATCAATAATTATTTTTTATATTTAATAATTTACTGCAATTAATCGTTAATAATTAGTAAACTATAGTTAATAGTTATTAACTATACCTAGTAATTAATAAATATAATAAAAAATTAAAAAGTAATATTAAATAATTATTATTAATAATTAATATTAAATAGTTAACAATTAAAATTTGGTTATAATTAATAAGTAATAGTAATAATTAATAAATAATAAATAAGAAGTAATAACTAATAATTAATGTTAAATAATTAATAAGTAATCTTTACCATTTTCTAAAATAAATTTAAGAATATTCATAAAGTGTAGAAATAAAATTTTGAAATTTTTCTAAAATTCAAAAACAAAATCTTATAATAATGTTTTCCACATTAAAAATTGCTTTCTATAAGAAATTTGTAAAAAGAATTTTTTTTACAATTTTTCCCTAGAAGCTGTAGATATTAATTTACTACAATAAAAATCGTTTTAATCACGGGTCAGATTTTTTTTTGAGAAAACGATCACCGCACCGAATGATCAAATTAACATTAATTATTTTAAACAAATTCAATGTTGCTTTAAATACTATAATAACCAAGGAAATTGCGAATTTTAATTTTGGTAAATAATTTAGAGTAATTAATAAATTATGGTTGATAATTTATAATAATAATAATAATGTATAAATTTTTATGCATATAAATCTATACTTGTTTAAAATACTAGAATATTTAATAATTAGTAATGTGTAGGTGATAATTATAAATTCAAACATTTTGGATTAAATCATGGATTCATATCTCAAACTATATATTATCCATTATTAATTTATAAACATCAATTGATAAACGTTAACCTTCTTGCTTTTTACAGCCTATGTCAACCATCCACCTTAACTAAAAAAAAAAGACCAGGCGCCATAATTTTGAAGCCCGCTTCCATTTTCGTTCAACGCCCGCCCTCCACGCTCCACCCCTTTAATTTTCATTACAACCCCAGATCCCAAATTAATCCCCAGATCCAGATCATCCACCTTCATCGATCCTAAATCCCTTAATCACAAATCCCGAATCAGCCGCTTTTCTACATCTTGTTACCCCTTCCCCTTGCCTGACTTTCGTTCCCCTCCTTCGAACTGGAAGTCCGATAGATGCCAGAACAGTTAAGGAGAAGACACCGTTAATCCACCTTTCCTCTATTCCTATTTCATGTCCATTGAAACACGAGTCTCCATGGATTGAGAGCTCGAATAGGTCAGGTACGTCATATTTTGGGTTTCTCTAAGCTGATACAGATTCATGGTTTGGGTATGGTATTGGGTTTTGCTACTGCTAATTAGTGTGTTTGAATAGGTTAGGTATGTCGATTTTGTGGAAGTTTAAACAATTATCTTAATGCACTGGCAGCTGCTTCATGTGGATTTTGCTATTGCAGATTCATGTCAATTTTGCTACTCCTTCCCCTTACCCGAGTTTGAATAGGTTAGGTACGTCAGCTGCTGCTTCCTATGGATTAGAGGTGAGATTTTACCTCCATTTATTTAGCAGTAGAGTACTGAGAGTAGGCACATCTTTTCTCGAAGTGCTACTTTATATATCCTACTTTACATATGCTATTTTATATTTACTGTGCTTCATGTCAGTTTAGAGACAATTTCCACTGTAAGTAGTTATACATCATACATATCACATATCACAAAAGTACTACTAAATGTTGAAGAATATTTTTTATTTTTTGAACTATGTTAATAATAATAATCCATGCCAAAAAAACAGAAACTTCTCTGCACTAAGCATGGACAAGGCAGGAGATGGACTGTGGTGTTTTGGATTAGTTGTGGCCAATGAGTGTGTTGAAGTTCCCGACAATGTAACATGGACAAGGTATAAGGTTGGTGGTCTTGTCATTGCATCGGGGGAAAATTCTGGTCTTAAAGATAAATTGGTAGACCACGTATGTAGTAATCTATATGATGAGGCAGGAGGGAAGTCAGAAAACTTCGGCTGTTCATAGAATGATAATGTGAAACACATGACTGGCTTTGTGGACAATATGGTAACTGTGCGTGATAATCAGGATATAGTGCGTGCGGAAATTATAGATGATGTTGATAAAGCTGCTTCTGTGCCTGTTGCCAATAGGTGTAATGTTCTTGTTTTAGTACTTGAAAACGAGGGAACTTGTTTTATCTTTTGCAAAAATATGGTCGTGTTGGAACATGTATTTTATTGTGGTTGAACAACTATTAATTTATCAACAATTCTACTTTGCCCGAAGATTTTTTTTGTCAAAACTTGCGAATTAGAGAGAAAAGAATGGACCCCCTTGAATTTCAGCCTTAAGACCCGGAGATAAATTGCACTATTCGCAGTATTTGACAAAATATATTTCGGGTAATGTAGCAGTACTCTTAATTTATTTTGAATGGAAGTAATTTTGAATAGTGTTGTTTATTATTTGATCATTGGCCTTTATTTCAGTTTTTGTAATTTTATTATTATTGCGCCAGTAATGTGCGAGTGGCAGGTTGGAATAGACAGAAATAGCCATGCAACAATTTAGAAAGGTTGTAATATAAATATATTTCACAACTTTTCAAAAAAGTTGTAAAATATGCACAACAATTTTAAATAGTGGTCAAATAATATTTTACAAAGATAAATAGTTGTAGTTTAACATATTACAACTAACAAATAGTTGTATATACTCTATTACAACGTTTTGTTGCGAAGTTTTTGAATAGTTGTAATAGACGCAGACCCTATTACAACTGTGGCTAAGACGACGTTTATGAAAACGTCTACTACAACTCTTTTCGAGAGTTGTGAAAGACCTTTTTTGTTGTAGTGGTGTTTGGGCAAGTTTAAACATACAGATTATAATAAAGAAACTGAAATGTTCTTTTTCAACATCTTTAGAATGATATTTAGGCGAGTTTAAACTACATTTGCGAACTTTAAAATCGTGAATTAATAATAAAATGAAACGTCAATGATTGTGTTGATAACTCTAAGTAATGATTTACTGCACACCTAACTTTTTTCTATGCAGTAAACTATATAATCAATATGGTATTCTAGATTTTATATAAAATTGAAACTAATCATTTTTATTTAGTATTTTTGAGTTATCAAATTCTCAACATAATCAGCATTATGTTTAAATGTTTGAAAATCCTGTTGAAAAACGAGAGAAATAAATCTAACACATTGAGCTAGAAATCAACATTCATCTTCTTTGTTTGCTCAGGATATATGATATTCCTTTTCACTCTCTGATGCCTGTGAAACTATATTATCACCTACCAAGTATTTTTATCTTTAACAGAATAATAATCAGAAATGGTTATATTTGTTGGAAATTTAAATACAAGATCAAAGGCTTCATGTTCAAAATAAATGCAGTACTAGTTGTTAAAGTGAATAATACAACTGAAGTTTGAGATTATATTGATGTAAATTGTTGCATTGACTTGATTAACGTTCTGCATATGCTGGAAAAATCTTTGTGATTTTAGTGATGCTTTGTCCATTTGACGAATGTATGCAATTTCACAAGTTTGTTATCTCTAGCTCAGTATTAAAATATCAAACATCCATGGATAAATAACATTTGATGAAGGAGCTAAACAAAAGTACATCTGAAATGAATTCAAATACACAACATATTTATCAAGTAATTCATTGTAGTGCGACTAATTATCAATACTAGAGCATGCTGTTTAGATAGTGGCTTAGAGTAGTACTAGGCTAAGTGATATTCAATCTTTTTCTCCTGTAATCTGAGAAACTTTATTTAAGTCATACTGAGTTTGATTGGGGGATTGGGGAATTATTAACATATTTAAACCATTGTTTGATTGGGGGATGGTGAAATAAGGGATTCATCAATATTAATGATTATTCCTAGGCCAATTTGATCAGTGGATATCAAGGGGTCTGCTGATGTTATTTTAACATCAGTATTAACAATATTGTAATCTTTTCCCACTTGACAATATATAGTAATTACAACAAAAAAATGTGTTTTAACTTCTTTTTTTTCCTTTCTTTTCTTTAACAACCGATACTTCTTCACTTCAAGTTCTAGCCACAGCCGATGTGGTTGTTCGCGCGAGACAATAATCAGTGCTACATCGAGTTCGTGCCAAAGGCATTGATTCTTTATGCTGTTAACAGCCGATCTTCCTATAGCCAGCGGTATGATTTTACATTAATTATTTGTTTAGTAATTTGTACTAATTATTTGATTAGTAACAAAATTGGTTTGAATTTTTTTTGTGTAATCAATAAGTATTTGTTTGCACACCATTAGCCAATTCTTGTTTATTTGCACACTATTAACAAAAATGGTGTGAATTTTTTTATTTGTCGCCAATTCGCTGCACACTGTTATGTGTTTGTTCACCCTATTATTGTTGCTACTTTAGTGTAATCAGTAAATAACTAAGATTGGAAAATTGTTATACTAATGGTTTAATTAACTGTAGTTATATTTATTAGTAAGAATCCGAGAATGATCAAATTTTTATTTAGATATATTTATTAGTGTAAGGAAAAAGGAAGAAGCAAGAAGAGAGATGGAGGAAGATGATAGCGTGATATACAGGTTAGTTTATCACTCACAAATATTATGTTTAATCTCACGATCCTGCATATATAAGTGCACTTTATCATCTTGGAACCCTCCTCTGTTATATTTACTAATTGTTAATACACGAGATATATACAAATTGAGTCGGGAGAAATAATTTTTTTAATCATGCCTTGCCGCACAACATCCAGTTTAATACACGGAATATATATGCTTTGGAGTGCCCAATCAACCGACCCTACATCTAGTTTAAAGATGATTTTCCCTTAAAAATTGAACCATTGGAACAATCTTGTTATGTTAGAGGTTAAAAAAATTTCACTAGTTGTTTTTGTGATGTTCTATGAGACGTGTTTTGAAAGTGCAGTGTGGTATGAAATTGCAATAATTATATTGTGGATGTTCATGGTTCGGTTCTTTGCTTAATGCTTAATTATTACCATAAATTGGGAGACGGGATACACCATGGAGCACAAATGGAATTTACAGCATGTAGCTGTGTTGTTGGTATTAATTAGGTATATTTTATAAGTTTTATATCATAAACAATGCAGGTTTTTTTTTCTTCCTTTTTTTCTCTCTCTTTTTTCTCAACATCAACATTTTCATTCTAGGATTTTGGTTGAATACTAGGTGGATTTGGTCAACTTTTGGTAGAGGTCAAGGAGAAACAGTGATTCAGAATACAGCTGTCGATATGAGTTTGTTTATGGATTTTTTTTAATTTATGGATTAATAATCTATGTTTTGTAGTTTGAGTTCAACCTAAATTAGATCACAGTTTCAAAAGTAATCAAATATAGAGATTGAGAGAATGACACCTGCGATTACAGTGGTTTCATTATTTCTTCTTCTATTTTATACTATTCTTATTATTATTTCAGAGAGATTACAAAGTGTTTTAACTCGAAGTTGTAGATAGATTTCGGTTAAAAATCCGGCAAAATCTTCCATAGATGAAAATAAGAATCAACCCCTGTTTAAAGGTGTATGACTTGTATTTATAGGTGTAATTGGGGCTGCTAAAGGTCTTATTTCGTCCCGCGTATTTCCATATATACGATAGAGAAAGAATGGGTACGGATCCACGAATCATGAGTTTGACTTTGCTCTTGGAATTTAAAGTTGGATACTAATTTTTCCACCTTTAGATTGTTAGAAAATGAATAAGTGGCTTAGGAGGGAACAATGTCCCACATCGGGAAATACACATCAAAATTTCACTATATATACACTAAAGCTTAATAAGCTATATCAAAAGAGAATGAGGAGACAGAAAGAATGAGACAATGCAGGCATGAAAGGGAAGAGACAATGTATGCCTTGGATCTCTTGGGGTCTAATGATTCTAATGATTAAATGGGCATTCGTTTGCTATCTGGGCTGTGGTAAAACGGCTAATTTTTTTAATCCGAATTATACCGTTTTTTGCTGCCATAAACGGTTGCATCCGTTAACCAACGGTCGCAACCTTTCCGTAGGGGGAGCAAATCTGTTTTAAGGGAACATCGACTGTGCTGAACTCAGATACAAATATTCAACTTGCAATCAAAGTACTAAACGGTACGAATTACATTTCAACTATTCTTTTTCCTGTTAACCCAATTACAAAAGTAGGATTAGGGTTTTTTGACCAAATTGATTTTTCCCTAATTTATATATTAGGGTTTCTGTGTGGATAACATAGATTACAAATGCGTCTTTGAAATCCGATAGTGACTAAAAAGGAAAAGCATATGATTTGCATAATATTTTTTTTTTTCCAGGGGGAGACTGAGCCAATGAAGCCATTTAGACACAGATATCATACTCCTTACAGAGCTGTTGGTAGTACTGCTTCATTTTGTTATCCATCAAGGGAGCTTCTGCGCACATTATTGTCTTGTCATCATATTCAGCAAATGGTACTAAAACATCTGATATATTTAGTTTCCCCTTCTAATCAATCATTTATTGTATGCATTACTTTACATGTTTTAGTTTACTAAATGGACGCTTCACTGCTAGACCCTTGGAAGTTCTTAGATTGAGTTATAGGTGTTAAATACATGTTAATGTGCTTATCGAGATGTGGAAGTTCATCGAAAAATCATTTTTATACTAAACAAGTGTTACCATTTGATCAACAACTATTTTAAAGTAAACACACACCTCTGTATCAGTGGCTTAAAGCCGGGTTACCAAAAGTGACTAATTTATAGATTAGGGTTTCTGTGTGGATAACATAGATTACAAATGCGTCTTTGAAATCCGATAGTGACTAAAAAGGAAAAGCATATGATTTGCATAATTTTTTTTTTCCAGGGGGAGACTGAGCCAATGAAGCCATTTAGACACAGATATCATACTCCTTACAGAGCTGCTGGTAGTACTGCTTCATTTTGTTATCCATCAAGGGAGCTTCTGCGCACATTATTGTCTTGTCGTCATATTCAGCAAATGGTACTAAAACATCTGATATATTTAGTTTCCCCTCCTAATCAATCATTTATTGTATGCATTACTTTACTTTTTTTAGTTTACTAAATGGACGCTTCACTGCTAAACCCTTGGAAGTTCTTAGATTGAGTTATAGGTGTTAAATACATGTTAATGTGCTTATCGAGATGTGGAAGTTCATCGAAAAATCATTTTTATACTAAACAAGTGTTACCATTTGATCAGCAACTATTTTAAAGTAAACACACACCTCTGTATCAGTGGCTTAAAGCCGGGTTACCAAAAGTTAATAGAAGTGAGACACCCTGGTCATTTGTTCTTGTGCATTCACCATGGTATAATAGCTACAATTGGTTTCTTTATCTAATTTTTATAATACTTTTTTTCATGTGAAAATGTGTTTAAACCTGTACTCAAAGTAGTGCTTATAAGTTATAACATGTGCTGTGTTATGCACAGTCATAAACAGTTAGTATGATGCAAAAACAGATAAATATGTGGCCTTCTTTCGTTAGATTTTGAACAATAAGAATATGCAAGCTCTAGAAATAACGTGTAATGAGACAATTTGTACCTCAAAGTCAATTAAAGAATGGTGACATATGTTTGTTCATTCTATGACATTATGCTGACAAATTAGAATCCATGAATAACATTAGAATTAATAAAGTTAATTAGTTTGTAGAATTTTATGTGTACAGTGAAACATGTAAAGAGGAATGTTAGAAAACGTTAGATTGATGATAAGTGAAAAAAGATAGTAAGATATATGGAGGAACCAGAAAGAAACAATAATAAAAAGCTAATTTGGCATGTGCACAAGAAATATAATTTTTTATGCAGCATAAACTAGGTGAGCAGCAGAAACATAATTAATAATATATTATCCACATCACGATGCAAAATTCTATAAACTGAACATTTTGGCACCAAAATGCGAACGACATGCAGACATATTACGTCTCTAAAACACTCGTCTTGTTCTATTTTTTCCTCCTTTTTTTTGTGGGTGCTTACTTTCTATTGTGCAATGTAGGGTTTGGATCTTCAGCAGGTATACACAAGATCAATCATTGCTGGCCTATGTTTCCATGCCTATCAACAGGTGACTTTCTCCTTGTATTTTGTTTCATTGCAACATTTTTAAAAGTATGTTTTGCATAACCATGCCCATTTCAGCATTTAGTTTGTTCAATAGATTCAAGATTTTTCTTATGTTGTACATGTTTGAAACTACTTTTACCATCCTCCAAGTTTACAATTTTCTTTTAAAATTTGTTGATAGACGACACAGTCTTCAATCAATACAAGTGAAAAAATATCCAGTTAATAGTATGCCAGCTAGTCTTTGCTGGGAGATTTTATATGAACATCCGATGGCGACTTTTAAAATCAGTTCGGTTGTTTACTAGTAAATTAAACCGATATGTATGTATGTATATTGCTGATCACGTGTTTTAGACTGGGACAGTGCTCTTCTCGGGACATTCAAGTAAGATTCTCCATAACCACTCCTGGTGCTTTGCAACCTTACTCGTTTTTCCATCTCCATCATATGATTCAAAGGCATTTTTATGATTAAACTCAGCTGATAATCAAGTCTTGCAATTACCAATTTTCATCTCCATAAACTCTAAAAGGACCAGCAGCTCTGAAAAATTAAGATGTAAGAACATTACACTCTGAACCGTTGATTACTAAAATCTTATGATTTCGAACCACGTATCAGACTGACTCTCCTCAGTTTCATTTGGATTTCAAATAATATTTCCTGGGACATGATTCAGCTTATTATTCAACCCTGGTCATGCGTTCAGGTGGATAGGCATGATTATATGTCAGTTGACCTGAACACAGAGGAGGCATAATTTGCATCTGTATTTTGTACTACTAAGTGATAAACATGTATGTGTATAAGAATATATACAACTCTGAATAGTTGAAACACAGCGAAGTTCTTGGCGAAAAGACTTGTAAAATCAAACCTATGATATATAGATTCATGAATTTGCACTCTGAGCACACTTAGTCAGCTTACCTTAAACTTGTTAGGCGTGAGTTATTATAAGCATGTGGTGTGCGTATGCATATTGTATGTACTGGTGTGTGTTGTGGTGTGAGTGGTTTATTGAGCATATGTGTTGTGCAATCAGCTGTCTGTCCTATTCAAGTTGCTGAGTGACTTTTGAAGTTGAGCCGTGAGGTCAGAATACGCCGCTGCCTATACTATTTCCCATGTTTATGATTGTGTTTGTGAGTGAATTTGTATATAAATGCATGTGTATACTGGGTAGTTTGCTAGATAAAAATGAACTTTTTATTTATTTATACTAATTGTTATACTAATAATACAATGCCCAAAGGTACCTTAGCCATTTATTTAGACATATGCAACTGAGTATATGCTATGCATTGTATATGTGTTTTTCGAATCCAAAATCAGTTCTAATATCCTGTTTTTTATCATCTCCTGTAAGTGTCTTTCACACACTCTTTTTTTAAAGGGCACAACATATATAATATAATAAAAATAATAATAAGAAGTTTTAATATGTGCATTTGATGCTTGCAGGACACCTAATGATGCAAGGGAGATGACCGTTAATGGAAGAATGGATTAAAGCATGTCCTTTTTATTGTTTTTACTGTCTGCATCATGTTGTATTATCGTCTGTGGTATTTGAGGGCATGAAAAAAATGAATTTGTATTTTGAATTAGCATAGATACGTTGGTCTTTGCAAAACAAGTTATTTCATGAGTAAGTATTGTAGGACTCGATCTTTGTAAAATGCTAATATACTTCAGTTTATTGGTAATGTATGTGCTTCTAGCTATTTTTGATTCTAGCCTGTTTGTGTATATACAGAGTCACGGTTGATTTTATTGTGTTGTCTGAAGTTTATTGGTGATGTATTGCAGTTTTTATTGTTTGTGCTTCAGTTCATTCAGCCATGGTTACGAGCCATGGTTGTTTTTAATGATATAAAAGTTAGCCACGGCCTCAAACCGTGGTATTTCATTCAGCCACGGTTCTGAAGCATGGCTAATGATAATTTTGTCACGGCTTGGAGCCGTGGCTAAACAAAATTTTGCCATGGCTTGGAGCTGTGATAAATTTTTTGCCATTCTCCATTTTGCCACGGCTCTGTTCCGTGGTAAAATTATTTAGTCACGGTCCAAAACCGTGGCAAAATGACTTTTCTGGTGTAGTGGGTGTAAATTTGGTCAGCGATTAACATCGAATTATTCTAATGTTAACGTCCACACGTCACCTAACAGGTAGTGTGACATTATAGCCAAATTTACCGCTTTCTCATTTTCGGTAAAAATCTAATTTTAGTTTAATAAGTCTTACCCAGTTGTGACATTTGTTTACACAAATTCTTTTCGTCAAAACTATATCACTTTGGACTTATGAAATTTGATAATGATCAAAATTCCAACCTCATCCACATTTAACTTTATAGTCCAAATATAAAGTCCTTGGTTTAATAATAACAATTATTATTAACCGAAATGATCAGCTCAGAGACTTCGACTTTGAGTTGACGGTGATACTAACTTCATATAACTGAGGAGACGAATCCTCTATTGAATAGTGCTTCACTTTCAATACTTCCACTCGACCCAACTATAGTTACTCGATAGGCGTCAGGCCATAATTTGGCTATAATCAAAGCGGAGTTTTCATATTGAAGATCCACGGTATTCTCAAGTCGAGAGAACTGTGTAAATCAGTCACATCGATATTTTCTTTTTGACATTAGTAATATTAACCAACAGAAAACTATCGAGTGGGTCGTTCCATAGTTATCCAATAACTATTAGTACGTAACCCCTAGGTGCCTCCAGCAGTCATGAGTAATATACTGACCAATATTTGAAGAGTGCTACGTACTTCAGTCTCAACGGATACGTTGATATCCAATCTCGATGCATCTTGACTAGAAATATTTAAAATGATATATTTGTTTCGTTGTGATAAATTACTCATGGTTATAACACTTTATAACCACTATCACAAAATATACAATTTATAGATTTTTTTTATTAAATATACTTTTAATTAAGTTAGTTAATTAATATAATCACATTATATCAAGCATATAATAGGAAGAAAATAACTTTTATTTCGGACAAAATTGGTCAACGAGTTAGATATATGTAACAAATTATATAATTGCCACTAGAGCATACCCCTAACTCTATCAAATAGAACTGCAACCCTTTGAAGCCCTTAACCATCCAACCTAACCTTTCGACAAGGTTAATAGCCCTTACACCTTAACAACACTTGAGCCTTCCAAAGCTACAAATCGAGTAGTCTAACCTTTTGACAAGGTCGACACTCATTTCAGATCTGTAAAAGTATATTATATCCTGCTTGATCTTAAGAAAGGCTATCTTAACCTTTCGACAAGATTTAAATCAACCTTCTAAAGGACTAGCTAAGGGAATTTCACCCAAGCCGAAAAGAGAACTTTAGTAGGAAATCTCATACCAATTCAATTGAGGTGAAAGATCATCTAATTCAAAGACTAACCTTTCGAAATGTCCGCCTCAAGTAACAATAGCAAAATAAAGCTAAATAGGGGGGCAATTCTCAAGGGCTTCACATCCATTGTTTAAGCAGATCTTTCCATCCTTCTTAGCACTACTTTGGGTGTTGACCATAAATTCGGTTAACAGTTGGTTTGTGGGGCTTGGTGTTGAATGTTGATGTATATGTTGTACATTGATGTTGGATGTATATATTGCATTTGGTTGTGTGAAACTGATGATGGATGATTTGTTTTGTATTGATTGGAAATGTTTGAGTTTGAGATGACAATTTTTGGATTTTATATTATTATTGATATTGATACTGTTTTAACTTATATATCTGATATATATATATATATATATGTGTGTGTGTGTGTGTGTGTGTTGTGTTGTGATATATATTGATATTGATGTGTTGTTTTGCTGCTTAAAAAAAGAAAAAATTATCCAGATTTATGACGGCTTCCGACGGTCAATGGGTCGAACGACGTTTACCGACGACTTCTGATGGTTTTCCGGTCGAAAATTCCAACGATTACTAATGGTTTTTCGGCTAGTTTTCAAGCCATGTGGACGTCGTTGCCATCGGAAAAACCATCGGAACTGCAATTGATAAAGCCATCGAAAAACCGTCGTCGATTCTGTTGGAAATGGATGAAATCTGTGTCATGCATTCCGATGGGATTTCTGACGGCGTCCGATGGTCGCCGATGACTGTGAGCCATCGGAAATCACTATGCACCATGTAGTCGTCTTTGAAACTATGGGTTTAACTAATATTGCAATGTCAAAAATTGACATTTAATCTTTTGAATTTGTAACATTTTATGTTTCACCTCTGGACACTACAAGGAGAAACAGAATTTCCGACGGCTAGAAACCGTCGGCCGCCGTCGGAAAAGACCGCGTTGGGGAGCAGTACTTCCGACGGCTTCCGACGGACGGCGCCGTATATTATTCCGACTAACTTCGACGGTTTCCGACGGATTTCGACGGATTCCGACGTGCGCCGGAATCCGTCGGAAATACTGAGTTATAGACCGACTCAATGCGCCGGAAGCCGTCGGAAATTTTGACCGATAATCCGTCGGGAGCCGTCGGAAATCTGCAAAAAAAAAAAAATATATTCGCTGCAAACATAGCCTTCCAACCACATTTCTCTTCCAAATACTCTGATATCAATATTTCACAACCCAATATACAATAATCCAATCAAAGATCCAAACCTAAACTACACCATATTTAACAAACGCACAAATAAATAAAAATACAATCAAAATAAGATAAAAAACATACATATCCATTCCAACATTAACAATAACTGTTCCACCATATTGTTAATACATAAATTTATCAATATTCTCATGCATATGTCCTAATAAAACTAGAAAACCAAGTGTATCATACATAATTATACAAATCAATAATTACCCGCACCGTCTATCAAATCATTCTACACAAACAAACATACCTGAACGACGAACAAGCAAGCAATGAGTCAATCTCCTTCAGATCCAGAGCCAGCCGAGGAAGGGAAGCGGCCACCAAACTGCTGTATGTACTCTAACAACTGTGCGGTCTGCAAGGCATTTTTGCTGTTCTGCTCCTCCAATTGGGACACTCTAGTCCGCAATTCTTCTATACTTGCTAAATCGCTCTGTGGTCTGCTCCGCCGTCCCCTACTATGACTACTGGACTGCAATAATTGAAAAATAAATAAAATCCAAGTTTATTGTTTTGAAAAGGTAAAAATATCATATTTTAAGTATTTTAATAAAAAGTAAATTATTTACCGCTAAATTGCCAAATCCGTATCGTCGACCATGCTCAGCTGGAGTCATAACGGACTCAAAAATAACGTCCTCCTCATCGGTCGTCAGCTGTTCTCGACCTGTATCAGCAAGGAGTTTCTGTCGCTGCTCCATAAACATCTCCTGCATTAACAAATTAATAGTATCATATCTTATTTCATCATAATTTAACAATTAAAACAATTACTAATAGTGAATAAAATGAAATATGCTTACATGACTTTTGCTGGATTTATCGTCCTGCCATGTGTACGAAACAGTCCCGTCTGGATTAACATGCTCGACAGCATGCGTACGGGTGAACACGTACATATAGCTGACATGACCCTGTGCCTCGGCTTCCTGAATTTGATTGTTACATACAATTATTATACATTTAGAATCACATAGCGTAAACTATTTACATTTATTATTCAGTAAATTTGCCAACTCCTGCCGATACTGCTGAAACGACTTCGATCCTCTGCGATGAGTGGCTGGATTCTTATTTCTATTTGCAGAGTTTCTATCCGACTCTGCCTGTACATTCAAAATTTGATACATTATTTTTCAATCACGTCAAATTAATAATTCAAAAAAAAATAGTATACTTGCCTTCGCCTCGTCCGTCTCCCAGTAACTCAACCAAGCTTGATACACGCTCTCTCCCATCTACTTTGGTTTCTTACCAGATTTCTTAATCTCAGATATCGTGTCCCTTTAGTTCTTGCGCATCTTCCTCATCCAGTATGCTCGTGTCAGCATCATATCGTCTGTCTGGATGTCTATCTCAGCCCGTGTGAAAAAAAGATTACACTTTAAACGATAAACAATAGAAAAACGACAAAAACGAATTAAAAATGGAAACAGAAAAATTATACATACTAGAACATCCTGCCATATGCACTCTATGATGTGAGGAGGGATGAAATCCCACTTCGGCCAGCACACACTCATCCTACTGCGATATGCTGCTCTAGAGACGTCCAGCACAACCTTAGAGGGAAGTAGGTCGAGCCCCCTGTTTTTAAGTACGATATAGATAAGTACATACGTATATCATAGAAAAAATAAGATGCTGAATAAAATTTAATTCTAATTACCCTTCTGCTCTAGGGACCAAAGATACAACAGCACGCTGTGGCTCTTACGATGGGCCACTGCCGTCGCCTTCTGAAGATCAGGAAGAGCTCCTACCTCTATACGACATACTGATAAACCTGTGACATATACACATCATTATATAAGAGTATAAAAACATGATAATGAAATATATTTCATATGAAAATGACATCAACGGTACAAATTGCAGCTTAATTAATGACTGAAATGGAAATAGAAATGGAAGTGCGTTATACCTGATTCATAATACATCAAGAATTCAACATGCAATAGTAAACAGATTTGGTTTCATAGTTAAATCAATTTAATAATACATCAAGAATTCAACATGCAAACAATAGTAAATGGATTTGGTTTCATAGTTACATCAATTTCATAATACAACAAGAATTTAACACGATTACATCAATTGCAAAAAAAACAGATTCAGATTTGTATCAGTCATCATCGTCAACTGATTCAGATTCGGTCTCGTTTTCGACGATATTTTCCTCTGCACTGTCAAACGCTTCTACCAAAACATTTGATTCATTGATCAAGAGACCAAAATCTGTATGATCGTCTGTAATTATTATTTCGTTATTTTGCTCAAGATCCGCCTGATAAGCTTGTTCGTCGGGAATATTCTTCCCATCGAATGTGAATCTGGCCTTTGTTTTAAAAACTGCAGATCAATCTGCTTTATCTCTTTTTAGAGACGGATAAGGAGCTTAATAAACTTGTAATGCTTGTTTGGCTAGTACAAAAGGATCATATTTGTGATAGTGGGATGTATGCTTTATTTCGATAAGATTATAATCTTTGTGCACATTAATTCCAGAACCGGGAACATTGCTAAACCAATTGCATCTAAATAGAAACACCTCCTCCGCGGGTCGTGAGAAATATGTCAGTTGCAAAATTTGTGTCAGAACGCCATAAAAATCATTTAAATGATTTTCTGGATCGTCACTACCTTTAACAAATACACCAATATTATTTGTTAATTTTTCTGCACCGTATTCTTTGGTGTTAAATTTATATCCGTTGACGAAATATATTGGATATGTCTTGACCACTCTTTTTGGTCCCATCGCAAGATGTTTCAGCCCTTCGTCAACAACACAATTTCTCGGCTCATAAACGTAATTTGAAAACCAACCGGAAAATTCTTTACTGAGATCTCCATTCGGATGTTCACGTTCATAAACACTGTTTATATAAACAAATTGTTACATTAGGTTATACACGCGCATGCATATAAGAAAAGAATAAAACACAAATTATTATTTCAGATTACCTAACAAATGGTGCAACCTCGACACAATTTAGAAGAATATAAGTGTGTGCTACATGAAGATCTCCATCGTCTAGCCATATTTCTACACATTTTCCAGAAGGCCGACCATGTTGTCTAAAAATACATAACATTGCTTGAGTGGACTCTTGTTCGTCGCCTTCGTCATTACGAGGAACACTTTCAAATGAAATATTCACATGGTCACTGAAATAGTGGGAGAAAAAGAACGAAGCTTCTTCTTCGATGTAAGATTTACGTATCGAACCTTCAACCCGTGTTTTTTTCCTCACTTTTTTCTTCAGGTGGTTCAAATATCTACGCAACATTAATTTATATTAACTTCATCTTTCAAATGCAATTAAATTACGTTATAACATATATATTACATACCTCTCAAATGGATACATCCATCCGTATTGGACAGGACCTCGAAGTCGTGCTTCAGATGGGAGATGAACAGGTAAATGTTCCATCACATTAAAAAAACCAGGCGGAAATATTTTCTCTAATTTGCAAAGCAATATAGGAATGTCCACTTCAAGTTTACGTAAACGTTGCACTTTTAAAGTAGTCGAACAAAGCTCTTTGTAAAACATATTAAGCTCCGTTACTACTTTTCAAACTTTTAACGGCAGTAGTTCTTTGAACATTATGGGGAATAAATTTTTCATCATTGCGTGACAGTCGTGACTTTTCATTCCGCTTAATCTACCATTTTTAAAGTCAACACATCTACGAAGATTTGATGATATCCTATCAGGAAATCTTAACCCTTCCACCCATTTTAACACAGCTTTAACTTGAAATTATCTAATTCGTAACAAGCTTTGGGTTTTTTATTGTCATTTGGTTTCATATGAAGCTCAGGACGTTTGCATAATTCTTCTATATCACGTCTTGATTTCAAATCATCCTTCTTCTTCCCTTTCACATTCAAAATTGTGTTAAAAACATTATCAAATACATTTTTCTCATTGTGCATCACATCTATGTTATGGCGAAGCAGAAGATGTTTCCAATACGGCAACACCCAAAAAATAGTTTGTTTGCACCAGTTATGAACAACTGATTTGCCTTCAATTTCTATTTGCTCGTCAATTTCATATATCTTTGGATAGTCCTTAACAAGTTCATATATGTCTTCGCTTGACCATATCGTCGGTGGTTGTCTGGTTTCTACTCTATTAGCTAAAAAGTTTTTCTTGTCTCCTCTGAAGGGATGATTTACATGGAGAAAATATCGATGACAGTTAAACCATGAAATTTTCTTATCATGGGGTAAAGAAAACGCTCGTGTTTCATCCATGCAATATGGACATGCTAGACGACCGGCAGGACTCCATCCCGAAAGCATTGCATAGGCAGGAAAATCACTTATAGTCCACAACAAAGAAGCAAACATACGAAATTTTTTCTTCTTGAACACATCGTATGTTTCTACTCCTTCGTTTCACAGTATTTTTAACTCCTCAATCAACGGGTGTAATTATACATCGATTCCTTGTGTCGGATCGTCGGGGCCAGGAACGACAACAGTAAGAAACATATATTGCGTTTTCATGCACATCCATGGACGTAAATTATACGGTGTGACGATAATGGGCCATGATGAATATTTAGAATCAAATTGAGAAAATGGAGAAAAACCGTCCGTACATAATCGTAATATAACATTTCGACTCTCCACTGCAAAATTTGGATACGTTTTATCGAAATGCTTCCATGCTTCTCCATCGGACGGATGTGTCAACGTACCCTCTTCCTCTGTTCTCACGCTATGTCATCTCATATTAGACGCACTTACAGAAGATGCATATAATCTTTGAAGTCTTGGAGTTATGGGTAAGTAGTGCATACGCTTGTACGGAACTTCCTTCCCCTTCTTTTTTCTTGGTTTGTATCTCTCCTGGTTACAAACTTTACAATTTCTAAGGTTTGCGTCTTCTTTCCAAAACAACATGCATCCTTTTAAACATGTATCTATTTTCTGATACGGTAAACCAAAAGCCGACATAAGCTTTTTTAACTTCGTAGTGATTTTCACACATTAGATTATCGGGCGGCATATGTCTTTTTGCAGCTTGTACAACAGCCGTAAACCCAGCTTCAGTGATGTTGTATTTTGACTTCATCGCAATGTATTCTGCGATTACTGACAGCTGAGTGCCGCTTTTACAACCATCCCAAATAGGTTTCTTAGCTGCATCTAGTAAATCGTAAAATTTTTTAGCTTCGATATTTGGTTCTTCAACATTTTCATCATCGTCGTCAACTTGAACCATAGGAAACATTGATCGTGCTGCATCTTCGACCATATTTTCTATACTGGTCGTTAAAACTATTTCGTTAACGACACTTTCAGACTCTACAGAAGTATTTGCTACAACTTCTCCATGCCGATCCCAAACATAATATTCGAGTACGAAACCGTGTTGGCACAAATGAACTTTCACAATATCTGGTAACAAATACTTCAAATGTCTACACCTACAACACGGACAACGAATTTCTGAATCGTTTCCGTTATTACTTAAAGCGAATTCAACAAACACGTTTATACCATTATAAAAATCTTTTTTTATTGAGCCCCTCGGTCCTTTTCTTTGGTACATCCATCTCCTCCGATCAACAAAATAATCAATCATTTTTCCTATTTGACAAAATGAGAAGTTCAAAAATTAATATTTATTTTGAAGAATACAAATTCAAAAAAGATTATTTTCATGGTCGTATAATATTTTGAATTTAAAGAACAACTTCACAAATTTAAAAATATTTTCAAATAGGGCACATTTCATTTTTTAACGTACGTAACGATTAAAAATATATATAAATTTTTTTTCATTGGTCAGACATCCTACTTCCCATTACAAACACAGTAAGCATTTACATTTCGTATATTACTTCGTCTCAAACGATTCAATAAAATTTCGGCAGCATTTCCCTTTTGTTCGCTACATTGTACACAAATGCGTGTACGTAGGAAACAAAAAAGAAAAGTTAGGGCGAAATTTTATGAACCGTTTGAGACGAAGTAGTATACAAAATGTAAATTCTTACTGTGTTCATAACTTGTCCAATACAGGGACAAATCCGACAAACGTTGTACCAGATGAATATAAATGGTCGTTTTTCAAAAAAAACGACTATTTATACAACGATCATGTACAACACTCGTCAGATGGGGCCAAAAACTCTCTAAGGAACATTTGTCGGTTAACATGCGCGCATTTTACTCAAAAATACAGTTTTACTCACTGTTCACATTTACAAAAATATATATAAATTTAACACAGTTATTCGACGTATTACGCATCAAAAAGACTGGTTTAACATTTTTGTCTTTTTTTAATACACACAATTATAATTTAGAGTAATGCATTTTTTTTGTTTCATAAGTAAATACGTGCACAATATAATATTTCTAGCTCATTCAATCATTTTATCGTATGCCAAATAACGTATACAATCGTCGAATCAGGGCATACACAACAATTTACATATACATGAACAACCACAAAGTATACGTGTTTTTCACAATTTCACGATAAAAGATGAAATATGTATGTCATGTGATGCTATAAATCATTATTACGCTAATGCAAACAATTGTAATCGCTAATTCACCCTAATTTATCAATTTATGCAAATCTAAAATTAGGGTAAAAACTGAAATTTTCAGAAAAATAAGAGATTATACCTGAGATTGAGAGCAAAAGGTGTTGAATCAGCAGCGTGGAAGGAGAAAAAATCACGAAATTGGCGAGGTGGAAAATGTGGATTTGGGGGTTTTTGGTGAGATTGGGGAAAGCTGGAAAATGAGGAAGAAAGGCTCGGCCGACTGCAGGTATTCGCGAATTTCCGACGGCTTCCGAGGGCCGCCGACGGTCCGTCGGAAGCCGTCGGAAATTAACCGTCGGAAGTCGTCGCCCCCACCCGTCGCTATTTCGCTTTTTTCTAGTAGTGGGAAAACAATTTGTGCCATTTATTAATATCTTTCAAGCCCACAGTGCACGTCATTTATATATTTTATTTTACACAAGGACCATCCACCATTTCATCATTTTGTTTTGCATGTCGGATGAACGTATATTCACTTTCATGCGGTCCGAGTGTCATATCATAGCATTTATGGTCTGATCCAAATATTTTGTGTGTATGAATATTAAGAGATTTGAGAAATGAAACAAGAAGAGCTAGTGCATACAAAACATACATAGGAAACACATGTTTTGAAGCACAATGTTCAGGATATGAGAAGAAACAAAAGAAGATTGCACTACAATAATATAACGGATGTAAATAAACTAAAGTGCAACTCAACTTTGTCATTCATTAGTGGAGAATAACTGAGAGCCACTTCCAGAGGGAAGTCTCAAAACTTTATATATCTACTTGTCATTTCAAGTAGATATATAACTGAAAGAAAGAATTTGGAATCAATGGTGTATTTCTGGTAAACTTGCTTTTCTATTCAAAAAAAAGTAACTGATCACATTGAGTGCTTGAGAGATGGGATGCTTAAATTTAAGAATATTCGTTTCTCTTTAGTTTATGTAGATATTTATACAGTGTGTTTGATTGATTAAACTTGCACGCACATGTTACAATTCAATATTAAAAAAATGAACTAGCTGGCATGTGTTCAATTTGACTGGTGTTGGATGAAAGTGATCGCAAAAAATACAATGGAGTCCATTGAATGGACCTACCACACACCATGCACTGCTAACTGATTTTACTTGTTCATGTGTCATAGCAAGCTCTACCAATGGAAACCAAACAATAGCCATAGCAGACGAAGGATCTACTTGTTTTATGCACTTCTTGGCTGAGGATTTAAAAAGGTACTTGAAAGAGTAATGAAAAATTATATTTACACATTATTATATCTTTTTATGATACAGTGTATTATTACTGATACTATATATTTTGTTCACTGTAAATTATTTTTATCAATTTTGCTTCTCATCAACTATCAATCCAATTTTATTTTACTATAAGTTATAAATGTTTGTTAACTATAAAATTTATTATAAATTAGTCTCCAGAGTCAAAAGCGTTGGATGCTAACATTTGCCTTTGGCTGCATGCGAATGCGCATAATTAGTTCAGGTGTCATGGTAAGTGCAAAGAATTAATCACCTGCTAATATTAAGCATTACCTTTGGCATGCATACTCAACAAAAGTTGTTCACAGTTTCCATTATTATTCTTTCAGTCTTTAAAACATTAGGAAGTGCAACATATACACCAACCATAACCTCTTCGTTATATTTTATTTTCCTTCTCCATTCTTTTTCTCTCTAGCTACTGCTCTTAACAAGTAAAGCTTGTGCTCCTTCGAAATAGAATAAATTCTACCACGGTTGCACAACACTCGTCATTTCTCTACTAATTTTTACTACTTTTTTAGCCACTTAGTTTCCTGATTTCAGCTTCCATTTCTCTAAAGAGATCTCTTTCTTATATTCGCCTTGTATAATACCATCCTCCTAATCTTAGGACCCTCCTTAGAATATCTCACAACGTGTACTTGAAGCCATCAATCTCCATTACAGGAATGGGTTTCTGAACAGCACCACTTATAAAAAGTAGGAGGATCTAAGTCTAAAACTATTGAAGTTTCAGGTTTTATAATTTTGGCGTAATATATACTTTTGGGATGCTGTACTTATGGCTAGTTGATTGTGTGTAGGTTGATATAAATGTCTGATCTGTTATAAATTGATGAACAATAAAACAGGGCAGATAAGGTAGTATAAATCACATTTAGAATGGTATAAATCAAAAGTTGGATATTCTTGTTATTTCCACTTGAAAAAGAGACATTTTCTTATAACGGTTAATCTATGTTAATGAGATTCATAGTCAACATCTTTAAATATACAGTAATTTATGCTCTAATTCTTACAATTGTTAATCTTTCAGTTTCAGGACTATTTATTTATATTGTTGCATGCAATGGAGCTTAAAGCTGAAAGAACCGTACAGAATAACTTCACATTACCTGCTGAACGGAATGCTCTTTTAGGTAAAGCATTTACCATAATGTATAATAGAAATGCCAATAATTGTTAATCATACTCTATTGCTTTCTGACACAAAAATAAGTAAATTTTAAACATCAAAATAATTTCACTAACACAATAAGTTATAAAATGCAAGTGTTGTCAGTGATACTTCAAAAGCTATGATAATTATGTATTTACTTTACTTTCATTGATTCATGTTTTTGTTTATCCAAATTAAAAATGGTTAATATTCGTACATATGCATTTTATGCCATTAACTTGCTCTTTATAATCAAGTCCTTTTTAATATTTTCTTCCTCTGTATATAAACTCTCCATCTTAATTAATTTGTTTCGCATCAAAAATAAATCATAATTATCTATATTGTTTTAGTTGTATTTCAAAATTATTTAATGTTATGCTCTCACAATGTAGGTCAACGGGCTAGCGAAATTCAAACAATCGATCATCAAGAACATAGCTTTGAAATCGAGCTTGTACAGTTAGGAAACCGGGATGAGATCATTAGATCATGGGTTCGCTTACCCCAAAGTGAAGCAAGAAGGGGTGAAAGCAGATACATCAATTTTGGATGTTTCAGAGCAAAGAGAAAAATCTTTTCGATAATGTTAGTCTTGACTTTCATTTGTATCTTTGGACTTCCTATAATCAAGTCATCAATTCATGGAAATCCTAGAATGCAACCTAAATCCATTGACAACTATTGCAAGGCACTGAAAAAAGCACTCATGTTTTTCAACGCCCAAAGATGTAAGTGATTTTTTGTTCATTTTTAGCAATACTTTTCTACGCAGATCATTGTTAGAATTACATATGTTCAATCCATCGAAGCGGGAAAGGTATTTAATAATTCCTTAAACATAAAACAAAATATTTCGTTTGAAAGCTTGTTTTCATGTAGCCATGTTAGATGTGGACAAAATCGGACATGGAAAGTTGTCATTTACTAAAAACGTTAATTGCAATTACATGATAATACTAAAAACATTTATAGGACCAAGCTATTACGTAATTAATATGAGATAGATAACTAATATTTAGTTTTAAATCAGCTGGGAAATTACCAAAAAACAATGGTGTACCATGGAGAGCAGACTCGGGTCTAAATGATGGAGATCTAGTGGGAGGATATTATAATGGAGGAGATAATATCAAATATCATTTTCCTATGGCATTTTCCATTACAATATTGAGTTGGAGTGTAATAGAGTATCACCACAAGTACAAAGCTATGGAGGAGTATCAGCATGTCAAGAGTATCATAAGATGGGGAACTGATTATCTTCTCAGTACATTTGATTCCAATGCCACGGATATCAATCTTATCTATAGTCAGGTATTCAAATATATATTAGTGTTGTTTCAATTTGTTTTAAAAACATATATTATAATTTTCAAATTTTATTTTCATCTAGGTCGGAATAGCAAAAGGTAGATCAACCACACCTGACGATCATTACTGTTGGACTCGACCTGAAGACATGGACTATCCACGTCCATGCATTGTTGCTCTTTCCGGTCCTGATCTTGGTGGAGAAATAGCGGCTGCACTTGCCGCTGCTTCCATGGTTTTCAAAGATGACATTGCCTACTCCAACAAATTAATAAAAGGTGCATCTTTGGCATACAAATTTGCTAGGCGTAACCGTATCACATATTCTAAAAATGCCTTTGATGGTATGCAAATTTACAACTCCACTGGATATTGGGACGAGTATACGTGGTGTGCTGCATGGATGTACTACGCCACAGGAAATATAAGTTTTATCAAGTTTGGAACGGACGTTAGATTGTTAAAAAATGCAAAAATATATCAAAGAGATCCAAACATGATTGCTTTTAGTTGGGATAACAAGTTACCTGCAGCAGTTCTAATTTGGACGAGACTTAGAATATTGCTGGATCCAGGGTATCCCTATGAAGAATCGCTTAGAATATATCACAATACTGTTATATTAAATATGTGTTCGCACATAAAAAAATATCATGTTTTCAAATGGACGAAAGGTATGTATATCTATATACGATCATCAATTTCCGTATAAACAATAATATTTCTAAGAGTAATATATTTTTCCTTAATTCTTGTATTTAGGCGGACTGGTGCAGTTAAACCATAGACATTTACAAACATTACAGTATGTGGTCAATGCGGTCTTTCTTGCAAATTTGTATTCCGATTATATGGATGCTACCGGTGTGCCTGGTTTCTACTGCGGCAATGATTACTTCAATTCTATGGTCCTTCGTACATTTGCTTCATCGCAGGTGAAAATAGCTCAAAAATACAGTTCATATCAACAAAATGAAATAAATACTATTTTTTTACTCACTTTTTTTTTGTTTATAGCTTAAATACATAATGGGTAAAAATCCAAGAAATATGAGTTACATAGTCGGTTATGGAAAGAAGTTCCCACAACAAGTGCATCATCGCGCTGCTTCGATTCCACATGATGGAATAAAATATTCTTGTCGAGAGGGTATAAAATGGTTGGAAAGCAACAAATCTAATCCAAATACTATGGTTGGCGCCATGGTTGGAGGACCTGATAGTAATGATGGGTTCATGGATATTAGAGTTAAACAAGGCTACACAGAGCCAACCTTAGCTGGGAATGCTGGTTTAGTTGCGGCACTAGTGTCAATGAGCAATGTCGGTGGTAGAGGCATCGATAAGAATACTATATTTGGAGAAATTACAATTCCTGAAACCCCACCTCCAGCTGAACCGTGGAGGCCATGATTAAAGTTGTCTTCTATGAGTTTTCTGTAGAACATTGGTAAGTCTTAATTAATAATCTTTTTGCAACAAATCATTTAAACATGCACACCTTGCAATATTTTAGATTTTCAGATTTTCATAATGAAGTGGATTTAAATAACAGAAAATTTTAATTCATGGTGCATTTCCTTGAAACAATGCATTGCAGATATACAGTAATAATCATATACACATATCAGTCTTGCTATATCTACCACCACCAAACTTTGTTCTTCCAATTATTAAGCATTATAAATCAGGATTTCACAAGTTTTCTGCCGGAACTTTTTTGTTTCTAAAAGTGTAAAATGCCCAGGCTTATTTCCGAATATACAGTTACATACATCTAATATTCTTTTTGGAATATTGAGTCGGCTTCTTAATACCATGATAGAAGCATTACTTTCTTACACATCATTGGGTTTTACCTGCAATTTCTTTTTCCCCACTTATCACCATTTTCTTTAAAAATTTTTTTTTACCATTTTGGATTTGGAGTTGCCATATCTTTTAAATTGGTACCCTTTTGTTCACTTTCAGGCGCATAGTTCAATGTAATGTGTATATTCAGACTGTTGAGCCATTCATCAAGTGCACTCTCATCAACATTAGTACTTCCTCCTCTAGAGCTCTGATCCTGCAAAAGATCTAAATTACATTTCATTTCTATTGAGACTAGTGTACTGATTTAGACTTTATCAAATGAGTTATTATTTGTGCTTTGGAATACTCTCTGTGATGATTCTGGGGAAACAGGATTAGTTGTATTCTGATTAGTGTGATCTAATCAGAATACAACTAATCCTTGAAATATGATTTATCATCATGAAATATAGCTAAAATATAGCTAGTATATCTGTAACTGAGTAAAAGTCATCAATCTATAGTTATTGGATACATATTGACTTGAAAAGTCAAGAAATTAGATTTATCATCTTGAAATAATAATTTATTTGTATCGTCAAATTATGACTTTTATGAATTACGTACTCTGGTAGTGCGTGTAAAACAATCACATGTATATTCAGGTGTAAGTAAAATATTTGTACATTTCAGCTAAAATACAGTGTTGTTGCAACATAAAAAGCCAACGAATGGCAAAATGATAAAACGAAACTAACTTGATTTCAATGAAATACAGTCCTTGAAATATGAATGCATTAACAAAAATGCATTGTTTAATCTCTGTTCAAAATGATATCTAGCAGCACAAGGTGCACAGAACATGTGTTCACGACTTCACGTACAGAGGTAAATTCTCCAAATTGTATATGTTATGTATTTCATACCTTAGTTTCAAACAAATTTCAGGATGACCATTTGTTGAAAATGTCTAATCCATGAATAGTTCTCGTATCTCAAAGGCGTATGAAAATGAAATGGCTATATCACTAAAAATGTCGCTTAAATCTTATTATAAGAGCTATAACAGTCTTAATTATCATGTAAGCCATGAGCACTTGTAAGTATCAATGTGGATTTCACTATAGCCAGAATAAAATTTGCAAAATTGAGAATTTACTTCCATCTCTTTTTTTAAAAGATAACTTACTACATGAATCTTTCGTGATAGCGACACTTTCGTAAATCATGGACATACCATAACATTTGTATCTTATAATGTAGGAATAGTTAGCTAGTAATCTACTATAACGTTTTTACCTTAGCAACCAAGAAGAAGTAGAATGTTTTGAGCTATATCCTAGACATAATTACAGGTACCTTTGTGCACCTGAGAACAATTTTCCGAGAAGTTCCATTTATTTGTTACCTTTTTCCTTCTCAGTTTTAATTCTAAAATCACATCTAACAAAATGAAAATCTTCACTTTTAAAATCATTATAATTCCAATGACACTTAGATATCATAGAAGCAAGATCAAACTCATGTAAATGCACCTAGTATTGGAAAGTGGATGTATATGACAGATACTACAAAGATGTTGTGTTTATTGCCTCATTATGCAGTTGTACTAATGCAACTGAATCATTTATGATCAAGCCCACTTTAGCTGAATAAAGTCCGGTAGATTTGATATTTCATTGTATTTGTTTGGCAGTTATCTGATTTGCACTATGGAATTTGATTGTCATTGCTTTGCAAATCTCCATTATTTTCAGCTGATGCTTAAATTCAAATATATACAAGCTTAAGTCCCTAGCTCATTCAAGTAATTGATGACCTCTAAATCCCTGATTGCTCATTGGCAAAAACGGTGCACCATGATGATTTCACATATTGGTTATGTGATGTCAATCTATGTTGAATACTTAAATATATAGGCCTGACCAGGTTTCCTCTATAATATATAATCTTTTCTTCTTCCACTCTTCATTTTTGATTTTTGAACTCCCCGTTGCATCATCAAACACTTATATTAAAACAAGTATTCTTGATCGAATCAAAGTCGTACAAGATCCACTGTTTAAATGTTTCATTAAATCCCGAAATCAATAATTGGATAACTCATTCATAGTAACAGGGTTGAATTATTGTCTAAAATAATCTTTTATAAAGGTTCCTAAAGTCCGAAGCACAATTTGCATCAGACCATCCAACCACAAAATTTCAGCACAAGATTCAGCAAAGCCCATCCTCCCATAAAAGCTCTATTTTGATCAATGAATCTTGTACGCAAAACCATACATTATCAAATTTCTAAGGGTGCTGCTCATATTCATCATTCAGATAGCAATAATTATTCATGAATATTTGTTAAAGGTGATTAATTTATTACTAAGGTACAAATTTCAGAGTTACCATAATTAAAGATCACAAGTCCAATGTGACACAAAATTGCAAATTGTAGATATAAACTGATTAAAAATAAATTTGGGGGCATCTTTTCAATTTTAAATCACATTTGGATCCTGCTCAGTGCCATTTACATTGTGCTGAAAGTGATACATACCAAAAACTTAGATACTTGACATTGATAGTTACAATTAAAATTGCCGAGATACGACAGCAGTACAATGAACAGGGTTATCATACAAACTGCTGAAAATTCAGAAGAACATAGAACACAATCCAAGTATTGCAGGTGAGGTATGTGTATAAGTTTGGAATTTGAATGTTAATGCTTGTTGTTTGCCATTCTTCACCTGCTGTTTACGATGTTTGTGCAGGTAATAACCAACCATCAAAATTATCATCTCTATATTTGCAAACAGTTGACTGAACGTATATGTGATTGTCAGCCCCATCTATAAACATGTTCATACATCTCTTCTGATGTGAAGATTGGAGCGTTTGTGTTTGAAATCCTGTAAAAGAAGCTAAGATGTTATAGATATATTTAACAATACTTCTAGCTGCAATGTATAACTAATTTATTGTAGGATAAGTAGTCAACCTTTGCAGTGTGATGATGAGGATAATTGTATCAACTTTATCGTCCTCACTTTGGACTGGAAACTTCTCAAGTTTAATTTTTTTTTTAGCTATTCATATGAACAAAAATTGAGCAGCAGCCTTCAAAAGGCGAAGGGTGAAAATTAACAGCACCTCATCAAATTTAACTACAGAGCTATGATTTGTTTATTTCCCAGTTCCTCCTAACCTAAAAAAAATGTACTTAACTATATGCATATTGAAAGGATGAAAAATGCCCCCAGTAATGAATATATGTATGATACACACATACACACATGCACACACATTAAAAAATTTCTATATCTTACAAGGTTGCGTCTTGACTGTAATACATTTAAAAAAAGCTCTATAAATATCGTTTGGAGGCACGGAACTGATCATATTACAGAAAAATCATACCTTTGCAGTTCACCAAGGTACGAGCATCTTCAATGGTAGATGGACATGCACTTAACTGATTCTCTTGCTTTTGATTCCCAAGTGCTGACAGAAACTATTCATGGTGTTTCACAATCTTCTCCTTGTTGCTGCAACGTAGTTCCCACAATCAATGCACGCAGAGATTAATACACATGCTTACTCTTTGCCTTCACATGCATATCTGTTGCATGCTAGAAATGCTTTTGAATCCGGTGTTCATATCCCTAACATTGATCGGGCAGGTGATGCGGTAGCAGGATAAATAGAATTGTTAAAAACCTCATTTAGTGCATACTGTTTGAAAAAAATAAAATGTGTTGCTTCTGAATACCACCTGTACCACACATAGCATCGAAGGACAATCGATGGTTGTACAAAACACCAAATCGATAGAAATGAATTTGAATATATTTAAAACGATGTTTGGATTGATGAAATATTTTAATATAAAGGAAATCAATCCATTTTGTTTTAAGTATGTAACTTAATACAAGAAGATTGGGTTTTTATAATTCTTCATCAGAAGTGAAAATTCATAAAAATTAAAATATAATAATAATGATTATTTATGAGAACACAGTAAAGCCAATAGACAAAACAAATTCATCTTTCTCGCTTTTCACATGAAGAACAATTAGAACGCTTTCAATCCTACCAGGCAAAGAAGTCTCTTCAGATCTGGAAATTGAAAAGTTCTTAGCAATATTTGCTAATGCTCCACAATACTACCAAACAAAAAGGTAATTAATTTGTTTTGAAATTGAAAACTTTAAGATAGTAAAATTTAGTGATTTTTGCTATATGAAATCAAATTTCAAAGATGCTTTCATATTTGAATGGATTACCAATTACTTTAATGATTGATTCCGTTATCATAAACGAAATGTTTGTCCTAAATATGATTGAATAATCAAACTTGGTATTTTATTTCATTTTCCTAGCAAAATTATTACTCGCCGTTTGTCTTTTGATTGATTTCTAGGAATTTCTTTTAAGTAAAGAATATGAAAAATAATATGTTAAGTTATTTCACATAATATGTTGTAATATCTTGTCATACTTAAATTGAATATTAGCATATGGTATTTCTGGATCAAAATTGTGTAAATTTTTGCTATGAAAATATGGATTTTTGCTATGAAAATATGGTTTTTTTTAAAGCTCTGCCCCTCAAATCTCTGTGTACGCTGCTGTGTATGTATTCTCGAATGCAATTAAATGGACAACTACTTATTGTAATATAAGGTTGACATTTGTTTATATTTCTTCAAACCATGTGACATCAATCTTTCCTGTAATCTCTCCACAGAATAAAATAGAGTTAAAATGGTTGACTGTTGGCATACAGATTGTTCTGATTAAATATGGAATTGCTTTGAGGGTATGCAACCAAGTTAAGATGTACTCCTCATAGTCAAGAACAGTGTTAAAGTGTCAAAAAGCATTATTAAATTCACATACACACACAAAAACACATATTAAGTATTGGAAACTCACATCTTGAAATCCAATTATCTTGTACAGAGAACGAGGCAACGGTCTCATGAAACTATGAGATCAACTGCAGTGGCAGTGAGGCAGTTGGAAGCTATCATAAGGCTAAGTGAGTCGCTTGTAAAAATTAGACTGATTTCTGCTGCAACAAAGGAGCATGTTGAAGAGGCATTTAGATCGTCAATGTCTCCAGTTTAGATGCTGCTCGATCTGGACTCAATGAGCATATGAATCTGACTCCTGAGATTTCAAATGAAATTAAGCAAGGTGAGGCACACATAAAGAGAAAAATGGGCATCATTGGAAGTCATATATCAGCAAGAATGGGCATTAATGAGTCCATCTTAAGGAGAGAGCTCTGCTGATAAATGTTGAATACAAGCGAGAAAGGCCTGTTATTGTTCACAAACTATAACATGTTTTATAGTATTACTGTTGTACTGAATGTTAAATTGTTGTATTCTTAAATGCTGGGAGTGCATTGGTTTAGCTTATGTTGCAAACCTTCTATATTTACAAGTTTCTTCGTCTTTTGCTCAAAAGTTGTCACACCAATACCTTTCAATGTCTTATTCTGCTTATTTAATGTTGATTTCTACATGCAACGCACAGAAAGTTTAATTTATAGCTGAATGCAACAGTACATGTAAGTCATTTGAAGCAAAATTTGATATAGCTGGATTCTAAAGCACCGTTACGATGTTTGAAAGACGTGATGATTAAATGAAGATTGTTTAAATTGTCTAGAATATGGTCACCTAAATGTGAAATGGTGATTAAGTGAAAACAAAATGAATTTATCAAAGTATATTACTAAATTTATCCTTGTAAAAGTAATAATCATTCTCACATAAAAAGAAACACAAATGGCAAATATTAACACATTGTTTGCAGTAAATAAGAAGAAATAAAATAAAATGCAAGTCACAGTCAAAAAAATAATCTATAACACTATACGTTTAAATAACACTTTCTTCATACAAAGAGCAGGAGCATATTGCTTCATCTTATGATAGTGGAAAGCTTACCTCTAGGAAACTATTGTTTAATTAACTGTACAAAGTGGCCAGCGATAATAAAATCATTCCTTTCTTGTGTATCGATTGTGAGGTTCAACCTTGTGATATGTAGATAATCATGAAACTACCAGAAATGTAGCAATTGGAGCTCATACAAACATATACACCAGCATAAAAACTATGTATACTGAAATTTTGAACCATCTGTCCTTTTAGCCCAATGTTTTATTCATCAATTCCCTTTCTTGTATATAAAAAATATTAAAAAGAACTCTAGTGTCTAGCTATCTCAGATTGTCATTCTTGAATAAATAGCCTACCAAAAAAAATTCAATTGCGCAACCAGGCTTTAAGAAAAAGACAAGAGTATTGCTAACTACAGTGAAAACAATGGTTGAATATTAGTATGCACATTTCAAACAAACTATAAGAAACCAATGAAAAATCGATTACCTTTTTCGAAATCTAATGGACGAGAAATTATGTTACGCCTGGAGATGTAAAGCATACATTCAACTAATCAGGCAGTACAATATCAAACAAGTAACCCACTTTCATTACATTTCTCTAATATCAGAATCTCCAGACTAATAAAAAAGAGCTAAAACAGAACGTTTCTGTTAACCAAAAAAATGAACTTACATGTTGAAATATTCAAAGCTACTGCAGCAACCTATGCTATCCAGACGCTTTTTCTATTCCAATGTTACAGGTTTGCTTCACTTTTTTTTATTGACAATAACAGACTATAATACTTAGGCTAGCTCATGCTCAAAGAAAAGAAAAAACCTTTATTAATAGGAAATGAGCATTTGTTCAAAACGTAAACATACATTAAATTATTAATTGTGTAGAATGCAACTCTTCTTACTATGATATTTCATCTATTTTAATTATAATGCGTGATCTTTATTTTTATTTTTGCTAATAGAAAACAATGGTTACATGATACATTGGGATTTGTTCAAAAAACATAACAAAGACAAAGATGCAAATATGATATCATCATACCATAGTGTTATTATTCACATTTTTAAATTTAAAACATTTTATACATATATAGTTAATTATGTTCATTATCGTTAATAAATATTATTAGCAGATTTGCTTCGGTCTGAGAATTTGGAATAAGGTTTTTAAGTCATAATATTTTATCTTCAGGTATTCACTTTTGAACCGTTTATTCAAACACATGTTTTTAAGTAACAAAATTAATTTTCAAATTGCTACTTTTATTTTTATTTTTTGGTTAATTATACAGATTGATCACACATATTGCCTGGCAGTGCATTACCCAATGAACTGGCACATTTTCTTCTTTTTTCATTCCAAGACCTCATTATCAAGTCATTGTCTAACAAACTAGAATTTGAAAGGAAAAAATAAAATAAAATAAGAATATAGAAATCTCAAATACCAAACACATTGGCGGTCAAAGACAATAACTGTCACCAATATTGATAAACGAATCTTGTTAGAATTTAACAGGCTCTCGGCTCTCGGCTCTCACAGAATATAGTTACGCGCCCCTTAAAAACAATGTATATTTATTATAAATATATTTATTGGATTCTCTCTTGGATTCAGCAAATTATGCTTTCTCAACATGTTCATAAACTGCCTTTTGTCCTGAACTAACTCATCATCTGCTTAAAAGTAAGAAATGGGATTGCCTCACCTGCTTAAAAGCTGAAGCTTAGTTTACGGACTTACTATCTCATAAGTTTTAGAATATATTTCAAAAAGTTCTAGATTATTTTTTAGTTTTTTTCCAAAGAAAAAGGGTAATAAAATGAGAGTTTTCCAAATTTTATAAATAGTAATATATATCTTGTTTGAAAAATCAATCAACATTTATATGTTAAAAAACAGTCGTCTGTGACTATATACAATAATTTGGAAATAAAAATGAAAATGATAAGCGTGAATATTTCTATTACTATTTTCGGTTATCCTCTCCTGCGATTTCCCAGTAAAGATAATGTATAAAATTTAAATAATTTAATCATATTCATGGTGCATGTGCATGGAGTTGCCAAAGTTAGTTTATCAACAAATTACATTTCCAAATAAACACAACAGTAAAATTTGCACATGATGTACTGATAACCCTAGTGTGTGTGTGGAATCAAAATATCATAAAGGTGGCATAAAAATTAGAGCTTGATGAATAAAACGAAACCCCTTTTTGATGAATTATTCCTGGATAATGGGGAAACTGCAATGACTGAAGATAGGTATATAGTATAGTTATGTCACCATCTTTGCTGTGTCAAATGAAAAGGATGATATAGCCATGCGTGCACACACTATCAATACTTTAAAGTTACATATTATTATTAATGTTGAAATTATTTCTCTGGCTTATATTTCAAAGCTGCATGCTTTATTGTAAAATACTATATAAATATCATGTACAGTAGATATACTTTACCATAGTTAACAAAATCCAGGACCACTACATAGTAGATGCCAGCCGTATGAATGGTTAAGGGCAGTTTAACAGTCATAGACCATGATTCCATGTTTCGTTTGATTTCACTACTACAAAATAATAAAAATTACATTTAATAGATTATAACAGATTATAATATACTAACACATTTATGCATGATTGGTGAAAGAGGATGCATGTAGTCTTGTTCTTGCTTATAGTTTATTAATGGGAAATGAGGAGAATTACTCGAAATCAGAAAAAAAAAACAAAGAAGCCAAAATTGTACTCATGGAGCCTAATAAACGAATTAAGCATATTGAAGACAACAACGTTCATAGCGAGGGCAATCCACAAGTAGTAGAAGATAATCCGCCACAAGTAGTAGAAAATAATCCACAAGTAGTAGAAAACAATCCTTGTGCATTGTAGAACTATACAATGCAAAACGAACAACATGTGGAAGCAATGATGGAAACCGATGGACCTATTAAAGATGTTAATGCAAATCCACCAAAGAAAAGAAAGACTAGAGGTCCTATGAAAATGAAGGGACTTCCTTCAAATTTCGCAAATCCTGTTGAAGTTGAATTCAATGAGAATGCCGAGCCAATAGGTGAAGGATCAATTCATTTATCTTTTTTTTAGGGCCGCTTGTACGAGAGCATGTTCCAGTCACACTTGCCAACTGGAGACACCTTAGAGATAATTTGAAAGCCATTTTATAGGATAGCATTAAGGTATATTTTGTGATTTCTATCAAGTTGTGTCTATCTAACTCATATACATACATGCACCTACGCTTATTATATGAATTCTTCCTTTTAAATGGTTTTCAGATATGAGTAAAAATATTTTGAATCAGTACTAGCAGGCTGCTGCATCTATACATACATGCATACTACGTGCACCTGCACTTGCTCATATACATACATGCACCTGTTTATATACCTACAGGCTACATGCACCAGCACTACCAGGCTGCTGCTTTAAAGCCGCAGTAGCACTAGAATTGACATTATTTTGTATCTTTAGTGTTTGAAATTTCTTGATTAAATGTTTTGTAATATCAATGCATATTTTAAGGCTTTTAAGGTATTATTTTGCATGTGATTTGCATGTTGAGGTTGAAATTGCCTGTAGGTTTCTGTGTGGACGGAGTTTTTGTTTTATATATTTTGGTGTATACGTGCCTTGAATGTATGTGCATGCATTTGCTTTTGTTGAGCACTTGGTGTGGTAAGGTTAACTTTTTTACCTTTCCAAATTGTGAACCTTTTTTTATACAAGCTAGATTTAAGTTGGATGAGAAATGAAAAAAGGTCCTTATATTTGGCAAAAAGGGTGTATTTTTAGGTATTCAAAATGTATATTAGTTAATAAAATAATCAAAGCAAAGTCCAAGGGGGAAAGACTTTGAATGAAACCAGATAATATCAAAACTATGACGGAGTGGAATGGTTTTATCAACTTGAAAACCAGTTCAAATTTAAGGTAAATTATGTCTAAATGATCATTCTTCGTATGTAAGAATTAACTAGTCAGTATATTTTTATTTTTTATTTTAGATACAAAGTGAAATATTCAAAGCCATTAGGCGCAAACAGATACTACATATATGCAGCTATAAAGGAATGGCTCGATTAGCCACAGATATGGTGATAAATTTTTTAAATATTGTTTATTTGTCATGCCATTTATAGAGTTATGATCAATTGTTTTATTCATTTTTTATTAACGTAGAAAAAAGAGAGCTCAGATCCCTCTTCCATCTCTAGATCCGTTTTTTGGATTAGATCTCACCCCGAAATAACGGTCAGCCGACGAGCTTGGCTATTGGAGAAACTATTGTATGCGATTTCATTTCAAATTGACATATTACAAATAATTTTAGAATGTGATAATGTTGAAGATTATACTGTATGTTGACCTTTACGGGAGAAGATTAAAAGGTTTGACACTGAATCACAATCTAGCACGACAACTAATGTGAGAGAAGACGTTCTTTCAGTAGTGCTGGGATAAGATAAACCAAGACAATTAAGAGGAATGAGAAGAGCTATGACCTTCACCAAGTTTGTTTTGTCACAAGCTAGTCAAAAACAAAAAATACAGCTTCAAAATAGAATTGCTGATTTGGAGAAGACGGTTCAAATGCTAATATCCCAAAGCTAGGTATTTCTAAAACTGAAATTCTAAATTGAGTTGCTCTACCATAGATGCTTTTTTTAGGGAAAAAATTTAATTTAATTTAATTTCATTGCCAAAGCAACCACCGTGACATAGAAAATTTTGAATCTAAACTACTCCCCTTATTGATATATGAAATGCTAAAATGCAGGTATTCTTTTTTTCTACATTGAAATCATTGAATTAGAATGAAAGTTGATTTGGGCATGGTTTGGGAACACAACAAAGTTTTCAAGATAGTGACATGGGTTTGAAATTTTGGACTGGGCTGGGTTGGGTTAACATCGATTGTCAATTATTCATATTATATAATCTATTTAAACATTTAATAAAACTTGTATCATCTTTTTATTAAAAAATTTAAAACTTGTATGAAATTCGTATAACATGAAAAACGTATTATTAAATTATGTTGGCATTGGATATTTATTAGTGTATTTATGGAAATAAAAACTTGAGATGGCTCTGGATTTGTGAATGCATGTATATTTTGGACATTAAATTTTTCATCAAGTATCAACTAGCAGAAGTATGCTATTTTTGCATGTAGCCGTCATTATGAAGGCAGTATGTCAACTGCCACGTTGGTAATAAATTTGAATTTAGAATAGAACAAATTTATATAAGTCTTTGGATTTGAGTGCATAAGTGTATAAATTTTCATATGTCTGTGTGATTGCGAGAGTGGGATTGCATGTGTGTAGTTGTCTACATGTGCGAGTTTAAGATTTTAATTATGTGTAGGGTCAGTGTTTGTGCGTTCCAGGCTGTGTGCATATATATATATTGAGTGTTGTGTCCATATAAAATGAATTGACTTGAGTGTTTGCATACTCATTTTAATAGCTCTGTTTTTATATGGCGTATAGGCATACCAGCTATATGAGTTATATATACATATATTTGCATTTTAGTGTGTTTGCATGTCTTTACATTTTCATTCCGATGTTGTGTGTTTTCATGCAATTCTTGCTTTGGGTTCTTGACTTTTTTTTCTTTGTGTTTCCAGGCGTGTGGCGGGGTGAGTATATCAATGTGTGTTTATACTATCTAAATGTGTGTTGTTGCTAAATAGTGGGACTGTAGTGTGTGTATGTTCATCAGAGATCGTGTTGGGTTTGTTTGATTACGTGAGCGTATCTGTGTGGGTGAGTTATTATTGTTATATGTAGGTTTGTATATTTGTTAATGTGTGCATGCTTATATATTTGTCAGTATCTGTGTGCATCTATAGAAACTTACATTATTGTTATTGTTGTAATATCATTTGAATTTCTTTTGCTTTAATATATAATATAATTAATTTTGACTAATTGTAGAGTAAGTATGACCAACCAAACGCAATAAAAGGTACACCTCATATCATCGGTAAAATAGACCCATACGCCAAAACGATCAACCGGACAAGTTAGGAATTAACCGAATGGATAAACGCACGTATCGCATACTACATGTTTTACCCAATCGTTTAACTCTCCTTCTCATTCGCTCGACAGTGCAAAAACGTGTAATTTTTATAGAAAATAATTTACCTTGAAAATAAGCTTTGAAAACCGATTTCCAAAACCACTTGGAAAAATTTCCCTGAATAAATAGGAATATTACATAATAATTATTTTTAAATCCCCTAAATTTTAAAAATCATTTCAAAAATATTTGGAAAAAAACCGTGCTCGAAAACGACCAAAAACAAGCAAAATTCCACTTAAACCGAATTCAAATTTAAATTCGAATTAAATTCAAATAATTCAAAATTTGAATTTTGAATTCATCCAAACCGGGCTAACCTATTAATAGGCATCATAGCCCTCAAAATACTTTAGAAATATCACAAAAAAAAAAGTAAATGTCAAAAATCGAATGGAAAAAGGACATAAAAACACTTAGCTAAAATAATATGCAGGTCTGAAATCTTCTCTGGGTTCAACTTTCGGATATAAAACCGGTGGACAAACGACCTTTGATTAAACTAAAAATTGGTGGACACAAATTTGAAAACATCGGCTTTCAAAAAAAAGAAACGTTGAATTCCGACTGGAAATGAAAAGGTTACATTGTGTCAAACATGGACACTGACCATGTTTGCAACAGTTCAAAAACCAAAAATGTACAGGCCTGAAACCATCTTAGGTTCAACTTTCAGGCATGAAACAGAGGACCAAATTACCTCATATTGAGTTGAAATTTGATATTCTTATAGTAAAAAACTTCACCTTTCAAAAAAAAGAATCATGCAATTTGGATAAAGTATGAAAAAGTTATGATGTCTCAAAGTTGAACCCAAACAGTGTTTTCACTGTAAAAATCTGGGTAGAAACATGCTCCGGACCAAAGTTCTGCAGCATATTTCTTTAAGCCATATAGGTCGAAATGACCTGAAATTTGGTGTGACTGTAGTAATAAACTTTAGCTTTCAAAAAAATGAATTTTTGAATTTCGACTGGAAATGTAGAAGTTATGCTATCTCAAACATGGACTCAAGCAATGTTTGCAACAACACAACAAAATGTGCACAGGTACTTTCCAGGCTGTACATTGATTTTGCAGCAAGGTTTTCAGATATCAAACGAAATAGTTTCGCTATGAAATTTTGCAGATATATACTACAACACATAGGCTATCACTGAAGAAAATCCGATAGCATTTCGTTGCCGGAATTGGAAGAAAATGACATGGAAAGTGACACACAAACTCAGTTTTCACAAAAACAACATGAATATAAAATCAATAAATTAAAGCCATTTTGGGCTAGATTTTGGCATTTTGAAGCATGGCTTCAACTAACATTTGTGAGTTTTGATACTCACCTCTGAATATTATAGCTAATACTTGGATTTGTAGCTGAAAGTCGATGGCTTGGAGATGGATTTGGCTTGAAATTCTACAGAAATGTAGTTCAACATTCCTACTTCAATTTGCAAAAAGAATCATTCAAATCTGATTTGAAACAAATAATCTACGTGTTTCAAAGTTGGACTAAAAACAAGGTTAAATCGCTGAATTACAGCATTTTGCGGGTTCAAGTTCGACCACAGTTTCAAAATAGCACAAGAACCCAGATTGTCATGAAAATTTGCGTGAATGTAATTTAACACTCCTACTTCAATCTGCAAAAATAATCACTCAAATCCGATAAGAAATGAATGAGTTATGTTTTAAAATCTTAAAGAAAACTCTTATGCTTCGTCTTGAGCTTTCTTTTGAGAAACTTGTGGATACGGCCCTTCAGCTTGAAGCGGTCGAGAAGGAGAAGGATAGTGATTTTGAGGGTGAGGTTTGGGGAAATCCGAAAAAGAAATTTTATTTTGTTACAACGGATATTTTGTTTCAATATAATAAGATGTATGAATTTTTTATGACTTTAAATGTTGAAAATATGTATGTATAGTGTTAAAATAAGTAACATATATACACAGTTTTGATTTTCACTAAGTAATTTTTCTCTTGGACTTAATTAGGTAGAAAGGAGGATCCATTAGCCTACTATCTACAATTTTCTGATGAGAAACTAAACTGTAGTACTTTCTTTTGGCTTCACCTTCTCAAAATAAACCTACAGTAAAAAGAAAGAAAGAAAAAAAAATCATGGCCATCTTCATCTTTAAAAAGAATATCGACATACTTAGCTCTTAGTTAATGCATTATCATGAGGGTCGCCCTTAACCATCCCTATTCTCTACATTAGTAGACAGGATTACTCAGTAATTCTCTTTACTAATGTAGGTCTCGGGGTGGGGTGGCACAGCTTGGTATTAGAGCAGGATTTCAGAATACAATGTGATATATGTAGAACAGTACACAAGTTTTACGTTTTGAGTTTTCTAAAATTTCGATGTTTGTTTGTTCAAAACGTGCTTGTTTGTTGATGTCCCAAGAGCAAATGACAGCAACAACAATCACAAGTCTGAGAATTTGTTTTGGTCATATCTGTGACCACCCGGATTTCTTAGACGTCTGTTAATCGGGAAATTAACTGATTTTATTTTTGGAATATTAATATTTACTAATCAAATAAATGAATTTCTAATAATAATAAAAAATATAAAACTCTACCTTTGAACACTAAATATGAGTATATATAAATATATATGAACAGTGATGATACTAAGCTTAAAATATAAATATAAATAAATATGTGATTAAGAAATAAAAGTAAAAGAATATGAGTGGTTATAGGTTGTTGTATGAAACATGAAGTAAGTATAGGAGAGTTGTAAAAGTATGAATGTGAATGTATATATAATTAAGCAATGTATAGATAAGCATCAAAAAAAATACATTACAACATACATATATAAAGGCATACATACAAACAAAGAATATACATACATCAACTCACATGAAATCATATGTAAACAAGAGAGGAGACAAGTATTTAACGCAAGCACACAAACCATATTATCAAGGTCAAAGAAGAGAAGAAAAAATCTCTGATCAGATAACAAAATACTGTAAACAAAAGGACCTCATCCTAACTTCTTCTACACACCTCTATTCTATGTGTGTGTGTGTGTATCCATCACTACCTTGTTTCACACTTTACTGCATTCGAAGCTAAGCTAAACATAAAATATTTCTTTCATTTCTACACTTAAAACAAACAAGACAACTCTGCTTGAGGAAGAAGACTCGAAGCAAAGAAGGCGGTGTTGTTTTCAAATATGTGAGTAAACATTTTAAAACAGTTTAATTTGGTTTTAACTAAGAGCATGTGATGTTATTACTTTGAATTAAAGTTCTTCAGCTTGAACTTATCTGAATCAATATATATGTGTTTGAGTAGGTTTGTATATATTGAACTCTATTGATACTCAGTTTTGGGTTTTGCTATAAAAATTCAAAAATCTCCCAATCTAAACCCTATTATATTTTGATATTTGAATGAAAGTGGTGTGTTATGGTATAATGAAAATTTTAAAAATAGTTTCAGGGTTTAAAATTCAATAAATTATTTTCAAAATTTAAATAACAGTGTAAATTCATATTCATGATAAAAATCAATAATCTTATTTTCGAATTTTGATTGTATGGATGAAATCGTGGCAGAAAATCTTGATTTTTAAAGTAAGTGTCATGGTTTTTAATTTGCTAAATCGTTGGAAAAAATCGAATTTAACATTTTGGGTATTTTGGATGATTGTCGTTGATCGGCGGTGAAAGGAAGGTCGAAATTTGGGTTGAAGGTGGCGTAGGGGATGTCGATCGTAGAAAAAATTCAGGTGGAATTTATCATCGGCAGTGGTGGCCTGAGAAGGGCGATATAGGGTTTTGTGTGATGATTTTGTGAAGATGGTTGTGGGGATGATCTCGACGACGTAGGTGCATCGAGTTGGATGGTTTAGAGGGTGATCGTCACTGGGTTTCATTACGTGGCTCTGGTCGTAGTGGCAAGGGTTCCGGTGGTCTAGATCGTCGTCAGCGGTGGGTTGAAGTTATTTTGGTTTGGGTTACAGTGAATCAAATAGCTCAATTTTGTTATGCTGGCATATTCGTCGAACTAGGAAGTCGAATGGGTCGGCGAGGTCAACATTGATTTGTCGATGGTCGAGGAGTGGGCCAGAGGTGGTCGGGACGGCGTGCATCGTGCACATGCACGAACTTTCTAGTGGGGTTGATAGGCTGCGGGAATGAGGAAGATTCACTCGGTTTGTACTCGAGTATAGGGAAGGAATTGCTCGAGTTTTGTCTCTGCTTGTTTTCTTGTTCCAGGTTTGAATAGTTAACCCGGTTTGAAAGGTTATAAACTACTGCAAGATTATGGCAAAGTGTTAAGCAAGTTTAAAGTTTTAAAAATAAGTAAGGGAGATGAATAAGTTTCAAGGGAAGATAAACTAAGTATGAAATAATTTCTTCCTATTTTAAGTGTTCCTTTAATCTTAAAATTAAGAAATTGATATGATTGTGAAACTTATGGTTGTTAACTTAAACATTAAGATAATTTGAAACTTAGTTTTTATAAATAAAAAAATTTAAGTGTTGGTTTAAGGATAATGTTTTTTTATGTTATTAGATAATTTATAAAGGTGATGATTTATCTTAAAGGTAATTAAGACTTGATAATCAAATGAAGTGATTAAATATGATTTGTTATGGCATTGATTAAGTAATTAATTAATTAGTTAATAGTTAAGGATTATAAATTAATTAATTAACTAAGAGGCCGATTAGTTTGAAATTAAGAATTTTAATTAAGGATAGTTAATTAATAATTAGTGATAAATTAATTAAGTAATTAAGTTGTAATTAGTGACTAATTAATTTCTTAATGGAAGTAATTAAGGATTAATCATTTAGTATAATTAATTATGGATTGATTGATTAAGGAAACTAATCAAGGATTAGTTGAATATTGAGTATGATTAATTAAGGGAAATTAGTCAACAAAGTGAATATTAGATAATTGATTTGTGTAATTAATTAAGAGTAATTTCTTATTGAAATTAAAGAATAATTAATCAAGGGTGACTAATTAAGATGGATAATTAAAAAAATGATTAACTAATTAGTTTGTAACTAATTAATGTTAAGTAAAGATAAATTTAAGTGATAAAAGATTAGAAATTTATTAATTAGAGATAAATTGAATTAATTTTGGAAGTGATCAATCTTGCTTATGAATGATTGAACGATGTAATGCCTTGAATTGGTTGATATCTCTAATACGAAATGTTTTGTGATATGATATGATTAGGTGGACGGTGATAACGTAGTTATTTAGCGGTAATTAGATTGTTTTGTATAAGTGACATCCTAGTTAAATATGGATTGTATTTCACTTGAACAACCTGGGTTCAGATGACATTCGGCCCGAAGAGACCATAGTCAGAAATTTGTAAATACCCGAAACCACTTTGATTCTTATGGTTTGGTATGTGAAATCAATAGGCTGGTATGAATGATTTAAGTGAATTGGACTATTTAATCTAAATTTTGATACTTAGAAAATTGATATGTGAAATATGTAATGCTTATAAGATATTGTGAACTTGTAAATTGATACGAGTTAACCCTGGTTTTATATGAGTTGTATGCTTTGTATTCCATGGGTTTACTCACGCTGGTTTCCAGCCTGACCCGGGTGTAACTTCGATGTAATGCTCGGGTCAAACCGAGTATTACAGATTTTCAAGTAAGGATGTTTTGGAGCTCAGGAGATGAGCTAGATGGAAGGAACGTATGAAGTGTTTCTGCTGTGAGATATGTCCGTTTATCTGAGATATGTTGATTTGTACATGTCCAGTGTTTGTGTATGTGTGTAACTCTGATGTATTAAAATGTAATTGATAGATACAGTATTCTTTTGTAAACTGATATTATTTGATATTATATTTTGATCCGCTGCGAATGTGGGAACCTGTATTGTGTTTTTGTTTCTTCTTCTTCAATCTCTTCTTCTTCTTCTAACTATCTGGAATTTTCGGGATCGAAAATCTTGGGTCGTTACAAATGGTATCAGAGCTGAAGGTTAAGCGAAAACCTTAGCTCTGGTGGGTGTACTCATTAAGGATAGGGTAGAGTGTGTATATATATACGAGAGCGTACTTGTTATTTTGATATAGTGATTTTAAAGGTAAAGGTTATATAAGTTTATATATAAGGCAATAATTGGTTGTTGGATATCGAAACTAAATAAAAATTTAAGTGGTATATATATATATATACCCAAGTAGGAATTGATTAGAATGTACCATGCATATAAGAAGAATTAGAATTAAATTTGGTTTCAAACTAAAATAAAATAAAATGGTTATTGTATCAAATATCAAATAATGGGATGTTTGTTTCCTAATTATGGTAAAGTAAAAAGAAATGTGTTAAGCAAGTAAATTTTTAGATAAGTATGACTTGTACATTGAAGTAGGGATTTAAATTGTGAAGTTAGAATCCTAAGATTTAAAAACATTTGAAATTTGTTTTCAAATTGTTAAAGGGAATGATAAATAATATTCTTCAGAATATTTCTAAAAATAATCTTATTTTGAAATAAGAAGTAGTTTGGATCTTTGTTTGGAATTAAAAACCAAAGATGTTAAAACATAAGGTATAACTTGGTAAGCAAATTAGTATAAGAGTAAAAATTGAATACTTCTAATTAAGTCTAATTTATATGTTAGGAAGTCCCTCTAGAATTCAATCTTTGAGAGAGATGACTAAGATTGAAGAATGGGAGGTTAGACGCAGAGAGCAAAGAGCAGCTGCACGTAAGGATCGAGAAGAAGAAATTGAGTAGGATCGAGAAGAAGAAATTGAGAAATAGGTTAAGGAAAGGGCTGAGCCAGGACCTTATGATAATGTCACATGTTACAGATGTTTCAATAAGGGTCATTACGCAGCCAAGTGCAGTAAAACAAGAGAGGAATTGAAGGGTACATTCCATCGGTTTCGCTCTGAGATCTTGTGCTTTAAGTGTCATAAGAAAGGACGTTTCCTAAATCATTGCCCTGAAGTGAGGAAGGCGAAGCGTAAACCAGTTGAATCGGTCAATGAGTCGACTATTTGCTATCATTGTAAGAAGACCGGACACATTTCTAGGAATTTTTCTGAGAGGCAGAAGAGGAGTAAAGCCGTGGAACGTACTGTTGGAGCAGTGAAGGTTATCCGGATTGATGACAGGGTAGAAACATTTTGTGGTAAATGTTATAAGTGGGGACACCCTGTTGAGAAGTGTATGTTCGAACTTTTCCCTTTGGAAGGAAGTCCATAGAAAGGTTCTTATAAGAATATTAGGGCTCTGTTCTTTCCCAAACCTCTAGGTAATAGAAAGACATCTAGATTTATGACTTTTATAAGACTCTTATTTTGGATAAATGTATGAAATGTATGAACTACTAGTATGTAGCCAATTAATGTATGGAATATTTTGTGGAAGTACAATCTAATATAAAATTTTCTTTATCTATTGAGAATTGGACTCAGAATTAAATTGTTTAAAGATTTGGATTATTAATTTAAAAATAAAGGTTAATCTGATTTAAGGGGTTAAATCAACATTTGGAAATTTAACTCGAATTTATATAATTCTAGATGAGTTAAAGATGAAATTTTGATTTCGTTAGTTCAATTTGAATTTAGTTTGAATTACTTAGTGTTGAAGATGGATAAGTATAAAATTCAAATGGAAAATTTGAATTGGATTAATTTGAAATATAATCGAAGATTTAATGAGTTCAAATTCAAGTGGGAATTGGAACTAATTCATAGAAATTGAAATGATTAGAAATTGAAGTGGGTTCAATTGATATTAGTCCAAATTGATTGGAATAATTTGAAATTGTAGTTAAAGTTGAATAGGTTTAAAATCAAATGGAATTTGATTTGAATTGGGAAGGAAATCAAGATTGATTCAACTTGAATTGGGGTTAAACCAATTTCAATGGAAATTGAAGTTATTCAAATTGGAATTGGGTCAATTTAAATGGAAGGGGAAATTTAAATTTGAATTGGTGGGGAAGTGAACAATTGTGACTCTGGACTATTTTCCATATAAATTGTTTTAATATAAACTTATTTTTCCAAGCTATTTAATATATACAATTTTTTTAAAAAAAGCCAAATTATTTTATACTCGTTTTTACAATTATTTTTGGAACTATTAACAGTTTTTCAACTGTTTTATAAGCTAATTACTATTTTTTAACTATTTTACAAATTAATAACTATTTTACACTTATTTTGCAAACTAATAAATATTTTTTAACTACTTATCTATTTTAAAAAAATTAAGCTATTTTCTAAATATAAACTAGTCGGAGTACAAACTATTATTGATTAAAGACCCAACTGAGATAAGAATTGAAGTGATAATCCAAATGGGGATAAAGCTAAATGTGGGTAAGTGAATAAAATCAAAGTTAGGATGAATAGAAAGGAAATGATTTAGTTAATAATCAACGAAAATAAATACGTAGGATGTATGTATATTATTCTATTCGTATAGTGATTTGATCCACATTCGAGCACAGAATTTCGAGATAGTTATATCGATCTGAGTTGGGATTTTTCTCTCGATTTTCGACGGCGAACCTGAATATGGATTGTGGATTGGTTTTGGATATTCTCTATCATAGTTATGGCTATGCAAGGAGAATGACGGTTCTGATCAAGAAACCAAATCTGAGTCCGCACTAGGAAGTTGGGTGGACGATGCTAGCTCGAAAGAGGAATTGTGTGATCGAGTGAGCGACCAGGTTGATATAGCATACGGATGATATATGTACATCGTACGGGATTGAATGAAATCGATACTGGAAACTTGTGGATAGGAAATGTGAAATGGTTTTTAAATGAAAGGTGTATTTTGTGAAATATAAGATGAAATAAAGTAGAGATTTGATATTTCTATGGTAGAAATTTACTTTATATAAGTAAGTAACATGGTTAATAACTTTATAGATTAATCAAATTTGAATATTTCATTTGGAATAAACAAGGTTATATATCTTTGTTATATAAAATAAAATCTCCCCTTGTTAAATCTATTGCCAGAAGAAAAGGGTTTTGATAGTAACTAAAGTATAAAAAGAGAATTTATACAAGTATGAATTGATTCAAGGATTTTCCAAGATTATCATATATATGTATATATAAGAAGGATTTTGTGGAAAAGATTTTAAGGGAAGGTTTTGGGAACCTTTGGATTTGGAAAGGCTTTGATTTTTGGGTAAAATCAATATTGGAATTTGGGAAAGCCTAATTTGAGAATTATCGATTTTGGGAATTGATTTTGTGTAAAGGGGCTTCATGTGAAATTCATACCAGGAATATGATTTGGAAGATACTATATACGTATAGTATAAAGTGTTTTGAAAGTGGCTCTGGAGAAAAAGGCGATCTCTTGAAATGAACTTCTCAGGAGTGCCACCGGGTGTACTGCCTTGAACCCTAAGGGGGGGGTTCTAAAGTCGATCCTATGAGGAGTCCGGACAAAACTAGTTCCTGAGGATTATGAGTAGTGTGTAGCGAAAGTCGAGGGCGCTGATGCCTACAGAGGCATTTGGGTTATGCCGTGACGACAGTGTAACTCGATGTCACTGCGGTCTACTGCAGACCATAGAGAAAGTCGTGTGTGCCGCTGAGAGCCAACAGTTTGCGTTTAATTTTGTATCGGTAGACTGCGGCCTATGGTAACATAGCAAAAGTCGTGTGTGCCGTTGAGAGCCAACAGTATGCGTTTGATTTTATATTGGTGGACTGCGACCTATGGTAGCATAGCGAAAGTCGTGTGTGCCGCTATGAGCCAACAGTCTGCGTTTGATTTTACATTGGTAGTCTGCGACCTATGTGGGAGTGGAGAAGTTTCATTTTGACAGCGAAAATCGAAGGCGTCGATGCCTACAGTTACATGGACTTTTGCTGCGACGACAACGTAACCCTGGAATGTAACTGCAATCTATTGTGGGTTCTATGGCGTAATCGAGGGGTGCGAAGTGCCTACAGTTACATGGACTTTTGCTGCGATGGCAACGTAACCTAGGATGTAACTGTGACCATGGATGGGGGTGATGATTTCCAGAGCATTCTTACCAAAGATATTTCCTCGATTTCAAAATGTTTCTATATTTTCAATAAAATTATTTTCCAAGTATTTTCACTGGATGTTGGAAACGGGACTGCCAAGCACTTATAGATTTTCAGTCGTATGCCTGATCAACGTATGCCAGAATTTCTATGAGAACAAGAATGGACTTGTCGAAACATCGAGTTATAAAAGTATTTTTTAAAATTATTTTAGTAATTATATAGATTTTTAAAGTATTTTAAAAAAAAATATCGAAGAAAATTTATCTGATTTTAATAATCTGGCTTCGTTTCTTTTCGAGGATGAAAAGATTCAAAGGGAGGAGGAATGTGACGACCCGGATTTCTTGGACGTATGTTAATTGGGAAACTAACTGATTTTATTTTTGGAATATTAATATTTATTAATCAAATGAATGAATTTATAATAATAAAAAAATAATATAAAACCTTACCTTTGAACACTAAATATGAGTATATATAAATATATATGAATAGTGATGATACTTAAGCTTAAAATAAAAATAAATATGTGATTAAGAAATAAAATTAAATGAATATAAGTGGTTACACGTTGTTGTATGAAACATGAAGTAAGTATAGGAGAGTTGTAAAAGTGTGAATGTTAATGTATATATAATTAAGCAATGTACAGATAAGCATGCAAAAAAATATAATACATAACGATATACATATATATAGGCATACATACAAACAAAGAATATACATACATCAACTCACATGAAAAAATAAGTAAATAAGAGAGGAGACAAGTATTTAATGCAAGCACACAAACCATATTATCAAGGTCAAAGAAGAGAAAAAAATCTCCGATCAAATAACAAAAGACTGTAAAAAAAGTACCTCAGCCCAGCTTCTTCTACACACCTCTATTCTATGTATATATACATATATCCATAACTACCTTGTTTCACACTTTACTGCATTCGAAGCTAGGCTAAACATAAAATATTTCTTTCATTTCTCAACTTAAAACAAACAAGACAACTCTGCTGGAGAAAGAAGACTCATAGCAAAGTAGGCAGTGTTGTTTTCAAATATGTGAGTAAACATTTTAAAACAGTTTAATCTGGTTTTAACTAAGAGCATGTGATGTTATTGATTTGTATTAAAGTTCTTTAGCTTGAACTTATCTGAATTCATATATATGTGTTTGAGCAGGTTTGCATATATATGCATATATTGAACTCTGTTGATACTCAGTTTTGGGTTTTGCTATAAAAATTCAAAAATCTCCCAATCTAAACCCTATTAGATTTTGATATTTGAATGAAAGTGGTGTGTTATGGTATGATGAAAATTTTAAAAATAGTTTGAGGGTTCAAATTCAATAAATTATTTTTAAAATTTAAATAACAGTGTAAATTCATATTCATGGTAAAAATCAATAATCTTATTTTCGAATTTTGATTGTATGGATGAAATCGTGGCAGAAAATCTTGATTTTTATAGTAAATGTCGTGATTTTTAATTTGCTAAATCATTGGAAAAAATCGAATTTAACATTTTGGGCATTTTGGATGATTGCCGTTGATCGGTGGTGAAAGGAAGATCGAAATTTGGGTTGAAGGTGGCCTAGGGGATGTCGATCGTAGAAAAAATTCAGGTGGAATTTATCATAGGCAGTGGTGGCCTGAGAAGGGCGATGTAGGGTTTTGTGTGATGATTTTGTGAAGATGGTTGTCGGGGTGATGTGACAACCCAAATTTTTAACATTTGTTAATTGGGCAAATAACTTGTTTAAATCATTAACACGTTAATTTTATTAGTCAACCTGAACAAAAATAAATCGAATTGAAAACCACAACAAATATTGGATTAACTTATATGTATATAGGTTATATGAATAGCGATGGTGGAAAATGTGAATATATATATATATATATATATATGTGGATAAATATTAATATGTATGAATATGAATATTCATGGTGATAACAAATGCAAGTGTAAATATATGCATACAAAAAAATGAATATATATTCATACATCAATTCACCTAAATACTTGTAGACGTATAGGGAAGCATCATGATGAAGAACTCTCAGTCAAGCCACAAAAATAGCAAATCAGCACAAGGTAAAGTCATTTCACAATATTTACAAATCATTTCAGCCTTAAAAAAATCTAAGCTGACCAAAGAAGGAAAAATCTCTGACAAAAGAAAGTTTTGCTTGCTCCAATTAAGCCTACCCCTGTACAAAACTGTTTTATGTATATATGCATATCCTCTTTTCCAGTTCGTTCATAACTCAGCAAGTCAGAGAAAGAAAAAAAACTATCGTCATCTTATAAACTCAAGTACACCTCAACTAACTAAACAAGAGTATTTAAAGGAAAATCAAGCAGCAACTTCCAGTATTGGCTTTCTGTTCAAACTTTATACATGTGAGTATTACAACCTGGTTTCCTCTATTTATTTTTGAAATACCTGTGAGTATACCTTTTTATTTAAAAAAGTTTTTATAATCTGATCTGATGAATGATTCACATGGTAATTGTTGAAGTAGTGTTATGAATGATATGAACTCATTTGGGTATGTATGGATATAAGATGAGTACGATTGCTCTGCTACTTAGAGGTTTCATATTCAAATAAAAATTTGAATCTCCCTCTGTAATCAATTTTAGGTTTGGATATATAAACGAAAAATGACAATTACCATATGATACGAATTTTAAAAAATAATAACTGAAAATTCTATTTAGCAATTTGCCCAAAATTTATAAATGACGGATGGTGCTTAATATATGTAAAAATCCAACCAAGCTAATTCCAGTTTCTAACAATATAATATGAACCGTAGTGTAAAATCATGAATTTTAAAACGAATTTGGTAATTTTTCATTTAGTATTGGCTGAGAATTTGGGTTCTTCTCGAATTTGGGATTTATTTCTACTGTTGTTGATCGACGATGTTTGGAGGCTCGAGGTTGGGCTTGAAGGTGGTTGGGAAGTTGGTGGTCACTGAAAAAATAGTGTTAGATTTTTATATGGGCCGTGGTGGCTGGTGAGGTAAAGAGTAGGGTATTTTTGTTCCTGTTTGTGTCGTCGAGTTTCAGAAGGGTTTCGCGATGTCGTGACGTGGTCGGAGGCGATCGAGAGGCATGTCGTAGAAGCTGGAGGTCGAGTGTGAGCTACGGTGAGGATGGCGAAGATTCTTGATGATGGGATCATCGGTGTTTGTGGATTTTCGATCAAGGTGAAGTTTCCAAATTTCGACCTGGAGGCTTATTTTTATTTTTGATTCGATTTTTCGTTTCTGAGTGGTTGAAGGAGTTATCGAGTTCAACGTTGACTTGCTCTAGGTCTGAACGATGATCAGAGAGAGGCTGGGTTGGCAAGCACGTGCATGGTGACATTTGCATGCATTTGGAATCGAAGGTTTAGGGAAGAAGGCCTGACCCGGAGCATTTTCGTGTATTTCTTCGTATTCAGCTCGAAGATGCAATAGTGGTTGCTTGTTTTTATTCGCTGCAGATGTGCGCGAGTACTGTCTCGCTAACTCGAAAATTTGGGTTTTGGGCTCGGAAATAATTTATTTCCAGCATTTTATCTCGTTCAGGTCTTAAACTTAAATGATTTTCAAATTTTAAAAAGTAAACTTAAATTTTATGCAAAGCTTTAACTTGTTTTAAAGGAAGTATGAAATGTTAAAGTCAGAAAATAATGTTTAAACGAATTTAAACTTTAAAGGTATGGATTTTTATAGTTTTAAATCTTGTTTTAAAGATAGTTTTGATTTATATAAATATTTCATTAGTAATTAGTTTTTAAATGTTTTCAACTTAAATATTATTGTTGAAATTGAATTGTGAATAAGGTAAAAAGTATTTAACTTTAATAAGCTAAAAGAATGATGGTTTTAAATAAATCAAATTCAAGTTTTAAATTTAATCTATTTAAAATGGAAGTTAAGAGCTAATGTAATAAATGATTTTTTTAAACTTAATCATGTTTTATCAACCAAAGAAATTAAAGTATAATTACTTAATTAACTAAGATGTTTAATTTGGAAAAGTAAATAAAGATAAATTAATTTGTGTAATTAATTAAGTGTAATTAATTACTTAATTAATATTTAATTAATCAAGGTTAATCAACTAAGGAATAACTAAGTAATAAGTAATTAAGGGGTTAATCACTTGACGTTAAGAAGATTATTAAGTTAATTACTTAATGAAGTGATTAAAGTAATTAATTGCTTGGTGTAATTAATTAAGTTATTGTGGTTAATTTTAATTAATTAAAAGTAATCATTTGATGTTGGGTTAAGTGTAATTACTTAATGAAATTAATGAGGAGTAACTACTTAGTGAAGTAATTAATGGATAATTACTGGATCTAATTAATTAAGAGAAAATTACTTGATGGGAAGTAATTGAAGGATAATTACTTGGTGGAAGAAATTATGTGGTAATTACTCGGTGTAATTAAAATATTAATTAATATAATTAATCGAGAAGTTGATTTATTTGATGGAGTAATTAAGGAAAGTTAATTTTTGATTTAGGTTAATCAAAGTTGACTAATGAATGTAATAAAGGGTTAATTATTAAATAAAATTTAAAAATAATTAACTAATGAAAGTAATTAGAAGATCGTTAATTAATGTAATTAATGGAAGAGATAAATCTTGCTTATGAATGATTGAATGATGATAAGTGCTTTGGATTGTTTGATATCTCTGATTTGAATGGCTTTGTGATATGATATGTTGAATGGACAGTGATTATGAGATTATCTATCAATTATGAATTGCTGTGTAAAAGTGTTATCTGGTAATTAAAGTTGAATAGTATTTAATTGAATAACTTGGGTTTAGATGACTTTGGATTCGAAGAGACCGGAGTCGGGTATTAGTAAGTACCCGAAACCACTTTGATTCTTTATAGATTGATTTGTGAAATCAATAGGCTGTGATGGAATGATTTAAGTGAATTAGACTATTTAATCTAAGTTTGGTACTTAGAAATTGATGTGTGAAATGTATTGTCTATAGCAAATTGTGAATTTGTAAAATTAATATAAGTTACCCCGGGTTTATATAAGTTGTATGCATTTGTATTCCATGTTAGATGGGTTTACTCGCGCCGGTTTCCAGCCTGACCCGGGTGTTACTTTGATGTAATGCTCGGGTCAGACCGAGTATTACAGATTTTCAAGTAAGGACGTTCTAGAGCTTAGGAGGCGAGCTGGATGACAAGAACGTATGGAGTGTTTCCGCTATATTATATTACTGTATATCTGTGACATGATGATAGTGTATATCCAATGTCTATATATATGTGTAACACTGATGTATTAAAATGTAATTGATAGATATAGTATTCTTTTGTAAACGATTATTATTTGATATTATATTTTGATCCGCTGCGAATGTGAGATGTTGTTGTTTCTGTTCTTCTTCTTCTATCTCTTTCTTCTTTTTCATAACTATCTGGAATTTTTTGGTTTGAAAATTCCGGATCGTTACAGTTGGTATCAGAGCTGAAATGTTAAGTGAGAATCTTGGCTCTGTTGGAATTACTCATTAAGGATAGGGCCAATGGTACCCTAGAATGAGTTGAGTGTGTGTGCGCGTGTGTATATGAAAGCGTACTTGTTATTTACTTATATAATGGTTTTTAATGATTTTATATATAAAGCAATATGTCTTTCTAATAAATAGTAAGGTAATTGGTTGTTAAATTATTGGAATAAAATATAAAAAAGTAATAGAAGTACAACCAAATTGAAATTAAATAAAGATAAGTTTGAAATTGATTCAAACCGAAATTAAATCTTAAATTTGGAAAGTGTTTCAAAATAAAATAATAATGATTTGGTTTGGTTTCCAGATATGATAATTTTGGTTATTATCATAAATGATTGTTGAGTTTATGATAAAATGGTAGAAATGTGTAAGCAAAATGAAATGTTTTAAGGAAGTAAAACATTTAGGTGAGTATGACTTATAAATTGAAGTTGGTTTTAAATTGCGAAGTTTTAAATCTGGGTCCAGAACTTGAAAATGGTTTCAAAGTGATAAGGAAATAATAAATAATATTATTTAATGTATTTTGAAAATTTAAAGAAATTTGTTTTGAATTAAAACCCAAAGGTGGTTTAAGATTTAAGTATAACTGGGTATGTAAAGGAAATTAATATGAATACGTGGATATACATAATATCAAAGATGGTTTGAAATAAACATTGAGTTTTAAATTTAGAATGAGATGTGATACCCAAGGTGATAGGTTTTGAACTTATAAGATCATTAATGTGAAGTTTAAAACTTGAAATGGGAATTCAAATTTGGTAAGGTTGGCTGGATTAAGCAAATGGGATTTAACTTGGAAAGTTAAATGGTTGATTTGAATGGAGAGTTTGTGTGATCTCAAAATGGGTTTGAGATCTGGAAATTGAAAATGGATGGATGTTTTAAAATAAATTGGACGATATCATCCTATTGTTATTAAAAATCTTTAAATTGTGAATTGGTTTTGTTTAAATGAATGAGAAATGTAGGGTGGTAATATATCCATTGTTGAGATAAAAGGAAAATTAAACTTGATAAGGCTTTCTATGGTAGAAAGGGGATATGGTTAATAATTTTATAAAGAATAATTGAATTTGTAAATTAAAATTTGTTTAAGAGCTGATTTCAAAACTGGAAGATAAAATCAAGTAATAATCAAATTTTTAAGATAGAATTGTTTTTAAACTCTTATTTGAACTTGGAAAAGGTTAAGTAAAGATAATTTATAATGGAATTTTGAAAATTGGACTCAGAATTAAATTGTTTAAAGATTTGGATTGTTGATTAAATATATATATATAAAGGTTAAATTAACATTCGGAAATTTAACTCGAATTTATATAATCCGAGATGGTTTAAATTTGAAATTTAGATTGAGTTGGTTCAAATTCAAATGGGAATTCGGATTAATTCAAATAGGAGTTGAAATGATTTGAAATTGAAATGGATTCAATTCGAAATTCGTCTAAATTAATTTGAATAATTTGGGATTTGTAGTTAAAATGAATATGTTTAAATCAAATGGAATTTGATTTGAATTTGGAAAGAAATTGAGAATTAATTCAACTTGGATTGGAGACAAATCAATTTCAAGGGAAATTGAAGTTATTCAAATTGGAATTGAGTCAATTTAAGTGGAAATGGAAATTTAAATTGAATTGATGGGGAAGTGAACAGTTTTGACTCTGGTCTATTTTCAATATAAATTGTTTTAATATAAACTTATTATTCCAAGCTATTTAATATATACAACCTTTCTTTTTAAAAGCCAAATTATTTTATATTTATTTTACAATTATTTTTGGAGCTATTTAACCATTTTTCAACTGTTTTATAAACTAATTTTTATTTTTCAACTATTTTACAAATTAATTACTATTTTACAACTACTTTGCAGTTATCAAAAATTTCTGAAACTATTTAACTATTTCTCAGCTATTTTATAATTAGTTAACTATTTTACAGCTATTTTGCAAACTAATAATTATTTGTCAACTACTACCTATTTTTAAAATTTTCAAGATATTTTCTAAATATAAACTGGTCGGAGTTCAAACTGTTATTGATTAACTGAGATAAGAATTGAAGTGATAATCCAATGGAATTGAAGCAATTGTGATTATGTGGATAGAAATTAAAGGAAATGTGAATAGAAAGAGAAATTGATTTAGTTGATAATCAATGAAGATAATTACGTAGGATGTACGTATATTATACTATTCGCATATTGATTTGATCCAGATTCGAGCACAGAATTTCGAGATAGTTATATCGATCCAAGCTGAGATTTTTCATTCGATTTTCAACGGCGAACCTGGATATGGATTGTTGATTGATTCTGGATATTCTCTATCATAATTATGGCTATGCAAGGAGAATGACGGTTTCTGATCAAGAAACCAGATCTAAGTCCGTACTAGGTAGTCGGGTGGACGATACTAGTTTGGAAGTGAAATTGTGTAATCGAGTGAGCGATCAGATTGGTATAGCATACGGATGATAAGCGTACATCGTACGGATTTGAATGAAATTGATATTGGAAAGAGTAATCAAATTTGAATATTTGATTTTGAATAAACAAAGTTATATATCTTTGTTATATAAGATAAATCTCCCCTTGTTGAATCTATTGCCAGAAGGAAAGGATTTTGAAAGTGTTTGAAGTATAAAAGGAGTTTTATACAAGTTTAAAATGATCCAAAGATTTTTTTAACAAGGATTTTATATATATCTATATATATAAAGGATCTTATGAGGATTTTGAGAAAAGGTTTTGGGAACCTTTGGATTTGGAAAGGCTTTTGATTTTTGGGTAAAATTAATATTGGAATTTAGAAAGCCTAGTTTGAGAATTATCAATTTTGGGATAATCAATTTTGTGTAAATGAGCTTTGTATGAGATCATACTAGGTGTATGATTTGAAAGATACTATATATGTATAGTATAAAGTGTTTTGATGATGGCTCTGGGGAAAAAGGTGCTCCCTTGAAATGAACTTCTCATGAGTGCCACCAGGTGGTGCTGCCTTGAGCCCCAAGGAGGGGTTCTAAAGTTGATCCTGTGAGGAGTCCGGAAAAAACCAGTTCCTGAGGATTATGAGTAGTGTGTACCATAGAGAAAGTCGTGTGTGCCGTTGAGAGCCAACGGTCTACGTTTGATTTTATATCGGTAGACTGCGACCTATGGTAACATAGCGAAAGTCATGTATGACGGTGAGAGCCAACGGTCTACGTTTGATTTTATATCGGTAGGCTGCGACCTATGGTAACATAGTGAAAGTCGTGTGTGCTGCTGAGAGCTAACAGTCTGCTTTTGATTTTACATCGATAGACTGCGACTTATGTAGGAGTGGAGAAGTTTCATTTTTGACAGCGAAAATCGAGGGGCGTTGATGCCTACAGTTACATGGACTTTTGCTGCGATGACAACGGAACCCTGGAATGTAACCGCGATCTGTTGTGGGTTCCATGGCGTAATCGAGGGGCGCGGAGTGCCTACAGTTACATGGACTTTTGCTGCGATGGCAACGTTACTCAGGATGTAACTACGACCATGGATGGGAGTGATGATTTCCATAGCATTCTCACCAAAGATATTTCCTTGATTTCAAAACTCTTTTCTATATTTTCAGTAAAAAAAATTATTTTTCAAAATATTTTCACTGGATGTTGGAAACAGGTCTGCCAAGCACTTATAGATTTTCAGTCGTACGCCTGATCAACGTATGACCGAATTTCTGTGAGAACAAGGATGGACTCGTCGAAACATCAAGTTATAAAAGTATTTGTATAAAAACTCTTTTAGTAATATTATCTAGTTTTTTTAAGTAGTTTAAAAAATGATCAAAGAAAATTTATCTGATTTTAAGCATTTTAATAATTCCGGCTTCGTTCCTTTTCGAGGACGAAAAGATTCAAAGGGGGGAGGAATGTGACAACCCAAAATTTTAACATTTGTTAATTGGGCAATTAACTTGTTTAAATCATTGATACGTTAATTTTATTAGTCAACCTGAACAAAAATAAATCGAATTGAAAACCATAACAAATATTGGATTAACTTATATGTATATATGTTATATGAATAGCGATGGTGGAAAATGTGAATATATACATTTATGGATAAATATTAATATGTATGAATATGAATATTCATGGTGATAACAAAAGTGTAAATATATGCATACAAACAAATGAATATATATTCATACATCAATTCACCTAAATACTTGTAGACGTATAGGGAAGCATCATGATGAAGAACTCTAAGTCAAGCCACAAAAATAGAAAATCATCATAAGATAAAGTCATTTCACAATATTTACAAATCATTTCAGCCTCAAGAAAAAAAATCTAAGCTGACCAAAGAAGGAAAAATCTCTGACAAAAGAAAGTTTTGTTCCAATTAAGCCTACCCCTGTACAAAACTGTTTTATGTATATATGCATATCCACTTTTCCAGTTCGTTCATAACTCAGCAAGTCAGAGAAAGAAAAAAAAGCATCATCATCTTATAAACTCAAATACATCTCAACTAAATAAACAAGGGTATTTAAAGAAAAATCAAACAGCAACTTCCAGTATTGGTTTTCTGTTCAAACTTTATACAGGTGAGTATTACAACCCGGTTTCCTCTATTTATTTTTGAAATACCCGTGAGTAAACCTTTTTATTAAAAAAAAGTTTTTATAATCTGATCTGATGAATGACTCACATGGTAATTGTTGAAGTAATGTTATGAATGATATGAACTCATTTGTGTATGTATGGATATAAGATGAGTATGACTGTTCTGCTATTTACAGGTTTCATGTTCAAATAAAAATTTGAATCTCCCTCTGTAATCAATTTTAGGTTAGGATATATAAACGCAAAATGACAATTACCATATGATACGAATTTTAAAAATAATAACTAAAATTTTTATTTAGCAATTTGCTCAAAGTTTATAAATGATAGATAGGTTCTTAATATATGTAAAAATCCAACCAAGCTAATTCCAGTTTCTAACAATATAATATGAACCGTAGTGTAAAATCATGAATTTTAAAACGAATTTGGTAATTTTTCATTTAGTATTGGCTGAGAATTTGGGTTCTTCTCGAATTTGGGATTTTTGTCTACTGCTGTTGACCGACGATCTTTGAAGGCTCGAGGTTGGGCTTGAAGGTGGTTGGGAAGTCGGTGGTCACTGGAAAAATAGTGTTGGATTTTTATATGGATGGTGGTGGCCGGAGAGGCAAAGAGTAGGGTTTTTGTTTCTGTTTGTTGTGAGAAATGCGGATTACGGATCTTAAGGCTAAGATTAACACTAGAGGGGGGTGAATAGTGTTAATAAAGAATTACTAAATCTTTTTAATTTATGTTAATTTAGACACAAAAGTATGCAATATACAGACATAAATATGATCACAGAAACAACCATAGATGTAGAAATAAAATAAAAGCAGTAAAGGAAAGAACACACCGGATTTTATACTGGTTCGGAGTTACCCTACATCCAGTCCCGCAACATAAGTACAGATTTCCTTTCAAAAGCAATTGTACAATTACACCCTCGGTTTCAAGGCTACGAAGTACACCCTCCAGAATTTCGATCCTCTGGGCAGAGATACTTGATTTCTGGGCCATAAGTTTACCCAAAGGATTTTTTGGTGTTTTTGATTTTCTTTGAAAATAACCTTTATCTTATATAAAAACCATTTTAAACTTTATAAATATACTTGACTATAGTTAAAATTCTTAAGTAAATATAAAGAATAATATATATAGATTTTAACTATAATTTTATATTTAAATCTAATTATAAATATTTAAAAGTTAAATATATTATTTCAAAAGATAGTTTAAAATCAGGAGTAATTTGACTTTGAAAATAAAGGTGTTTTTGAGGCTAAAATTATTGAAAATCAGGATCGAGGGTTTTGAATCTTTTAAAAGGAAAGTTTTGAAAACATTTTGAAAACATGATATAATTTTGAAAAATCATTTTGAATAAAATTTAGCAGATACAAAACAATGTTCTATTGGATTTTTCGTTGGTTCCATCCTACTTAGGGTTCCATCCCTTTAACGGGCTCGAAGTGGATTCCATTCCACGAATAAATTGGATTTTAAGATGCTAGTGCTTTTCTACGAGTTTTAACAAAAATTCCTAATAATAATAAAAAATACTTATCCTTGAAATCTTGAACTCTTGATAATCTTGATACTCATGAGTCTTCTATCTTGATATTTTATCTTGATATCTTGAATCTCTATACTGTATAGTCTTCATTCTTAGTACCTGCATAGTTAAATCCTGCATAGACATATATATCTAAACTTATAATGTTAGTATTTATATTTTATAATCTATTCTAAGGTTATTGTCATCAAAACCATCATCTCATGGACTAACAATCTCCCCCCTTTGATGATGACAACCTTTGTTTATAAAATATTATTTCTATTCTAATAACTCCCCCTAAAACTAACAACTTCCCCTTAATCTATACCTAACTATCCTATTTTATATTTCTCCCCCTTTGTCATCAACAAAAACTTACTTCCCCTCATTCTTGGACTTCGGTACCTGCATTGATAAACTATACAACGGAATATATAGAGTAGGAAATAATTATACTTCTAAGCATGATAACTAATTCAAAGATAATATACATTTCAATGTGTGTATATATATATATATATATATATGTTTTACACACCAATCTTCAAATCAATAAGAAATCAATCCACACAAAGTATAAATTCAAACCAAATCAATTCAAACAAATCAAACAAAGTAAATAAAAAATCAAACGTTACGTGGAACTTCCACCCATCCTTTTTCTCCAAAGATTGGGTCTGCCTTAATAACATCCCAATTATCATTGTTATTGGTGAGAGAGACAGGAGGATGTGCTTCGTTATTATCCTTGTGCAGAGAGGAGATCATTCATCGTATTGCATCGAAGTGCCTTTCTTATTCCTTTATCATCTGCATTTGACTTAATTCTAAATGACGCTGGTTTCGTAGAATAAATGAGAGAATATTCTTAAATGAATTAAGAGTTTCTTCAAGATTTTCGGATAAATTGTGAATAGGATTAGCCATAGTTGAATTTGTGAAAGAAATGGAGGATATAGATGATAAGAAATAAATTTCAGTAAAGAATTCTGGAAGAAATAGGTATATATAGATGTAGAAATTCGTTTGAATTGAATAGACATGTGGTAGTTATTCAAATTCAAAATCAATTACCATTTCCGACTAGTACATGTCGACATGGGTTAGCGAAATGTTATGACTAATTTGATTTTGTGAATAATTGTGTGTGTATATATAATATACTAACATTTATTCTAGAGATGAGATAAGGTAGATAACAGAAAGGAAATTTCATTTCATTGGATACTACGATAATACAATGATTAAGCACACAACAAACTACATGAACATTTGAAATAAAGCAAACTAAAACAAATACAACAAGATGCGAAAAGATAAAACTAGCTAGAGGATGAAGATGATAAAGATAGTCCAAGTTTCTTGCTGACTTTGGAAAAGAACTTGTTCATCTTCGAAGAAATGTTATCCAACTTTTTACTAACGGATCGTTTTAGAATCCGTTGATTCTCCACAATTATTTTTTGGTTTTTGAGAAGGGTTTTGTTGGATGGATTGGAAGGATATTCAATGCTTTCCAAAGACTTTTCACCTTCTTCTTCTTCAATTTCCATTTCATCCCCTTCTTCTTCTTCTTCAACTTCTTCTTCTTGTATTTCCTCATGAGCCAAACGCTCTTCCTTTTCGGTAAGCGTCTCGTAAGGTTGAAAAACCAATGGAATTTTCATAAGCGAAATGTTGGAGTGATTGAAAACTTTTCTAGAAATAAATTCTTCGCCTTTGAAATCCACTCCAAAATAGTTAAAAATCCGAGTGAGATAAATTCCATGGTATAAAGTATTCTCACCCATTTCAAGATTTTTAGGACGAAGTTCATCCAAAATAACTTGCACCCAATTTATGTCATAGTTTCCGAAAATAGCAAAAAGAGCTTTGCAAACTTTTGAAGTAGGATTGTTAAAATTTCTCGATCTTGGGGTCAAAGTCTATTGCAAAAGAAGATTAACAATTCTTGCTTTTGGTCGAAAATTTCTATTTTTAAAATCAAAATCATCATCTTTTTCGAAAATGTGTTGAAATGTCTCACGATCATGTTCATCGATTTTAAAGTTAGAAAGATCCATTCCCGAACTCTTGCAATTAAAATGGTACCAAAAAGATCACAATTCAAAACAATTTGAGTGCTTTTGACCCTGCTCCAAATTTCATCTTCATTTCCAACATAAAATCCGCGATTTAAATTTGCATAGAAATTTTTGACAACATTAGGATAGCAAACAAAATCATTTTGAGAAGCATCAATAAGACTAAGAACACCATTGTTTGCAAAAAGAGAATCAATTTCATAAGAAGAAAAATCTTGAAAAATAGCAAATTTTCCAGGATGGACTTTGGCATAGTTAGCATAATTGATGTATGATTTAATTGCCTCTGGATCGTTGAATAATTGCACTTTGATTTTTCTGGAAATTCTCATGGTTGATGGGTTGCTTGAAGAAGCCATTAGAGTAGAGAGTAGAGAGCTTGAAGTTATGAAGTGAGAGTTTGAATTTGAAAATGAAAGTGAAAAGATATGATAAAAGATAGTGAATAAATAGATTCTTAAAGGACATATTCTCTGGTCAAAAGGTATCTTTTCAGAGAATTGAATGAAGTGAAAAGGTGGAGGGAAATTCAAACATTTGAATTCAAATTTTGAAATTCAAATTCAGGTAGCCATGTCGACGTCATGGTAGGGACCACGTCGACAAGTGCTTTTGAATTTTCATGAATTGATTTTTCCTAAGATCTCTAATATATATATTATTACTATTAATGTCTATTATATATTTCTGAAATATTATTATACTTATAATATATTTCAGAAAGCATTAAAAATAATAATAAAAATAATAAAAAAATAGAAAAAAAATTAAATTCAGACAACACACCAATTCAAAATCAATCAATCAAACAATCAAACAACTAATCTTATGCAAGCAATTTCAACTAATTGTATTGTAAACGTGTACCTTTTTCTGAGTCCGTTTCTCTGAATTCGTCGGAGTCGTGAACAGCTGTGTAACACAAATTCGAATTATCCGTCTTCTGATCATCATCACTTGAGGATGAGTCTGAGCCATCTAGAGTAGCAGTAAATGCACGCTTTCGTTTCTTTGTTGGTTCATTGTTCATAGGAGGATTCTACCTTTTTGGATACGGACAGTCTCTTTTGAAGTGGCCTGGTTTATCACAGTTGTAACACTTGTCATTATTTGGCACTATATTCTGATTTCCAGAATTCTTATAGTTGTTTCTCTTGAGATTATTCATCTTTCTGTATTTCAGGAATCTCCTAAAATTTCTGGTCATAAAAGCTATATCTTCATCATTATCGCTGTTTGAGTCTGATCCATCACTTAATGCATTGAATGCCATTGATTTCTTTTCAGATGTTTTACTTTCTCTTCTACCGATCATTTGAACTTCATACGACAATAGATTTTTAATTAATTCTTCTATCTTCAAAATACTGATGTCATTTTCCTCTTCGATCGCAAATGTCTTTTGATCTCATTCTAGAGTTAGAGAATTTAAAATTTTTCTAACTTGATCTTCTTCAGAAAATTCCTTTCCCAAAGATATTAGAGAATGCACAATATTCTGAAATCTACTATACATATCTGAAATAGACTCATTAGCATTCGTTTTAAATAATTGAAACTGATTTGTGAGCATGGAAATTTTGGTCAATTTAACTTTGCTTGTTCCTTCGTGAGTAACTTGCAAAGGTTTCCAGATTTCATATGCAGACTTACAAACTGACACTCTATTGAATTCGTTTCTATCTAGTGAAGAAAACAGAATATTCATTGACTTAGAATTATTTTTTGCAACAGTCTTTTGCTCAAAAGTCCACTGCGCAAAATCAATTGTGGGTTCAGAATATTCGGTTTGTGTGATATTCCAAGTGTCTAAACCTATAGATTGTAAATATATTTTCATCCTACATGCCCAATATGCATAGTTACTGCCACTAAAAAGTCGTGGTCTGACAGTAGACTTACCCTCTACAAATGAACTAGTGACAAGGATACTAGTGTTAATAACAGTACCAGTGTTGGTAGCCATTTTGAAAACTTTTCAAAAATCAGATTACGAAACTTTGAAAACCTTGCTCTGATACCAATTGTGAGAAATGCGGATTACAGATCTTAAGGCTAAGATTAAAACTAGAGGGGGGTGAATAATGTTAATAAAGAATTATTATATCCATTTAATTTATGTTAATTTAGACACAAAAGTATGCAATATACAGACACAGATATGATCACAGAAACAATCACAGATGCAGAAATAAAATAAAAGCAGTGAAGGAAATAATACACTGGATTTTATACTAGTTCGGAATTACCCTACATCCAGTCCCGCAACACAAGTACGGATTTCCTTTCAAAAGCAATTGTACAATTACACCCTCGGTTTCAAGGCTACGAGGTACACCCTCCAGAATTTCGATTTTCTGGGCAGAGATACTTGATTTTCGGGCCACAAGTTTACCCAATTGATTTACCAAGGCTACAACCACACCTTTTCCCTTTTGATTGATTTCCAAGGCTACAATCACACATTTTCTCGCTTAATAGATTACAAAGAAGTCTATAACTCTAAAAAGCACTGAGAATCTTGTAGAGATAGCGATAGAGAATCAAAGTAGAAGTAATCGAGTATGATTCAATGTTGATTTCGGCAGAGTAATGATAAGAATAAGTATTAAGAAATGAGGAGGAAGAAGAGGAGTGAAAATCAGAAAATTATGATTGAAAATTCATTGAAACTGACCCTTATTTATAGAAGAACAACAGCCATGACCACTCATGAAGAGTTATGGCGAATAGACACTTCTTTTGAAATTTGAATTTTTGAATCAAACTATCACCATGTCGACATGGTCATGCTAGGCATGTCAGCATCCCAAAGGATTTTTTGGTGTTTTTGATTTTCTTTGAAAATAACCTTTATCTTATATAAAAACCATTTTAAACTTTATAAATATACTTGACTATAGTTAAAATTCTTAAGTAAATATAAATAATAATATATATAGATTTTAACTATAATTTTATATTTAAATCTAAGTATAAATATTTAAAAGTTAAATATATTATTTCAAAAGATAGTTTAAAATCAGGAGTAATTTGACTTTGAAAATAAAGATGTTTTTGAGGCTAAAATTATTTAAAATCAGGATCGAGGGTTTTGAATCTTTTGAAAGGAAAGTTTTGAAAACATTTTGAAAACAGGATATAATTTTGAAAAATCATTTTGAATAAAAGTTAGCGGATACAAAACAATGTTCCACTGGATTTTTCGTAGGTTCCATCCTACTTAGGGTTCCATCCCTTTAACGGGCTCGAAGTGGATTCCATTCCACGAATAAATTGGATTTTAATATGCCAGTGCTTTTCTACGAGTTTTAACAAAAATTCCTAATAATAATAAAAGATACTTATCCTTGAAATTTTGAACTCTTGATAATCTTGATACACATGAGTCTTCTACATTGATATTTTATCTTGATATTTTGAATCTCTATACTATACAGTCTTCATTCTTAGTACCTGCATGGTTAAATCCTGCATATACATATATATATAAACTTATAATGTTAATATTTATGTTTTATAATCTATTCTAAGGTTGTTGTCATCAAAACCATCATCTCATGGACTAACATCTGTGTCGTCGAGTTTCAGAAGGGTTTCGCGATGTCGTGACGTGGTCGGAGGCGATCACGAGGCATGCCGTAGAAGCTGGAGGTCGAGTGTGAGCTACAGTGAGGATGACGAAGATTCTTGATGATGGGATCGTCGGTGTTTGTGGATTTTCGATGATGGTGAAGTTTCAAATTTCGACCTGGAAGCTTATTTTTGATTTTCGATTCAATTTTTGTTTCTGAGTGGTTGAAGGAGTTATCGAGTTCAACGTTGACTTGCCGAAGGTCTGAACGATGATCAGAGAGACGGATATAAGTTAAATACAGAAAAATAAATAAGAAGCAAATATAACTAAAACAAAAGTATATGTTTTCAGTTAAGTTAAAGTTTTTAACAAAGGACTAAAACAAATTCATAATTTATACATAAAGTAAATTAATAAAATGTCTATGAAAATCTAAAGTAAACAAAACTTGTTAAGGTTTAACAATATATTAACAATAGAAACACAAAAGAAATAGAAAACAAAAGAAGTAATAAAACATGTACCGAATAAAGTTAAATAAGAAATACACTCAAATACACTCAAATAAGAAATAGAAACAAATGTATGCATACAAACAAATACAAATATAAGCATAAACAAAACAAACTCAATATAATGCAGCCTGTAGATAAGTATGCAAGGCAAATATCTATGTATAAATATAATATATCTCAGCCTGGAAATAACACAGCAAGAAGTACTTAATAATAAATGCTAGTATCTCTAGCATACAAGGGAAGGTATCGGCAATTAGTACAAGCATAGGATGTAAACAAGAAAAAAGGAAGTAGGACAAAGTACATATGCATTACATGTTTCCATCTCTAACAACATACCTCTAATACACCTCAGCCATACCTGTTGTATAAACAAATATATATCAACCTGTACATTCTTTCCTTTATATCAAACTTCTCAGTTCTGTTTTCGTTCCTTCAAACCCAAGAAAAAAACTAAAATGAATATCATCTCTATTTTAAACAAAAGAAATTCAACTTTAAATCAACAACTCAGTTTAAACATCAATCAATGAAAACCAGAGAAGCAAAGAAGATCTCAGCAAGCATGCAAGTTCAACAATAAGTAGCTCTGTTCTTTCCTAGAAAATAATGTGAGTAAACAAAATTTATAGTCTTAAGTTTATTTGTGTGTTTGATGTATTGATAATGTTATGATGGCCTATGTATTTGGTTTGCAATTTTTCCTGTTAAACTTGAATCTGTAGATTTAGTGTGTGTAGTTACAGAGTCAAGTACCACTCAAAATACAAGATATTCTCTTTGATCATTTATAGGCTTATGTTTTAAACCAAAACATATTGTTTGAATATAGAATCAAGATTTTAAAACTTTTGCAAGCTTGTCAATGGGGTATACTCACTGTAAAGTGTTTTACAGGGAAACCATTTAATTTGTGTTAAATTCAAGTATGCTAAATTACTGATTCAAATACCTAGCAAGAATCTATATAAAAAGTTAGGATTTTTAAATTGAAAACGATGATTTTCAGTTCATTATTTATGGTGCAATTTGAATATGAATGGAAATTGCATTTCTGTCAATATTGGTTGATTCAATTAATTTAAATTGTTGAAATTTCGTATGATGCAAGCTTGAAGATATATTAACCTAGGAAAAATGCTAAACAATTTTTCCAATGCATGGATTTTGGGGTTGAATCAAATATAGGGTTTGGGTTCCAGTTTTTTTGGTGCTCTGTAAAAAAATTATTTTTGTTGTCGTGACTCGATCGAGTGGATCGCGATTCTTGGAGGGGGTAGGGGAGGTTTTGGTCGAGGTATGAACGGAGTTTCATCACCTCAGGTGGTCGACGCTAGTGGGTTGATGTGTTTACTTAGGGTGTTCGTATACAGCTGATTCGAGCTTCAGCCCTTTTTTTCGATCCCATGATTTTCGCGACGAACTGGAATGGGCTTTCGAGTGTGAGGCATTTACGTGACTTGTTGGATGAGGCGTTAGCCACCGGAGGAGAAGCGAACCACCGTGCACGTGCACAGTGGCGTTAGGTGTATGCAGATTCATGTTTGGTCATCTCGAGTATTTCTCTCGAGACTGTGGAGTTTGCTTGCGTGATGGCCCTGATGCGTGAGATGTTTCGCGTGATACTGCTGGTTGTATTTTATCTTAAATAAAGAGTGGAAGAAAGGATAAAGAGAGGAAGAAGGTAGGGGAGAAACTCGAGGGAAACGAGGAAGAACCGCATGCTTTTCTCGAGTAAACTATGTATGTGTCTCGGGTCCGGTTGCTGATGAAGTTTCTTTAAAAACTTTAAGTACTATGATTAACAAAGTTAATATTTGATTTAAATTTATCAAGAATGTTTTCAAACGTAAGATGGTTAATTTAAATTGGACGTCAATTAAGAATGTAATTAATTTTGTAATTATAATTAAATAAGTAGTTAAGGTTTAAAATTTGTAATTAAAGATTTATTATAATAATCTTGTGTAAATCAATTTGTAATTAATTATTTAATTAACCATTTAAAGTTAATTAATTAACTAATAAATGGTAGTGGTTAACTAATTAAATAATTAAATGAGAAATAAATGGCTAATTATTTGGTAATTGAGAATTACTTAATAATTAAAGGTTAATCAAAGATTGATTTAAAGATTGGTTAAGGTAAATTAATTAATGATTAAAAGGTTAATTAATTTGAAGTTAAGGGGTAATTGATTTCGTAATTAACTCAAAGTAATTTATTTATGTGATTAATTAATTAACGTAATTAATTTGGGAAAAATTAATTCATTAAAGGTTAACTAATGATTAAAGGATAATTAATTCAAATGGTTTGTAATAAATTTATAAATAATCAGCTAGGATTAGTGTTATTCATAAGTAGTTAAATCTGATTTAAATTAATCAGATAATTAAATTAATCCTACTTATGGATGTTTATATTTTATTGGATGGTGAATTGTTTGATATTTTCTGATATGTGATGCTTTGTGTTACATCCTAATTTATGTTGTGATCTGTAACGTAATTAATTATCTGTGATATATATATATCTGTGTTCTGTGAATAAAAGACAAGCGTTATAGTTTATACCGCTTGTCAAATAAATTTCTGTATTTGATCTGTGATGGTTGAATGATGTTGCACTATTGTGTTAAACCCCTGGACCACACCATACACACACACAATTATGGATTTCACGAGAAAATCAGTTAAGTCGTAGATTTTTGAAATAGTTTTAAATTTGAATTTTTAAATTCAAATGTTTTGGAAATGGAATCAGAATAAATGAATCTTATAAGTTATAAGATTTATAATTACGAAGTTTAAAAGAACGTTTTTGCAAACAAATAAATTTTAAGTATTTAACTTAGAATATGAACTTTTAGTATATCATTGAGATATGAAATTGAATAGATTAATAAAGGAAATTATAAAAGGAAGTTGTTATAAAATAAATAGAAATGGAATTTATAAACATTATTTTATAAATCCGCAACGACTTATCTTGATAAGTAAATGGTTGTAATGTATTAATGGAGTTATATTCACGTTTTAGACAGTGAATAATCCTTTAAAAACAAAATGTATAGAAATGATGAAATTGGTTAACGTAGTATATTCACGTTTTTTAAATAGTGAATAATATGTTAAAGAAAATGTTTTAAAATGTGTCAAAGATTCGAAACCATAGATTTCAACATCCATTGTTGAAATAGACCTTTTCGAGAAATAGAAGGAAATGGTGGACTATAACACTGTTGTTATAGTAAATGATTTCTAAAAGGAAATGTTTTGTATAGTATTGGGATTATATATCTATTTTAATTTTGAATCCCTATACTAGTGATTTTGGGTTGTCGTAACGATGTTTTACGCAACATTCGTTTTGTCCCAAATAAATTTGTTTAAGAGAATGATTTCCTTAAAAAAATAAAATATATACTTAATTTCGATTTAAGTATATTGAATATTTTCCAAGTGTTGAAAATAAATAGATTTGTGAATTACTTATTAAATAAGTATGGAAATGTTTTCCATTATAAAGTGAATATTTTGAGAATTCATCGTTTTGAAGATAAATTGGAAATGAATATTTGAAATCTATTGAAAATCGTATATCAGTAGATATTTTGAAATATAAATTCACTATGGAATTTACAAAAAGAAAGGGGAATCTGTTTAAAAATAAATATTGATTTATTTTTGATATTTACCTTTGAATAGGTATTTGTTGTGATTTGCTGAATTTGAATGCCACACTTATTTTTAAATTATTGCGCTCGTTATTCGGATTACCCATTCCGAATAGTGATACGACGTAATGGATAGCATTGATGACCGGTGTTGAAGACCGGATATTTTTGAAAGCGAAAGGACAACTCGTCGAATGTCTTTGCATCAAATGGTCCCCGGTATAGAGACTCTATATGTGATGGGAAGTCCGGTCGTGATTAGTGAATATCCGGATTGCAAGGACTTCTTTGTAAGTGCCTTCGGTTCTGTTCGATCCTGAAACAGACTTGTATGGATTGTATGTCTAACATTACAAGTTGAGATATAAAGCTGATTTCTTTCAAATATATTTCTGTTGGTGGCGGAGAATTTATTCTCTTATCTTAACACCCTTCTTTGAGACGTACGAGCTCAGAGGTTATGTAGTTGATGGTTATTAACAATATATTCCCAATTTGGTAATGTGACATGCTGAGTGTTGCTGTGAAATGATCATTGTGTTGATCATTTGTGATAGGATCATTTGTTTGATCGTTTATCTTTGTGATCATTTCTATGATCATTTGTTGACCCAAAGCACAGCTTTTGTACAAAGCATGGCTTTGTGGACGTGACTTCGTCGAGCCTCACACCCCGGAATGGTCAAAACAGGAAAGATGCAGCAAGGTTATGAGGGGTAGCTCCCTTTAGGGTATGTGCATTTCCTTCTGGAAAAGGGTGGTATCATGGTATGGAGCCCAGATGCTTACTCATGTTGAAACACTTTATTTATGATTGTGTGATGTTGATTACGAGCGCTCGGATAAAGGTCCCAAAGGACCGGGGGATGGCATACTCGTGTCAGTAGTTACCCAGTTAGGGGTAACCCGGCCTTGTGTTGGCAGAGATCCGGTTTGGTTCTCGGGGACGTCCTTCCAGAGGCGTTCTCATGTGGCAATGGGAAGTTCCTTGGCCTGACCATTTGTTGGAAATCCAAAGAAACAATACGAGACTTGTACGGTTTTAGTTGTAGAACCTGCCATCTAATATGGTAGCTATAGTAAGCATAATATAATGGTACCTATGCTGGCTAAGATTTAAATTCTACTTTCGAAATGTTTTCTACACCATGCACTAATAATAATATCAAATGTTTCTTTTTAATGCGTATCAAGCATCTTTGACTAACATAAGAAGAAATCTCCTCCAAGTCTGCGGTTGCATTGTGTGTGTGGTGGGAGATCTTATGGTAGTCTCATTTTTAAAAGCATTGCGAATTGATTTTTAAAATATTTCATTGTTGTTTAAAAGTTAAACTTTTTTGTTGCTCACACCAATCCCACGACTGATCCGGAGTTTATTGTTTCTTTCCTAAACTCTGGGTGCTCATTATTTTCTACACGAGCAGTCTAGAGTTGGGTTTTTCAGATAGTCAGATGTAGTAGATTATCTGGAGTTAGTTCAGTCTTTGGATCACACCAGTCTTGCTTAGCTTGGTGCATCGTTATTGGGAGTTCGAGCTATTGCTGGATTGGTTCTTGGAAATGGAGTTGCAGTTCTCGGAGTTCTCTTTTGAGGACTATCTTAGAGTTATATTGTTCCGCTGCTAGATGTCATCTATTTTCTTTTCCGCTGCTATTTATTGTATCATATCTCTGATGTATATTGATATCTACTGGATCATCTGTTGTATCAGATATTGTATCAAAGTTGTATATCAATGTATTATTCTTTTATTCCGCTGTGTTGTTTACTTAATGTTGTTATAAGCTCCGGCGAATCGGATTTGAACGGTCGAATCTATGACATTTGAATAAAATATGAAGTATGGATGTCGGTTTTCGAGCGGGAAAAATTCGTCTCGTTACATTTGGTATCAGAGCTAAGGTTGAAACTTTAGCTCAGGAGTATAACACATTAAGTAGCTCATTAGAGATAGGGTGAAGTATCCCTAGAATGAGTAATCCCTAAGATATCTGTTTGAATGCCTCAGTAAATTCTCTTGCTATCCACCGATAGTGAGTATGAGTGCAAGAAGAGGACAAGATAAGGCACAGGGAAATATGACTATAATTGGTCAATGCTCTGTAACAACAGTGGAAACAATCTTTCTCTGTCAATCTCCTTTGATTCGTCTTTCCAAATTCTTTTGATTGCTTCGTGACAGCTCCAGAAGTAGTTTTGGTGTGACGATGGCCCTACGTATCGTTGTAGGAAATTTTTATTTCGTATCTTCATCAATTTCTTATCAATTTTTCGTTTTAAACTATAATGAATTTGAAATTTAGAATTGAAATTTTGAATAAATTGGAAATTCTGTATAAATGGAAAATTTGAAATTGAAAATTTAAATAAATTGGAAATTTTAAATTGAGTTAAAATTGATTAATAGAATATGAAAGATAATTTGAATTGTATCGATAAAACGATTTCGTTTAAAACCAAATTTTGAAATTCTGTTGTAATTTCTTGGGTTGGTTGAAGTCCGAAGAGGGACAAATTGGTATGTATTCTGAGATATTCCGACTTGAGATTGGAATTTATATCTTAAGTTTGAGGAATTATAGGAGATCGAATCTGTCTATCTCTGTGTTGTTTTCGTGCCTGCGAATTTTGAAATTCCTTTTAAGGGGGGAAGTCTGTAACGACCCCGAATTTTAATTAATTTTAATTTGACAATTAAATTACATTTTGATTAATAATTGTGAAATTAATTTATAAATTGATTTGAGTTTTTCCAAAATGCAGATAAAATACGTGTTTAGTTTCAAAACATTGCCTTTTAATAATACGTGTGAATACAAACAAGATATTTAAGTTAAATACAGAAAAATAAATAAGAAGCAAATATAACTAAAACAAAAGTATATGTTTTCAGTTAAGTTGAAGTTTTTACAAAGGACTAAAACAAATTTATAATTTATACATAAAGTAAATTAATAAAATGACTATGAAAATCTAAAGTAAACAAAACTTGTTAAGGTTTAACAATATATTAACAATAGAAACACAAAAGAAATAGAAAACAAAAGAAGTAATAAAACATATACCGAATAAAGTTAAATAAGAAATACACTCAAATACACTCAAATAAGAAATAGAAACAAATGTACGCATACAAACAAATACAAATATAAGCATAAACAAAACAAACTCAATATAATGCAGCCTGTAGATAAGTATGCAAGGCAAATATCTATGTACAAATATAATATATCTCAGCCTAGAAATAACACAGCAAGAAGTACTTAATAATAAATGCTAGTATCTCTAGCATACAAGGGAAGGTATCGGCAATTAGTACAAGCATAGGATGTAAACAAGAAAAAAGGAAGTAGGACAAAGTACATATGCATTACATGTTTCCATCTCTAACAACATACCTCTAATACACCTCAGCCATACCTGTTGTATAAACAAATATATATCAACCTGTACATTCTTTCCTTTATATCAAACTTCTCAGTTCTGTTTTCGTTCCTTCAAACCCAAGAAAAAAACTAAAGTGAATATCATCTCCATTTTAAACAAAAGAAATTCAACTTTAAATCAACAACTCAGTTTAAACATCAATCAATGAAAACCAGAGAAGCAAAGAAGATCTCAGCAAGCATGCAAGTTCAACAATAAGTAGCTCTGTTCTTTCCTGGAAAATAATGTGAGTAAACAAAATTTATAGTCTTAAGTTTATTTGTGTGTTTGATGTATTGATAATGTTATGATGGCCTATGTATTTGGTTTGTAATTTTTCCTGTTAAACTTGAATCTGTAGATTTAGTGTAGTTACAGAATCAAGTACCACTCAAAATACAAGATATTCTCTTTGATCATTTATAGGCTTATGTTTTAAACCAAAACATGTTGTTTGAATATAGAATCAAGATTTTAAAACTTTTGCAAGCTTGTCAATGGGGTATACTCACTGTAAAGTGTTTTACAGGGAAACCATTTAATTTGTGTTAAATTCAAGTATGCTAAATTACTGATTCAAATACCTAGCAAGAATCTATATGCAAAGTTAGGATTTTTAAATTGAAAACGATGATTTTCAGTTCATTATTTATGGTGCAATTTGAATATGAATGGAAATTGCATTTCTGTCAATATTGGTTGATTCAATTAATTTAAATTGTTGAAATTTCGTATGATGCAAGCTTGAAGATATATTAACCTAGGAAAAATGCTAAACAATTTTTCCAATACATGGATTTTGGGGTTGAATCAAATATAGGGTTTGGGTTCCAGTTTTTTTGGTGCTCTGTAAAAAAATTATTTTTGTTGCCGTGACTCGATCGAGTGGATCGTGATTCTTGGAGGGGGTAGGGGAGGTTTTGGTCGAGGTATGAACGGAGTTTCATCACCTCAGGTGGTCGACGCTAGTGGGTTGATGCGTTTACTTAGGGTGTTCGTATACAGCTGATTCGAGCTTCAGCCCTTTTTTTCGATCCCATGATTTTCGCGACGAACTGGAATGGGCTTTCGAGTGTGAGGCATTTACGTGACTTGTTGGAAGAGGAGTTAGCCACCGGAGGAGAGGCGAACCACCGTGCATGTGCACGGTGGCGTTAGGTGTATGCAGATTCATGTTTGGTCATCTCGAGTATTTCTCTCGAGACTGTGGAGTTTGCTTGCGTGATGGCCCTGATGCGTGAGATGTTTTGCGTGATACTGCTGGTTGTATTTTATCTTAAATAAAGAGTGGAAGAAAGGATAAAGAGAGGAAGAAGGTAGGGGAGAAACTCGGGGGAAACGAGGAAGAACCGCATGCTTTTCTCGAGTAAACTATGTATGTGTCTCGGGTCCAGTTGCTGATGAAGTTTCTTTAAAAACTTTAAGTATTGTGATTAACAAAGTTAATATTTGATTTAAATTTATCAAGAATGTTTTCAAACGTAAGATGGTTAATTTAAATTGGACGTTAATTAAGAATGTAATTAATTTTGTAATTATAATTAAATAAGTAATTAAGGTTTAAAATTTGTAATTAAAAATTTATTATAATAATCTTGTGTAAATCAATTTGTAATTAATTATTTAATTAACCATTTAAAGTTAATTAATTAAATAATAAATGGTAGTGGTTAACTAATTAAATAATTAAATGAGAATTAAATGACTAATTATTTGGTAATTGAGAATTACTTAATAATTAAAGGTTAATCAAAGATTAATTTAAAGATTGATTAAGGTAAATTAATTAATGATTAAAAGGTTAATTAATTTGAAATTAAGGGGTAATTAATTTCGTAATTAACTCAAAGTAATTTATTTATGTGATTAATTAATTAACGTAATTAATTTGGGGAAAATTAATTCATTAAAGGTTAACTAATGATTAAAGGATAATTAATTCAAATGGTTTGTAATAAATTTATAAATAATCAGCTAGGATTAGTGTTATTCATAAGTAGTTAAATCTGATTTAAATTAATCAGATAATTAAATTAATCCTACTTATGGATGTTTAGATTTTATTGGATGGTGAATTGTTTGATATTTTCTGATATGTGATGCTTTGTGTTACATCCTGATTTATGTTGTGATCTGTAACGTAATTAATTATCTGTGATGTAATTTATTATCTGTGATATATATATATATATCTGTGTTCTGTGAATAAAAGACAAGCGTTATAGTTTATACCGCTTGTCAAATAAATTTCTGTATTTGATCTGTGATGGTTGAATGATGTTGCACTATTGTGTTAAACCCCTGGACCACACCATACACACACAATTATGGATTTCACGAGAAAATCAGTTAAGTCGCAGATTTTTGAAATAGTTTTAAATTTGAATTTTTAAATTCAAATGTTTTGGAAATGGAATCAGAATAAATGAATCTTATAAGTTATAAGATTTATAATTACGAAGTTTAAAAGAACGTTTTTGCAAACAAATAAATTTTAAGTATTTAACTTAGAATATGAACTTTTAGTATATCATTGAGATATGAAATTGAATAGATTAATAAAGGAAATTATAAAAGGAAGTTGTTATAAAATAAATAGAAATGGAATTTATAAACATTGTTTTATAAATCCGCAACGACTTATCTTGATAAGTAAATGGTTGTAATGTGTTAATGGAGTTATATTCACGTTTTAGACAGTGAATAATCCTTTAAAAACAAAATGTATAGAAATGATGAAATTGGTTAACGTAGTATATTCACGTTTTTGAATAGTGAATAATATGTTAAAGAAAATGTTTTAAAATGTGTCAAAGATTCGAAACCATAGATTTCAACATCCATTGTTGAAATAGACCTTTTCGAGAAATAGAAGGAAATGGTGGACTATAACACTGTTGTTATAGTAAATGATTTCTGAAAGGAAATGTTTTGTATAGTATTGGGATTATATATCTATTTTAATTTCGAATCCCTATACTAGTGATTTTGGGTTGTCGTAACGATGTTTTACGCAACATTCGTTTTGTCCCAAATAAATTTGTTTAAGAGAATGATTTCCTTAAAAAAATGAAATATATACTTAATTTCGATTTAAGTATATTGAATATTTTCCAAGTGTTGAAAATAAATAGATTTGTGATTACTTATTAAATAAGTATGGAAATGTTTTCCAATATAAAGTGAATATTTTGAGAATTTATCCTTTTGAAGCTAAATTGAAAATGAATATTTGAAATCTATTGAAAACCGTATATCAGTAGATATTTTGAAATATAAATTCACTATGGAATTTACAAAAAGAAAGGGGAATCTGTTTAAAAATAAATATTGATTTATTTTTGATATTTACCTTTGGATAGATATTTGTTGTGATTTGCTGAATTTGAATGCCACACTTATTTTTAATTTATTGCGCTCATTATTCGGATTACCCATTTCGAATAGTGATACGACGTAATGGATAGCATTGATGACCGGTGTTGAAGACCGGATATTTTTGAAAGCGAAAGGACAACTCGTCGAATGTCTTTGCATCGAATGGTCCCCGGTACAGAGACTCCATATGTGATGGGAAGTCCGGTCGTGATTAGTGAATATCCGGATTGCAAGGACTTCTTTGTAAGTGCCTTCGGTTCTGTTCGATCCCGGAACAGACTTTTATGGATTGTATGTCTAACATTACAAGTTGAGATATAAAGCTGATTTCTTTCAAATATATTTCTGTTGGTGGCGGAGAATTTATTCTCTTAGCTTAACACCATTCTCTGAGACGTACGAGCTCAGAGGTTATGTAGTTGATGGTTATTAGCAATATATTCCCAATTTGGTAATGTGACATGCTGAGTGTTGCTTCAAGATTTTCGGATAAATTGTGAATAGGATTAGCCATAGTTGAATTTGTGAAAGAATTGGAGGATATAGATGATAAGAAATAAATTTCAGTAAAGAATTCTGGAAGAAATAGGTATATATAGACGTAGAAATTCGTTTGAATTGAATAGACATGTGGTAGTTATTCAAATTCAAAATCAATTACCATTTCTGACCAGTACATGTCGACATGGTCACATAGGGGATGTCGACATGGGTTAGTGAAATGTTATGACTAATTTGATTTTATGAATAATTGTGTATATATATAATATACTAACATTTATTCTAGAGATAAGATAAGGTAGATAACAGAAAGGAAATTTCATTTCATTGCATACTACAATAATACAATGATTAAGCACACAACAAACTACATGAACATTCGAAATAAAGCTAACTAAAACAAATACAACAAGATACGAAAAGATAAAACTAGCTAGAGGATGAAGATGATGAAGATAGTCCAAGTTTCTTGCTGACTTTGGAAAAGAACTTGTTCATCTTCGAAGAAATGTTATCCAACTTTTTACTAACGGATCGTTTTAGAATCCGTTGATTCTCCACAATTATTTTTTGGTTTTTGAGAAGGGTTTTGTTGGATGGATTGGAAGGATATTCAATGCTTTCCAAAGACTTTTCACCTTCTTCTTCTTCAATTTCCATTTCATCCCCTTCTTCTTCTTCTTCAACTTCTTCTTCTTTTATTTCCACATGAGCCAAACGCTCTTCCTTTTCGGTAAGCGTCTCACAAGGTTGAAAAACCAATGGAATTTTCATAAGTGAAATGTTGGAATGATTGAAAACTTTTCTAGAAATAAATTTTTCGCTTTTGAAATCCACTCCAAAATAGTTAAAAATCCGAGTGAGATAAATTCCATGGTATAAAGTATTCTTACCCATTTCAAGATTTTTAGGACGAAGTTCATCCAAAATAACTTGCACCCAATTTATGTCATAGTTTCCGAAAATAGCAAAAAGAGCTTTGCAAACTTTTGAAGTAGGATTGTTAAAATTTCTCGATCTTGGGGTTAAAGTCTATTGCAAAAGAAGATTAACAATTCTTGCTTTTGGTCGAAAATTTCTATTTTTAAAATCAAAGTCATCATCTTTTTCGAAAATGTGTTGAAATGTCTCACGATCATGTTCATCGATTTTAAAGTTAGAAAGGTCCATTCCCGAACTCTTGCAATTGAGAATGGTACCAAAAAGATCACAATTCAAAACAATTTGAGTGCTTTTGACCCTGCTCCAAATTTCATCTTCATTTCCAACATAAAATCCGCGATTTAAATTTGCATAGAAAATTTTGACAACATTAGGATAGCAAACAAAATCATTTTGAGAAGCATCAATAAGACTAAGAACACCATTGTTTGCAAAAAGAGAATCAATTTCATAAGAAGAAAAATTTTGAAAAATAGCAAATTTTCCAGGATGGACTTTGGCATAGTTAGCATAATTGATGTATGATTTAATTGCCTCTGGATCGTTGAATAATTGCGCTTTGATTTTTCTGGAAATTCTCATAGTTGATGGGTTGCTTGAAGAAGCCATTAGAGTAGAGAGTAGAGAGCTTGAAGTTATGAAGTGAGAGTTTGAATTTGAAAATGAAAGTGAAAAGATATGATAAAAGATAGTAAATAAATAGATTCTTAAAGGACATATTCTCTGGTCAAAAGGTATCTTTTCAGAGAATTGAATGAAGTGAAAAGGTGGAGGGAAATTCAAACATTTGAATTCAAATTTTGAAATTCAAGTTCAGGTAGCCATGTCGACGTCATGGTAGGGACCATGTCGACACGTGCTTTTGAATTTTCATGAATTGATTTTTCCTAAGATCTCCAATATATATATTATTATTATTAATGTGTATTATATATTTCTGAAATATTATTATACTTATAATATATTTCAAAAAGTATTAAAAAATAAAAAATAGAAAAAAAATTAAATTCAGACAACACACCAATTCAAAATCAATCAATCAAACAATCAAACAACTAATCTTAAGCAAGCAATTTCAACTAATTGTATTGTAAACGTGTACCTTTTTCTGAGTCCGTTTCTCTGAATTCGTCGGAGTCATGAACAGCTGTGTAACACAAATTCGAATTATCCGTCTTCTGATCATCATCACTTGAGGACGAGTCTGAGTCATCTAGAGTAGCAGTAAATGCACGCTTTTATTTCTTTGTTGGTTCATTGTTCATAGGAGGATTCTACCTTTTTGGATACGGACAGTCTCTTTTGAAGTGGCCTAGTTTATCACAGTTGTAACACTTGTCATTATTTGGCACTATATTCTGATTTCCAGAATTCTTATAGTTGTTTCTCTTAAGATTGTTCATCTTTCTATATTTCAGGAATATCCTAAAATTTCTGGTCATAAAAGCTATCTCTTCATCATTATCGCTGTTTGAGTCTGATCCATCACTTAATGCATTGAATGCCATTGATTTCTTTTCAGATGTTTTACTTTCTCTTCTCCCGATCATTTGAACTTCATACGACAATGGATTTTCAATTAATTCTTCTATCTTCAAAATACTGATGTCATTTTCCTCTTCGATCGCAAATGTCTTTTGATCTCATTCTGGAGTTAGAGAATTTTAAATTTTTCTAACTTGATCTTCTTCAGAAAATTCCTTTCCAAAGATATTAGAGAATGCACAATATTCTGAAATCTACTATACATATCTGAAATAGACTCATTAGCATTCGTTTTAAATAATTGAAACTGATTTGTGAGCATGGAAATTTTGGTCAATTTAACTTTGCTTGTTCCTTCGTGAGTAACTTGCAAAGGTTTCCAGATTTCATATGCAGACTTACAAACTGACAGTCTATTTAATTCATTTCTATCTAGTGAAGAAAACAGAATATTCATTGACTTAGAATTATTTTGTGCAACAGTCTTTTGCAAAGGTTCAGAATATTCAGTTTGTGTGATATTCCATATATTTTCATCCTACATGCCCAATATGCATAGTTACTGCCATTAAAAAGTGGTGGTCTGACAGTAGACTGACCCTCTACAAATGAACTAGTGACAGGGATACTAGTGTTAATAACAGTACCAGTGTTGGTAGCCATTTTGAAAACTTTTCAAAACTCAGATTATGAAACTTTGAAAACCTTGCTCTGATACAAATTGTGAGAAATGCGGATTACAGATCTTAAGGCTAAGATTAACACTAGAGGGGGTGAACAGTGTTAATAAAGAATTACTAAATCTTTTTAATTTATGTTAATTTAGACACAAAAGTATGCAATATACAGACACAGATATGATCACAGAAACAATCACAGTTGCAGAAATAAAATAAAAGCAGTGAAGGAAATAATACACCAGATTTTATACTAGTTCGGAATTACCCTACATCCAGTCCCGCAACACAAGTACGGATTTCCTTTCAAAAGCAATTGTACAATTACACCCTCGGTTTCAAGGCTACGAGGTACACCCTCCAGAATTTCGATCCTCTGGGCAGAGATACTTGATTTCCGGGCCACAAGTTTACCCAATTGATTTACCAAGGCTACAATCACACCTTTTCCCTTTTGATTGATTTCCAAGGCTACAATCACACATTTTCTCGCTTAATGGATTACAAAGAAGTCTATAACTCTAAATAGCACTGAGAATCTTGTAGAGATAGCGATAGAGAATCAAAGTAGAAGTAATCGAGTATGATTCAATGTTGATTTCGACAGAGTAATGATGAGGATAAGTATTAAGAAATGAGAAGGAAGAAGAGGAGTGAAAATCAGAAAATTACGATTGAAAATTCATTGAAACTGACCCTTATTTATAGAAGAACAACAGCCATGACCACTCATGAAGAGTTATGGCGAATAGACACTTCTTTTGAAATTTGAATTTTTGAATCAAACTATCACCATGTCGACATGGTCATGCTAGGCATGTCAGCATCCCAAAGGATTTTTTGGTGTTTTTGATTTTCTTTGAAAATAACCTTTATCTTATATAAAAACCATTTTAAACTTTATAAATATACTTGACTATAGTTAAAATTCTTAAGTAAATATAAAGAATAATATATATAGATTTAACTATAATTTTATATTTAAATCTAAGTATAAATATTTAAAAGTTAAATATATTATTTCAAAAGATAGTTTAAAATCAGGAGTAATTTGACTTTGAAAATAAAGATGTTTTTGAGGCTAAAATTATTTAAAATCAGGATCGAGGGTTTTAAAAGGAAAGTTTTGAAAACATTTTGAAAACAGGATATAATTTTGAAAAATCATTTTGAATAAAAGTTAGCGGATACAAAACAATGTTCCACTGGATTTTTCGTAGGTTCCATCCTACTTAGGGTTCCATCCCTTTAACGGGCTCGAAGTGGATTCCATTCCACGAATAAATTGGATTTTAAGATGCCAGTGCTTTTCTACGAGTTTTAACAAAAATTCCTAATAATAATAAAAGATACTTATCCTTGAAATTTTGAACTCTTGATAATCTTTATACACATGAGTCTTCTATATTGATATTTTATCTTGATATTTTGAATCTCTATACTGTACAGTCTTCATTCTTAGTACCTGCATGGTTAAATCCTGCATATACATATATATCTAAACTTATAATGTTAATATTTATGTTTTATAATCTATTCTAAGGTTGTTGTCATCAAAACCATCATATCATGGACTAACATCTGTGTCGTCGAGTTTCAGAAGGGTTTCGCGATGCCGTGACGTGGTCGGAGGCGATCACGAGGCATGCCGTAGAAGCTGGAGGTCGAGTGTGAGCTATAGTGAGGATGACGAAGATTCTTGATGATGGGATCGTCGGTGTTCGTGGATTTTCGAAGATGGTGAAGTTTCAAATTTCGACCTGGAAGCTTATTTTTGATTTTCGATTCAATTTTTGTTTCTGAGTGGTTGAAGGAGTTATCGAGTTCAACGTTGACTTGCCGAAGGTCTGAACGATGATCAGAGAGAGGCTGGGTTGTCATGCATGTGCACGGTGACATTTGCGTGCATTTGGAATCGAAGGTTTGGGGAAGAAGGCCCGACCCGGAGCATTTTCGTGTATTTCTTCGTGTTCAACTGGAAGATGCGATAGTGGTTGCTTGTTTTTGTTCGCTGCATATGTGCGCGAGTACTGTCTAGAGTATGACTCGAGAATTTGGGTTTTGGGCTCGGAAATAATTTATTTCCAGCATTTTATCTCGTTCAGGTCATAAACTTAAATGATTTTCAAATTTTAAAAAGTAAACTTAAATTTTATGCAAAGCTTTAACTTGTTTTAAAGGAAGTATGAAATGTTAAAGTTAGAAAATAATGTTTAAACAAATTTAAACTTTAAAGGTATAGATTTTTATAGTTTTAAATCTTGTTTTAAAGATAGTTTTGATTTATATAAATATTTCATTAGTAATTAGTTTTTAAATGTTTTCAACTTAAATATAATTGTTGAAATTGAATTGTGAATAAGGTAAAAAGTATTTAACTTTAATAAGCTAAAAGAATGATGATTTTAAATAAATCAAATTCAAGTTTTAAATTTAGTCTATTTAAAATGAAAGTTAAGAGCTAATGTAATAAATGATTTATTTTAACTTAATCATGTTTTATCAACCAAAGAAATTAAAGTATAATTACCTAATTAACTAAGATGTTTAATTTGGAAAATTAAATAAAGATAAATTAATTTTTGTAATTAATTAAGTGTAATTAATGACTTAATTAATATTTAATTAATCAAGGTTAATCAATTAAGGAATAATTAAGTAATAAGTAATTAAGGGGTTAATCACTTAATGTTAAGAAGATTATTAAGTTAATTACTTAATGAAGTAATTAAAGTAATTAATTGCATGGTGTAATTAATTAAGTTAATGTGGTTAATTTTAATTAATTAAGTTTAATTAATTAAAAGTAACAATTTGATGTTGGGTTAAGTATAATTACTTAAGGCAATTAATGAGGAGTAATTACTTAGTGAAGTAATTAATGGATAATTACTGGATATAATTAATTAAGAGGAAATTACTTGATGGGAAGTAATTAAAGGATAATTACTTGGTGGAAGAAATTAAGTGCTAATTACTCGGTGTAATTAAAAGATTAATTAATATAATTAATCAAGAAGTTGAGTTAATTGATGGAGTAATTAAGGAAAGTTAATTTCTGATTGAGGTTAATCAAAGTTGACTAATGAATGTAATAAAGGGTTAATTATTAAGTGAAATTTAAAAATAATTAACTAATGAAAGTAATTATAAGATCGTTAAGTAATGTAATTAATGGAAGAGATAAATCTTGCTTATGAATGATTGAATGATGATAAGTGCTTTCGATTGGTTGATATCTCTGATTTGAATGGATTTGTGATATGGTATGTTGAATGGACATTGATTATGAGATTATCTATCAATTATGAATTGTTGTGTAAAAGTGTTATCCGGTAATTAAAGTTGAATAGTATTTGATTAAATAACTTAGGTTTAGATGACATTGGATTCGAAGAGACCGGAGTCGGGTATTAGTAAATACCCGAAACCACTTTGATTCTTTATAGATTGATTTGTGAAATCAATAGGCTGGGATGGAATGATTTAAGTGAATTGGACTATTTAATCTAAGTTTGGTACTTAGAAATTGATGTGTGAAATATGTTGTCTATAGCAAATTGTGCATTTATAAAATTAATATAAGTTACCCCGGGTTTATATAAGTTGTATGCATTTGTATTCCATGTTAGATGGGTTTACTCACGCTGGTTTCCAGCCTGACCCGGGTGTTACTTTGATGTAATGCTCGGGTCAAACCGAGTATTACAGATTTTCAAGTAAGGATGTTCTGGAGCTTAGGAGGCGAGCTGGGTGACAAGAACGTATGGAGTGTTTCCGCTGTATTATATTACTGTATATCTGTGACATGATGATAGTGTATGTCCAGTGTCTGTATATATGTGTAACTCTGATGTATTAAAATGTAATTGATAGATATAGTATTCTTTTGTAAACGGTTATTATTTGATATTATATTTTGATCCGCTATGAATGTGAGATGTTGATGTTTTTGTTCTTCTATCTCTTTCTTCTTTTTCATAACTGTCTGGAATTTTCGGGATTGAAAATTCCAGGTCGTTACAGGTGATCTCGACGACGTAGGTGCATCGAGTTTGATGGGTCAGAGGGGGATCATCATTGGGTTTCGTGACATGGCTCTGGTCATAGTGGCAAGGGTTTCGGTGGTCTAAATCATCGTCGGCGGTGGGTTGAAGCTATTTTGGTTTGGGTTCCAGTGAATCAAATAGCTCGATTTTGTTGTGCTGGCATATTCATTGAAGTAGGAAGTCGAATGGGTCGGCGAGGTCAACATCGATTTGTGGATGGTCGGGGAGTTGGCCAGAGGTGGTCGGGACGGCGTGCATCGTGCACGTGCACGAACTTTCTGGTGGTGTTGATAAGCTGCGGGAATGAGGAAGATTCACTCGGTTCGTACTCGACTACAGGGAAGGAATTGCTCGAGTTTTGTCTCGGCTTGTTTTCTTGTTCCAGGTTTGAATAGTTAACCCGGTTTGAAAGGTTATAAACTATTGCAAGATTATGGCAAAGGGTTAAGCAAGTTTAAAGTTTTAAAAATAAGTAATGGAGATGAATGAGTTTCAAGGGAAGATAAACTAAGTATGAAATAATTTCTTCTTATTTTAAGTGTTCCTTTAACCTTAAAATTAAGAAATCGATATGATTGTGAAACTTATGGTTGTTGTGTTAAACTTTAAGGTAATTTGAAACTTAGTTCTTATAAATATATTAAAAAAAATAAGTGTTGATTTAAGGAAATGTTTTTTTATGTTATTAGATAATTAATAAAGGTGATGATTTATCTTAAAGGTAATTAAGACTTGATAATCAAATGAAGTAATTAAATATGATTTGTTATAGTATTGATTAAGTAATTAATTAATTAATTAATTAATAGTTCACGATTATAAATTAATTAATTAAGAGGCCGATTAGTTTGAAATTAAGAATTTAATTAGGGATAGTTAATTAATAATTAGTGATAAACAAATTAAGTAATTAAGTTGTAATTAGTGACTAATTAATTTCTTAATGGAAGTAATTAAGGATTAATCACTTAGTATAATTAATTATGGATTGATTGATTAAGGAAACTAATCAAGGATTAGTTAAATGTTGAGTATGATTAATTAAGGGAAATTAGTCAACAAGGTGAATATTAGATAATTAATTTGTGTAATTAATTAAGAGCAATTTCTTATTGAAATTAAAGAATAATTAATCAAGGATGACTAATTAAGATGGATAATTAAAAAATGATTAACTAATTAGTTTGTAACTAATGAACGTTAAGTAAAGATAAATCTAAGTGATTAAAAATTAGAAATTTATTAATTAGAGATAAATTGAATTAACTTTGAAAGTGATCAATCTTACTTATGATGATTGAACGATGTAATGCCTTGAATTGGTTGATACCTCTAATATGAAATGTTTTGTGATATGATATGATTAAGTAGGCGGTGATAACGTAGTTATTTAGTGGTAATTAAATTGATTTGTGTAAGTGACATCCTAGTTAAAGATGAATTGTATTTCACTTGAATAACCTGGGTTCATATGACATTGGATCCAAAGAGACCATAGTCAGAAATTAGTAAATACCCGAAACCACTTCGATTCTTATGGTTTGATACGTGAAATCAATAGGCTGGTATGAATGATTTAAGTTAGTTGGACTATTCAATCTAAATTTTGATACTTAGAAAATTGATACGTGAAATAAGTAATGCTTATAACATATTGTGAACTTGTAAATTGATACGAGTTACCCCGGGTTTTATATGAGTTGTATGCTTTGTATTCCATGGGTTTACTCATGCTGGTTTCCAGCCTGACCCGGGTGTTACTTCGATGTAATGCTCGGGTCAGACCGAGTATTACAGATTTTTAGGTAAGGACGTTCTGGAGCTCAGGAGATGAGCTGGATGGCAGGAACGTATGGAATGTTTCCGCTGTGAGATATTTCCGTTTATCTGAGATATGTTGATTTGTATATGTCCAGTGTTTGCGTATGTGTGTAACTCTGATGTATTAAAATGTAATTCATAGATACAGTATTCTTTTGTAAACTGATATATTTGATTATATTTTGATCCACTACGAATGTGAGAATCTGTGTTGTGTTTCTGTTTCTTCTTCTTCAATCTCTTCTTCTTCTTCTAGCTATCTGGAATTTTCGGGATCGAAAATCTCGGGTCGTTACAATATCTCATTCATTTCTTAACCAAATTTCATAATTTTGGATGTTTCGAAAAGCTTAGACATAGAGCTATGAGTTTCATATTTTGAGCTTTCTATAATTTTGATGTTATCTGGGTCAAAATTATGTCAAAATTGAGGCGAATTAAAAGCTAGAAATTCCTATTTGGAATTATGGTTATAAATAACCATCTAGATGTTATTTTTACTTGCCGATAAGATGAGGTAAGATACCTTATGATGATTTTACGATGTTGATATGTATTATGATGGATTTTACTTATCGATGAGATGAGACAAGTCACGATGCCACTAGTTTTCGTCAATGAGATGAGACTAATAGGGTATTATATTTACTCGTCGATGAGATGAGGCAGGGTATATATTTTTATGATGTTTTATTAGTGTGGTACCAATTAGCGGCTAGTAAACCGTTAGGTGTGAACGTATGGTATGGGACGTACGTTAACGCCTATTAGGTTCCTATCCGAGAAGTCGAGACACATTCACGATGTTTACTAGTACTATAGACCACGAGTACTCAATTGGAGTCATCACGATGTAGTTGCGACTCCGATCATCACGGTGTTATTTACTCTGGTCTTTGTGATTGGGAGTCATTATGATATTATAGACTATAGTCATCACGATATTCAGATGTTACAATGTTACTTGACTCCAGTCATCACGATGTTTATGGTACCAAATATTAGTACTAGTCACGATGTAAGCACGTGCAGTTTTCCATGAAGTTTTAGATGTTTTGATTTCACCTTTTTATGAGGATGTTATTATAGCCTTGAGTAAGATGAATGCTTACATGTATTGATGGTTTTATGGCGATTATTAATTTTTAAAGATGAAGTTCTCTACTATAAGTATACCAAATTTCATGTCATTTCAGACCTGGGTATTATTTTGGCTAAGTGTTTTTATGTCCTTTTTCCATCCGACTTTTGACATTTACTTCAGTTTTTGGTGATATTTCTAAAGTATTTTGAGGGTTGTGATGCCTGTCAATAGGTTAGCCCAGTTTTGATGAATTCAAAATTCAAATTTGAATTAACTGAATTTAATTTGAAATATTCGGTTTGAGTGGAATTTTGTTTGTTTTTGGTCGTTTTCGAGCACAGTTTTCTCCAAATCCTTTTGAAATGATTTTTAAAATTTAAGGGATTTAAAAATAATTATTATATAATATTTTAAAGTATTTTCAAGTATAAAACCTATTTATTCTTTATAATAATGGAAATTTTCAAATATGGTTTCCAAACGGTTTTTCGAAATCGATTTTCAAAGCTTATTTTCAAGGTAAATTATTTTCTATAAAAATTACACATTTTTGCATTGTCGAGCGAATGAGAAGGAGAGTTAAATGATTGGGTAAAATGCGTAGTATAGGATACATGTGTTTATCCTTTCGGTTAATTCCTTACTTGTTTGAAAGTTGAACCCATGGAAGAGAGATGTGGAGCCCCACCCCGAGACCTACATTAGTAAAGAGAATTACTAAGTAATCATGTCTACTAATGTAGAGAAAATGGCTCCACAACTTGGTATTAGAGCAGGATTTCAGAATGTAATGTGATATATGCAGAACAGTGCACAAGATTACTCTACATCAAGTATAATGCTTGTACACATTATCCCTTAATCGTGATCGGTTTCACATTGACCTTGCCTTGTCCCTATCCCTGTTTTGATTTGTGCCCCTTTTTAATTCCTTGGGGTAGATAGAAAGTAATATGTCTACGAATGTTAATTATAGTTCATAGTATTCCTTAACTTCTGCACTTGAATTGCTAATATATCTATTTACCCTGTGAATAATCCTGTCTTACTTTATCTTTCCGCTATGTCTGATAGAGGTAGAGGATGCTCTTAGGCGGTGGGACCGTCCAGTGGTTCTCGTCCTGAAGGCGTATATATGTCTACGAGGTTCTGATTTTGTGCCTGATTCTCATGCTTTAGAGAAGTTGGAAGTCTCTCCTAATCATCATTCGTGCAGCATCCTGTGAGGGTTCTTGTTTCAAAGACGTCTAGTCTCCAGATTCTAACCAAAAGAAGGTGATTGAAATGGCCTTCTACAGAGGGCTTCGAAAGGAGCCATACCGATACTGGACAAAATGCTATTAGTATACGAGAACTCCACAAGAGGTAAATGACAGCAATAACAATCACATATTAAAAATCATTTTGTTTGAAAGATAAAGTTTTCTACTATGTGCATGCCAAATTTATTTCATGCTTCAATCGTGTCTCCTTCTGTTGATTTTGTGAATCGAGTATTCTAGGAATATCTCGATGCATTCTCTTATTGTTCTCTGGTTTGAGTTTTTGAAGCTATATATATATATATATATATATATATATATATATATATATATGAGTTTTAAAAAGAGAAATTGGAGTTTTGAGATATAATATAAAATATATTTATTTCCTATAATAAAGGAATTTCAAATATTGGACTTATTAATCTTTTCGGGAAAAGGTTTTAAAAGCTTGTTTTCTCTAGTAAATTCTTATTTACTGTATAGGCTTTTGAAGCCCAATTTCACCTTCAAGCTCCAACCTTTCTTAATAAATTCAGGTATTTGCTATCTAAAATCAAAAGTGAGTTGAAAACTCACATTTTCTAGCATAGATTGAGATTTCAAGGTTAGAAATCACAATTTTATTTTTGTTGCATGTTCAATTGTTAATCGCTGTCGGTTAATTGGGCATATCTCTTTAGTTTCATTGCCAAAGCAACCACCATGACATAGAAAATTTTGAATCTAAACTACTCCCCTTATTGATATATGAAATGCTAAAATGCAGGTATTCTTTTTTTCTACATTGAAATCATTGAATTAGAATGAAAGTTGATTTGGGCATGGTTTGGGAACACAACAAAGTTTTCAAGATAGTGACATGGGTTTGAAATTTTGGACTGGGCTGGGTTGGGTTAACATCGATTGTCAATTATTCATATTATATAATCTATTTAAACATTTAATAAAACTTGTATCGGCTTTTTATTAAAAAAATTAAAACTTGTATGAAATTCGTATAACATGAAAAACGTATTATTAAATTATGTTGGCATTGAATATTTATTAGTGTATTTATGGAAATAAAAACTTGAGATGGCTCTGGATTTGTGAATGCATATATATTTTACACATTAAATTTTTAATCAAGTATCAACTAGCAGAAGTATGCTATTTTCGCATGTAGCCATCATTATGAAGGCAGTATGCCAACTGCCACGTTGGTAATAAATTTGAATTTAGAATTAGAACAAATTTATATAAGTCTTTGGATTTGAGTGCATAAGTGTATAAATTTTCATATGTCTGTGTGATTGCGAGAGTGGGATTGCATGTGTGTAGTTGTCTACATGTGCGAGTTTAAGATTTTAATTATGTGTAGGGTCAGTGTTTGTGCGTTCCAGGCTGTGTGCATATATATGTTGAGTGCTGTGTCCATATAAAATGAATTGACTTGAGTGTTTGCATACTCATTTCAATAGCTCTGTTTTTATATGGCGTATAGGCATACCAGCTATATGAGTTATATATACATATATTTACATTTTAGTGTGTTTGCATGTCTTTACATTTTCATTCCGATGTTGTGTGTTTTCATGCAATTCTTGCTTTGGGTTCTTGACTTTTTTTTCTTTGTGTTTCCAGGCGTGTGGCGGGGTGAGTATATCAATGTGTGTTTATACTATCTAAATGTGTGTTGTTGCTAAATAGTGGGACTGTAGTGTGTGTATGTTCATCAGAGATCGTGTTGGGTTTGTTTGATTACGTGAGCGTATCTGTGTGGGTGAGTTATTATTGTTATATGTAGGTTTGTATATTTGTTAGTGTGTGCATGCTTAAATATTTGTCAGTATCCGTGTGCATCTATAGAAACTTACATTATTGTTATTGTTGTAATATCATTTGAATTTCTTTTGATTTAATATATAATATAATTAATTTTGACTAATTGTAGAGTAAGTATGACCAACCAAACGCCAAATGTAATTTATTGGATTGGACTTGGATGAATGAAATAGTTGCTAAAGAAAGATTTCTTTCAAACGATCCAAAAGAGATTTTATACAATATTCCTCTTGGACCAAATGCCATGAAAATTTTGATAGAATTTCCAAAGAAATTGGATGCATTATTATGGAGGTCTACTCTTAGTATAATCTCACATATTGGAGAAGCTAAGTGATGTAGCGCACCATGATAAGCCGCTTGCTTTAGGTCGTTCGGTTGCATTAAGTCGTTCGCTTGTCTTAAGTCGCACGCGACCTAATGAGATAGAAGATGCAGTGGAGGAAAATGCAGCGCACAAGGCCTTAAGTCGCGTGAGCGACCTAACAAGTTATGCGAGCGACCTAACTCCTGCTATGAGTCGCGCCATCTTAAGTCGCACTAACTTAAATCGCTCCACGACCTAACGGATCAAAGAAACAAAGCCAACAAAGCCGCATCTCTTAGGTCGCGCATTCCTTAAGTCGTTGCTTCTTTAAGTCGCTTACTTCTTTAAATCGCTGATCTCCTTATGTCGTTGCCGTGTGTTCTTAAGTCACATGAAGCTTATGCCGCATCTCTATAAGCCGCATTACTCTTAGGTCGTATGAAGGCTGGTTCTCTTAAATCGCTGAAGCTTATGTCGCATGAAGTCGTGCTTCTTCTTATGTCGTTAACTCGTGAGTCGTTATGTCGTATGTTGTATGTATTGTATTTTTAAGTCGCGTATGTTAAGTCGTGCAATGTGTTAAGTCGTGTAGTGTGGTACCGTGTGTCGTAGGTCGTGAGTCACTGGTTGAGTCGCATATGTGTTGTAAAATTCCTATAAATAGGGACGTGATGCCATTGTAAAAGTGGTTGATTTTTGAACAAAATTTGTTTGTGTGCTTTTGCCACTTTTGTTGAAATTGAGTGTGATCTCCTTCTTCTTCCATCATCGGATACTCAAGTGCACTCGAATCAACGAACTTGAAGCCGATTCACGGAATCTCGTGCGTTGGATCAACGACGAAGAATCGTTAATCTTCTAACGCGGAATCGTGCGCGATCAACGTGTTGAAGATAGTTAGAATCCGGTATCTCGAGAGATCAATGGATATGGGCATTCACCTTGGTTTACTTGACACGATAGTTAGAATCCGGTATGTCGATCCATTGACATAGAAAAGAAAAATCATATTGCATTTATCGACGTATTCAGTAGATATTTAAGACAAAGTTATAGATTGTTGCCTTTAACCAACCCTATTATCCGCTTTAGTAGACGGAATTACTCGTTAATTCTCTTTACTAATGTGGGTGTCAGGGTGGAGCGCTATAGCATTGTGTCAAACAAGCATGATTTTGATCAAGCAAGCATAAAATTTTTAGAAAACTCAAAACATAAAACTTGTAGATTTTTGTCTACGCTTTCCAGAACATCCATAATTATGAAATTTGGTTAAAAATGAATGATATATGGCCAAAACATTTTCACAGACTTGTGATTGTTGTTGCTGTCATTTGTGAGTGTCATCAAAACTCAACAATGTCACCTTGACTGGAATTCGAGTTATATCATCAACATCTCGATGCTCGAGAATAAATTTAGAAACTTCGGAATCATCATTAACGTTCAAAAGTAATAGAAATAATAAACTAATCAAAATAGGAAACCTAAATACACAATAGGATCCTATAAAACAAAGGATTAGACTTAATATCAAATAAGTTAATCCATCCCAAGATTGTGAGGAACAAACAAATACTCAAAAAAGCAACATCAAATAGAAACCTCAGAATGCTCATAACGAGCCAATCATTGTGGATCCCCTCAATACGATTCACGACTCTCAAAGGAACACAACAAGAATACTCTATTGTAACAAAACATATTAAAAAGGTGAAATCATAATAAAACAGAAAACTCAAAAAATCCGGATTGGCCAAATCCCCAACTATAATGCTGAAGCAATGCTGCATGTGCTAAACTCAGACGGCCAAAGCCTCAGACAAGGTCGCTAACACCTCCTAAAGCAGTTCGTCCTCATGACAAGGTTGCTGACACCTCTCCAAGCCATTTTGTCAGCCGGGACATCCGATAAAATTGGAACGATACAGAGAAGATTAGCATGGTCTTTGCCCAAGGATGACACGCACAAATTGAGAAATTAGTTATCTCTTCCAAAATAAGCTTTCATAATTAATTGTTTTTAAAGCTAGATTTTGGAAAGTAATGAAAATACTTTCACTTAATAAAATGTTTTATGATGATTACATAAGGTTGATCATAATTTTATATGTCTTAGCTTTCTGAGGAAAAATAGAATCATTTAATAAATGATTTAGCAAAAAGCTTGTTTGAATTTGTAGTTTGAAATTAAAATGGTTTGGGAGAATTTCAAATTGATTTTAAAGGCTGAAATTTCATTTAGAAAAGTGTCGTACTAAAAAGTGATAACTTGAGATTTGTTACTCCAAATGAGATGAATCTTTTTGAAAATGAAAGAGCTTTCAGTAAGAAATAAAGTTTGTTTTTACCACTTTGAAAGATTTTTCATTTTACTATGTCTAAAATGGGTTTGAAATTGGATAGGCAGTTCTGTCCTATTGCAAAATTCTCTAAGACTTAAGCTGAAAGTAAATTTAACATAACTTTCAAACCATTAATCCAATTTTGACGATCTTTATATTTCTAGAAAGCTTAGACTGAGTAGAACAACTTTCATATTATAAAAAATTTCAAATTTTGTTATTTGCTGGGTCCAAAAGGGCTCTTTGGGAATCTAAATATTTGCTTTGTTGTGATGATGGAAGTCAACATTTGAATTTATTTGTTATAGCCATTCTTACTCCTTTTTGAGAATAAGTAATAAATTATGTTTTCAAATTTTTCAAAAAAAAAGATAGCAATTATCGGCGTATTCAATAAATACTTAATACAAAACTATAGGTGGCTAATGGATCTATTAGAACAAAATACAGTAACAGAATGCATATCGTATCACAGAACAGTAATCGCCATATATATACACATACAATATAGTTTGTATTAGTTTTTTTTAAATTTTGAGGTTTAAAGGTCGAAAATTTCTTCTAGTGACGCCGTCCCGAGACTAAAATGACAGCAGAGATGAACTTCAAATCTGAAAATTGTTTTAGTCGTAACTTTTTCATTCTTTATCGAAATTCGATAATTTTTAATGTTTTGAAAAGCTTACTTTATATATGACAGCTTCTATGTTGAACATATTTACAAATTTTGAGCACAGGTTGATTGAAATTCTATCATAAACTTCTAGCTCTGTCACTTTGATAATTACTCTATCTAAACTAAATACAGTTAGTAAATTAGGTGTATCTTTCGTGTTTCTAGTCGGATTTAGATAATTTTTTTATTACTTGGAAAGCTTAGACTATTTTCTAAAAATTTCTTGTTTTTAGTTTTGCAAAATTTTGAGGTTAAGTTAGTCGAAACATTATTTCTTTGCTGCTACCCTGTGAATAAACGACAGCGGTAGTAAATTTAAAATCTGAGAATTATATTGGCCATATCTTTAACGTTTCTTATCCGAATTCAATAATTCTAGATGTTCCAAAAAGATTCTATTTTGTACTAAAAAGTTTCATGTTTTGAGTTTTCTAAAATTTCAAAGTTAGCTTGGTCAAAACTATATTTGTTTGTTGCTGTCCCGAGAGCAAAACGACAGCAATACAATCACTGACCTAAGAATTGTATTAGCTTGTTTTGCTCTTATTCTTGTTCGATTTTGATGTTATTTTTGAGATGTTTTAAGAGCTATATTCCTATCAATAGGCTAGCTACATCTGTAGAATTTGAAGTTCAAATTTAGATAGAATTTGAATTGAATTCGTATCGAATTCAAGTTATCGATCTTGGGTTATCTTTCTTGTTTTTCATTGTTTTCGAGCACGGTTTTCACCAAACCAATTTGAAGTGATTTTTGAAATAAGTGGAAATTTCAAATTATTATTAGATAGTATTGTAAAATTATTTTTCTAATATAAAATCTATTTATTTCCTATAATAAAGGAATTTCAAATATTGGATTTATTAATCTTTTCGGGAAAAAGTTTTAAAAGCTTGTTTTCTCTATTAAACTATTTTAAATATAAAACACACACTTTTACACTATTCGAATGTATGAAAAAGGGAATTAAACGATGTTTTAGAATGACAGCATCATTGACAACAAATCTGATGGATTACTCAGCAATCAATCCAAGTAATCCATTGCTTTATATCCGAAAGTTGAAATCAACACTTCCGCTATATTACATGCCGAACAATCGAATGCCGAAAATACCAGACCGTAAGGAAAAAAGAAGAAAGAGGTAGAAAAAGGAATAGAAACAACATCAGAATCTCACTCAAACTAGATTACTAATTAATTTAATTAGTTAAAATTAAATTAGTTGATTAATTGCTTGATTTGATAATTTATTATCAAAGACTTAGGTTGTTAAATTAAATGTTAAAGATTGACTTGATTTAAGGGATTAAATCAACATTTGAAAATTTCTCAAACTCTTTACTATATTGCTTAGTAAGTAATTTAAAACTCAAAGTTAAACTCTTACTTCAAAATTCTTTGGAAATTAATTTTGAAGTAAGTGTAGAAATTTGAATTTTAACTTCGACTATTAAACTAATTACTAAGTAATATAGTAAAGAGTTTTAGAAAACTCACATTTTCTAGCATAGATTGAGATTTCAAGGTTAGAAATCTCAATTTTATTTTTGTTGCATGTTCAATTGTTAATCGCCGTCGGTAAATTGGAATATCCCTTTCGTTTTAAATAGAAATTTGATTTTGTTTGAGGTTCTGGAAATCTTGAAAAGAGTGTGATAACTTTTATGTTAAACAATTTCGAAAATTTTAAGCATAGAAGGTCGAAAAACCTAATACAAACTCGTTGTCTTGTCATTGTAAAGCTTTCAATTTCTATGCTTAATATATAGCATATATAGCATATATTAAATGCACAAAATTATCATTATAGATAATTATAACATTATATAGCATATATTCTTACAATATTAGAAAGGTTAAATGTTACCATTTCATTTTTCTAATAAGCCTCCCACTAGTCTTTTATGTTTCTCCAAACCCTAAGATGAAATATAAAAGTCTTACAACTTCACTAGTGGGTGTTAGGACTCGTTTCTTTTGGCTTTCTGACCTTGAGTTTGCTCAACAAATCATAGCCCCAAAAAAGATGGATAACTCCTTATTGGTGTATCACATACAACTCCTAACCCATTTTTCCTTATTTTAATCTCATTTTGACCTTGAGTTTGCTCAACAAATCGAAAGAGGTTATTCACTCATACCCACCATGTCGTGATGGCCTAAGTATAGTATATGTATCTTGAGTTTGCTCAACAAATACATATAGTTATCTTACCTGATTTGTTCAGTATCTCAATAATATTATGCATAACATCCCTAGCTTGAGTTTGCTCAGCAACTAAGGAGTATGTATGTAATTTATTAATATATATATATATATATATATATATATATATATATGGTAGAGGACAATATATTGAAGATTCATAATCTTTAATATTTATATTGAGTGATATCGACTTATAGAATACTATATTTCTTATGAAATACCCCAGCGGTTCAAGTGTCAAGCACATCAGAAATCAGGTATATGTACATTTACATATGTATTTATTTCTCAAGTCTACTTGGGTTTCTTTAATATTCCACATTTAGTTTATACACATATTATATAAGTTTTATTGTTATATAACTTTTATATTTCATATTGCTTGTATGATAGTCTTACGTATAATATATCATTAATTAAATCTTATCAGATTAATTTTAATCAATTAACTCTTTAATTAATTTTAAATTAGTATTCCAATATAACTTCTATATTGGACATATCTACTATAACATTTATAGTGTATACTATAACCTTTATAGTTTAACAAACATATATCATATATATATGTGTGTGTATTTTATTTAATTAATTAACCTTTAATTAATTTATTCAATTAAACAATTTTTATTAAAATTTATTAATTTCAAAATTTATCTCGTATACATGTATGTATACTTATGTTATCTTAAACATTTTAAAATAACATAACATATATCAACATATATAATAAATGCATATATGTATTAATTAATTAATATATTTAATTCATTTATTTTATTGATCTTATTAATAAATTTGTAATTTGAAATTGTTATATAAATATAAATTAATTAATATATTTAAATATTAATCTTATTATATTGTAATTTGTAATTTGAAACAATATCTTAGTATCATTATCCTTTCAAACATTTTGAAAAACTTATGTAGTATTATAATTTTTATAATAAACAAGTTTTATTTTAAATTTAAAATCTTTAACATTAATTTTCAAAACAATTTTGAAAATTAGCCCAAGGCCTAAATTATGTTAGGACTTTTCTGTTAGGAGCAACCTTTGCACTCATTTCACCTTTCGGGCCACGCCGGTAACCAAGTAGGACATGATACTTGATTACTCAATTACAATCCTAGACACTACCTTTCTAGATACTGTACTAAGTGGGCAAGCTTAATTAGTTAGCCCTAATATGACTAACTTAGACCGCATAGGCAATTGGGCTTTGATACTACTATTGGAACTGAACCAGCCCGCAGCAGAAGTTATAAGTGAATTTCAAAAAATTTACCCTATTGGATTTTTATTGGGTCTATGAAGTCTAACAAAATTAAAACATTTCTAAAATTCATTTAAATAAAACCATTTATTTTGTTTAAATTCAAATATATGTAGATATGAAATTAATTTTATTTGATTTAATTTATACATAAAAATGTATCATATACATACATGTGTGACTGCATGTGTAATATAATAATCCGTGAAAGGTATTATATACCCATATGCAAACATATTAGCTCATTTTGTATGTCATGTATGTTGTCCAAATGTGTCCATGTATATGTGTTACAAAACACACACACACATATATGTATGTATAAATATATTACATATAATATATGAACATAAAACATTTATACATAGATAAATATATATATATATATATATATATACATGTATAAAGAGCGAGAACAATTATTAATAATTATTTATAATTCAAAATTAACTTAGTTTTGTGAACAAAATAATTTTAGTACTTTAATTTGTATATATTATGAATAAAATAATGTTTTCATCCATAAATAATTAACATAAAATAATCTATTGATAAAAATTCAAATTTTACAATTTTATAAAATCTAGGATCATAAAACAGAGCTTAGAAAAAATCTTGATATTTTTCAAAGTTGAAACGTTATTTCAAAAACATACATTGATTTCGACAATAATTATTTAATATAAAATAATATATTATTAAAAATTCAAATTATAAATTTTCAGAAATTATACGATCATGAATGAAAGGTTAAGAAATATTTTGAAGAATGATTCAATTAAATTATTATTTTTAATAAATCATAAACAATTTTTGCAAAATAATATTAATTATTAAAATATTAAAGCTTATTGAAAAATTCCTAAATTTTTTCTATACGTTTTAGAAATGACATAATATTTTAAACAAATATAAAATTGTACGTAATAATTATTTTATATCCAACAAACAATTCAAAGTTCAATAAAAGTTAATTTAAAAATATGAATATATGTATGATAATTAATTTTAGAATTTTTAAATTCATATTATATATAAATAAGTGTATTAAAATCCTTAAATCATATATATATATATATATATATATATATCTTAGTATGCATATATGCTATTATGAGAGAGAAATCTACACTAATTTATATATGAATTTGTTAATAAATACATATACATACACATATATATATAACAATTATTAATGACAAAAATTGATTTTGTATAGTAAACAACATTTGTCTATACATAAATCAAATAGTATGATAAACAAATTATGCACATAACCAAACTGATTTGTGGCAACCACATCTAGTTACAAAATCTCACCTAACTAAATATATAGTAGCAATATATTTAAACATATATGAAATTGCTCAGTATAGGATCATAGAATATAATTTAATTACTGTAATATTAAACAAAATTACCAATTTAATGATGCATTTGAATCCACGTTGAAGCAATGACTTCTCTTCCTTTTACTGTTCTTGATCTGTCAAATTGCAAGTCCAGAATCACCGACCTCTAACTATTAAATAATATTATTTTAATTTGAAATATATTTGTGAATTTTGAAGTGGATTGAGAGCTATGTTTTAACCAGCAATGTTGAAGGTAATGGTGGCCAAAAAAGGTTAGTTATTATTTCAGAGACACACACACACACACACATGGTGGTATTAGAGAGAACGAGGAAAACTTTTTTACCCATTCTCACTTGATCTCAACCCATTATCTCCAAGCCAATTCCCTTTGTTTGAGCCACCCCTTGACTTTTCCAAAACCGAAATTTTGCAGCCCTAATGATGGTCCTTAAACCCATCCAAGCCCAAGCAAAAATACTATGCAATTATATCTAATTTAATCGCTTGTCGATATTGTATATCGATCGATATATTTATAACTATTATATATATAACATTATTTATTTCTAAAACCATATTCAAATTTTATAATTAAAATTTCATAAATATTAATGAATTTAGTTAGTTTATAATAATTATAACCTAATTAAATCATTTGGTCTTAAGGTAATTCATCATTTCGGTTGAGTAACTCTTGGATCACTACATTATACTGCCCATTTTGCCACACCCCAATGCGGAAAGATTGTCACGGTCATGAGCCGTAGCAATTTTATCGCGGTTTTGAACCGTGGTAAAATAAATTACAATGGTTTCTGGTCGTGGTAATTTAGGGACAGCCATAAATCGTTCCAATGTTATCAAAAAAAAATCCATTCCTTAGTGTGTATATATTGAGATGAAGCTCACATCCTTCTCCAAAAAAGAACACCCCCTTCCATAATTAACCTGCATACCCTAGCTGAATAATTTCCATCCCGCGCCCTCACTCTCATCAATTTTCATCTAAACCCCCATCGCTCCGACGTAAACGTGCATAGCTCATATTCTCTACCAAATCGCATGAATTGTTCTCACTCAAGTAATAGGTTGTTCGCCTTTCTCTCAATCTTCACTCGGTCATGTACGATATTTAATCTAATATCATGTTTGTTTTATTTTTGTTTTATAGTCAATAATTGATGTTATACGAGCTCAATTAAATTGAAATCCAATAATTTTTTGATTGATATAATCATACATGTTTAAATTTTGATGTGGAAAAGTACACATGTAAAAGGTTGCTTATTCGAAGGTTAGAAATATGTATTATTAACATGGATTTGGATCATACTCTTAAAAAAATTATCGTAGAGATACACTTTGTACTTTGTTCTATGCGGAGCACCACGTGTACAAATTTATGTTTCATTTGAGCAAAGTTGATGCATTGTAATTTGTATATGATTATAGAAGATTCGGTTAAGACAACTTTAAAGTAGTTTTATTTGAAATTGGTTGCATGTACCTCTACAATTAAAGAATTTGGAGTGACTTAACATATTAAGGCAGCTCATAGGCGAAAAGTGTTTGACACTCATCCTGATCGGGTTCAGGTTCCTGATGAAGCTTGGGCGGAGTCTGAATTCAGACTGGTAATTTTATTAGGGCTAAATGGATACAGTTCTAGTTTTCACCTAATATCTTTGTTGCTATGCATATCCAAATGAGGAACATATTCAAGATTTTTTATATGACATTTGTTAGCTCTTCAATTTGCCTAAAATCCGAATTGGTGTGTCGGTAATCTTACAAGTGATAATGTTCAGTTAAATCATATAATAACGTATAAAAAAGCCCAATGTGTATTGAATATTGGAATCGAATCCTCACCTGGTACAACCTTGACCATCAAAATGGGATAAGTTTCTATGCCTTTTGGATTTGTTCTTGAAAGTGATAAAAGTTTCATGTTTATCAAGAAAAGAGTTCTAGGTGTGCACTGCCACAAATACAGCTTATTACAACGTTTGTTTTATAACGTCTATATTTAAAATGTTGTAAAAAAAACCCTCTTGCAATGTTTTCTAAAAAAAAGTTGTAAAAACCATCCTTTTTATAACATTTAACAGAAAACGATATGAAACGAGGCTTTTTACAAAATTTCCTCCAAAAACATTGTGATAAACTACCTTTTACAATTTTTATGTAAACGTTGTCACAACTATGTTTTAACAACAAGTTTAAAAAGTTGTAAAAACATTGTTTTTTATAAATAGATACTAATTAACAACTTTTTAATTGTAATTGTACTTGTAGGACTATGTTAATATTTTTTGTATATGTTTAGTATTGCTTAAAATATTATAATAATTAATAATTTATAACTAATAACAATTATTTGATACTTACTTGGATAAGTTATAAACGGTAGTTTATAGTTAATAATTTCTAAATTAAAATTAAATAGGAAATTATTTATATTTTATAACCAATGATTATTAACAGATAATTTATAATTACTAATTACTCTCTATAATCAATAATTATTTTTTATATTTAATAATTTACTGCAATTAATCGTTAATAATTAGTAAATTATAGTTAATAGTTATTAACTATACCTAGTAATTAATAAATATAATAAAAAATTAAAAAGTAATATTAAATAATTATTATTAATAATTAATATTAAATAGTTAACAATTAAAATTTGGTTATAATTAATAAGTAATAGTAATAATTAATAAATAATAAGTAAGAAGTAATAACTAATAATTAATGTTAAATAATTAATAAGTAATCTTTACCATTTTCTAAAATAAATTTAAGAATATTCATAAAGTGTAGAAATAAAATTTTGAAATTTTTCTAAAATTCAAAAACAAAATCTTATAATAATGTTTTCCACATTAAAAATTGCTTTCTATAAGAAATTTGTAAAAAGAATTTTTTTTACAATTTTTCCCTAGAAGCTGTAGATATTAATTTACTACAATAAAAATCGTTTTAATCACGGGTCAGAAAAATCTTTGAGAAAACGATCACCGCACCGAATGATCAAATTAACATTAATTATTTTAAACAAATTCAATGTTGCTTTAAATACTATAATAACCAAGGAAATTGCGAATTTTAATTTTGGTAAATAATTTAGAGTAATTAATAAATTATGGTTGATAATTTATAATAATAATAATAATGTATAAATTTTTATGCATATAAATCTATACTTGTTTAAAATACTAGAATATTTAATAATTAGTAATGTGTAGGTGATAATTATAAATTCAAACATTTTGGATTAAATCATGGATTCATATCTCAAACTATATATTATCCATTATTAATTTATAAACATCAATTGATAAACGTTAACCTTCTTGCTTTTTACAGCCTATGTCAACCATCCACCTTAACTAAAAAAAAAAGACCAGGCGCCATAATTTTGAAGCCCGCTTCCATTTTCGTTCAACGCCCGCCCTCCACGCTCCACCCCTTTAATTTTCATTACAACCCCAGATCCCAAATTAATCCCCAGATCCAGATCATCCACCTTCATCGATCCTAAATCCCTTAATCACAAATCCCGAATCAGCCGCTTTTCTACATCTTGTTACCCCTTCCCCTTGCCTGACTTTCGTTCCCCTCCTTCGAACTGGAAGTCCGATAGATGCCAGAACAGTTAAGGAGAAGACACCGTTAATCCACCTTTCCTCTATTCCTATTTCATGTCCATTGAAACATGAGTCTCCATGGATTGAGAGGAAGAGCATGGTGGGTTTGTTTCCTTGCTCATGATGGAATGGTGAATTTACTGATGATGAATAAGGTGTTTGATGAAGTGGTGAATCAATATGCGGAAAGAAGATGAAGATATGAAGACAGTTGTGATTACAGAAGTCCAAAGTGGGGGGATTTCTTGAGGAAGAAGAAGTTAAATGACAGTTTTGGGAGGAAGAAGAAGAATTGAACAAATTTATACACACTGATACAAGAAACTATGCACAATTTTCATGTACACAGCAAGAAATGGTTGTTTGAATGTGCTTTGTATTGCAGCAGTAAAATTGAATCAAGAAATGTTAATTTGAGTTTGTACTTGAAAAGGAACAGATCAGTATATGAATATGGATCAAGAAATATGAAGTTTAAAGTATCAGATTCAAGAATAGAAATATATTGCAAAAGAATGATCAAGATTTATAACCGGTACCAAACTTCACTAAAGAATGATATATATTAGCAAGTATATGGAACAAAGATTCAGATTTACAGAGATTTGCAAGCAAAAAGAAAAGATAAGCACAAGAATCAACAACTCATGATATTTGCATACAAACTGAACAAGGATTAAATTCTAATTGAATAACAGAAATCAATTAATAACCAAATGAGTTAATGCATCAAGATCTGAAACAACTAATAACAGAAATATACTAACAATATATTGCAAATTAATGATCAAGAACAGTTAAGGTCAAAGCAGATAAGAGCAAATATATGAAAATTGAAGCAATCTATAAGCATAAAACTATACTTAGCAGAGCAGTTCCAATTTAGCAAGAAAGAAGCATATGGGTATAAGCATAAGAACGAGCAATACGAAAATTGAAGAAGAAGACAATTATCACATAATGGCAACAGTAACAATAAGAACAGAAAAGCAATTTTATTTCTGAGTTTTCTTCACTTCTTTCAGTTACAAAATCACCTCTGTATATATATACAACAGAGAATTATCACCAACACTTTGTACACACAAGCCCAAACACAACTGCAGCCCAATACAAAACAAAAGACCCAGATCAACAACTGATACTACTACATTAACCCAATATCACAATCTCCTATGCATATCAGCTGTGCACATATACACCTGCCACTGTTTCATTGTCTCATTCCACTGCAGAAGCTTCATCTTTCTCCTTGCAAACCACTGCTAACATTCCCTTGCTGTTACATCTCCCTTCCACTTCAAGAAGTGACCTTGTCCCAAGGTCTAATGTAGGAAACCTTTTAATCATTGGCCAATAATCTTCCCAGGTAGCTTCATCAACAGATTTATCTTTCCATTTGATCAAAATTTGCACCACTGCTTCATTATTTCTGGGTATGATTCTTCTATCAATTATATACTCGGGTTGTTCTACAATCTCCTCCACAAAACTGGGGACATCATCTTGCACCATAACAGAACTGCCTACCTTCTTCTTCAGCTGTGATACATGAAAGACAGGGTGGATTTTTGCAGTGACAGGTAGTTGAAGTTTATAAGCTACTTCTCCAATTTTCTCAATTACTTCATAGGGTCCATAGTACTTTGGTGAGAGTTTGCAAGTCTTGTGATTTCTAGCTGTCAACTGTCTGTAAGGTTGAAGCTTAAGAAACACCCAATCACCTACTTCAAACTTCCTCTCCGATCTCCTCAAATCTGCGTACTTCTTCATTCGCTCACGTGCCAATCTCAAACTATCTTTCAAATATTCTAACATAATGTCTCTAGTAAACAACATCTCCTCAACTTGTTCCACTTTAGCCGTATTCTGGACATAGGATAAAAGTGTGGGGGGGTCAATCCCATACACAGCCTTGAATGGAGTGGTGTTAGTCGAAACTTTCCAGGTAGTATTATACCAATACTCAGCTAGCACTATCCACTTACTCCACTCATTTGGTTTATGGCAGATGAAACACCTCAAATACCCTTCCAATACCTTGTTGATCACTTCAGACTGCCCATCACTTTGAGGATGGTAGGCAGTGCTTAGCTTTAGGCTACTGCCTTGCAACTTGAACAATTCCTGCCAAAATTTGCTGGTGAATATAGAATCTCTGTCACTAACAATGCTTTTGGGTAGGCCATGCAATTTAAACACACCATTGAAGAACACAGTAGCAACATCCTTAGCAGTGTAGGGGTGGCTGAGAGGAAAAAAGTGAGCATACTTGCTTAGCCGATCAACAACCACTAGTATAACAGTATACTTATCACTCTTTGGCAAACAAGTGATAAAGTCCATAGCTATATCTGTCCAAATCATCTCAGGAATGGGCAAGGGCTGCAGCAAACCAGGTAGCAAAACATTCTCCCCTTTATTCCTTTGACACTGCTCACATTCTTTCACAAACACTTCCACGTCTCTTCTCATTTTTTTCCAGTAAAACACTTGTTTTAATTTCTTCAAAGTTGGTTTGATTCCAGCATGACCACCTAAAGGTGTTGAGTGATGCTCCAGTATTAGGGAATGTTGTAAATTGCTGAGGTGGTGATCTACAAAAATCTTTCCTTTGTAAAAAATCAACCCATCAACTATTTTATACTTGCTACTACTGAGTTCTCCATCCTGAATTCTTTTAATCTGCTTCTGGTACCATTCAGATGATTGTAAAGTGTGCTTAAGCTCCTGCAACCATGGTGTTTGAACAACAGAAATAGCTTGTGCCTCTGCATTATCCCAATTGCTTGCTTCCTTTCTCGACAAGGCATCTGCAATTATATTATCTTTCCCAGTTTTGTACTCTACCTTGTAATCAAAGCCATGCAGTTTAATGAGCCACTTGTGTTGCAGTCCAGTATGCAATTTTTGAGTTAATAAAAATTTTAAACTTTGATGATCGGTTTTAATTATGAATTGCCTTCCCACAAGATATTGAGCCCATTTTTTTGTGGCTAAAATAATGGCCAATAACTCTTTTTCATAAGTAGACATCAACAAGTTTCTTCCATGTAAAGCTTTGCTCATGTATGCTATAGGTCGATTATTCTGAAGTAATACTGCTCCTACACCTTGGCCACTTGCATCGCACTCGAGAGTAAAAGGAATAGAAAAATCTGGCATAGCTAAGATAGGAGGACTGGTGAGGCATTGCTTCAGTTTCTCAAAAGCATTTTTTGATTGGTCGGTCCATGTGAAGGCATTTTTCTTGAGCATGTCAGTAAGTGGACTTGCAATTTTTCCATAATCTTTAACAAATTTTCGATAGTAACCAGTTAACCCCAAAAACCCTCTTAGTGATTTAATATTTTTTGGTAAAGGCCATTCTATGATGGCTGTAACCTTGTTTGGATCAACAGCTAGGCCTTGATAGGAAATGATGTGGCCTAAGTACTCCAGAGATTGCTTCCCAAAACTGCATTTTGTCAACTTAATCACCAGTCTATTCTGTTGCAATGTATGAAAGGTGGTCTTGAGATGATCAAGGTGATCTTCCCAGTCCCTGCTGTAGACTAAAATGTCATCAAAAAATACCAGAACAAACTTTCTCAAATAGGGTTTAAACACATGGTTCATCAGGGATTGAAATGTGGATGGAGCATTAACTAGACCAAAAGGCATCACAAGGAACTCATAATGTCCTTCATGTGTTTTGAAGGCTGTCTTATGTACATCTTCTTCACACATACGAACTTGATGGTACCCTGATCTCAAATCCAGTTTTGAAAAATAGGCAGCTCCTTGTAACTCATCAAACAAGTCATCAATCAGAGGTATGGGAAATTTATCCTTTATAGTGCAAGCATTTAAGTTTCTGTAATCAACACACAATCTCCACGCACCATCTTTCTTTCGGACCATCACTACAGGGGAAGAGAATGGGCTGCTGCTATGCCTGATAACTCCAACTGCTAACAATTCATTTACAATTTTTTCCAACTCATTTTTAATATGGTATGAATGTCTATAGGGTTTAAGGCAAATTGGCTTTGTATTTGGCAGAAGAGGAATTTTGTGATCATGCTGTCTTTTTGGGGGTAGGAATGGGACAGTGGAGGTAATATCAGGGTATTGCTTAATCAAAGCTTGAATGGCTGGGGGTAGGATTATAGTCTGTTCTTCTTTCAGTTCGACTTGATAGCAAAGCAACATACTCAACTGACCATGGGCATTTTCCTTCTCAATAGCCTTTTTATCAACTATCTTCATTTCTTCTTGGCTGAGGCCTTGCCAAGTATAGTATTTGTTATTATATCGAAACTTTACTTGTAACTGCTCCAAGTTTAAGGTTACATCACCCAAACTTTTCATCCATTGAGCACCCAATACAATTTGGCAACCCTCCAAAGGCAACAATAACAAATCAATGGGCATTTTGCACCCCTGACATTTCAGCATTACATTTCTACATATACCAGAGCCAGTCAACTTCTCACCATTGGCTACAGTCACCTCATAAACTTTGGACTCATCAATAGGCAGTTCTAGCTTCTTGGCAAGTTGTGCATTGATAAAACTATGTGTCGACCCCGAGTCAATGAGGACTTGTACCGGTTTCCTATTGATGATCCCCTTCACTTTAATGGTAGATAAAGCCGGAATTCCACACATTGCTTGTAAGGTAATAGAGAGCGCTTCTTCTTCTGCTACTGTCTCCTCTTCAGATTCACCAGACCCATCCTGAGAATTATTTTCTATATCCTCCTCTTCCTTAAGTGTCATTAATCCTTCTAAAACATACACATGAGAATTCTTGCATTTATGATCCTTTGACCACTTTTCTTTGCAGCCATAACAGAGATTTTGTCTTCTCATCTCCACAATTTGATTAGGAGTCAACCCTCTACTTCTTGCTATACTTTCTACAGTAGTGTTGCTGCTACCCCGAGATATGGTGTTAGGTTGGTGTGGGGTTGAGTCTTTGACATAGGTAGGGGTAGAGTGAGTGGTAGCAGGTTTAGGGATAGAAGTATGGGATTGGTTAGCAGAGGAAGTCTTATGGTTCCTTCTAGTCTGTGTGTATTTGCATTCAAACATTTTGGCAAGTGCTACTGCTTCTCTGAAGTCAACAGGCCTGGAAGTCATAACATCATAGCGAATCTCCTCCTTCAATCCTCCAATAAATCTATCCAGCAAAAATTTAGGTGGTAGAGTCTCAATTACTGCTTGCAACTGTTCGAAGCGACTGAGGTATGCTCTCACTGTGGTGTGTTGTTTGAGTTTGGATAATGTTTCATAGGGTCTCTCCATCTCTTCGGGATTAAATCGCACTAAAATCTCTTCCTTAAAAACTGGCCATAGATCATGATTAAGCACTGTATTTGTATACCAGTGATACCACTGTAATGCCTCCTTCTTCAAGTAAAAAGAACAAATCTCTACCCAATACTGTTCCTCAGTACGTTGGAATTTAAAGAACTGCTCGACTTGTCTCAACCAATCAGCCACTCCTTCTTCACCAGAAAAAATAGGGAAGTCTAGTTTGTAAGAGGTCATAGGATTTGGATAATGCATATTGGTATAAGTAGAAGGAGGGTTGGAATAGTTTGGAGCAGGATTTCTTGGGATAGGAGGGTCTGGATTCAATGGATATGGGGTATGTCTGGGTTGTGGTGGGTGGTTTCTGGTACTGGTGGATGTCATATAGGGATGATTATCATTGTTTTGGTTTGGTGGAGGAATTTGAAGGATGGTTGAAGGGACTGTGGAATGTGCAGGTGGTGGTGCTTGTGGTTTGAACTTCAGTTGTTGCATGTCATTGGCAAGAGAGGTAAGGACATTGTGGAATCCTTCAAACCTAGTAGTGATTTCATTCTCTAATTTTCGGTTGCTATGCTCTAGTTGGGTTAAAGATTTAGTGATGTGTTCGTTGAACTCTCCTTGCTGTTGCCATAGCAGTTCTTGATCAAGAAATGGTGGATGAGAACAAGAGTGGTTTTTGTTGAGGTTGGGATCGATTTGGGGTTCGATTTCATCCCCATTAGATCGCTCTGATACCAAATTGGAAGAGCATGGTGGGTTTGTTTCCTTGCTCATGATGGAATGGTGAATTTACTGATGATGAATAAGGTGTTTGATGAAGTGGTGAATCAATATGCGGAAAGAAGATGAAGATATGAAGACAGTTGTGATTACAGAAGTCCAAAGTGGGGGGATTTCTTGAGGAAGAAGAAGTTAAATGACAGTTTTGGGAGGAAGAAGAAGAATTGAACAAATTTATACACACTGATACAAGAAACTATGCACAATTTTCATGTACACAGCAAGAAATGGTTGTTTGAATGTGCTTTGTATTGCAGCAGTAAAATTGAATCAAGAAATGTTAATTTGAGTTTGTACTTGAAAAGGAACAGATCAGTATATGAATATGGATCAAGAAATATGAAGTTTAAAGTATCAGATTCAAGAATAGAAATATATTGCAAAAGAATGATCAAGATTTATAACCGGTACCAAACTTCACTAAAGAATGATATATATTAGCAAGTATATGGAACAAAGATTCAGATTTACAGAGATTTGCAAGCAAAAAGAAAAGATAAGCACAAGAATCAACAACTCATGATATTTGCATACAAACTGAACAAGGATTAAATTCTAATTGAATAACAGAAATCAATTAATAACCAAATGAGTTAATGCATCAAGATCTGAAACAACTAATAACAGAAATATACTAACAATATATTGCAAATTAATGATCAAGAACAGTTAAGGTCAAAGCAGATAAGAGCAAATATATGAAAATTGAAGCAATCTATAAGCATAAAACTATACTTAGCAGAGCAGTTCCAATTTAGCAAGAAAGAAGCATATGGGTATAAGCATAAGAACGAGCAATACGAAAATTGAAGAAGAAGACAATTATCACATAATGGCAACAGTAACAATAAGAACAGAAAAGCAATTTTATTTCTGAGTTTTCTTCACTTCTTTCAGTTACAAAATCACCTCTGTATATATATACAACAGAGAATTATCACCAACACTTTGTACACACAAGCCCAAACACAACTGCAGCCCAATACAAAACAAAAGACCCAGATCAACAACTGATACTACTACATTAACCCAATATCACAATCTCCTATGCATATCAGCTGTGCACATATACACCTGCCACTGTTTCATTGTCTCATTCCACTGCAGAAGCTTCATCTTTCTCCTTGCAAACCACTGCTAACATTCCCTTGCTGTTACAGATTGAGAGCTCGAATAGGTCAGGTACGTCATATTTTGGGTTTCTCTAAGCTGATACAGATTCATGGTTTGGGTATGGTATTGGGTTTTGCTACTGCTAATTAGTGTGTTTGAATAGGTTAGGTATGTCGATTTTGTGGAAGTTTAAACAATTATCTTAATGCACTGGCAGCTGCTTCATGTGGATTTTGCTATTGCAGATTCATGTCAATTTTGCTACTCCTTCCCCTTACCCGAGTTTGAATAGGTTAGGTACGTCAGCTGCTGCTTCCTATGGATTAGAGGTGAGATTTTACCTCCATTTATTTAGCAGTAGAGTACTGAGAGTAGGCACATCTTTTCTCGAAGTGCTACTTTATATATCCTACTTTACATATGCTATTTTATATTTACTGTGCTTCATGTCGTTTCTTTTTCTTTGGAATAATATATCTTCTTTTCTTTTTTTACTCTTTAATCTTTTTGTGCCTCGTCAATATTCTTATAGGCAGAGGAATTATGTGAAGACTGTTATACAAATTGGCAAAATGATCATCCTCATCACAAGGACAACGTCTTTCCACACTTAATATATTTCTTGGAGAATCATTATCAATAGGTAAATATTAAGAAAAGTTTGGTAATTTCTTGATTTCCGTAAATTGCTATTTATATATTTAGTCCACTCTTTATGTTACCATATCTATGAGTTGATGTTTGGATTATGCATTTTCGTACAAGTTTCCAGTTTCCATCGATTTAGCTGAAAATTTTCCATTCATGGAAAACTTTGTGTTGCATTTCTTAAATTAAGACTTTGTACATTCATTTCATCAAAATAGAAGCCTACAAATATTGTATAAAAGATTGCTGCTGAATATGTATTATTAATGTAATATTTAACAGAAGATAGTACCATTTATTGGGCTGGGGAAAATTACTGGCGCGAATATTTGAGATCTACGTTATATTCACACGTTAGGAATATAGAGGAATATGTGTGCATTCATTTCTCTGCTTTTGACAAAGGTTTAAAAGAAGAAAAATTATATCTCCAACATATATGAGTTTCAAAAGCAGCATTTTGTCCAAAACTTGCAAATTAAGGAGAACTGCATAATACATAGGAGTTTTAGTCATCTATTCTAGGAAGTAGCAAACCATATGCTTATCAATAAATGTGGGTCTCTATACATTTGATAGTTTGGAGAAGTACTAAAATGTACTTAATATTTGATCTAGAGATCCTAGTTTATTAGTGAATTATGTTGGTTTTCTATCTTGCAAGAGCACCGAGCACATGATCCAACTCATAAATACCTAAATGTGTAGAGAGATCCTAAATGCTTTGCTTTTTTCCATCCTCCAAAACTGTTCCTTCCACCTGTAATACATCTATACACACACATATAAATATACATACACGCACACATATAAATATAAATACACACACATACATATACACGTATATACATGCATGCATATACATATATATACACATACACGCCGAAGGGATGAAATATGATAAGGTTACCATTATCGTATTCATTTGAAAGATGGTCCTAAGTAACTGACTTATATCTTCTAACTACAGATAGAACTTTTGATCATTGTGAATTTACTGCATACTGTATTTAGTATCTTTTTTATCAAAAATATATTAGTTACGCCTATAGATTATTGAGACGTTGTCAGTTTAGAGACAATTTCCACTGTAAGTAGTTATACATCATACATATCACATATCACAAAAGTACTACTAAATGCTGGAGAATATTTTTTATTTTTTGAACTATGTTAATAATAATAATCCATGCCAAAAAAACAGAAACTTCTCTGCACTAAGCATGGACAAGGCAGGAGATGGACTGTGGTGTTTTGGATTAGTTGTGGCCAATGAGTGTGTTGAAGTTCCCGACAATGTAACATGGACAAGGTATAAGGTTGGTGGTCTTGTCATTGCATCGGGGGAAAATTCTGGTCTTAAAGATAAATTGGTAGACCACGTATGTAGTAATCTATATGATGAGGCAGGAGGGAAGTCAGAAAACTTCGGCTGTTCATAGAATGATAATGTGAAACACATGACTGGCTTTGTGGACAATATGGTAACTGTGCGTGATAATCAGGATATAGTGCGTGCGGAAATTATAGATGATGTTGATAAAGCTGCTTCTGTGCCTGTTGCCAATAGGTGTAATGTTCTTGTTTTAGTACTTGAAAATGAGGGAACTTGTTTTATCTTTTGCAAAAATATGGTCGTGTTGGAACATGTATTTTATTGTGGTTGAACAACTATTAATTTATCAACAATTCTACTTTGCCCGAAGATTTTTTTGTCAAAACTTGCGAATTAGAGAGAAAAGAATGGACCCCCTTGAATTTCAGCCTTAAGACCCGGAGATAAATTGCACTATTCGCAGTATTTGACAAAATATATTTCGGGTAATGTAGCAGTACTCTTAATTTATTTTGAATGGAAGTAATTTTGAATAGTGTTGTTTATTATTTGATCATTGGCCTTTATTTCAGTTTTTGAAATTTTATTATTATTGCGCCAGTAATGTGCGAGTGGCAGGTTGGAATAGACAGAAATAGCCATGCAACAATTTAGAAAGGTTGTAATATAAATATATTTCACAACTTTTCAAAAAAGTTGTAAAATATGCACAACAATTTTAAATAGTGGTCAAATAATATTTTACAAAGATAAATAGTTGTAGTTTAACATATTACAACTAACAAATAGTTGTATATACTCTATTACAACGTTTTGTTGCGAAGTTTTTGAATAGTTGTAATAGACGCAGACCCTATTACAACTGTGGCTAAGACGACGTTTATGAAAACGTCTACTATAACTCTTTTCGAGAGTTGTGAAAGACCTTTTTTGTTGTAGTGGTGTTTGGGCAAGTTTAAACATACAGATTATAATAAAGAAACTGAAATGTTCTTTTTCAACATCTTTAGAATGATATTTAGGCGAGTTTAAACTACATTTGCGAACTTTAAAATCGTGAATTAATAATAAAATGAAACGTCAATGATTGTGTTGATAACTCTAAGTAATGATTTACTGCACACCTAACTTTTTTCTATGCAGTAAACTATATAATCAATATGGTATTCTAGATTTTATATAAAATTGAAACTAATCATTTTTATTTAGTATTTTTGAGTTATCAAATTCTCAACATAATCAGCATTATGTTTAAATGTTTGAAAATCCTGTTGAAAAACGAGAGAAATAAATCTAACACATTGAGCTAGAAATCAACATTCATCTTCTTAGTTTGCTCAGGATATATGATATTCCTTTTCACTCTCTGATGCCTGTGAAACTATATTATCACCTACCAAGTATTTTTATTTTTAACAGAATAATAATCAGAAATGGTTATATTTGTTGGAAATTTAAATACAAGATCAAAGGCTTCATGTTCAAAATAAATGCAGTACTAGTTGTTAAAGTGAATAATACAACTGAAGTTTGAGATTATATTGATGTAAATTGTTGCATTGACTTTATTAACGTTCTGCATATGCTGGAAAAATCTTTGTGATTTTAGTGATGCTTTGTCCATTTGACGAATGTATGCAATTTCACAAGTTTGTTATCTCTAGCTCAGTATTAAAATATCAAACATCCATGGATAAATAACATTTGATGAAGGAGCTAAACAAAAGTACATCTGAAATGAATTCAAATACACAACATATTTATCAAGTAATTCATTGTAGTGCGACTAATTATCAATACTAGAGCATGCTGTTTAGATAGTGCCTTAGAGTAGTACTAGGCTAAGTGATATTCAATCTTTTTCTCCTGTAATCTGAGAAACTTTATTTAAGTCATACTGAGTTTGATTGGGGGATTGGGGAATTATTAACATATTTAAACCATTGTTTGATTGGGGGATGGTGAAATAAGGGATTCATCAATATTAATGATTATTCCTAGGCCAATTTGATCAGTGGATATCAAGGGGTCTGCTGATGTTATTTTAACATCAGTATTAACAATATTGTAATCTTTTCCCACTTGACAATATATAGTAATTACAACAAAAAAATGTGTTTTAACTTCTTTTTTTTTCCTTTCTTTTCTTTAACAACCGATACTTCTTCTCTTCAAGTTCTAGCCACAGCCGATGTGGTTGTTCGCGCGAGACAATAATCAGTGCTACATCGAGTTCGTGCCAAAGGCATTGATTCTTTATGCTGTTAACAGCCGATCTTCCTATAGCCAGCGGTATGATTTTACATTAATTATTTGTTTAGTAATTAGTACTAATTATTTGATTAGTAACAAAATTGGTTTGAATTTTTTTTGTGTAATCAATAAGTATTTGTTTGCACACCATTAGCCAATTCTTGTTTATTTGCACACTATTAACAAAAATGGTGTGAATTTTTTTATTTGTCGCCAATTCGCTGCACACTGTTATGTGTTTGTTCACCCTATTATTGTTGCTACTTTAGTGTAATCAGTAAATAACTAAGATTGGAAAATTGTTATACTAATGGTTTAATTAACTGTAGTTATATTTATTAGTAAGAATCCGAGAATGATCAAATTTTTATTTAGATATATTTATTAGTGTAAGGAAAAAGGAAGAAGCAAGAAGAGAGATGGAGGAAGATGATAGCGTGATATACAGGTTAGTTTATCACTCACAAATATTATGTTTAATCTCACGATCCTGCATATATAAGTGCACTTTATCATCTTGGAACCCTCCTCTGTTATATTTACTAATTGTTAATACACGAGATATATACAAATTGAGTCGGGAGAAATAATTTTTTTAATCATGCCTTGCCGCACAACATCCAGTTTAATACACGGAATATATATGCTTTGGAGTGCCCAATCAACCGACCCTACATCTAGTTTAAAGATGATTTTCCCTTAAAAATTGAACCATTGGAACAATCTTGTTATGTTAGAGGTTAAAAAAATTTCACTAGTTGTTTTTGTGATGTTCTATGAGACGTGTTTTGAAAGTGCAGTGTGGTATGAAATTGCAATAATTATATTGTGGATGTTCATGGTTCGGTTCTTTGCTTAATGCTTAATTATTACCATAAATTGGGAGACGGGATACACCATGGAGCACAAATGGAATTTACAGCATGTAGCTGTGTTGTTGGTATTAATTAGGTATATTTTATAAGTTTTATATCATAAACAATGCAGGTTTTTTTTTCTTCCTTTCTCTCTTTTTTCTCAACATCAACATTTTCATTCTAGGATTTTGGTTGAATACTAGGTGGATTTGGTCAACTTTTGGTAGAGGTCAAGGAGAAACAGTGATTCAGAATACAGCTGTCGATATGAGTTTGTTTATGGATTTTTATTTATTTATGGATTAATAATCTATGTTTTGTAGTTTGAGTTCAACCTAAATTAGATCACAGTTTCAAAAGTAATCAAATATAGAGATTGAGAGAATGACACCTGCGATTACAGTGGTTTCATTATTTCTTCTTCTATTTTATACTATTCTTATTATTATTTCAGAGAGATTACAAAGTGTTTTAACTCGAAGTTGTAGATAGATTTCGGTTAAAAATCCGGCAAAATCTTCCATAGATGAAAATAAGAATCAACCCCTGTTTAAAGGTGTATGACTTGTATTTATAGGTGTAATTGGGGCTGCTAAAGGTCTTATTTCGTCCCGCGTATTTCCATATATACGATAGAGAAAGAATGGGTACGGATCCACGAATCATGAGTTTGACTTTGCTCTTGGAATTTAAAGTTGGATACTAATTTTTCCACCTTTAGATTGTTAGAAAATGAATAAGTGGCTTAGGAGGGAACAATGTCCCACATCGGGAAATACACATCAAAATTTCACTATATATACACTAAAGCTTAATAAGCTATATCAAAAGAGAATGAGGAGACAGAAAGAATGAGGCAATGCAGGCATGAAAGGGAAGAGACAATGTATGCCTTGGATCTCTTGGAATCTAATGATTCTAATGATTAAATGGGCATTCGTTTGCTACCTGGGCTGTGGTAAAACGGCTAATTTTTTTAATCCGAATTATACCGTTTTTTGCTGCCATAAACGGTTGCATCCGTTAATCAACGGTCGCAACCTTTCCGTAGGGGGAGCAAATATGTTTTAAGGGAACATCGACTGTGCTGAACTCGGATACAAATATTCAACTTGCAATCAAAGTACTAAACGGTACGAATTACATTTCAACTATTCTTTTTTCTGTTAACCCAATTACAAAAGTAGGATTAGGGTTTTTTGACCAAATTGATTTTTCCCTAATTTATATATTAGGGTTTCTGTGTGGATAACATAGATTACAAATGCGTCTTTGAAATCCGATAGTGACTAAAAAGGAAAAGCATATGATTTGCATAATATTTTTTTTTCCAGGGGGAGACTGAGCCAATGAAGCCATTTAGACACAGATATCATACTCCTTACAGAGCTGTTGGTAGTACTGCTTCATTTTGTTATCCATCAAGGGAGCTTCTGCGCACATTATTGTCTTGTCATCATATTCAGCAAATGGTACTAAAACATCTGATATATTTAGTTTCCCCTTCTAATCAATCATTTATTGTATGCATTACTTTACATGTTTTAGTTTACTAAATGGACGCTTCACTGCTAGACCCTTGGAAGTTCTTAGATTGAGTTATAGGTGTTAAATACATGTTAATGTGCTTATCGAGATGTGGAAGTTCATCGAAAAATCATTTTTATACCAAACAAGTGTTACCATTTGATCAACAACTATTTTAAAGTAAACACACACCTCTGTATCAGTGGCTTAAAGCCGGGTTACCAAAAGTGACTAATTTATAGATTAGGGTTTCTGTGTGGATAACATAGATTACAAATGCGTCTTTGAAATCCGATAGTGACTAAAAAGGAAAAGCATATGATTTGCATAATATTTTTTTTTCCAGGGGGAGACTGAGCCAATGAAGCCATTTAGACACAGATATCATACTCCTTACAGAGCTGCTGGTAGTACTGCTTCATTTTGTTATCCATCAAGGGAGCTTCTGCGCACATTATTGTCTTGTCATCATATTCAGCAAATGGTACTAAAACATCTGATATATTTAGTTTCCCCTCCTAATCAATCATTTATTGTATGCATTACTTTACTTTTTTTAGTTTACTAAATGGACGCTTCACTGCTAAACCCTTGGAAGTTCTTAGATTGAGTTATAGGTGTTAAATACATGTTAATGTGCTTATCGAGATGTGGAAGTTCATCGAAAAATCATTTTTATACTAAACAAGTGTTACCATTTGATCAGCAACTATTTTAAAGTAAACACACACCTCTGTATCAGTGGCTTAAAGCCGGGTTACCAAAAGTTAATAGAAGTGAGACACCCTGGTCATTTGTTCTTGTGCATTCACCATGGTATAATAGCTACAATTGGTTTCTTTATCTAATTTTTATAATACTTTTTTTCATGTGAAAATGTGTTTAAACCTGTACTCAAAGTAGTGCTTATAAGTTATAACATGTGCTGTGTTATGCACAGTCATAAACAGTTAGTATGATGCAAAAACAGATAAATATGTGGCCTTCTTTCGTTAGATTTTGAACAATAAGAATATGCAAGCTCTAGAAATAACGTGTAATGAGACAATTTGTACCTCAAAGTCAATTAAAGAATGGTGACATATGTTTGTTCATTCTATGACATTATGCTGACAAATTAGAATCCATGAATAACATTAGAATTAATAAAGTTAATTAGTTTGTAGAATTTTATGTGTACAGTGAAACATGTAAAGAGGAATGTTAGAAAACGTTAGATTGATGATAAGTGAAAAAAGATAGTAAGATATATGGAGGAACTAGAAAGAAACAATAATAAAAAGCTAATTTGGCATGTGCACAAGAAATATAATTTTTTATGCAGCATAAACTAGGTGAGCAGCAGAAACATAATTAATAATATATTATCCACATCACGGTGCAAAATTCTATAAACTGAACATTTTGGCACCAAAATGCGAACGACATGCAGACATATTACGTCTCTAAAACACTCGTCTTGTTCTATTTTTTCCTCCTTTTTTTTGTGGGTGCTTACTTTCTATTGTGCAATGTAGGGTTTGGATCTTCAGCAGGTATACACAAGATCAATCATTGCTGGCCTATGTTTCCATGCCTATCAACAGGTGACTTTCTCCTTGTATTTTGTTTCATTGCAACATTTTTAAAAGTATGTTTTGCATAACCATGCCCATTTCAGCATTTAGTTTGTTCAATAGATTCAAGATTTTTCTTATGTTGTACATGTTTGAAACTACTTTTACCATCCTCCAAGTTTACAATTTTCTTTTAAAATTTGTTGATAGACGACACAGTCTTCAATCAATACAAGTGAAAAAATATCCAGTTAATAGTATGCCAGCTAGTCTTTGCTGGGAGATTTTATATGAACATCCGATGGCGACTTTTAAAATCAGTTCGGTTGTTTACTAGTAAATTAAACCGATATGTATGTATGTATATTGCTGATCACGTGTTTTAGACTGGGACAGTGCTCTACTCGGGACATTCAAGTAAGATTCTCCATAACCACTCCTGGTGCTTTGCAACCTTACTCGTTTTTCCATCTCCATCATATGATTCAAAGGCATTTTTATGATTAAACTCAGCTGATAATCAAGTCTTGCAATTACCAATTTTCATCTCCATAAACTCTAAAAGGACCAGCAGCTCTGAAAAATTAAGATGTAAGAACATTACACTCTGAACCGTTGATTACTAAAATCTTATGATTTCGAACCACGTATCAGACCGACTCTCCTCAGTTTCATTTGGATTTCAAATAATATTTCCTGGGACATGATTCAGCTTATTATTCAACCCTGGTCATGCGTTCAGGTGGATAGGCATGATTATATGTCAGTTGACCTGAACACAGAGGAGGCATAATTTGCATCTGTATTTTGTACTACTAAGTGATAAACATGTATGTATATAAGAATATATACAACTCTGAATAGTTGAAACACAGCGAAGTTCTTGGCGAAAAGACTTGTAAAATCAAACCTATGATATATAGATTCATGAATTTGCACTCTGAGCACACTTAGTCAGCTTACCTTAAACTTGTTAGGCGTGAGTTATTATAAGCATGTGGTGTGCGTATGCATATTGTATGTACTGGTGTGTGTTGTGGTGTGAGTGGTTTATTGAGCATATGTGTTGTGCAATCAGCTGTCTGTCCTATTCAAGTTGCTGAGTGACTTTTGAAGTTGAGCCGTGAGGTCAGAATACGCCGCTGCCTATACTATTTCCCATGTTTATGATTGTGTTTGTGTGAGTGAATTTGTATATAAATGCATGTGTATACTGGGTAGTTTGCTAGATAAAAATGAACTTTTTATTTATTTATACTAATTGTTATACTAATAATACAATGCCCAAAGGTACCTTAGCCATTTATTTAGACATATGCAACTGAGTATATGCTATGCATTGTATATGTGTTTTTCGAATCCAAAATCAGTTCTAATATCCTGTTTTTTATCATCTCCTGTAAGTGTCTTTCACACACTCTTTTTTAAAGGGCACAACATATATAATATAATAAAAATAATAATAAGAAGTTTTAATATGTGCATTTGATGCTTGCAGGACACCTAATGATGCAAGGGAGATGACCGTTAATGGAAGAATGGATTAAAGCATGTCCTTTTTATTGTTTTTACTGTCTGCATCATGTTGTATTATCGTCTGTGGTATTTGAGGGCATGAAAAAAATGAATTTGTATTTTGAATTAGCATAGATACGTTGGTCTTTGCAAAACAAGTTATTTCATGAGTAAGTATTGTAGGACTCGATCTTTGTAAAATGCTAATATACTTCAGTTTATTGGTAATGTATGTGCTTCTAGCTATTTTTGATTCTAGCCTGTTTGTGTATATACAGAGTCACGGTTGATTTTATTGTGTTGTCTGAAGTTTATTGGTGATGTATTGCAGTTTTTATTGTTCGTGCTTCATTTCATTCAGCCACGGTTACGAGCCATGGTTGATTTTAATGATATAAAAGTTAGCCACGGCCCCAAACCGTGGTATTTCATTCAGCCACGGCTCTGAAGCATGGCTAATGATAATTTTGCCACGGCTTGGAGCCGTGGCTAAACAAAATTTTGCCATGGCTCGGAGCTGTGATAAAATTTTTGCCATTCTCCATTTTGCCACGGCTCTGTTCCGTGGTAAAATTATTTAGTCACGGTCCAAAACCGTGGCAAAATGACTTTTCTGGTGTAGTGGGTGTAAATTTGGTCAGCGATTAACATCGAATTATTCTAATGTTAACGTCCACACGTCACCTAACAGGTAGTGTGACATTATAGCCAAATTTACCGCTTTCTCATTTTCGGTAAAAATCTAATTTTAGTTTAATAAGTCTTACCCGTTGTGACATTTGTTTACACAAATTCTTTTCGTCAAAACTATATCACTTTGGACTTATGAAATTTGATGATGATCAAAATTCCAACCTCATCCACATTTAACTTTATAGTCCAAATATAAAGTCCTTGGTTTAATAATAACAATTATTATTAACCGAAATGATCAGCTCAGAGACTTCGACTTTGAGTTGACGGTGATACTAACTTTATATAACTGAGGAGACGAATCTTCTCTTGAATAGTGCTTCACTTTCAATACTTCCACTCGACCCAACTATAGTTACTTGATAGGCGTCATGCCATAATTTGGCTATAATCAAAGCGGAGTTTTCATATTGAAGATCCACGGTATTCTCAAGTCGAGAGAACTGTGTAAATCAGTCACATCGATATTTTCTTTTTGACATTAGTAATATTAACCAACAGAAAACTATCGAGTGGGTCGTTCCATAGTTATCCAATAACTATTAGTACGTAACCCCTAGGTGCCTCCAGCAGTCATGAGTAATATACTGACCAATATTTGAAGAGTGTTACGTACTTCAGTCTCAACGGATACGTCGATATCCAATCTCGATGCATCTTGACTAGGAATATTTAAAATGATATATTTGTTTCGTTGTGATAAATTACTCATGGTTATAACACTTTATAACCACTATCACAAAATATACAATTTATAGATTTTTTTATTAAATATACTTTTAATTAAGTTAGTTAATTAATATAATCACATTATATCAAGCATATAATAGGAAGAAAATAACTTTTATTTCGGACAAAATTGGTCAACGAGTTAGATATATGTAACAAATTACATAATTGCCACTAGAGCATACCCCTAACTCTATCAAATAGAACTGCAACCCTTTGAAGCCCTTAACCATCCAACCTAACCTTTCGACAAGGTTAATAGCCCTTACACCTTAACAACACTTGAGCCTTCCAAAGCTACAAATCGAGTAGTCTAACCTTTTGACAAGGTCGACACTCATTTCAGATCTGTAAAAGTATATTATATCCTGCTTGATCTTAAGAAAGGCTATCTTAACCTTTCGACAAGATTTAAATCAACCTTCTAAAGGACTAGCTAAGGGAATTTCACCCAAGCCGAAAAGAGAACTTTAGTAGGAAATCTCATACCAATTCAATTGAGGTGAAAGATCATCTAATTCAAAGACTAACCTTTCGAAATGTCCGCCTCAAGTAACAATAGCAAAATAAAGCTAAATAGGGGGGCAATTCTCAAGGGCTTCACATCCATTGTTTAAGCAGATCTTTCCATCCTTCTTAGCACTACTTTGGGTGTTGACCATAAATTCGGTTAACAGTTGGTTTGTGGGGCTTGGTGTTGAATGTTGATGTATATGTTGTACATTGATGTTGGATGTATATATTGCATTTGGTTGTGTGAAACTGATGATGGATGATTTGTTTTGTATTGATTGGAAATGTTTGAGTTTGAGATGACAATTTTTGGATTTTATATTATTATTGATATTGATACTGTTTTAACTTATATATCTGACATATATATATATATATATATATATATATATATGTTGTGTTGTGATATATATTGATGTGTTGTTTTGCTGCTTAAAAAAAGAAAAAATTATCCAGATTTATGACGGCTTCCGACGGTCAATGGGTCGAACGACGTTTACCGACGACTTCTGATGGTTTTCCGGTCGAAAATTCCAACGATTACTAATGGTTTTTCGGCTAGTTTTCAAGCCATGTGGACGTTGTTGCCGTCGGAAAAACCATCGGAACTGCAATTGATAAAGCCATCGAAAAACCGTCGTCGATTCTGTTGGAAATGGATGAAATCTGTGTCATGCATTCCGATGGGATTTCTGACGGCGTCCGATTGTCGCCGATGACTGTGAGCCATCGGAAATCACTATGCACCATGTAGTCGTCTTTGAAACTATGGGTTTAACTAATATTACAATGTCAAAAATTGACATTTAATCTTTTGAATTTGTAACATTTTATGTTTCACCTCTGGACACTACAAGGAGAAACAGAATTTCCGACGGCCAGAAACCGTCGGCCGCCGTCGGAAAAAGCCGTCGGAAAAGACCGCGTTGGGGAGCAGTACTTCCGACGGCTTCCGACGGACGGCGCCGTATATTATTCCGACTAACTTCGACGGTTTCCGACGGATTTCGACGGATTCCGACGTGCGCCGGAATCCGTCGGAAATACCGAGTTATAGACCGACTCAATGCGCCGGAAGCCGTCGGAAATTTTGACCGATAATCCGTCGGGAGCCGTCGGAAATCTGCAAAAAAAAAAAAATTATATTCACTGCAAACATAGCCTTCCAACCACATTTCTCTTCCAAATACTCTGATATCAATATTTCACAACCCAATATACAATAATCCAATCAAAGATCCAAACCTAAACTACACCATATTTAACAAACGCACAAATAAATAAAAATACAATCAAAATAAGATAAAAAACATACATATCCATTCCAACATTAACAATAACTGTTCCACCATATTGTTAATACATAAATTTATCAATATTCTCATGCATATGTCCTAATAAAACTAGAAAACCAAGTGTATCATACATAATTATACAAATCAATAATTACCCGCACCGTCTATCAAATCATTCTACACAAACAAACATACCTGAACGACGAACAAGCAAGCAATGAGTCAATCTCCTTCAGATCCAGAGCCAGCCGAGGAAGGAAAGCGGCCACCAAACTGCTGTATGTACTCTAACAACTGTGCGGTCTGCAAGGCATTTTGGCTGTTCTGCTCCTCCAATTGGGACACTCTAGTCCGCAATTCTTTTATACTTGCTAAATCGCTCTGTGGTCTGCTCCGCCGTCCCCTACTATGACTACTGGACTGCAATAATTGAAAAATAAATAAAATCCAAGTTTATTGTTTTGAAAAGGTAAAAATATCATATTTTAAGTATTTTAATAAAAAGTAAATTATTTACCGCTAAATTGCCAAATCCGTATCGTCGACCATGCTCAGCTGGAGTCATAACGGACTCAAAAATAACGTCCTCCTCATCGGTCGTCAGCTGTTCTCGACCTGTATCAGCAAGGAGTTTCTGTCGCTGCTCCATAAACATCTCCTGCATTAACAAATTAATAATATCATATCTTATTTCATCATAATTTAACAATTAAAACAATTACTAATAGTGAATAAAATGAAATATGCTTACATGGCTTTTGCTGGATTTATCGTCCTGCCATGTGTACGAAACAGTCCCGTCTGGATTAACATGCTCGACAGCATGCGTACGGGTGAACACGTACATATAGCTGACATGACCCTGTGCCTCGGCTTCCTGAATTTGATTGTTACATACAATTATTATACATTTAGAATCACATAGCGTAGACTATTTACATTTATTATTCAGTAAATTTGCCAACTCCTGCCGATACTGCTGAAACGACTTCGATCCTCCGCGATGAGTGGCTAGATTCTTATTTCTATTTGCAGAGTTTCTATCCGACTCTGCCTGTACATTCAAAATTTGATACATTATTTTTCAATCACGTCAAATTAATAATTCAAAAAAAAATAGTATACTTGCCTTCGCCTCGTCCGTCTCCCAGTAGCTCAACCAAGCTTGATACACGCTCTCTCCCATCCACTTTGGTTTCTTACCAGATTTCTTAATCTCAGATATCGTGTCCCTTTAGTTCTTGCGCATCTTCCTCATCCAGTATGCTCTTGTCAGCATCATATCGTCTGTCTGGATGTCTATCTCAGCCTGTGTGAAAAAAAGATTACACTTTAAACGATAAACAATAGAAAAACGACAAAAACGAATTAAAAATGGAAAACAGAAAAATTATACATACTAGAACATCCTGCCATATGCACTCTATGATGTGAGGAGCGATGAAATCCCACTTCGGCCAGCACACACTCATCCTACTGCGATATGCTGCTCTAGAGACGTCCAGCACAACCTTAGAGGGAAGTAGGTCGAACCCCCTGTTTTTAAGTACGATATAGATAAGTACATACGTATATCATAGAAAAAATAAGATGCTGAATAAAATTTAATTCTAATTACCCTTCTGCTCTAGGGACCAAAGATACAACAGCACGCTGTGGCTCTTACGATGGGCCACTGCCATCGCCTCCTGAAGATCAGGAAGAGCTCCTACCTCTATACGACATACTGATAAACCTGTGACATATACACATCATTATATAAGAGTATAAAAACATGATAATGAAATATATTCATATGAAAATGACATCAACGGTACAAATTGCAGCTTAATTAATGACTGAAATGGAAATAGAAATGGAAGTGTGTTATACCTGATTCATAATACATCAAGAATTCAACATGCAATAGTAAACAGATTTGGTTTCATAGTTAAATCAATTTAATAATACATCAAGAATTCAACATGCAAACAATAGTAAATGGATTTGGTTTCATAGTTACATCAATTTCATAATACAACAAGAATTTAACACGGTTACATCAATTGCAAAAAAAACAGATTCAGATTTGTATCAGTCATCATCGTCAACTGATTCAGATTCGGTCTCGTTTTCGACGATATTTTCCTCTGCACTGTCAAACGCTTCTACCAAAACATTTGATTCATCGATCAAGAGACCAAAATCTGTATGATCGTCTGTAATTATTATTTCGTTATTTTGCTCAAGATCCGCCTGATAAGCTTGTTCGTCGGGAATATTCTTCCCATCGAATGTGAATCTGGCCTTTGTTTTAAAAACTACAGATCAATCTGCTTTATCTCTTTTTAGAGACGGATAAGGAACTTAATAAACTTGCAGTGCTTGTTTGGCTAGTACAAAAGGATCATATTTGTGATAGTGCGATGTATGCTTTATTTCGATAAGATTATAATCTTTGTGCACATTAATTCCAGAACCTGGAACATTGCTAAACCAATTGCATCTAAATAGAAACACCTCCTCCGCGGGTCGTGAGAAATATGTCAGTTGCAAAATTTGTGTCAGAACGCCATAAAAATCATTTAAATGATTTTCTGGATCGTCACTACCTTTAACAAATACACCAGTATTATTTATTAATTTTTCTGCACCGTATTCTTTGGTGTTAAATTTATATCCGTTGACGAAATATATTGGATATGTCTTGACCACTCTTTTTGGTCCCATCGCAAGATGTTTCAACCCTTCGTCAACAACACAATTTCTCGGCTCATAAACGTAATTTGAAAACCAACCGGAAAATTCTTTACTGAGATCTCCATTCGGATGTTCACGTTCATAAACACTGTTTATATAAACAAATTGTTACATTAGGTTATACACGCACATGCATATAAGAAAAGAATAAAACACAAATTATTATTTCAGATTACCTAACAAATGGTGCAACCTCGACACAATTTAGAAGAATATAAGTGTGTGCTACATGAAGATCTCTATCGTCTAGCCATATTTCTACACATTTTCCAGAAGGCCGACCATGTTGTCTAAAAATAGATAACATTGCTTGAGTGGACTCTTGTTCGTCGCCTTCGTCATTACGAGGAACACTTTCAAATGAAATATTCACATGGTCACTGAAATAGTGAGAGAAAAAGAACGAAGCTTCTTTTTCGATGTAAGATTTACGTATCAAACCTTCAACCCGTGCTTTTTTCCTCACTTTTTTCTTCAGGTGATTCAAATATCTACGCAACATTAATTTATATTAACTTCATCTTTCAAATGCAATTAAATTACGTTATAATATATATATTACATACCTCTCAAATGGATACATCCATCCGTATTGGACAGGACCTCGAAGTCGTGCTTCAGATGGGAGATGAACAGGTAAATGTTCCATCACATTAAAAAAACCAGGCGAAAATATTTTCTCTAATTTGCAAAGCAATATAGGAATGTCCACTTCAAGTTTACGTAAACGTTGCACTTTTAAAGTAGTCGAACAAAGCTCTTTGTAAAACATATTAAGCTCCGTTACTACTTTTCAAACTATTAACGGCAGTAGTTCTTTGAACATCATGGGGAATAAATTTTCCATCATTATGTGACAGTCGTGACTTTTCATTCCGCTTAATCTACCATTTTTAAAGTCAACACATCTACGAAGATTTGATGATATCCTATCAGGAAATCTTAACCCTTCCATCCATTTTAACACAGCTTTAACTTGATTATTATCTAATTCATAACAAGTTTTGGGTTTTTTATTGTCATTTGGTTTCATATGAAGCTCAGGACGTTTGCATAATTCTTCTATATCACGTCTTGATTTCAAATCATCCTTCTTCTTCCCTTTCACATTCAAAATTGTGTTAAAAACATTATCAAATACATTTTTCTCATTGTGCATCACATCTATGTTATGGCGAAGCAGAAGATGTTTCCAATACGGCAACACCCAAAAAATAGTTTGTTTGCACCAGTTATGAACAACTGATTTGCCTTCAATTTCTATTTGCTCGCCAATTTCATATATCTTTGGATAGTCCTTAACAAGTTCATATATGTCTTCGCTTGACCATATCGTCGGTGGTTGTCTGGTTTCTACTCTATTAGCTAAAAAGTTTTTCTTGTCTCCTCTGAAGGGATGATTTACATGGAGAAAATATCGATAACAGTCAAACCATGAAATTTTCTTACCATGAGGTAAAGAAAACGCTCGTGTTTCATCCATGCAATATGAACATGCTAGACGACCGGCAGTACTCCATCCCGAAAGCATTGCATAGGCAGGAAAATCACTTATAGTCCACAACAAAGAAGCAAACATACGAAAATTTTTCTTCTTGAACACATCGTATGTTTCTACTCCTTCGTTTCACAGTATTTTTAACTCCTCAATCAACGGGTGTAATTATACATCGATTCCTTGTGTCGGATCGTCGGGGCCAGGAACGACAACAGTAAGAAACATATATTGCGTTTTAATGCAAATCCATGGAGGTAAATTATACGGTGTGACGATAATGGGCCATGATGAATATTTAGAATCAAATTGAGAAAATGGAGAAAAACCGTCCATACATAATCGTAATCTAACATTTCGACTCTCCACTGCAAAATTTGGATACGTTTTATCGAAATGCTTCCATGCTTCTCCATCGGCCGGATGTGTCAACGTACCCTCTTCCTCTGTTCTCACGCTATGTCATCTCATATTAGACGCGGTTACAGAAGATGCATATAATCTTTGAAGTCTTGGAGTTATGGGTAAGTAGTGCATACGCTTGTACGGAACTTCCTTCCCCTTCTTTTTTCTTGGTTTGTATCTCTCCTGGTTACAAACTTTACAATTTCTAAGGTTTGCGTCTTCTTTCCAAAACAACATGCATCCTTTTAAACATGTATCTATTTTCTGATACCGTAAACCAAAAGCCGACATAAGTTTTTTTAACTTCGTAGTGATTTTCACACATTAGATTATCGGGCGGCATATGTCTTTTTGCAGCTTGTACAACAGCCGTAAACCCAGCTTCAGTGATGTTGTATTTTGACTTCATCGCAATGTATTCTGCGATTACTGACAGCTGAGTGCCGCTTTTACAACCATCCCAAATAGGTTTCTTAGCTGCATCTAGTAAATCGTAAATTTTTTTAGCTTCGATATTTGGTTCTTCAACATTTTCATCATCGTCGTCAACTTGAACCATAGGAAACATTGATCGTGCTGCATCTTCGACCATATTTTCTATACTGGTCGTTAAAACTATTTCGTTAACGACACTTTCAGACTCTACAGAAGTATTTGCTACAACTTCTCCATGCCGATCCCAAACATAATATTCGAGTACGAAACCGTGTTGGCACAAATGAACTTTCACAATATCTGGTAACAAATACTTCAAATGTCTACACCTACTACACGGACAACGAATTTCTGAATCGTTTCCGTTATTACTTAAAGCGAATTCAACAAACACGTTTATACCATTATAAAAATCTTTTTTTATTGAGCCCCTCAGTCCTGTTCTTTGGTACATCCATCTCCTCCGATCAACAAAATAATCAATCATTTTTCCTATTTGACAAAATGAGAAGTTCAAAAATTAATATTTATTTTGAAGAATACAAATTCAAAAAAGATTATTTTCATGGTCGTATAATATTTTGAATTTAAAGAACAACTTCACAAATTTAAAAATATTTTCAAATAGGGCACATTTCATTTTTTAACGTACGTAACGATTAAAAATATATATATATTTTTTCATTGGTCAAACATCCTACTTCCCATTACAAACACAGTAAGCATTTACATTTCGTATATTACTTCGTCTCAAACGATTCAATAAAATTTCGGCAGCATTTCTCTTTTGTTCCCTACATTGTACACAAATGCGTGTACGTAGGAAACAAAAAAGAAAAGTTAGAGCGAAATTTTATGAACCGTTTGAGACGAAGTAGTATACAAAATGTAAATTCTTACTGTGTTCATAACTTGTCCAATACAGAGACAAATCCGACAAACGTTGTACCAGATGAATATAAATGGTCGTTTTTCAAAAAAAACGACTATTTATACAACGATCATGTACAACACTCGTCAGATGGGGCCAAAAACTCTCTAAGGAACATTTGTCGGTTAACATGCGCGCATTTTACTCAAAAATACAGTTTTACTCACTGTTCACATTTACAAAAATATATATAAATTTAACACAGTTATTCGACGTATTACGCATCAAAAAGGCTGGTTTAACATTTTTTTCTTTTTTTAATACACACAATTATAATTTAGAGTAATGCATTTTTTTTGTTTCATAAGTAAATACGTGCACAATATAATACTTCTAGCTCATTCAATCATTTTATCGTATGCCAAATAACGTATACAATCGTCGAATCAGGGCATACACAACAATTTACATATACATGAACAACCACAAAGTATACGTGTTTTTCACAATTTCACGATAAAAGATGAAATATGTATGTCATGTGATGCTATAAATCATTATTACGCTAATGCAAACAATTGTAATCGCTAATTCACCCTAATTTATCAATTTATGCAAATCTAAAATTAGGGTAAAAACTGAAATTTTCAGAAAAATAAGAGATTATACCTGAGATTGAGAGCAAAAGGTGTTGAATCAGCAGCGTGGAAGGAGAAAAAATCACGAAATTGGCGAATGGAGGTGGAAAATGTGGATTTGGGGTTTTTTGGTGAGATTGAGGAAAGCTGGAAAATGAGGAAGAAAGGCTCGGCCGACTGCAGGTATTCGCGAATTTCCGACGGCTTCCGAGGGCCGCCGACGGCCCGTCGGAAGCCGTCGGAAATTAACCGTCGGAAGTCGTCGCCCCCACCCGTCGTTATTTCGCTTTTTTCTAGTAGTGGGAAAACAATTTGTGCCATTTATTAATATCTTTCAAGCCCACAGTGCACGTCATTTATATATTTTATTTTACACAAGGACCATCCACCATTTCATCATTTTGTTTTGCATGTCGGATGAACGTATATTCACTTTCATGCGGTCCGAGTGTCATATCATAGCATTTATGGTCTGATCCAAATATTTTGTGTGTATGCATATTAAGAGATTTAAGAAATGAAACAAGAAGAGCTAGTGCATACAAAACATATATAGGAAACACATGTTTTGAAGCACAATGTTCAGAATATGAGAAGAAACAAAAGAAGATTGCACTACAATAATATAACGGATGTAAATAAACTAAAGTGCAACTCAACTTTGTCATTCATTAGTGGAGAATAACTGAGAGCCACTTCCAGAGGGAAGTCTCAAAACTTTATATATCTACTTGTCATTTCAAGTAGATATATAACTGAAAGAAAGAATTTGGAATCAATGGTGTATTTCTGGTAAACTTGCTTTTCTATTCAAAAAAAAGTAACTGATCACATTGAGTGCTTGAGAGATGGGATGCTTAAATTTAAGAATATTCGTTTCTCTTTAGTTTATGTAGATATTTATACAGTGTGTTTGATTGATTAAACTTGCACGCACATGTTACAATTCAATATTAAAAAAATGAACTAGCTGGCATGTGTTCAATTTGACTGGTGTTGGATGAAAGTGATCGCAAAAAATACAATGGAGTCCATTGAATGGACCTACCACACACCATGCACTGCTAACTGATTTTACTTGTTCATGTGTCATAGCAAGCTCTACCAATGGAAACCAAACAATAGCCATAGCAGACGAAGGATCTACTTGTTTTATGTACTTCTTGGCTGAGGATTTAAAAAGGTACTTGAAAGAGTAATGAAAAATTATATTTACACATTATTATATCTTTTTATGATACAGTGTATTATTACTGATACTATATATTTTGTTCACTGTAAATTATTTTTATCAATTTTGCTTCTCATCAACTATCAATCCAATTTTATTTTACTATAAGTTATAAATGTTTGTTAACTATAAAATTTATTATAAATTAGTCTCCAGAGTCAAAAGCGTTGGATGCTAACATTTGCCTTTGGCTGCATGCGAATGCGCATAATTAGTTCAGGTGTCATGGTAAGTGCAAAGAATTAATCACCTGCTAATATTAAGCATTACCTTTGGCATGCATACTCAACAAAAGTTGTTCACAGTTTCCATTATTATTCTTTCAGTCTTTAAAACATTAGGAAGTGCAACATATACACCAACCATAACCTCTTCGTTATATTTTATTTTCCTTCTCCATTCTTTTTCTCTCTAGCTACTGCTCTTAACAAGTAAAGCTTGTGCTCCTTCGAAATAGAATAAATTCTACCACGGTTGCACAACACTCGTCATTTCTCTACTAATTTTTACTACTTTTTTAGCCACTTAGTTTCCTGATTTCAGCTTCCATTTCTCTAAAGAGATCTCTTTCTTATATTCGCCTTGTATAATACCATCCTCCTAATCTTAGGACCCTCCTTAGAATATCTCACAACGTGTACTTGAAGCCATCAATCTCCATTACAGGAATGGGTTTCTGAACAGCACCACTTATAAAAAGTAGGAGGATCTAAGTCTAAAACTATTGAAGTTTCAGGTTTTATAATTTTGGCGTAATATATACTTTTGGGATGCTGTACTTATGGCTAGTTGATTGTGTGTAGGTTGATATAAATGTCTGATCTGTTATAAATTGATGAACAATAAAACAGGGCAGATAAGGTAGTATAAATCACATTTAGAATGGTATAAATCAAAAGTTAGATATTCTTGTTATTTCCACTTGAAAAAGAGACATTTTCTTATAATGGTTAATCTATGTTAATGAGATTCGTAGTCAACATCTTTAAATATACAGTAATTTATGCTCTAATTCTTACAATTGTTAATCTTTCAGTTTCAGGACTATTTATTTATATTGTTGCATGCAATGGAGCTTAAAGCTGAAAGAACTGTACAGAATAACTTCACATTACCTGCTGAACGGAATGCTCTTTTAGGTAAAGCATTTACCATAATGTATAATAGAAATGCCAATAATTGTTAATCATACTCTATTGCTTTCTGACACAAAAATAAGTAAATTTTAAACATCAAAATAATTTCACTAACACAATAAGTTATAAAATGCAAGTGTTGTCAGTGATACTTCAAAAGCTATGATAATTATGTATTTACTTTACTTTCATTGATTCATGTTTTTGTTTATCCAAATTAAAAATGGTTAATATTCGTACATATGCATTTTATGCCATTAACTTGCTCTTTATAATCAAGTCCTTTTTAATATTTTCTTCCTCTGTATATAAACTCTCCATCTTAATTAATTTGTTTCGCATCAAAAATAAATCATAATTATCTATATTGTTTTAGTTGTATTTCAAAATTATTTAATGTTATGCTCTCACAATGTAGGTCAACGGGCTAGCGAAATTCAAACAATCAATCATCAAGAACATAGCTTTGAAATCGAGCTTGTACAGTTAGGAAACCGGGATGAGATCATTAGATCATGGGTTCGCTTACCCCAAAGTGAAGCAAGAAGGGGTGAAAGCAGATACATCAATTTTGGATGTTTCAGAGCAAAGAGAAAAATCTTTTCGATAATGTTAGTCTTGACTTTCATTTGTATCTTTGGACTTCCTATAATCAAGTCATCAATTCATGGAAATCCTAAAATGCAACCTAAATCCATTGACAACTATTGCAAGGCACTGAAAAAAGCACTCATGTTTTTCAACGCCCAAAGATGTAAGTGATTTTTTGTTCATTTTTAGCAATACTTTTCTACGCAGATCATTGTTAGAATTACATATGTTCAATCCATCGATCGTAAGTATGCATGATTAACATAGAAAGTACGATTCAGACGTTTCTAGTGATTGGGAGCATAGTTGTTAAATTTTTTATGCTTAATCAATGTAGCAAATGATAGTTTATAATATACAAAGTTAATGCACAAACACTAGTATTAGTTTATTTCTGATGGTGTTATACTTGAACAATGTTTTATTAGTTTTAAAATCTGAAAATAAATAATAATTGTATTTTTTTATCATATTTTATATTTAACTTACTCATTATATATTTTAAAAAATATTCAACATATTATTTAGAAAGAAACAATATAAAATATATTATTTAACCATTTACGACCAAAACAAATTTCCAATGTGGTTTCCTAATACAAGATAAAGTTGTTAATATGGAAGAAGATTTTTTAATATTAGTCGCTCATAAGCAATGAGATAGATGTAAATTAACATTTGCTGGAAGCATTATTCAACTTATTTGTAAAATATATGTAAATGTTGTTGTTTGTTTGCATAACAATAGAACTTATTTGCAATATTTAAAACATTCCTTTTAATAAGTTTTTTTCTCTACAACGAGAAATTCAAAACCAACCTTTTTTACTATTACATATCAACGAAATAAATACAATCCATTTTGTTTATGAATTGTTAAACAATGCTTATAGTCGAAGTTGCAATACGAAAAGGCTAAACCAACTCATTTATCGAGAAAGTTAACAGTGATTTCCTTCTTTAGAAGACTTTATCATTTGTCTTATTCAAGAGAGAAAGAGAAAATTATCCTTTGAAAGAAGAAAGGAAAATTTGTAAGTTATTGACTTGATTTTAATGTACATTAATAGATAAAAGAAAAGTGTAAAAAAATAATTTATAAACCATGACAGAAAATAGCGGCGAAAGGAAGCTCAGGATTGTGTAAGATAGTTAAGAAAATACAAGTCAAAATAGTGGTCAATGGAAGCGGGAAAGGTATTTAATAATTCCTTAAACATAAAACAAAATATTTCGTTTGAAAGCTTGTTTTCATATAGCCATGTTAGATGTGGACAAAATCGGACATGGAAAGTTGTCATTTACTAAAAACGTTAATTGCAATTACATGATAATATTAAAAACATTTATAGGACCAAGCTATTACGTAATTAATATGAGATAGATAACTAATATTTAGTTTTAAATCAGCTGGGAAATTACCAAAAAACAATGGTGTACCATGGAGAGCAGACTCGGGTCTAAATGATGGAGATCTAGTGGGAGGATATTATAATGGAGGAGATAATATCAAATATCATTTTCCTATGGCATTTTCCATTACAATATTGAGTTGGAGTGTAATAGAGTATCACCACAAGTACAAAGCTATGGAGGAGTATCAGCATGTCAAGAGTATCATAAGATGGGGAACTGATTATCTTCTCAGTACATTTGATTCCAATGCCACGGATATCAATCTTATCTATAGTCAGGTATTCAAATATATATTAGTATTGTTTCAATTTGTTTTAAAAACATATATTATAATTTTCAAATTTTATTTTCATCTAGGTCGGAATAGCAAAAGGTAGATCAACCACACCTGACGATCATTACTGTTGGACTCGACCTGAAGACATGGACTATCCACGTCCATGCATTGTTGCTCTTTCCGGTCCTGATCTTGGTGGAGAAATAGCGGCTGCACTTGCCGCTGCTTCCATGGTTTTCAAAGATGACATTGCCTACTCCAACAAATTAATAAAAGGTGCATCTTTGGCATACAAATTTGCTAGGCGTAACCGTATCACATATTCTAAAAATGCCTTTGATGGTATGCAAATTTACAACTCCACTGGATATTGGGACGAGTATATGTGGTGTGCTGCATGGATGTACTACGCCACAGGAAATATAAGTTTTATCAAGTTTGGAACGGACGTTAGATTGTTAAAAAATGCAAAAATATATCAAAGAGATCCAAACATGATTGCTTTTAGTTGGGATAACAAGTTACCTGCAGCAGTTCTAATTTGGACGAGACTTAGAATATTGTTGGATCCAGGGTATCCCTATGAAGAATCGCTTAGAATATATCACAATACTGTTATATTAAATATGTGTTCGCACATAAAAAAATATCATGTTTTCAAATGGACGAAAGGTATGTATATCTATATACGATCATCAATTTCCGTATAAACAATAATATTTCTAAGAGTAATATATTTTTCCTTAATTCTTGTATTTAGGCGGACTGGTGCAGTTAAACCATGGACATTTACAAACATTACAGTATGTGGTCAATGCGGTCTTTCTTGCAAATTTGTATTCCGATTATATGGATGCTACCGGTGTGCCTGGTTTCTACTGCGGCAATGATTACTTCAATTCTATGGTCCTTCGTACATTTGCTTCATCGCAGGTGAAAATAGCTCAAAAATACAGTTCATATCAACAAAATGAAATAAATACTATTTTTTTACTCACTTTTTTTTTGTTTATAGCTTAAATACATAATGGGTAAAAATCCAAGAAATATGAGTTACATAGTCGGTTATGGAAAGAAGTTCCCACAACAAGTGCATCATCGCGCTGCTTCGATTCCACATGATGGAATAAAATATTCTTGTCGAGAGGGTATAAAATGGTTGGAAAGCAACAAATCTAATCCAAATACTATAGTTGGCGCCATGGTTGGAGGACCTGATAGTAATGATGGGTTCATGGATATTAGAGTTAAACAAGGCTACACAGAGCCAACCTTAGCTGGGAATGCTGGTTTAGTTGCGGCACTAGTGTCAATGAGCAATGTCGGTGGTAGAGGCATCGATAAGAATACTATATTTGGAGAAATTACAATTCCTGAAACCCCACCTCCAGCTGAACCGTGGAGGCCATGATTAAAGTTGTCTTCTATGAGTTTTCTGTAGAACATTGGTAAGTCTTAATTAATAATCTTTTTGCAACAAATCATTTAAACATGCACACCTTGCAATATTTTAGATTTTCAGATTTTCATAATGAAGTGGATTTAAATAACAGAAAATTTTAATTCATGGTGCATTTCCTTGAAACAATGCATTGCAGATATACAGTAAAAATCATATACACATATCAGTCTTGCTATGTCTACCATCACCAAACTTTGTTCTTCCAATTATTAAGCATTATAAATCAGGATTTCACAAGTTTTCTGCAGGAACTTTTTTGTTTCTAAAAGTGTAAAATGCCCAGGCTTATTTCCGAATATACAGTTACATACATCTAATATTCTTTTTGGAATATTGAGTCGGCTTCTTAATACCATGATAGAAGCATTACTTTCTTACACATCATTGGGTTTTACCTGCAATTTCTTTTTTCCCACTTATCATCATTTTCTTTAAAAAATTTTTTTTACCATTTTGGATTTGGAGTTGCCATATCTTTTAAATTGGTACCCTTTTGTTCACTTTCAGGTGCATAGTTCAATGTAATGTGTATATTCAGACTGTTGAGCCATTCATCAAGTGCACTCTCATCAACATTAGTACTTCCTCCTCTAGAGCTCTGATCCTGCAAAAGATCTAAATTACATTTCATTTCTATTGAGACTAGTGTACTGATTTAGACTTTATCAAATGAGTTATTATTTGTGCTTTGGAATACTCTCTGTGATGATTCTGGGGAAACAGGATTAGTTGTATTCTGATTAGTGTGATCTAATCAGAATACAACTAATCCTTGAAATATGATTTATCATCATGAAATATAGCTAAAATATAGCTAGTATATCTGTAACTGAGTAAAAGTCATCAATCTATAGTTATTGGATACATATTGACTTGAAAAGTCAAGAAACTAGATTTATCATCTTGAAATAATAATTTATTTGTATCGTCAAATTATGACTTTTATGAATTACGTACTCTGGTAGTGCATGTAAAACAATCGCATGTATATTCAGATGTAAGTAAAATATTTGTACATTTCAGCTAAAATACAGTGTTGTTGCAACATAAAAAGCCAACGAATGGCAAAATGATAAAACGAAACTAACTTGATTTCAATGAAATACAGTCCTTGAAATATGAATGCATTAACAAAAATGCATTGTTTAATCTCTGTTCAAAATGATATCTAGCAGCACAAGGTGCACAGAACATGTGTTCACGACTTCACGTACAGAGGTAAATTCTCCAAATTGTATATGTTATGTATTTCATACCTTAGTTTCAAACAAATTTCAGGATGACCATTTGTTGAAAATGTCTAATCCATGAATAGTTCTCGTATCTCAAAGGCGTATGAAAATGAAATGGCTATATCACTAAAAATGTCGCTTAAATCTTATTATAAGAGCTATAACAGTCTTAATTATCATGTAAGCCATGAGCACTTGTAAGTATCAATGTGGATTTCACTATAGCCAGAATAAAATTTGCAAAATTGAGAATTTACTTCCATCTCTTTTTTTAAAAGATAACTTACTACATGAATCTTTCGTGATAGCGACACTTTCGTAAATCATGGACATAACATTTGTATCTTATAATGTAGGAATAGTTAGCTAGTAATCTACTATAACGTTTTTACCTTAGCAACCAAGAAGAAGTAGAATGTTTTGAGCTATATCCTAGACATAATTACAGGTACCTTTGTGCACCTGAGAACAATTTTCCGAGAAGTTCCATTTATTTGTTACCTTTTTCCTTCTCAGTTTTAATTCTAAAATCACATCTAACAAAATGAAAATCTTCACTTTTAAAATCATTATAATTCCAATGACACTTAGATATCATAGAAGCAAGATCAAACTCATGTAAATGCACCTAGTATTGGAAAGTGGATGTATATGACAGATACTACAAAGATGTTGTGTTTATTGCCTCATTATGCAGTTGTACTAATGCAATTGAATCATTTATGATCAAGCCCACTTTAGCTGAATAAAGTCCGGTAGATTTGATATTTCATTGTATTTGTTTGGCAGTTATCTGATTTGCACTATGGAATTTGATTGTCATTGCTTTGCAAATCTCCATTATTTTCAGCTGATGCTTAAATTCAAATATATACAAGCTTAAGTCCCTAGCTCATTCAAGTAATTGATGACCTCTAAATCCCTGATTGCTCATTGGCAAAAACGGTGCACCATGATGATTTCACATATTGGTTATGTGATGTCAATCTATGTTGTATACTTAAATATATAGGCCTGACCAGGTTTCCTCTATAATATATAATCTTTTCTTCTTCCACTCTTCATTTTTGATTTTTGAACTCCCCGTTGCATCATCAAACACTTATATTAAAACAAGTATTCTTGATCGAATCAAAGTCGTACAAGATCCACTGTTTAAATGTTTCATTAAATCCCGAAATCAATAATTGGATAACTCATTCATAGTAACAGGGTTGAATTATTGTCTAAAATAATCTTTTATAAAGGTTCCTAAAGTCCGAAGCACAATTTGCATCAGACCATCCAACCACAAAATTTCAGCACAAGATTCAGCAAAGCCCATCCTCCCATAAAAGCTCTATTTTGATCAATGAATCTTGTACGCAAAACCATACATTATCAAATTTCTAAGGGTGCTGCTCATATTCATCATTCAGATAGCAATAATTATTCATGAATATTTGTTAAAGGTGATTAATTTATTACTAAGGTACAAATTTCAGAGTTACCATAATTAAAGATCACAAGTCCAATGTGACACAAAATTGCAAATTGTAGATATAAACTGATTAAAAATAAATTTGGGGGCATCTTTTCAATTTTAAATCACATTTGGATCCTGCTCAGTGCCATTTACATTGTGCTGAAAGTGATACATACCAAAAACTTAGATACTTGACATTGATAGTTACAATTAAAATTGCCGAGATACGACAGCAGTACAATGAACAGGGTTATCATACAAACTGCTGAAAATTCAGAAGAACATAGAACACAATCCAAGTATTGCAGGTGAGGTATGTGTATAAGTTTTGGAATTTGAATGTTAATGCTTGTTGTTTGCCATTCTTCACCTGCTGTTTACGATGTTTGTGCAGGTAATAACCAACCATCAAAATTATCATCTCTATATTTGCAAACAGTTGACTGAACGTATATGTGATTGTCAGCCCCATCTATAAACATGTTCATACATCTCTTCTGATGTGAAGATTGGAGCGTTTGTGTTTGAAATCCTGTAAAAGAAGCTAAGATGTTATAGATATATTTAACAATACTTCTAGCTGCAATGTATAACTAATTTATTGTAGGATAAGTAGTCAACCTTTGCGGTGTGATGATGAGGATAATTGTATCAACTTTATCGTCCTCACTTTGGACTGGAAACTTCTCAAGTTTAATTTTTTTTTAGCTATTCATATGAACAAAAATTGAGCAGCAGCCTTCAAAAGGCGAAGGGTGAAAATTAACAGCACCTCATCAAATTTAACTACAGAGCTATGATTTGTTTATTTCCCAGTTCCTCCTAACCTAAAAAAAATGTACTTAACTATATGCATATTGAAAGGATGAAAAATGCCCCCAGTAATGAATATATGTATGATACACACATACACACATGCACACACATTAAAAAATTTCTATATCTTACAAGGTTGCGTCTTGACTGTAATACATTTAAAAAAAGCTCTATAAATATCGTTTGGAGGCACGGAACTGATCATATTACAGAAAAATCATACCTTTGCAGTTCACCAAGGTACGAGCATCTTCAATGGTAGATGGACATGCACTTAACTGATTCTCTTGCTTTTGATTCCCAAGTGCTGACAGAAACTATTCATGGTGTTTCACAATCTTCTCCTTGTTGCTGCAACGTAGTTCCCACAATCAATGCACGCAGAGATTAATACACATGCTTACTCTTTGCCTTCACATGCATATCTGTTGCATGCTAGAAATGCTTTTGAATCCGGTGTTCATATCCCTAACATTGATCGGGCAGGTGATGCGGTAGCAGGATAAATAGAATTGTTAAAAACCTCATTTAGTGCATACTGTTTGAAAAAAAAAAATGTGTTGCTTCTGAATACCACCTGTACCACACATAGCATCGAAGGACAATCGATGGTTGTACAAAACACCAAATCGATAGAAATGAATTTGAATATATTTAAAACGATGTTTGGATTGATGAAATATTTTAATATAAAGGAAATCAATCCATTTTGTTTTAAGTATGTAACTTAATACAAGAAGATTGGGTTTTATAATTCTTCATTAGAAGTGAAAATTCATAAAAATTAAAATATAATAATAATGATTATTTAAGAGAACACAGTAAAGCCAATAGACAAAACGAATTCATCTTTCTCGCTTTTCACATGAAGAACAATTAGAACGCTTTCAATCCTACCAGGCAAAGAAGTCTCTTCAGATCTGGAAATTGAAAAGTTCTTAGCAATATTTGCTAATGCTCCACAATACTACCAAACAAAAAGGTAATTAATTTGTTTTGAAATTGAAAACTTTAAGATAGTAAAATTTAGTGATTTTTGCTATATGAAATCGAATTTCAAAGATGCTTTCATATTTGAATGGATTACCAATTACAGTAATGATTGATTCCGTTATCATAAACCAAATGTTTGTCCTAAATATGATTGAATAATCAAACTTGGTATTTTATTTCATTTTCCTAGCAAAATTATTACTCGCCGTTTGTCTTTTGATTGATTTCTAGGAATTTCTTTTAAGTAAAGAATATGAAAAATAACATGTTAAGTTATTTCACATAATATGTTGTAATATGTTGTCATACTTAAATTGAATATTAGCATATGGTATTTCTGGATCAAAATTGTGTAAATTTTTGCTATGAAAATATGGATTTTTGCTATGAAAATATGGTTTTTTTTAAAGCTCTGCCCCTCAAATCTCTGTGTACGCTGCTGTGTATGTATTCTCGAATGCAATTAAATGGACAACTACTTATTGTAATATAAGGTTGACATTTGTTTATATTTCTTCAAACCATGTGACATCAATCTTTCCTGTAATCTCTCCACAGAATAAAATAGAGTTAAAATGGTTGACTGTTGGCATACAGATTGTTCTGATTAAATATGGAATTGCTTTGAGGGTATGCAACCAAGTTAAGATGTACTCCTCATAGTCAAGAACAGTGTTAAAGTGTCAAAAAGCATTATTGAATTCACATACACACACAAAAACACATATTAAGTATTGGAAACTCACATCTTGAAATCCAATTATCTTGTACAGAGAACGAGGCAACGATCTCATGAAACTATGAGATCAACTTCAGTGGCAGTGAGGCAGTTGGAAGCTATCATAAGGCTAAGTGAGTCGCTTGTAAAAATTAGACTGATTTCTGCTGCAACAAAGGAGCATGTTGAAGAGGCATTTAGATCGTCAATGTCTCCAGTTTAGATGCTGCTCGATCTGGACTCAATGAGCATATGAATCTGACTCCTGAGATTTCAAATGAAATTAAGCAAGGTGAGGCACACATAAAGAGAAAAATGGGCATCATTGGAAGTCATATATCAGCAAGAATGGGCATTAATGAGTCCATCTTAAGGAGAGAGCTCTGCTGATAAATGTTGAATACAAGCGAGAAAGGCCTGTTATTGTTCACAAACTATAACATGTTTTATAGTATTACTGTTGTACTGAATGTCAAATTGTTGTATTCTTAAATGCTGGGAGTGCATTGGTTTAGCTTATGTTGCAAACCTTCTATATTTACAAGTTTCTTCGTCTTTTGCTCAAAAGTTGTCACACCAATACCTTTCAATGTCTTATTCTGCTTATTTAATGTTGATTTCTACATGCAACGCACAGAAAGTTTAATTTATAGCTGAATGCAACAGTACATGCAAGTCATTTGAAGCAAAATTTGATATAGCTGGATTCTAAAGCACCGTTACGATGTTTGAAAGACGTGATGATTAAATGAAGATTGTTTAAATTGTCTAGAATATGGTCACCTAAATGTGAAATGGTGATTAAGTGAAAACAAAATGAATTTATCAAAGTATATTACTAAATTTATCCTTGTAAAAGTAATAATCATTCTCACATAAAAAGAAACACAAATGGCAAATATTAACACATTGTTTGCAGTAAATAAGAAGAAATAAAATAAAATGCAAGTCACAGTCAAAAAAATAATCTATAACACTATACGTTTAAATAACACTTTCTTCATACAATGAGCAGGAGCATATTGCTTCATCTTATGATAGTGGAAAGCTTACCTCTAGGAAACTATTGTTTAATTAACTGTACAAAGTGGCCAGCGATAATAAAATCATTCCTTTCTTGTGTATCGATTGTGAGGTTCAACCTTGTGATATGTAGATAATCATGAAACTACCAGAAATGTAGCAATTGGAGCTCATACAAACATATACACCAGCATAAAAACTATGTATACTGAAATTTTGAACCATCTGTCCTTTTAGCCCAATGTTTTATTCATCAATTCCCTTTCTTGTATATAAAAAATATTAAAAAGAACTCTAGTGTCTAGCTATCTCAGATTGTCATTCTTGAATAAATAGCCTACCAAAAAAAATTCAATTGCGCAACCAGGCTTTAAGAAAAAGACAAGAGTATTGCTAACTACAGTGAAAACAATGGTTGAATATTAGTATGCACATTTCAAACAAACTATAAGAAACCAATGAAAAATCGATTACCTTTTTCGAAATCTAATGGACGAGAAATTATGTTACGCCTGGAGATGTAAAGCATACATTCAACTAATCAGGCAGTACAATATCAAACAAGTAACCCACTTTCATTACATTTCTCTAATATCAGAATCTCCAGACTAATAAAAAAGAGCTAAAACAGAACGTTTCTGTTAACCAAAAAAATGAACTTACATGTTGAAATATTCAAAGCTACTGCAGCAACCTATGCTATCCAGACGCTTTTTCTATTCCAATGTTACAGGTTTGCTTCACTTTTTTTTATTGACAATAACAGACTATAATACTTAGGCTAGCTCATGCTCAAAGAAAAGAAAAAACCTTTATTAATAGGAAATGAGCATTTGTTCAAAACGTAAACATACATTAAATTATTAATTGTGTAGAATGCAACTCTTCTTACTATGATATTTCATCTATTTTAATTATAATGCGTGATCTTTATTTTTATTTTTGCTAATAGAAAACAATGGTTACATGATACATTGGGATTTGTTCAAAAAACATAACAAAGACAAAGATGCAAATATGATATCATCATACCATAGTGTTATTATTCACATTTTTAAATTTAAAACATTTTATACATATATAGTTAATTATGTTCATTATCGTTAATAAATATTATTAGCAGATTTGCTTCGGTCTGAGAATTTGGAATAAGGTTTTTAAGTCATAATATTTTATCTTCAGGTATTCACTTTTGAACCGTTTATTCAAACACATGTTTTTAAGTAACAAAATTAATTTTCAAATTGCTACTTTTATTTTTATTTTTTGGTTAATTATACAGATTGATCACACATATTGCCTGGCAGTGCATTACCCAATGAACTGGCACATTTTCTTCTTTTTTCATTCCAAGACCTCATTATAAAGTCATTGTCTAACAAACTAGAATTTGAAAGGAAAAAATAAAATAAAATAAGAATATAGAAATCTCAAATAGCAAACACATTGGCGGTCAAAGACAATAACTGTCACCAATATTGATAAACGAATCTTGTTAGAATTTAACAGGCTCTCGGCTCTCGGCTCTCGCAGAATATAGTTACGCGCCCCTTAAAAACAATGTATATTTATTATAAATATATTTATTGGATTCTCTCTTGGATTCAGCAAATTATGCTTTCTCAACATGTTCATAAACTGCCTTTTGTCCTGAACTAACTCATCATCTGCTTAAAAGTAAGAAATGGGATTGCCTCACCTGCTTAAAAGCTGAAGCTTAGTTTACGGACTTGCTATCTCATAAGTTTTAGAATATATTTCAAAAAATTCTAGATTATTTTTTAGTTTTTTTCCAAAGAAAAAGGGTAATAAAATGAGAGTTTTCCAAATTTTATAAATATTAATATATATCTTGTTTGAAAAATTAATCAACATTTATATGTTAAAAAACAGTCGTCTGTGACTATATACAATAATTTGGAAATAAAAATGAAAATGATAAGCATGAATATTTCTATTACTATTTTCGGTTATCCTCTCCTGCGATTTCCCAGTAAAGATAATGTATAAAATTTAAATAATTTAATCATATTCATGGTGCATGTGCATGGAGTTGCCAAAGTTAGTTTATCAACAAATTACATTTTCAAATAAACACAACAGTAAAATTTGCACATGATGTACTGATAACCCTAGTGTGTGTGTGGAATCAAAATATCATAAAGGTGGCATAAAAATTAGAGCTTGATGAATAAAACGAAACCCCTTTTTGATGAATTATTCCTGGATAATGGGGAAACTGCAATGACTGAAGATAGGTATATAGTATAGTTATGTCACCATCTTTGCTGTGTCAAATGAAAAGGATGATATAGCCATGCGTGCACACACTATCAATACTTTAAAGTTACATATTATTATTAATGTTGAAATTATTTCTCTGGTTTATATTTCAAAGCTGCATGCTTTATTGTAAAATACTATATAAATATCATGTACAGTAGATATACTTTACCATAGTTAACAAAATCCAGGACCACTACATAGTAGATGCCAGCCGTATGAATGGTTAAGGGCAGTTTAACAGTCATAGACCATGATTCCATGTTTCGTTTGATTTCACTACTACAAAATAATAAAAATTACATTTAATAGATTATAACAGATTATAATATACTAACACATTTATGCATGATTGGTGAAAGAGGATGCATGTAGTCTTGTTCTTGCTTATAGTTTATTAATGGGAAATGAGGAGAATTACTCGAAATCAGAAAAAAAAAAAAAAAACAAGCCAAAATTGTACGCATGGAGCCTAATAAACGAATTAAGCATATTGAAGACAACAACGTTCATAGCGAGGGCAATCCACAAGTAGTAGAAGATAATCCGCCACAAGTAGTAGAAAATAATCCACAAGTAGTAGAAAACAATCCTTGTGCATTGTAGAACTATACAATGCAAAACGAACAACATGTGGAAGCAATGATGGAAACCGATGGACCTATTAAAGATGTTAATGCAAATCCACCAAAGAAAAGAAAGACTAGAGGTCCTATGAAAATGAAGGGACTTCCTTCAAATTTCGCAAATCCTGTTGAAGTTGAATTCAATGAGAATGCCGAGCCAATAGGTGAAGGATCAATTCATTTATCTTTTTTTTAGGGCCGCTTGTACGAGAGCATGTTCCAGTCACACTTGCCAACTGGAGACACCTTAGAGATAATTTGAAAGCCATTTTATAGGATAGCATTAAGGTATATTTTGTGATTTCTATCAAGTTGTGTCTATCTAGCTCATATACATACATGCACCTACGCTTATTATATGAATTCTTCCTTTTAAATGGTTTTCAGATATGAGTAAAAATATTTTGAATCGGTACTAGCAGGCTGCTGCACCTATACATACATGCATACTACGTGCACCTGCACTTGCTCATATACATACATGCACCTGTTTATATACGTACAGGCTACATGCACCAGCACTAGCAGGCTGCTGCTTTAAAGTCGCAGTAGCACTAGAATTGACATTATTTTGTATCTTTAGTTTTTGAAATTTCTTGATTAAATGTTTTGTAATATCAATGCATATTTTAAGGCTTTTAAGGTATTATTTTGCATGTGATTTGCATGTTGAGGTTGAAATTGCCTGTAGGTTTCTGTGTGGACGGAGTTTTTGTTTTATATATTTTGGTGTATACGTGCCTTGAATGTATGTGCATGCATTTGCTTTTGTTGAGCACTTGGTGTGGTAAGGTTAACTTTTTTACCTTTCCAAATTGTGAACCTTTTTTTATACAAGCTAGATTTAAGTTGGATGAGGAATGACAAAAGGTCCTTATATTTGGCAAAAAGGGTGTATTTTTAGGTGTTCAAAATGTATATTAGTTAATAAAATAATCAAAGCAAAGTCCAAGGAGGAAAGACTTTGAATGAAACCAGATAATATCAAAACTATGACGGAGTGGAATGGTTTTATCAACTTGAAAACCAGTTCAAATTTAAGGTAAATTATGTCCAAATGATCATTCTTCGTATGTAAGAATTAACTAGTCAGTATATTTTTATTTTTTATTTTAGATACAAAGTGAAATATTCAAAGCCATTAGGCGCAAACAGATACTATATATATGCAGCTATAAAGGAATGGCTCGATTAGCCACAGATATGGTGATAAATTTTTTAAATATTGTTTATTTGTCATGCCATTTATAGAGTTATGATCAATTGTTTTATTCATTTTTTATTAACGTAGAAAAAAGAGAGCTCAGATCCCTCTTCTATCTCTAGATCCGTTTTTTGGATTAGATCTCACCCCGAAATAACGGTCAGCCGACGAGCTTGGCTATTGGAGAAACTATTGTATGCGATTTCATTTCAAATTGACATATTACAAATAATTTTAGAATGTGATAATGTTGAAGATTATACTGTATGTTGACCTACGGGAGAAGATTAAAAGGTTTGACACTGAATCACAATCTAGCACGACAACTAATGTGAGAGAAGACGTTCTTTCAGTAGTGCTGGGATAAGATAGACCAAGACAATTAAGAGGAATGAGAAGAGCTATGACCTTCACCAAGTTTGTTTTGTCACAAGCTAGTCAAAAACAAAAAATACAGCTTCAAAATAGAATTGCTGATTTGGAGAAGACGGTTCAAATGCTAATATCCCAAAGCTAGGTATTTCTAAAACTGAAATTCTAAATTGAGTTGCTCTACCATAGATGCTTTTTTTAGGGAAAAAATTTAATTTAATTTAATTTCATTGCCAAAGCAACCACCGTGACATAGAAAATTTTGAATCTAAACTACTCCCCTTATTGATATATGAAATGCTAAAATGCAGGTATTCTTTTTTTCTACATTGAAATCATTGAATTAGAATGAAAGTTGATTTGGGCATGGTTTGGGAACACAACAAAGTTTTCAAGATAGTGACATGGGTTTGAAATTTTGGACTGGGCTGGGTTGGGTTAACATCGATTGTCAATTATTCATATTATATAATCTATTTAAGCATTTAATAAAACTTGTGTCATCTTTTTATTAAAAAAATTAAAACTTGTATGAAATTCGTATAACATGAAAAACGTATTATTAAATTATGTTGGCATTGAATATTTATTAGTGTATTTATGGAAATAAAAACTTGAGATGGCTCTGGATTTGTGAATGCATGTATATTTTGCACATTAAATTTTTCATCAAGTATCAACTAGCAGAAGTATGCTATTTTTGCATGTAACCGTCATTATGAAGGCAGTATGCCAACTGCCACGTTGGTAATAAATTTGAATTAAAAATAGAACAAATTTATATAAGTCTTTGGATTTGAGTGCATAAGTGTATAAATTTTCATATGTCTGTGTGATTGCGAGAGTGGGATTGCATGTGTGTAGTTGTCTACATGTGCGAGTTTAAGATTTTAATTATGTTTAGGGTCAGTGTTTGTGCGTTCCAGGCTGTGTGCATATATATATTGAGTGTTGTGTCCATATAAAATGAATTGACTTGAGTGTTTGCATACTCATTTTAATAGCTCTGTTTTTATATGGCATATAGGTATACCGGCTATGAGTTATATATACATATATTTGCATTTTAGTGTGTTTGCATGTCTTTACATTTTCATTCCGATGTTGTGTGTTTTCATGCAATTCTTGCTTTGGGTTCTTGACTTTTTTTTCTTTGTGTTTCCAGGCGTGTGGCGGGGTGAGTATATCAATGTGTGTTTATACTATCTGTGTGTTGTTGCTAAATAGTGGGACTGTAGTGTGTGTATGTTCATCAGAGATCGTGTTGGGTTTGTTTGATTACGTGAGCGTATCTGTGTGGGTGAGTTATTATTGTTATATGTAGGTTTGTATATTTGTTAATGTGTGCATGCTTATATATTTGTCAGTATCTGTGTGCATCTATGGAAACTTACATTATTGTTATTGTTGTAATATCATTTGAATTTCTTTTGATTTAATATATAATATAATTAATTTTGACTAATTGTAGAGTAAGTATGACCAACCAAACGCAATAAAAGGTACACCTCATATCATCGGTAAAATAGACCCATACGCCAAAACGATCAACCGGACAAGTTAGGAATTAACCGAATGGATAAACGCACGTATCCCATACTACATGTTTTATCCAATCGTTTAACTCTCCTTCTCATTCGCTCGACAGTGCAAAAACGTGTAATTTTTATAGAAAATAATTTACCTTGAAAATAAGCTTTGAAAACCGATTTTCAAAACCACTTGAAAAATTTTCCCTGAATAAATAGGAATATTACATAATAATTATTTTTAAATCCCCTAAATTTTAAAAATCATTTCAAAAATATTTGGAAAAAAACCGTGCTCGAAAACGACCAAAAACAAGCAAAATTCCACTCAAACCGAATTCAAATTTAAATTCGAATTAAATTCAAATAATTCAAAATTTGAATTTTGAATTCATCCAAACTGGGTTAACCTATTAATAGGCATCATAGCCCTCAAAATACTTTAGAAATATCACAAAAAAAAAGTAAATGTCAAAAATCGAATGGAAAAAGGACATAAAAACACTTAGCTAAAATAATATGCAGGTCTGAAATCTTCTCTGGGTTCAACTTTCAGATATAAAACCGGTGGACAAACGACATTTGATTAAACTAAAAATTGGTGGACACAAATTAGAAAACATCGGCTTTCAAAAAAAAAGAAACGTTGAATTCCGACTGGAAATGAAAAGGTTACATTGTGTCAAACATGGACACTGGCCATGTTTGCAACAGTTCAAAAACAAAAAATGTACAGGCCTGAAACCATCTTAGGTTCAACTTTCAGGCATGAAACAGAGGACCAAATTACCTCATATTGAGTTGAAATTTGATATTCTTATAGTAAAAAACTTCACCTTTCAAAAAAAAAGAATCATGCAATTTGGATAAAGTATGAGAAAGTTATGATGTCTCAAAGTTGAACCCAAACAGTGTTTTCACTGTAAAAATCTGGGTAGAAACATGCTCCGGACCAAAGTTCTGCAGCATATTTCTTTAAGCCATATAGGTCGAAATGACCTGAAATTTGATGTGACTGTAGTAATAAACTTTAGCTTTCAAAAAAATGAATTGTTGAATTTCGACTGGAAATGTAGAAGTTATGCTATCTCAAACATGGACTCAAGCAATGTTTGCAACAACACAACAAAATGTGCACAGGTAATTTCCAGGCTGTGCATTGATTTTGCAGCAAGGTTTTCAGATATCAAACGAAATAGTTTCGCTATGAAATTTTGCAGATATATACTACAACACATAGGCTATCACTGAAGAAAATCCGATAGCATTTCGTTGCCGGAATTGGAAGAAAATGACATGCAAAGTGACACACAAACTCAGTTTTCACAAAAACAACATGAATATAAAATCAATAAATTAAAGCCATTTTGGGCTAGATTTTGGCATTTTGAAGCATGACTTCAACTAGCATTTGTGAGTTTTGATACTCACCTCTGAATATTATAGCTAATACTTGGATTTGTAGCTGAAAGTCGATGGCTTGGAGATGGATTTGGCTTGAAATTCTACAGAAATGTAGTTCAACATTCCTACTTCAATTTGCAAAAAGAATCATTCAAATCTGATTTGAAACAAAGAATCTACGTGTTTCAAAGTTGGACTAAAAACAAGGTTAAATCGCTGAATTACAGCATTTTGCGGGTTCAAGTTCGACCACAGTTTCAAAATAGCACAAGAACCCAGATTGTCATGAAAATTTGCGTGAATGTAATTTAACACTCCTACTTCAATCTGCAAAAAGAATCACTCAAATCCGGTAAGAAATGAATGAGTTATGTTTTAAAATCTTAAAGAAAACTCTTATGCTTCGTCTTGAGCTTTCTTTTGAGAAACTCGTGGATACGGCCCTTCAGCTTGAAGCGGTCGAGAAGGAGAAGGATGGTGATTTTGAGGGTGAGGTTTGGGGAAATCCGAAAAAGAAATTTTATTTTGTTACAACGGATATTTTGTTTCAATATAATAAGATGTATGAATTTTTTATGACTTTAAATGTTGAAAATATATATGTATAGTGTTAAAATAAGTAACATATATACACAGTTTTGATTTTCACTAAGTAATTTTTCTCTTGGACTTAATTAGGTAGAAAGGAGGATCCATTAGCCTACTATCTACAATTTTCTGATGAGAAACTAAACTGTAGTACTTTCTTTTGGCTTCACCTTCTCAAAATAAACCTACAGTAAAAAGAAAGAAAGAAAAAAAAATTCATGGCCATCTTCATCTTTAAAAAGAATATCGACATACTTAGCTCTTAGTTAATGCAATATCATGAGGGTCGCCCTTAACCATCCATATTCTCTACATTAGTAGACATGATTACTCAGTAATTCTCTTTACTAATGTAGGTCTCGGGGTGGGGTGGCACGGCTTGGTATCAGAGCAGGATTTCAGAATACAATGTGATATATGTAGAACAGTACACAAGTTTTACGTTTTGAGTTTTCTAAAATTTCGATGTTTGTTTGTTCAAAACGTGCTTGTTTGTTGATGTCCCGAGAGCAAATGACAGCAACAACAATCACAAGTCTGAGAATTTGTTTTGGTTATATCTGTGACCACCCGGATTTCTTAGACGTCTGTTAATCGGGAAATTAACTGATTTTATTTTTGGAATATTAATATTTACTAATCAAATAAATGAATTTCTAATAATAATAAAAAATATAAAACTCTACCTTTGAACACTAAATATGAGTATATATAAATATATATGAACAGTGATGATACTAAGCTTAAAATATAAATAAAAATAAATATGTGATTAAGAAATAAAAGTAAAAGAATATGAGTGGTTATAGGTTGTTGTATGAAACATGAAGTAAGTATAGGAGAGTTGTAAAAGTATGAATGTGAATGTATATATAATTAAGCAATGTATAGATAAGCATGAAAAAAAATACATTACAACATACATATATAAAGGCATACATTCAAACAAAGAATATACATACATCAACTCACATGAAATCATATGTAAACAAGAGAGGAGACAAGTATTTAACGCAAGCACACAAACCATATTATCAAGGTCAAAGAAGAGAAGAAAAAATCTCTGATCAGATAACAAAAGACTGTAAACAAAAGGACCTCATCCTAGCTTCTTCTACACACCTCTATTCTATGTGTGTGTGTGTATCCATCACTACCTTGTTTCACACTTTACTGCATTCGAAGCTAAGCTAAACATAAAATATTTCTTTCATTTCTACACTTAAAACAAACAAGACAACTCTGCTTGAGGAAGAAGACTCGAAGCAAAGAAGGCGGTGTTGTTTTCAAATATGTGAGTAAACATTTTAAAACAGTTTAATTTGGTTTTAACTAAGAGCATGTGATGTTATTAATTTGAATTAAAGTTCTTCAGCTTGAACTTATCTGAATTAATATATATGTGTTTGAGTAGGTTTGTATATATATGTATATATTGAACTCTATTGATACTCAGTTTTGGGTTTTGCTATAAAAATTCAAAAATCTCCCAATCTAAACCCTATTATATTTTGATATTTGAATGAAAGTGGTGTGTTATGGTATAATGAAAATTTTCAAAATAGTTTCAGGGTTTAAAATTCAATAAATTATTTTCAAAATTTAAATAACAGTGTAAATTCATATTCATGATAAAAATCAATAATCTTATTTTTGAATTTTGATTATATGGATGAAATCGTGGCAGAAAATCTTGATTTTTAAAGTAAGTGTCATGGTTTTTAATTTGCTAAATCGTTGGAAAAAACCGAATTTAACATTTTGGGTATTTTGGATGATTGTCGTTGATCGGCGGTGAAAGGAAGGTCGAAATTTGGGTTGAAGGTGGCCTAGGGGATGTCGATCATAGAAAAAATTCAGGTGGAATTTATCATCGGCAGTGGTGGCCTGAGAAGGGCGATATAGGGTTTTGTGTGATGATTTTGTGAAGATGGTTGTGGGGATGATCTCGACGACGTAGGTGCATCGAGTTGGATGGTTTAGAGGGTGATCGTCACTGGGTTTCATTACGTGGCTCTGGTCGTAGTGGCAAGGGTTCCGGTGGTCTAGATCGTCGTCAGCGGTGGGTTGAAGTTATTTTGGTTTGGGTTCCAGTGAATCAAATAGCTCAATTTTGTTATGCCGGCATATTCGTCGAACTAGAAAGTCGAATGGGTCGGCGAGGTCAACATTGATTTGTCGATGGTCGAGGAGTGGGCCAGAGGTGGTCGGGACGACGTGCATCGTGCACATGCACGAACTTTCTAGTGGGGTTGATAGGCTGCGGGAATGAGGAAGATTCACTCGGTTTGTACTCGAGTATAGGGAAGGAATTGCTCGAGTTTTGTCTCGGCTTGTTTTCTTGTTCCAGGTTTGAATAGTTAACCCGGTTTGAAAGGTTATAAACTACTGCAAGATTATGGCAAAGGGTTAAGCAAGTTTAAAGTTTTAAAAATAAGTAAGGGAGATGAATAAGTTTCAAGGGAAGATAAACTAAGTATGAAATAATTTCTTCCTATTTTAAGTGTTCCTTTAATCTTAAAATTAAGAAATTGATATGATTGTGAAACTTATGGTTGATAACTTAAACATTAAGATAATTTGAAACTTAGTTTTTATAAATAAAAAAATTTAAGTGTTGATTTAAGGATAATGTTTTTTTATGTTATTAGATAATTTATAAAGGTCATGATTTATCTTAAAGGTAATTAAGACTTGATAATCAAATGAAGTGATTAAATATGATTTGTTATGGCATTGATTAAGTAATTAATTAATTAGTTAATAGTTAAGGATTATGAATTAATTAATTAACTAAGAGGCCGATTAGTATGAAATTAAGAATTTTAATTAAGGATAGTTAATTAATAATTAGTGATAAATTAATTAAGTAATTAAGTTGTAATTAGTGACTAATTAATTTCTTAATGGAAGTAATTAAGGATTAATCACTTAGTATAATTAATTATGGATTGATTGATTAAGGAAACTAATCAAGGATTAGTTAAATATTGAGTATGATTAATTAAGGGAAATTAGTCAACAAAGTGAATATTAGATAATTGATTTGTGTAATTAATTAAGAGTAATTTCTTATTGAAATTAAAGAATAATTAATCAAGGGTGACTAATTAAGATGGATAATTAAAAAAATGATTAACTAATTAGTTTGTAACTAATTAATGTTAAGTAAAGATAAATTTAAGTGATAAAAGATTAGAAATTTATTAATTAGAGATAAATTGAATTAATTTTGGAAGTGATCAATCTTGCTTATGAATGATTGAACGATGTAATGCCTTGAATTGGTTGATATCTCTAATACGAAATGTTTTGTGATATGATATGATTAGGTGGACGGTGATAACGTAGTTATTTAGCGGTAATTAGATTGTTTTGTATAAGTGACATCCTAGTTAAAGATGAATTGTATTCCACTTGAACAACCTGGGTTCAGATGACATTCGACCCGAAGAGACCATAGTCAGAAATTTGTAAATACCCGAAACCACTTTGATTCTTATGGTTTGGTATGTGAAATCAATAGGCTGGTATGAATGATTTAAGTGAATTGGACTATTTAATCTAAATTTTGATACTTAGAAAATTGATATGTGAAATATGTAATGCTTATAAGATATTGTGAACTTGTAAATTGATACGAGTTACCCCTGGTTTTATATGAGTTGTATGCTTTGTATTCCATGGGTTTACTCACGCTGGTTTCCAGCCTGACCCGGGTGTAACTTCGATGTAATGCTCGGGTCAAACCGAGTATTACAGATTTTCAAGTAAGGATGTTTTGGAGCTCAGGAGATGAGCTAGATGGAAGGAACGTATGGAGTGTTTCTGCTGTGAGATATGTCCGTTTATCTGAGATATGTTGATTTGTACATGTCCAGTGTTTGTGTATGTGTGTAACTCTGATGTATTAAAATGTAATTGATAGATACAGTATTCTTTTGTAAACTGATATTATTTGATATTATATTTTGATCCGCTGCGAATGTGAGAACCTGTATTGTGTTTTTGTTTCTTCTTCTTCAATCTCTTCTTCTTCTTCTAACTATTTGGAATTTTCGGGATCGAAAATCTTGGGTCGTTACAATTGGTATCAGAGCTGAAGGTTAAGCGAAAACCTTAGCTCTGGTGGGTGTACTCATTAAGGATAGGGTAGAGTGTGTATATATATACGAGAGCGTACTTGTTATTTTGATATAGTGGTTTTAAAGGTAAAGGTTATATAAGTTTATATATAAGGCAATAATTGGTTGTTGGATATCGAAACTAAATAAAAATTTAAGTGGTATATATATATACCCAAGTAGGAATTGATCAGAATGTACCATGCATATAAGAAGAATTAGAATTAAATTTGGTTTCAAACTAAAATAAAATAAAATGGTTATTGTATCAAATATCAAATAATGGGATGTTTGTTTCCTAATTATGGTAAAGTAAAAAGAAACGTGTTAAGTAAGTAAATTTTTAGATAAGTATGACTTTTACATTGAAGTGGGGATTTAAATTGTGAAGTTAGAATCCTAAGATTTAAAAACATTTGAAATTTGTTTTCAAATTGTTAAAGGGAATGATAAATAATATTCTTCAGAATATTTCTGAAAATAATCTTATTTTGAAATAAGAAGTAGTTTGGATCTTTGTTTGGAATTAAAAACCAAAGATGTTAAAACATAAGGTATAACTTGGTAAGCAAATTAGTATAAGAGTAAAAATTGAATACTTCTAATTAAGTCTAATTTATATGTTAGGAAGTCCCTCTAGAATTCAATCTTTGAGAGAGATGACTAAGATTGAAGAATGGGAGGTTAGACGCAGAGAGCAAAGAGCAGCTGCACGTAAGGATCGAGAAGAAGAAATTGAGAAATAGGTTAAGGAAAGGGCTGAGCCAGGACCTTATGATAATGTCACATGTTACAGATGTTTCAATAAGGGTCATTACGCAGCCAAGTGCAGTAAAACAAGAGAGGAATTGAAGGGTACATTCCATCGGTTTCGCTCTGAGATCTTGTGCTTTAAGTGTCATAAGAAAGGACATTTCCTAAATCATTGCCCTGAAGTGAGGAAGGCGAAGCGTAAACCAGTTGAATCGGTCAATGAGTCGACTATTTGCTATCATTGTAAGAAGACCAGACACATTTTTAGGAATTTTTCTGAGAGGCAGAAGAGGAGTAAAGCCGTGGAACGTACTGTTGGAGCAGTGAAGGTTATCCGGATTGATGACATGGTAGAAACATTTTGTGGTAAATGTTATAAGTGGGGACACCCTGTTGAGAAGTGTATGTTCGAACTTTTCCCTTTGGAAGGAAGTCCATAGAAAGGTTCTTATAAGAATATTAGGGCTCTGTTCTTTCCCAAACCTCTAGGTAATAGAAAGGCATCTAGATTTATGACTTTTATAAGACTCTTATTTTGGATAAATGTATGAAATGTATGAACTACTAGTATGTAGCCAATTAATGTATGGAATATTTTGTGGAAGTGCAATCTAATATAAAATTTTCTTTATCTATTGAGAATTGGACTCAGAATTAAATTGTTTAAAGATTTGGATTATTAATTTAAAAATAAAGGTTAATCTGATTTAAGGGGTTAAATCAATATTTGGAAATTTAACTCGAATTTATATAATTCTAGATGAGTTAAAGATGAAATTTTGATTTCGTTAGTTCAATTTGAATTTAGTTTGAATTACTTAGTGTTGAAGATGGATAAGTATAAAATTCAAATGGAAAATTTGAATTGGATTAATTTGAAATATAATCGAAGATTTAATGAGTTCAAATTCAAGTGGGAATTGGAACTAATTCATAGAAATTGAAATGATTAGAAATTGAAGTGGGTTCAATTGATATTAGTCCAAATTGATTGGAATAATTTGAAATTGTAGTTAAAGTTGAATAGGTTTAAAATCAAATGGAATTTTATTTGAATTGGGAAGGAAATCAAGATTGATTCAACTTGAATTGGGGTTAAACCAATTTCAATGGAAATCGAAGTTATTCAAATTGGAATTGGGTCAATTTAAATGGAAGGGGAAATTTAAATTTGAATTGGTGGGGAAGTGAACAATTGTGACTCTGGACTATTTTCCATATAAATTGTTTTAATATAAACTTATTTTTCCAAGCTATTTAATATATACAATTTTTTTAAAAAAAGCCAAATTATTTTATACTCGTTTTTACAATTATTTTTGGAACTATTAACAGTTTTTCAACTGTTTTATAAACTAATTACTATTTTTTAACTATTTTACAAATTAATAACTATTTTACACTTATTTTGCAAACTAATAAATATTTTTTAACTACTTATCTATTTTAAAAAAATTAAGCTATTTTCTAAATATAAACTGGTCGGAGTACAAACTATTATTGATTAAAGACCCAACTGAGATAAGAATTGAAGTGATAATCCAAATGGGGATAAAGCTAAATGTGGGTAAGTGAATAAAATCAAAGTTAGGATGAATAGAAAGGAAATGATTTAGTTAATAATCAACGAAAATAAATACGTAGGATGTATGTATATTATTCTATTCGCATAGTGATTTGATCCACATTCGAGCACAGAATTTCGAGATAGTTATATCGATCTGAGTTAGGATTTTTCTCTCGATTTTCGACGGCGAACCTGAATATGGATTATGGATTGGTTATGGATATTCTCTATCATAGTTATGGCTATGCAAGGAGAATGACGGTTCTGATCAAGAAACCAAATCTGAGTCCGCACTGGGAAGTTGGGTGGACGATACTAGCTCGAAAGAGGAATTGTGTGATCGAGTGAGCGACCAGATTGATATAGCATACGGATGATATATGTACATCGTACAGGATTGAATGAAATCGATACTGGAAACTTGTGGATAGGAAATGTGAAGTGGTTTTTAAATGAAAGGTGTATTTTGTGAAATATAAGATGAAATAAAGTAGAGATTTGATATTTCTATGGTAGAAATTTACTTTATATAAGTAAGTAACATGGTTAATAACTTTATAGATTAATCAAATTTGAATATTTCATTTGGAATAAACATGGTTATATATTTTTGTTATATAAAATAAATCTCCCCTTGTTAAATCTATTGCCAGAAGAAAAGGGTTTTGATAGTAACTAAAGTATAAAAAGAGAATTTATACAAGTATGAATTGATTCAAGGATTTTCCAAGATTAACATATATATGTATATATAAGAAGGATTTTGTGGAAAAGATTTTAAGGGAAGGTTTTGGGAACCTTTGGATTTGGAAAGGCTTTGATTTTTGGGTAAAATCAATATTGAAATTTGGGAAAGCCTAATTTGAGAATTATCGATTTTGGGAATTGATTTTGTGTAAAGGGGCTTCATGTGAAATTCATACCAGGAATATGATTTGGAAGATACTATATACGTATAGTATAAAGTGTTTTGAAAATGGCTCTGGAGAAAAAGGCGGTCTCTTGAAATGAACTTCTCAGGAGTGCCACCGGGTGTACTGCCTTGAACCCTAAGGGGGGGGGGTTCTAAAGTCGATTCTATGAGGAGTCCGGACAAAACTAGTTCCTGAGGATTATGAGTAGTGTGTAGCGAAAGTCGAGGGCGCTGATGCCTACAGAGGCATTTGGGTTATGCTGTGACGACAGTGTAACTCGATGTCACTGCAGTCTACTGCAGACCATAGATAAAGTCGTGTGTGCCGCTGAGAGCCAACAGTCTGCGTTTAATTTTATATCGGTAGACTGCGGCCTATGGTAACATAGCGAAAGTCGTGTGTGCCCTTGAGAGCCAACAGTATGCGTTTGATTTTATATCGGTGGACTGCGACCTATGGTAGCATAGCGAAAGTCGTGTGTGCTGCTATGAGCCAACAGTCTGCGTTTGATTTTACATTGGTAGTCTGCGACCTATGTGGGAGTGGAGAAGTTTCATTTTGACAGCGAAAATCGAGAGCGTCGATGCCTACAGTTACATGGACTTTTGCTGCGACGACAACGTAACCCTGGAATGTAACTGCAACCTATTGTGGGTTCTATGGCGTAATCGAGGGGTGCGAAGTGCCTACAGTTACATGGACTTTTGCTGCGATGGCAACGTAACCTAGGATGTAACTGTGACCATGGATGGGGGTGATGATTTCCAGAGCATTCTTACCAAAGATATTTCCTCGATTTCAAAATGTTTCTATATTTTCAATAAAATTATTTTTCAAGTATTTTCACTGGATGTTGGAAACGGGACTGCCAAGCACTTATAGATTTTCAGTCGTATGCCTGATCAACGTATGCCAGAATTTCTATGAGAACAAGAATGGACTTGTCGAAACATCGAATTATAAAAGTATTTTTTAAAATTATTTTAGTAATTATATAGATTTTTAAAGTATTTTAAAAAAAAATTATCGAAGAAAATTTATCTGATTTTAATAATCTGGCTTCGTTTCTTTTCGAGGATGAAAAGATTCAAAGGGAGGAGGAATGTGACGACCCGGATTTCTTGGACGTATGTTAATTGGGAAACTAACTGATTTTATTTTTGGAATATTAATATTTATTAATCAAATGAATGAATTTCTAATAATAATAAAATAATATAAAACCTTACCTTTGAACACTAAATATGAGTATATATAAATATATATGAATAGTGATGATACTTAAGCTTAAAATAAAAATAAATATGTGATTAAGAAATAAAATTAAATGAATATAAGTGGTTACACGTTGTTGTATGAAACATGAAGTAAGTATAGGAGAGTTGTAAAAGTGTGAATGTTAATGTATATATAATTAAGCAATGTACGGATAAGCATGAAAAAAAATATAATACATAACGATATACATATATATAGGCATACATACAAACAAAGAATATACATACATCAACTCACATGAAAAAATAAGTAAATAAGAGAGGAGACAAGTATTTAATGCAAGCACACAAACCATATTATCAAGGTCAAAGAAGAGAAAAAAATCTCTGATCAAATAACAAAAGACTGTAAAAAAAAGTACCTCAGTCCAGCTTCTTCTACACACCTCTATTCTATGTATATATACATATATCCATAACTACCTTGTTTCACACTTTACTGCATTCGAAGCTAGGCTAAACATAAAATATTTCTTTCATTTCTCAACTTAAAACAAACAAGACAACTCTGCTGGAGAAAGAAGACTCATAGCAAAGTAGGCAGTGTTGTTTTCAAATATGTGAGTAAACATTTTAAAACAGTTTAATCTGGTTTTAACTAAGACATGTGATGTTATTGATTTGAATTAAAGTTCTTTAGCTTGAACTTATCTGAATTCATATATATGTGTTTGAGCAGGTTTGCATATATATGCATATATTGAACTCTGTTGATACTCAGTTTTGGGTTTTGCTATAAAAATTCAAAAATCTCCCAATCTAAACCCTATTAGATTTTGATATTTGAATGAAAGTGGTGTGTTATGGTATGATGAAAATTTTAAAAATAGTTTGAGGGTTCAAATTCAATGAATTATTTTTAAAATTTAAATAACAGTGTAAATTCATATTCATGGTAAAAATCAATAATCTTATTTTCGAATTTTGATTGTATGGATGAAATCGTGGCAGAAAATCTTGATTTTTATAGTAAATGTCGTGATTTTTAATTTGCTAAATCATTGGAAAAAATCGAATTTAACATTTTGGGCATTTTGGATGATTGCCGTTGATCGGTGGTGAAAGGAAGATCGAAATTTGGGTTGAAGGTGGCCTAGGGGATGTCGATTGTAGAAAAAATTCAGGTGGAATTTATCATAGGCAGTGGTGGCCTGAGAAGGGCGATGTAGGGTTTTGTGTGATGATTTTGTGAAGATGGTTGTCGGGGTGATGTGACAACCCAAATTTTTAACATTTGTTAATTGGGAAAATAACTTGTTTAAATCATTGACACGTTAATTTTATTAGTCAACCTGAACAAAAATAAATCGAATTGAAAACCACAACAAATATTGGATTAACTTATATGTATATAGGTTATATGAATAGCGATGGTGGAAAATGTGAATATATATATATATTTGTGGATAAATATTAATATGTATGAATATGAATATTCATGGTGATAACAAATGCAAGTGTAAATATATGCATACAAAAAAATGAATATATATTCATACATCAATTCACCTAAATACTTGTAGACGTATAGGGAAGCATCATGATGAAGAACTCTCAGTCAAGCCAAAAAATTAGCAAATCAGCACAAGGTAAAGTCATTTCACAATATTTACAAATCATTTCAGCCTTAAAAAAATCTAAGCTGACCAAAGAAGGAAAAATCTCTGACAAAAGAAAGTTTTGTTCCAATTAAGCCTACCCCTGTACAAAACTGTTTTATGTATATATGCATATCCTCTTTTCCAGTTCGTTCATAACTCAGCAAGTCAGAGAAAGAAAAAAAACTATCGTCATCTTATAAACTCAAATACACCTCAACTAACTAAACAAGAGTATTTAAAGGAAAATCAAGCAGCAACTTCCAGTATTGGCTTTCTGTTCAAACTTTATACAGGTGAGTATTACAACCTGGTTTCCTCTATTTATTTTTGAAATACCTATGAGTATACCTTTTTATTTAAAAAAGTTTTTATAATCTGATCTGATGAATGATTCACATGGTAATTGTTGAAGTAGTGTTATGAATGATATGAACTCATTTGGGTATGTATGGATATAAGATGAGTATGATTGCTCTGCTACTTAGAGGTTTCATATTCAAATAAAAATTTGAATCTCCCTCTGTAATCAATTTTAGGTTAGGATATATAAACGAAAAATGACAATTACCATATGATACGAATTTTAAAAAATAATAACTGAAAATTCTATTTAGCAATTTGCTCAAAATTTATAAATGACGGATGGTGCTTAATATATGTAACAATCCAACCAAGCTAATTCCAATTTCCAACAATATAATATGAACCGTAGTGTAAAATCATGAATTTTAAAACGAATTTGGTAATTTTTCATTTAGTATTGGCTGAGAATTTGGGTTCTTCTCGAATTTGGGATTTTTTTCTACTGTTGTTGATCGACGATGTTTGGAGGCTCGAGGTTGGGCTTGAAGGTGGTTGGGAAGTTGGTGGTCACTGAAAAAATAGTGTTGGATTTTTATATAGGCCGTGGTGGCCGGAGAGGTAAAGAGTAGGTTTTTTTTGTTCCTGTTTGTGTCGTCGAGTTTCAGAAGGGTTTCGCGATGTCGTGACGTGGTCGGAGGCGATTGCGAGGCATGTCATAGAAGCTGGAGGTCGAGTGTGAGCTACGGTGAGGATGGCGAAGATTCTTGATGATGGGATCATCGGTGTTTGTGGATTTTCGATCAAGGTGAAGTTTCCAAATTTCGACCTGGAGGCTTATTTTTATTTTTGATTCGATTTTTCGTTTCTGAGTGGTTGAAGGAGTTATCGAGTTCAACGTTGGCTTGCTCAAGGTCTGAACGATGATCGGAGAGAGGCTGGGTTGGCAAGCACGTGCATGGTGACATTTGCATGCATTTGGAATCGAAGGTTTAGGGAAGAAGGCCTGACCCGGAGCATTTTCGTGTATTTCTTCGTATTCAGCTCGAAGATGCAATAGTGGTTGCTTGTTTTTATTCGCTGCAGATGTGCGCGAGTACTGTCTCGAGTATAACTCGAAAATTTGGGTTTTGGGCTCGAAAATAATTTATTTCCAGCATTTTATCTCGTTCAGGTCTTAAACTTAAATGATTTTCAAATTTTAAAAAGTAAACTTAAATTTTATGCAAAGCTTTAACTTGTTTTAAAGGAAATATGAAATGTTAAAGTCAGAAAATAATGTTTAAACGAATTTAAACTTTAAACGTATGGATTTTTATAGTTTTAAATCTTGTTTTAAAGATAGTTTTGATTTATATAAATATTTCATTAGTAATTAGTTTTTAAATGTTTTCAACTTAAATATTATTGTTGAAATTGAATTGTGAATAAGGTAAAAAGTATTTAACTTTATTAAGCTAAAAGAATGATGGTTTTAAATAAATCAAATTCAAGTTTTAAATTTAATCTATTTAAAATGGAAGTTAAGAGCTAATGTAATAAATGATTTTTTTTTAACTTAATCATGTTTTATCAACCAAAGAAATTAAAGTATAATTACTTAATTAACTAAGATGTTTAATTTGGAAAAGTAAATAAAGATAAATTAATTTGTGTAATTAATTAAGTGTAATTAATTACTTAATTAATATTTAATTAATCAAGGTTAATCAACTAAGGAATAACTAAGTAATAAGTAATTAAGGGGTTAATCACTTAACGTTAAGAAGATTATTAAGTTAATTACTTAATGAAGTGATTAAAGTAATTAATTGCTTGGTGTAATTAATTAAGTTATTGTGGTTAATTTTAATTAATTAAAAGTAATCATTTGATGTTGGGTTAAGTATAATTACTTAAGGAAATTAATGAGGAGTAACTACTTAGTGAAGTAATTAATGGATAATTACTGGATCTAATTAATTAAGAGAAAATTACTTGATGGGAAGTAATTGAAGGATAATTACTTGGTGGAAGAAATTATGTGGTAATTACTCGGTGTAATTAAAATATTAATTAATATAATTAATCGAGAAGTTGATTTATTTGATGAAGTAATTAAGGAAAGTTAATTTTTGATTTAGGTTAATCAAAGTTGACTAATGAATGTAATAAAGGGTTAATTATTAAATAAAATTTAAAAATAATTAACTAATGAAAGTAATTAGAAGATCGTTAATTAATGTAATTAATGGAAGAGATAAATCTTGCTTATGAATGATTGAATGATGATAAGTGCTTTGGATTGTTTGATATCTCTGATTTGAATGGCTTTGTGATATGATATGTTGAATGGACAGTGATTATGAGATTATCTATCAATTATGAATTGCTATGTAAAAGTGTTATCTGGTAATTAAAGTTGAATAGTATTTCATTGAATAACTTGGGTTTAGATGACTTTGGATTCGAAGAGACCGGAGTCGGGTATTAGTAAGTACCCGAAACCACTTTGATTCTTTATAGATTGATTTGTGAAATCAATAGGCTGGGATGGAATGATTTAAGTGAATTAGACTATTTAATCTAAGTTTGGTACTTAGAAATTGATGTGTGAAATGTATTGTCTATAGCAAATTGTGAATTTGTAAAATTAATATAAGTTACCCCGGGTTTATATAAGTTGTATGCATTTGTATTCCATGTTAGATGGGTTTACTCACGCCGGTTTCCAGCCTGACCCGGGTGTTACTTTGATGTAATGCTCGGGTCAGACCGAGTATTACAGATTTTCAGGTAAGGACGTTCTAGAGCTCAGGAGGCGAGCTGGGTGACAAGACGTATGGAGTGTTTCCGCTATATTATATTACTGTATATCTGTGACATGATGATAGTGTATATCCAATGTCTATATATATGTGTAACACTGATGTATTAAAATGTAATTGATAGATATAGTATTCTTTTGTAAACGATTATTATTTGATATTATATTTTGATCCGCTGCGAATGTGAGATGTTGTTGTTTCTGTTCTTCTTCTTCTATCTCTTTCTTCTTTTTCATAACTATCTGGAATTTTTGGGTTTGAAAATTCCGGATCGTTACAGTTGGTATCAGAGCTGAAATGTTAAGTGAGAATCTTGGCTCTGTTGGGATTACTCATTAAGGATAGGGTCAATGGTACCCTAGAATGAGTTGAGTGTGTGTGTGTGTGTGTATGAAAGCGTACTTGTTATTTACTTATATAATGGTTTTTAATGATTTTATATATAAAGCAATATGTCTTTCTAATAAATATTAAGGTAATTGGTTGTTAAATTATTGGAATAAAATAAAAAAAAGTAATAGAAGTACAACCAAATTGAAATTAAATAAAGATAAGTTTGAAATTGATTCAAACCGAAATTAAATCTTAAATTTGGAAAGTGTTTCAAAATAAAATAATAATGATTTGGTTTGGTTTCCAGATATGATAATTTTGGTTATTATCATAAATGATTGTTGAGTTTATGATAAAATGGTAGAAATGTGTAAGCAAAATGAAATGTTTTAAGGAAGTAAAACATTTAGGTGAGTATGACTTATAAATTGAAGTTGGTTTTAAATTGCGAAGTTTTAAATATGGGTCCAGAATTTGAAAATGGTTTCAAAGTGATAAGGAAATAATAAATAATATTATTTAATGTATTTTGAAAATTTAAAGAAATTTGTTTTGAATTAAAACCCAAAGGTGGTTTAAGATTTAAGTATAACTGGGTATGTAAAGGAAATTAATATGAATACATGGATATACATAATATCAAAGATGGTTTGAAATAAACATTGAGTTTTAAATTTAGAATGAGATGTGATACCCAAGGTGATAGGATTTGAACTTATAAGATCATTAATGTGAAGTTTAAAACTTGAAATGGGAATTCAAATTTGGTAAGGTTGGCTGGATTAAGCAAATGGGATTTAACTTGGAAAGTTAAATGGTTGATTTGAATGGAGAGTTTGTGTGATCTCAAAATGGGTTTGAGATCTGGAAATTGAAAATGGATGGATGTTTTAAAATAAATTGGACGATATCATCCTATTGTTATTAAAAATCTTTAAATTGTGAATTGGTTTTGTTTAAATGAATGAGAAATGTAGGGTGGTAATATATCCATTGTTGAGATAAAAGGAAAATTAAACTTGATAAGGATTTCTATGGTAGAAAGGGGATATGGTTAATAATTTTATAAAGAATAATTGAATTTGTAAATTAAAATTTGTTTAAGAACTGATTTCAAAACTGGAAGATAAAATCAAGTAATAATTAAATTTTTAAGATAGAATTGTTTTTAAACTCTTATTTGAACTTGGAAAAGGTTAAGTAAAGATAATTTACAATGGAATTTTGAAAATTGGACTCAGAATTAAATTGTTTAAAATTTGGATTGTTGATTAAATATATATATATAAAGGTTAAATTAACATTCGGAAATTTAACTCGAATTTATATAATCAGAGATGGTTTAAATTTGAAATTTAGATTGAGTTGGTTCAAATTCAAATGGGAATTCGGATTAATTCAAACAGGAGTTGAAATGATTTGAAATTGAAATGGATTCAATTTGAAATTCGTCTAAATTAATTTGAATAATTTGGGATTTGTAGTTAAAATGAATATGTTTAAATCAAATGGAATTTGATTTGAATTTGGAAAGAAATTGAGAATTAATTCAACTTGGATTGGAGACAAATCAATTTCAAGGGAAATTGAAGTTATTCAAATTGGAATTGAGTCAATTTAAGTGGAAATGGAAATTTAAATTGAATTGATGGGGAAGTGAACAGTTTTGACTCTGGTCTATTTTCAATATAAATTGTTTTAATATAAACTTATTATTCCAAGCTATTTAATATATGCAACCTTTCTTTTTAAAAGCCAAATTATTTTATATTTATTTTACAATTATTTTTGGAGCTATTTAACCATTTTTCAACTGTTTTATAAACTAATTTTTATTTTTCAACTATTTTACAAATTAATTACTATTTTACAACTAACTTGCAGTTATCAAAAATTTCTGAAACTATTTAACTATTTCTCAGCTATTTTATAATTAGTTAACTATTTTACAGCTATTTTGCAAACTAATAATTATTTGTCAACTACTATCTATTTTTAAAATTTTCAAGATATTTTCTAAATATAAACTGGTCGGAGTTCAAACTGTTATTGATTAACTGAGATAAGAATTGAAGTGATAATCCAATGGAATTGAAGCAATTGTGATTATGTGGATAGAAATTAAAGGAAATGTGAATAGAAAGAGAAAATGATTTAGTTGATAATCAATGAAGATAATTACGTAGGATGTACGTATATTATACTATTCGCATATTGATTTGATCCAGATTCGAGCACAGAATTTCGAGATAGTTATATCGATCCAAGCTGAGATTTTTCATTCGATTTTCAACGGCGAACCTGGATATGGATTGTTGATTGATTCTGGATATTCTCTATCATAATTATAGCTATGCAAGGAGAATGACGGTTTCTGATCAAGAAACCTGATCTAAGTCCGCACTAGGTAGTCGGGTGGAGGATACTAGTTTGGAAGTGAAATTGTGTGGTCGAGTGAGCAATCAGATTGGTATAGCATACGGGTGATAAGCGTACATCGTACGGATTTGAATGAAATAGATATTGGAAAGAGTAATCAAATTTGAATATTTGATTTTGAATAAACAAAGTTATATATCTTTGTTATATAAGATAAATCTCCCCTTGTTGAATCTATTGCCAGAAGGAAAGGATTTTGAAAGTGTTTGAAGTATAAAAGGAGTTTTATACAAGTTTAAAATGATCCAAAGATTTTTTTAACAAGGATTTTATATATATCTATATATATAAAGGATCTTATGAGGATTTTGAGAAAAGGTTTTGGGAACCTTTGGATTTGGAAAGGCTTTTGATTTTTGGGTAAAATTAATATTGGAATTTAGAAAGCCTAGTTTGAGAATTATCAATTTTGGGATAATCAATTTTGTGTAAATGAGCTTTGTATGAGATCATACTAGGTGTATGATTTGAAAGATACTATATATGTATAGTATAAAGTGTTTTGATGATGGCTCTGGGGAAAAAGGTGCTCCCTTAAAATGAACTTCTCAGGAGTGCCACAAGGTGGTGCTGCCTTGAGCCCCAAGGAGGGGTTCTAAAGTTGATCCTGTGAGGAGTCCGGAAAAAACTAGTTCCTGAGGATTATGAGTAGTGTGTACCATAGAGAAAGTCGTGTGTGCCGTTGAGAGCCAACGGTCTACGTTTGATTTTATATCGGTAGACTGCGACCTATGGTAACATAGCGAAAGTCATGTGTGACGGTGAGAGCCAACGGTCTACGTTTGATTTTATATCGGTAGGCTGCGACCTATGGTAACATAGTGAAAGTCGTGTGTGCTGCTGAGAGCTAACAATCTGCTTTTGATTTTACATCGATAGACTGCGACTTATGTAGAAGTGGAGAAGTTTCATTTTTGACAGCGAAAATCGAGGGGCTTTGATGCCTACAGTTACATGGACTTTTGCTGCGATGGCAACGGAACCCTGGAATGTAACCGCGATCTGTTGTGGGTTCCATGGCGTAATCGAGGGGCGCGGAGTGCCTACAGTTACATGGACTTTTGCTGCGATGGCAACGTTACTCAGGATGTAACTACGACCATGGATGGGAGTGATGATTTCCATAGCATTCTCACCAAAGATATTTCCTCGATTTCAAAACTCTTTTCTATATTTTCAGTAAAAAAAATTACTTTTCAAAATATTTTCACTGGATGTTGGAAACAGGTCTGCCAAGCACTTATAGATTTTCAGTCGTACGCCTGATCAACGTATGACCGAATTTCTGTGAGAACAAGGATGGACTCGTCGAAACATCAAGTTATAAAAGTATTTGTATAAAAACTCTTTTAGTAATATTATCTAGTTTTTTTAAGTAGTTTAAAAAATGATCAAAGAAAATTTATCTGATTTTAAGCATTTTAATAATTCTGGCTTCGTTCCTTTTCGAGGACGAAAAGATTCAAAGGGGGGAGGAATGTGACAACCCAAATTTTTAACATTTGTTAATTGGGCAATTAACTTGTTTAAATCATTGACACGTTAATTTTATTAGTCAACCTGAACAAAAATAAATCGAATTGAAAACCATAACAAATATTGGATTAACATATATGTATATAGGTTATATGAATAGCAATGGTGGAAAATGTGAATATATACATTTATGGATAAATATTAATATGTATGAATATGAATATTCATGGTGATAACAAAAGTGTAAATATATGCATACAAACAAATGAATATATATTCATACATCAATTCACCTAAATACTTGTAGACGTATAGGGAAGCATCATGATGAAGAACTCTAAGTCAAGCCACAAAAATAGAAAATCAGCATAAGATAAAGTCATTTCACAATATTTACAAATCATTTCAGCCTCAAGAAAAAAAATCTAAGCTGACCAAAGAAGGAAAAATCTCTGACAAAAGAAAGTTTTGTTCCAATTAAGCCTACCCCTGTACAAAACTGTTTTATGTATATATGCATATCCACTTTTCCAGTTCGTTCATAACTCAGCAAGTCAGAGAAAGAAAAAAAAAGCATCATCATCTTATAAACTCAAATACATCTCAACTAAATAAACAAGGGTATTTAAAGAAAAATCAAACAGCAACTTCCAGTATTGGTTTTCTGTTCAAACTTTATACAGGTGAGTATTACAACCCGGTTTCCTCTATTTATTTTTGAAATACCCGTGAGTAAACCTTTTTATTAAAAAAAAGTTTTTATAATCTGATCTGATGAATGATTCACATGGTAATTGTTGAAGTAATGTTATGAATGATATGAACTCATTTGTGTATGTATGGATATAAGATGAGTATGACTGTTCTGCTATTTACAGGTTTCATGTTCAAATAAAAATTTGAATCTCCCTCTGTAATCAATTTTTGGTTAGGATATATAAACGCAAAATGACAATTACCATATGATACGAATTTTAAAAATAATAACTAAAAATTTTATTTAGCAATTTGCTCAAAGTTTGTAAATGACAGATAGGTTCTTAATATATGTAAAAATTCAACCAAGCTAATTCCAGTTTCTAACAATATAATATGAACCGTAGTGTAAAATCATGAATTTTAAAACGAATTTGGTAATTTTTCATTTAGTATTGGCTGAGAATTTGGGTTCTTCTTGAATTTGGGATTTTTGTCTACTGCTGTTGACCGGCGATGTTTAAAGGCTCGAGGTTGGGCTTGAAGGTGGTTGGGAAGTCGGTGGTCACTGGAAAAATAGTGTTGGATTTTTATATGGACGGTGGTGGCCGGAGAGGCAAAGAGTAGGGTTTTTGTTCCTCTTTGTTGTGAGAAATGCGGATTACGGATCTTAAGGCTAAGATTAACACTAGAGGGGGTGAATAGTGTTAATAAAGAATTGCTAAATCTTTTTAATTTATGTTAATTTAGACACAAAAGTATGCAATATACAGACATAAATATGATCACAGAAACAACCATAGATGTAGAAATAAAATAAAAGCAGTAAAGGAAAGAACACACCGGATTTTATACTGGTTCGGAGTTACCCTACATCTAGTCCCGCAACATAAGTACGGATTTCCTTTCAAAAGCAATTGTACAATTACACCCTCGGTTTCAAGGCTACGAAGTACACCCTCCAGAATTTCGATCCTCTGGGCAGAGATACTTTATTTCTGGGCCACAAGTTTACCCAAAGGATTTTTTGGTGTTTTTGATTTTCTTTGAAAATAACCTTTATCTTATATAAAAACCATTTTAAACTTTATAAATATACTTGACTATAGTTAAAATTCTTAAGTAAATATAAAGAATAATATATATAGATTTCAACTATAATTTTATATTTAAATCTAATTATAAATATTTAAAAGTTAAATATATTATTTCAAAAGATAGTTTAAAATCAGGAGTAATTTGACTTTGAAAATAAAGGTGTTTTTGAGGCTAAAATTATTGAAAATCAGGATCGAGGGTTTTGAATCTTTTAAAAGGAAAGTTTTGAAAACATTTTGAAAACATGATATAATTTTGAAAAATCATTTTGAATAAAATTTAGCGGATACAAAACAATGTTCCACTGGATTTTTCGTTAGTTCCATCTTACTTAGGGTTCCATCCCTTTAACGGGTTCGAAGTGGATTTCATTCCACGAATAAATTGGATTTTAAGATGCCAGTGCTTTTCTACGAGTTTTAACAAAAATTCCTAATAATAATAAAAAATACTTATCCTTGAAATCTTGAACTCTTGATAATCTTGATACTCATGAGTCTTCTATCTTGATATTTTATCTTGATATCTTGAATCTCTATACTGTATAGTCTTCATTCTTAGTACCTGCATAGTTAAATCCTGCATAGACATATATATCTAAACTTATAATGTTAGTATTTATATTTTATAATCTATTCTAAGGTTATTGTCATCAAAACCATCATCTCATGGACTAACAATCTCCCCCCTTTGATGATGACAACCTTTGTTTATAAAATATTATTTCTATTCTAATAACTCCCCCTAAAACTAACAACTTCCCCTTAATCTATACCTAACTATCCTATTTTATATTTCTCCACCTTTGTCATCAACAAAAACTTACTTCCCCTCATTCTTGGACTTCGGTACCTGCATTGATAAACTATACAACGAAATATATAGAGTAGGAAATAATTATACTTCTAAGCATGATAACTAATTCAAAGATAATATACATTTCAATGTATATATATATATATATATATATATGTTTTACGCACCAATCTTCAAATCAATAAGAAATCAATCCACACAAAGTATCAATTCAAACCAAATCAATTCAAACAAATCAAACAAAGTAAATAAAAAATCAAACGTTACGTGGAACTTCCACCCATCCTTCTTCTCCAAAGATTGGGTCTGCCTTAATAACATCCCAATTATCATTGTTATTGGTGAGAGAGACAGGAGGATGTGCTTCGTTATTATCCTTGTGCAGAGAGGAGATCATCCATCGTATCGCATCGAAGTGCCTTTCTTGTTCCTTTATCATCTGCATTTGACTTAATTCTAAATGACGCTGGTTTCGTAGAATAAATGAGAGAATATTCTTAAATGAATTAAGAGTTTCTTCAAGATTTTCGGATAAATTGCGAATAGGATTAGCCATAGTTGAATTTATGAAAGAAATGGAGGATATAGATGATAAGAAATAAATTTCAGTAAAGAATTCTGGAAGAAATAGGTATATATAGATGTAGAAATTCGTTTGAATTGAATAGACATGTGGTAGTTATTCAAATTCAAAATCAATTACCATTTCTGACCAGTACATGTCGATATGGTCACATAGGGGATGTCGACATGGGTTAGCGAAATGTTATGACTAATTTGATTTTGTGAATAATTGTGTGTGTATATATAATATACTAACATTTATTCTAGAGATAAGATAAGGTAGATAACAGAAAGGAAATTTCATTTCATTGCATACTACGATAATACAATGATTAAGCACACAACAAACTACATGAACATTTGAAATAAAGCAAACTAAAACAAATACAACAGGATGCGAAAAGATAAAACTAGTTAGAGGATTAAGATGATGAAGATAGTCTAAGTTTCTTGCTGACTTTGGAAAAGAACTTGTTTATCTTCGAAGAAATGTTATCCAACTTTTTACTAACGGATCATTTTAGAATCCGTTGATTCTCCACAATTATTTTTTGGTTTTTGAGAAGGGTTTTGTTGGATGGATTGGAAGGATATTCAATGCTTTCCAAAGACTTTTCACCTTCTTCTTCTTCAATTTCCATTTCATCCCCTTCTTCTTCTTCTTCAACTTCTTCTTCTTGTATTTCCTCATGAGCCAAACGCTCTTCCTTTTCGGTAAGCGTCTCGTAAGGTTGAAAAACCAATGGAATTTTCATAAGCGAAATGTTGGAATGATTGAAAACTTTTCTAGAAATAAATTCTTCGCCTTTGAAATCCACTCCAAAATAGTTAAAAATCCGAGTGAGATAAATTTCATGGTATAAAGTATTCTCACCCATTTCAAGATTTTTAGGACGAAGTTCATCCAAAATAACTTGCACCCAATTTATGTCATAGTTTCCGAAAATAGCAAAAAGAGCTTTGCAAACTTTTGAAGTAGGATTGTTAAAATTTCTCGATCTTGGGGTCAAAGTCTATTACAAAAGAAGATTAACAATTCTTGCTTTTGGTCGAAAATTTCTATTTTTAAAATCAAAATCATCATCTTTTTCGAAAATGTGTTGAAATGTCTCACAATCATGTTCATCGATTTTAAAGTTAGAAAGATCCATTCCCGAACTCTTGCAATTGAAATGGTACCAAAAAGATCACAATTCAAAACAATTTGAGTGCTTTTGACCCTGCTCCAAATTTCATCTTCATTTCCAACATAAAATCCGCGATTTAAATTTGCATAGAAAATTTTGACAACATTAGGATAGCAAACAAAATCATTTTGAGAAGCATCAATAAGACTAAGAACACCATTGTTTGCAAAAAGAGAATCAATTTCATAAGAAGAAAAATCTTGAAAAATAGCAAATTTTCCAGGATGGACTTTGGCATAGTTAGCATAATTGATGTACGATTTAATTGCCTCTGGATCGTTGAATAATTGCACTTTGATTTTTCTGGAAATTCTCATGGTTGATGGGTTGCTTGAAGAAGCCATTAGAGTAGAGAGTAGAGAGCTTGAAGTTATGAAGTGAGAGTTTGAATTTGAAAATGAAAGTGAAAAGATATGATAAAAGATAGTGAATAAATAGATTCTTAAAGGACATATTCTCTGGTCAACAGGTATCTTTTCAGAGAATTGAATGAAGTGAAAAGGTGGAGGGAAATTCAAACATTTGAATTCAAATTTTGAAATTCAAATTCAGGTAGCCATGTCGACGTCATGGTAGGGACCACGTCGACACGTGCTTTTGAATTTCCATGAATTGATTTTTCCTAAGATCTCTAATATATATATTATTACTATTAATGTCTATTATATATTTCTGAAATATTATTATACTTATAATATATTTCAGAAAGCATTAAAAATAATAATAAAAATAATAAAAAAATAGAAAAAAAATTAAATTCAGACAACACACCAATTCAAAATCAATCAATCAAACAATCAAACAACTAAGCTTATGCAAGCAATTTCAACTAATTGTATTGTAAACGTGTACCTTTTTCTGAGTCCGTTTCTCTGAATTCGTCGGAGTCGTGAACAGCTGTGTAACACAAATTCGAATTATCCGTCTTCTGATCATCATCACTTGAGGACGAGTCTGAGTCATCTAGAGTAGCAGTAAATGCACGCTTTCGTTTCTTTGTTGGTTCATTGTTCATAGGAGGATTCTACCTTTTTGGATACGGACAGTCTCTTTTGAAGTGGCCTGGTTTATCACAGTTGTAACACTTGTCATTATTTGGCACTATATTCTGATTTCCAGAATTCTTATAGTTGTTTCTCTTGAGATTATTCATCTTTCTGTATTTCAGGAATCTCCTAAAATTTCTGGTCATAAAAGCTATCTCTTCATCATTATCGCTGTTTGAGTCTGATCCATCACTTAATGCATTGAATGTCATTGATTTCTTTTCAGATGTTTTACTTTCTCTTCTTCCGATCATTTGAACTTCATACGACAATAGATTTTTAATTAATTCTTCTATCTTCAAAATACTGATGTCATTTTCCTCTTCGATCGCAAATGTCTTTTGATCTCATTCTGGAATTAGAGAATTTAAAATTTTTCTAACTTGATCTTCTTCAGAAAATTCCTTTCCCAAAGATATTAGAGAATGCACAATATTCTGAAATCTACTATACATATCTGAAATAGACTTATTAGCATTCATTTTAAATAATTGAAACTGATTTGTGAGCATGGAAATTTTGGTCAATTTAACTTTGCTTGTTCCTTCGTGAGTAACTTGCAAAGGTTTCTAGATTTCATATGCAGACTTACAAACTGACACTCTATTGAATCCGTTTCTATCTAGTGAAGAAAACAGAATATTCATTGACTTAGAATTATTTTGTGCAACAGTCTTTTGCTCAAAAGTCCACTGCGCAAAATCAATTGTGGGTTCAAAATATTCGGTTTGTGTGATATTCCAAGTGTCTAAACCTAGAGATTGTAAATATATTTTCATCCTACATGCCCAATATGCATAGTTACTGCCATTAAAAAGTGGTGGTCTGACAGTAGACTTACCCTCTACAAATGAACTAGTGACAAGGATACTAGTGTTAATAACAGTACCATTGTTGGTAACCATTTTGAAAACTTTTCAAAAATCAGATTATGAAACTTTGAAAACCTTGCTCTGATACCAATTGTGAGAAATGCGGATTACGGATCTTAAGGCTAAGATTAAAACTAGAGGGGGGTGAATAGTGTTAATAAAGAATTATTAAATCCATTTAATTTATGTTAATTTAGACACAAAAGTATGCAATATACAGACACAGATATGATCACAGAAACAATCACAGATTCAGAAATAAAATAAAAGCAGTGAAGAAAATAATACACTGGATTTTATACTAGTTCGGAATTACCCTACATCCAGTCCCGCAACACAAGTACGGATTTCCTTTCAAAAGCAATTGTACAATTACACCCTCAGTTTCAAGGCTACGAGGTACACCCTCCAGAATTTCGATCCTCTGGGCAGAGATACTTGATTTCCGGGCCACAAGTTTACCCAATTGATTTACCAAGGCTACAATCACACCTTTTCCCTTTTGATTGATTTCCAAGGCTACAATCACACATTTTCTCACTTAATAGATTACAAAGAAGTCTATAACTCTAAAAAGCACTGAGAATCTTGTAGAGATAGCGATAGAGAATCAAAGTAGAAGTAATCGAGTACGATTCAATGTTGATTTCGGCAGAGTAATGATAAGAATAAGTATTAAGAAATGAGGAGGAAGAAGAGGAGTGAAAATCAGAAAATTACGATTGAAAATTCATTGAAACTGACCCTTATTTATAGAAGAACAACAGCCATGACCACTCATGAAGAGTTATGGCGAATAGACACTTCTTTTGAAATTTGAATTTTTGAATCAAACTATCACCATGTCGACATGGTCATGCTAGGCATGTCAGCATCCCAAAGGATTTTTTGGTGTTTTTGATTGTCTTTGAAAATAACCTTTATCTTATATAAAAACCATTTTAAACTTTATAAATATACTTGACTATAGTTAAAATTCTTAAGTAATTATAAAGAATAATATATATAGATTTTAACTATAATTTTATATTTAGATCTAAGTATAAATATTTAAAAGTTAAATATATTATTTCAAAAGATAGTTTAAAATCAGGAGTAATTTGACTTTGAAAATAAAGATGTTTTTGAGGCTAAAATTATTTAAAATCAGGATCGAGGGTTTTGAATCTTTTAAAAGGAAAGTTTTGAAAACATTTTGAAAACAGGATATAATTTTGAAAAATCATTTTGAATAAAAGTTAACGGATACAAAACAATGTTCCACTGGATTTTTCGTAGGTTTCATCCTACTTAGGGTTCCATCCCTTTAACGGTCTCGAAGTGGATTCCATTCCACGAATAAATTGGATTTCAAGATGCCAGTGTTTTTCTACGAGTTTTAACAAAAATTCCTAATAATAATAAAAGATACTTATCCTTGAAATTTTGAACTCTTGATAATCTTGATACACATGAGTCTTCTATATTGATATTTTATCTTGATATTTTGAATCTCTATACTGTACAGTCTTCATTCTTAGTACCTGCATGGTTAAATCCTGCATATACATATATATCTAAACTTATAATGTTAATATTTATGTTTTATAATCTATTCTAAGGTTGTTGTCATCAAAACCATCATATCATGGACTAACATCTGTGTCGTCGAGTTTCAGAAGGGTTTCGCGATGCCGTGACGTGGTACATATGCAATTAGTACAAGCATAGGCTGTAAACAAGAAAAAAGGAAGTAGGACAAAGTACATATGCATTACATGTTTCCATCTCTAACAACATACCTCTAATACACCTCAGCCATACCTGTTGTATAAACAAATATATATCAACCTGTACATTCTTTCCTTTGTATCAAACTTCTCAGTTCTGTTTTCGTTCCTTCAAACCCAAGAAAAAAACTAAAGTGAATATCATCTCCATTTTAAACAAAAAAAATTCAACTTTAAATCAACAACTCAGTTTAAACATCAATCAATGAAAACCAGAGAAGCAAAGAAGATCTCAGCAAGCATGCAAGTTCAACAATAAGTAGCTCTGTTCTTTCCTGGAAAATAATGTGAGTAAACAAAATTTATAGTCTTAAGTTTATTTGTGTGTTTGATGTATTGATAATGTTATGATGGCCTATGTATTTGGTTTGCAATTTTTCCTGTTAAACTTGAATCTGTAGATTTAGTGTAGTTACAGAGTCAAGTACCACTCAAAATACAAGATATTCTCTTTGATCATTTATAGGCTTATGTTTTAAACCCAAAACATGTTGTTTGAATATAGAATCAAGATTTTAAAACTTTTGCAAGCTTGTCAATGGGGTATACTCACTGTAAAGTGTTTTACAGGGAAACCATTTAATTTGTGTTAAATTCAAGTATGCTAAATTACTGATTCAAATACCTAGCAAGAATCTATATAAAAAGTTAGGATTTTTAAATTGAAAATGATGATTTTCAGTTCATTATTTATGGTGCAATTTGAATATGAATGGAAATTGCATTTCTGTCAATATTAGTTGATTCAATTAATTTAAATTGTTGAAATTTGTATGATGCAAGCTTGAAGATATATTAACCTAGGAAAAATGCTAAACAATTTTTCCAATGCATGGATTTTGGGGTTGAATCAAATATAGGGTTTGGATTCCAGTTTTTTTGGTGCTCTGTAAAAAAATTATTTTTGTTGCCGTGACTCGATCGAGTGGATCGCGATTCTTGGAGGGGGTAGGGGAGGTTTTGGTCGAGGTATGAACGGAGTTTCATCACCTCAGGTGGTCGACGCTAGTGGGTTGATGTGTTTACTTAGGGTGTTCGTATACAGCTGATTCGAGCTTCAGCCCTTTTTTCGATCCCATGATTTTCGCGACGAACTGGAATGGGCTTTCGAGTGTGAGGCATTTACGTGACTTGTTGGAAGAGGCGTTAGCCACCGGAGGAGAGGCGAACCACCGTGCACGTGCACGGTGGCGTTAGGTGTATGCAGATTCATGTTTGGTCATCTCGAGTATTTCTCTCGAGACTGTGGAGTTTGCTTGCGTGATGGCCCTGATGCGTGAGATGTTTCACGTGATACCGCTGGTTGTATTTTGTCTTAAATAAAGAGTGAAAGAAAGGATAAAGAGAGAAAGACGGTAGGGGAGAAACTCGAGGGAAACGAGGAAGAACCGCATGCTTTTCTCGAGTAAACTATGTATGTGTCTCGGGTCCGGTTGCTGATGAAGTTTCTTTAAAAACTTTAAGTGTTGTGATTAACAAAGTTAATATTTGATTTAAATTTATCAAGAATGTTTTCAAACGTAAGATGGTTAATTTAAATTGGACGTCAATTAAGAATGTAATTAATTTTGTAATTATAATTAAATAAGTAGTTAAGGTTAAAAATTTGTAATTAAAGATTTATTATAATAATCTTGTGTAAATCAATTTGTAATTAATTATTTAATTAACCATTTAAAGTTAATTAATTAACTAATAAATGGTAGTGGTTAACTAATTAAATAATTAAATGAGAATTAAATGGCTAATTATTTGGTAATTGAGAATTACTTAATAATTAAAGGTTAATCAAAGATTGATTTAAAGATTGGTTAAGGTAAATTAATTAATGATTAAAAGGTTAATTAATTTGAAATTAAGGGGTAATCGATTTCGTAATTAACTCAAAGTAATTTATTTATGTGATTAATTAATTAACGTAATTAATTTGGGAAAAATTAATTCATTAAAGGTTAACTAATGATTAAAGGATAATTAATTCAAATGGTTTGTAATAAATTTATAAATAATCAGCTAGGATTAGCGTTATTCATAAGTAGTTAAATCTGATTTAAATTAATCAGATAATTAAATTAATCCTACTTATGGATGTTTAGATTTTATTGGATGGTGAATTGTTTGATATTTTCTGATATGTGATGCTTTGTGTTACATCCTAATTTATGTTGTGATCTGTAACGTAATTAATTATCTGTGATGTAATTTATTATCTGTGATATATATATATCTGTGTTCTGTGAATAAAAGACAAGCGTTATAGTTTATACCGCTTGTCAAATAAATTTCTGTATTTGACCTGTGATGGTTGAATGATGTTGCACTATTGTGTTAAACCCCTGGACCACACCATACACACACAATTATGGATTTCACGAGAAAATCAGTTAAGTCGCAGATTTTTGAAATAGTTTTAAATTTGAATTTTTAAATTCAAATGTTTTGGAAATGGAATCAGAATAAATGAATCTTATAAGTTATAAGATTTATAATTACGAAGTTTAAAAGAACGTTTTTGCAAACAAATAAATTTTAAGTATTTAACTTAGAATATGAACTTTTAGTATATCATTGAGATATGAAATTGAATAGATTAATAAAGGAAATTATAAAAGGAAGTTGTTATAAAATAAATAGAAATGGAATTTATAAACATTGTTTTATAAATCCGCAACGACTTATCTTGATAAGTAAATGGTTGTAATGTGTTAATGGAGTTATATTCACGTTTTAGACAGTGAATAATCCTTTAAAAACAAAATGTATAGAAATGATGAAATTGGTTAACGTAGTATATTCACGTTTTTTAAATAGTGAATAATATGTTAAAGAAAATGTTTAAAAATGTGTCAAAGATTCGAAACCATAGATTTCAACCTCCATTGTTGAAATAGACCTTTTCGAGAAATAGAAGGAAATGGTGGACTATAACACTGTTGTTATAGTAAATGATTTCTGAAAGGAAATGTTTTGTATAGTATTGGGATTATATATCTATTTTAATTTCGAATCCCTATACTAGTGATTTTGGGTTGTCGTAACGATGTTTTACGCAACATTCGTTTTGTCCCAAACAAATTTGTTTAAGAGAATGATTTCCTTGAAAAAATGAAATATATATGAATATTTTCCAAGTGTTGAAAATAAATAGATTTGTGATTACTTATTAAATAAGTATGGAAATGTTCTCCAATATAAAGTGAATATTTTGAGAATTTATCCTTTTGAAGATAAATTGAAAATGAATATTTGAAATCTATTGAAAACCGTATATCAGTGGATATTTTGAAATATAAATTCACTATGGAATTTACAAAAAGAAAGGGGAATCTGTTTAAAAATAAATATTGATTTATTTCTGATATTTACCTTTGAATAGGTATTTGTTGTGATTTGCTGAATTTGAATGCCACACTTATTTTTAAATTATTGCGCTCGTTGTTCGGATTACCCATTCCGAATAGTGATACGACGTAATGGATAGCATTGATGACCGGTGTTGAAGACCGGATATTTTTGAAAGCGAAAGGACAACTCGTCGAATGTCTTTGCATCGAATGGTCCCCGGTATAGAGACTCCATATGTGATGGGAAGTCCGGTTGTGATTAGTGAATATCTGGATTGCAAGGACTTCTTTGTAAGTGCCTTCGGTTCTGTTCGATCCCGGAATAGACTTGTATGGATTGTATGTCTAACATTACAAGTTGAGGTATAAAGCTGATTTCTTTCAAATATATTTCTGTTGGTGGCGGAGAATTTATTCTCTTAGCTTAACACCCTTCTCTGAGACGTACGAGCTCAGATGTTATGTAGTTGATGGTTATTAGCAATATATTCCCAATTTGGTAATGTGACATGCTGAGTGTTGTTGTGAAATGATCATTGTGTTGATCATTTGTGATAGGATCATTTGTTTGATCGTTTATCTTTGTGATCATTTCTATGATCATTTGTTGACCCAAAGCACAACTTTTGTATAAAGCGTGGCTTTGTGGACGTGACTTCGTCGAGCCTCACACCCCGGAATGGTCAAAACAGGAAAGATGCAGCAAGGTAATGAGGGGTAGCTCCCTTTAGGGTATGTGCATTTCCTTCTGGAAAAGGGTGGTATCATGGTATGGAGCCCAGATGCTTACTCATGTTGAAACACTTTATTTATGATTGTGTGATGTTGATTACGAGCGCTCGGATAAAGGTCCCAAAGGACCGGGGGATGGCATACTCGTGTCCGTAGTTACCCAGTTAGGGGTAACCCGGCCTTGTGTTGGCAGAGATCCGGTTTGGTTCTCGGGGACGTCCTTCTAGAGGCGTTCTCATGTGGCAATGGGAAGTTCCTTGGCCTGACCATTTGTTGGAAATCCAAAGAAACAATACGAGCCTTGTACGGTTTTAGTTGTAGAACCTGCCATCTAATATGGTAGCTATAGTAAGCATAATATAATGGTACCTATGCTGGCTAAGATTTATATTCTACTTTCGAAATGTTTTCTACACTATGCACTAATAATAATATCAAATGTTTCTTTTTAATGCGTATCAAGCATCTTTGACTAACATAAGAAGAAATCTCCTCCAAGTCTGCGGTTGCATTGTGTGTGTGGTGGGAGGTCTTATGGTAGTCTCATTTTTAAAAGCATTGCGAATTGATTTTTAAAATATTTCGTTGTTGTTTAAAAGAAAAACTGTTTTGTTGCTCACACCAGTCCCACGACTGATCCGGAGTTTATTGTTTCTTTCCTAAACTCTGAGTGCTCATTATTTTCTACACGAGGAGTCTAGAGTTGGGTTTTTCAGATAGTCAGATGTAGTAGATTATCTGGAGTTAGTTCAGTCTTTGGATCACACCAGTCTTGCTTAGCTTGGTGCATCGTTATTGGGAGTTCGAGCTATTGCTGGATTGGTTCTTGGAAATGGAGTTGCAGTTCTCGGAGTTCTCTTTTGAGGACTATCTTAGAGTTATATTGTTCCGCTGCTAGATGTCATCTATTTTCTTTTCCGCTGCTATTTATTGTATCATATCTCTGATGTATATTGATATCTACTGGATCATCTGTTGTATCAGATATTGTATCAAAGCTGTATATCAATGTATTAGTCTTTTATTCCGCTGTGTTGTTTACTTAATGTTGTTATAAGCCCCGGCGAATCGGATTTGAACGGTCGAATCTATGACATTCGAATACGATATGAAGTATGGATGTCGGTTTTCGAGCGGGAAAAATTCGTCTCGTTACATCAAAAGTGAGTTGAAAACTCACATTTTCTAGCATAGATTGTGATTTCAAGGTTAGAAATCACAATTTTATTTTTATTGCATGTTCAATTGTTAATCGTTGTCGGTAAATTGGACATATCTCTTTAGTTTTAAATCGGAATTTGATTTTGTTTGAATTTTTCTAGTTTGTGTACAATAATTTTTAGTTCAATAAAAGATCGTTCGGCCACCTGCTTTATATCCGAAAGTTGAACCGAGAGAAGATTTCAGACCTGGGTATTATTTTGGCCAAGTATTTTTATGTTCTTTTTCCGTCCAATTTTTGACTTATACTTCATGTTTTTGTGATATTTCTGAGATGTTTTGCCAATTTATGGCATATTTTGAGTTTTATAATTTATTTTTATTGGAAATATTTAAGATGGCCAATATTTTGCAAGTATCATGGTTTGAGATCTCCTATATATGAGTATGGTCGATGAGAACCATCACGATGTTTTGTTTACTTGCCAATAATATAAGGCAAGTCTTAAGTTTATGATTTCATATTTTGAGATTTATGGTTTATGAGGAACCATCATGATGTTTTCACTTGTCGATGAGACGAGACAAGTTACGATGTCATTTAATACTTGTCGATGAGATGAGACAAGTATGGTGTCTCTTTATTACTCGCCAATGAGACGAGGCGAGATATGATTTTCTAAGTTTCATGATGTTCCTAGTATGGCATCAACTAGTGGCTAGTAAACCGCTAAGTGCGAATGTGTGGTATGAGACACACGTTAACACTTTTCTGGTTCCTGTCCATGAGTTTGTGACACATTCACGATGTTTGCCTAACAGAACTTCTTTGAGAGGTGTTAGCGACCTAGTCATGAAGATAAACTGCTTTGGGTGGTGTTAGTGACCTTGTTAGGGTTCACAAAATGGCTTAGAGAGGTGTTAGAGACCTTGTCATGAGGACGAATTGCTTAGGGAAGTGTTAGCGACCTTGTCAAAGGCTTCGGCTATTTGAGAATGGCACGTGCAGCATCGCTTCGGCATACAAAGGGAATTTTTATGAGTATTTTATTTCGATTTCACCAATTTGAGATGATGAATTTACTTATAGTCTTGAGTCGGAGAAAGGCTTATATACATTTATATATATTGTTTATGGTGATTTCAATATGGTGATTATAAATTCTTGTTGAGTTTGAGCTATGATTTGGAGATTATCATCGGCGATTGTTTATATTATTTGAGTGTTACTGTTGAGTTTACCTCTTTTGAGGTCTTTGTATTCTTAAGTGACATTGTTTCACTTAAGTCATGAGTATGTGTTCTTTCTGTTGCCTCTTCTCATTTGAGAAGAATTATCACCTAGTATCTTATGCTTCATATTATCGTCTATCCTTATTAACTAATTGTTTTTGCTAAACTGACCTGTGTATTTAACACTCGGGTCAGACTGAGTTGTTTCTGGTTTGCTATCAGTTTCAGGACTTAGCTTGAAGTTAATGCTGAATATCAGCTCTCCTTTCTCTTAAGCAATTTCTGTTCTTCCGCATACTCTGATGTATTTATATTTGATTCAATGTATATGATGTGGTCGAGTACCACCTTTATTGTATTCATATTTTATTGTACTAAACATGTATCTCTCTGTGTGTGTGTGTGTGTGTGTGTGATGTTGATTACTGTTCTATGATGTGCTTTAAATTTAGTTATTGTATTTTGTTTTGATAGATCCGTTAGCCACCTATAATTTTGGATTAATCATTTACTGTGTATGTCGATCCATTGAGATAGAAAAGAAAAATCATATTGCATTTATCGACGTATTCAGTAGATGTTTAAGACAAAGTTATAGATTGTTGCCTTTAACCAGCCCTATTATCCGCTTTAGTAGACGGAATTACTCGTTAATTCTCTTTACTAATGTGGGTGTCGGGGTGGAGCGTTATAGCATTGTATCAAACAAGCATGATTTTGATCAAGCAAGCATCAAAATTTTAGAAAACTCAAAACATAAAACTTGTAGATTTTTGTCTACGCTTTCCAGAACATCCATAATTATGAAATTTGGTTAAAAATGAATGATATATGGCCAAAACATTTTCACAGACTTGTGATTGTTGTTGCTGTCATTTGTGAGTGTCATCAAAACTCAACAATGTCACCTTGACTGGAATTCGAGTTATATCATCAACATCTCGATGCTCGAGAGTAAATTTAGAAACTTCGGAATCATCATTAACGTTCAAAAGTGATAGAAATAATAAACTAATCAAAATAGGAAACCTAAATACACAAAAGGATCCTATAAAACAAAGGATTAGACTTAATATCAAATAAGTTAATCCATCCCAAGATTGTGAGCAACAAACAAATACTCAAAAAAGCAAAATCAAATAGAAATCTCAGAATGCTCATAACGAGCCAATCATTGTGGATCCCCTCAATACGATTCACGACTCTCAAAGGAACACAACAAGAATACTCTATTGTAACAAAACATATTAAAAAGGTGAAATCATAATAAAACAGAAAACTCAAAAAATCCGGATTGGCCAAATCCCCAACTATAATGCTGAAGCAATGCTGCATGTGCTAAACTCAGACGGCCAAAGCCTCAGACAAGGTCGCTAACACCTCCTAAAGCAGTTCGTCCTCATGACAAGGTTGCTGACACCTTTCCAAGCCATTTTGTCAACCGGGACATCCGATAAAATTGGAACGATACAGAGAAGATTAGCATGGCCTTTGCCCAAGGATGACACACACAAATTGAGAAATTAGTTATCTCTTCCAAAATAAGCTTTCATAATTAATTATTTTTAAAGCTAGATTTTGGAAAGTAATGAAAATACTTTCACTTAATAAAATGTTTTATGATGATTACATAAGGTTGATCATAATTTTATATGTCTTAGCTTGCTGAGGAAAAATAGAATCATTTAATAAATGATTTAGCAAAAAGCTTGTTTGAATTTGTAGTTTGAAATTAAAATGGTCTGGGAGAATTTCAAATTGATTTTAAAGGCTGAAATTTCATTTAGAAAAGTGCCATACTAAAACAGTGATAACTTGAGATTTGTTACTCCAAATGAGATGAATTTTTTGGAAATGAAAGAGCTTTCAGTAAGAAATAAAGTTTGTTTTTACCACTTTTAAAGATTTTGCATTTTACTAAGTCTAAAATGGGTTTGAAATTGGATAGGCAGTTCTGTCCTATTGCAAAATTCTCTAAGACTTAAGCTGAAAGTAAATTTAACATAACTTTCAAACCATTAATCCAATTTTGATGATCTTTATATTTTGAGAAAGCTTAGACTGAGTAGAACAACTTTCATATTATAAAAAATTTCAAATTTTGTTATTTGCTGGGTCCAAAACGGCTCTTTGGGAATCTAAATGTTTGCTTTGTTGTGATGATGGAAGTCAACATTTGAATTTATTTGTTATAGCCATTCTTACTCCTTGTTGAGAATAAGTAATAAATTATGTTTTCAAATTTTTCAAAAAAAAAGATAGCAATTATCGGCGTATTCAATAAATACTTAATACAAAATTATAGGGGGCTAATGGATCTATTAGAACAAAATATAGTAACTGTTATCCCGCTTTTTGGCAAAGCCGTGATATCAAAAGATTGGTCGAAAGCGGGAAACAGTCCGTCTTAGAGATTGGTTATACATCACTTAGCTATGGATATCGATGAATTTTGCCCGAGTCCGGATCAGGCCACGATTGATAGGACACGACAAGAAAGGTTGTAGGAGCCATCATTTCAAGTTTCAAGTCAATCCGAGTTCGTATGCTCAAGATATGATGGGTTCAGTGTGAAGAGAAGTATTCGTTGTCTGGTTCGAAACCATGAAGTTCGAACCCATCCTATTCGAAACCATCCGTGCCCTTGCCTTCGAACCCATGGTGTTCGAACCCATCAGCTAGTACCCAGCCTCGAAACCCTCCGCTTCGAACCCATCTGGTTCGAAACCGTCCTAAAGCCTTCCTTCGAACCCAGGCGATGTTCGAACCCATCTACTTCGAACCCGTGGCTTTGAAACCATCCATTTCGAACCCACCCATTGCTTCGAACACATCACCCCCTGCTATGTTCGAACCCATCGGCCACAGTTAACTTCGAATTGATTGCGTTCGAATCCATCAGTCCATTATTAGGTTGCATCTTCGTATCGATGAGCGTCGAAACATCCACGCCGGTGCTTAGTTCGAACCGATGAACCTTCGAATCCATCGCGGAGCTTCATTTCGTATCCAGTATCGATACGAAGGAAGCTCCCTCCCCTCGGTTCGAACTAGACACACGAAAGCCATGTAGTTGGTTGATTCAAGCACACAACGGTCATCGATACAAAGTCAGCGAAATCCATGGATTCGAAGCGGTCAACTCGGAGATAAATCTGGATCGACGCGTGGAGTGCGCGCCACGTCACTGCAGAAACACGTGCGTACATGGGTTCGAGCCCCTGGTTTCGAAATGATCGGTTCGAAACACACAGCTAACCAAGAAATCTCTATTTCGAACCGATCATATCTCCTAAACCACAAATCCAAATGCAACCAAATTTTCACAGTAGCTTCCATATGAGGTAAAGATTGTTCCTGCCAAGTTTCAGCTCGATTGGACCATTTGTTGATGGGTTCGAAATCACTTCGAACCGATGTCAGATCGAGACGAAACTTGGTGGGGTCGGTCGCGTGGGCGCACTCACATGCCAGAAGAAGTCTCACGAAGTTTCAGCCAGATCTGGGCCTCCAACGCCTATAAATAGCACCCTGAAGCCTTCGGAAAGGGGGATCTTGGAACAACTGCTGCCATTGAACGCCAAGACTCTGCCGGATTCAAGTCTATCTACCGTAATCACTGTTGTATTCAGATTTCAAAGCTATCATCTACTGTAATCCATTGTAATCGATTGAATCGAGCAAAGCAATAAAGAGAAATCCTTCAAAGTGGACGTAGGCACGAACGCCGAACCACTATAAATCCTGTGTTTGTGATTGTTGCTTGTGAATTACTGTGATTTGTTGATTAGAGCTGAATTATATATTGATTGTTGCTGAGTTCTGTGTTAATCATTATTGATTTGAGTACGTAAACGGGTGCTTTCACGACTTTGGGTGTTTGTGACCAATTTTGGCGCAAACATTTTGGTGCTTTCACTGAGAAGCTAATTCAGGAAGAAGTTGAATTTGAAATCCAGGAGTTCAGATTTAGGAATTATGGCAAGACAATCAAGTAGGAGGCCAAGGCCTGAGAGAAGCGAACCACAAGGAAGCCAAGAGGCTTCCTCAGGAGCGAATCAACCATCGATATACATCACTAGGGATGAGATGGAAACTATGATGAAGAGGCAAGAGGACATGATTCAGAGTTTACTCCAACAGATAGGACAGCTCGGAGCACAGAATAGGAAAGCCAATGGAGTCCAGAACGGAGCAGGACCATCCGGAGTAGCACCTGGATTAGGGGGCACACCCTTGGAGAACGTTGATCCAGTTTCGGAGAGAGAAAGGGGAGCATCTGCGCAACCCGGTAGTAGTAGAGATGCAAACGCTCAGTCAAGGGGGCAGATCCCGGAGTTACCTCGTGAACTCGGGGGGCAGGTTGGAAGTAGTGAACAAGGATTACATCTCGGAGACAATGACCGATTAGCAGAGATAGTTAGGAGAGCTTTGAAAGGCGGTATGGTGAACAAAGATTTGGAAGATGTTAATAGAAGCCCTTTTACTTCAGCAATCAGGCAAGCTAGGAACCCGCCTGATTTCAAACTACCATCATTGGATATGTATGACGGGAGAACGGACCCCACGGTCCATCTGACAAAATATATGAGGCATATGGAAGTACTGGGGGCATCGGAGGAGGTTATGGCCCGGTGTTTTCCATTATACTTGACAGATATCGCTGCACTATGGTTTAGACAGTTGGAGAACGGATCCATCGGAACTTGGAATGGTTTAGTAGAGAGATTTATGAGGCAATTCAGGGTTCATATTACAAGACCCAAGAACGTGATGACTCTGGCAACCCTAAAGCAAAAAGCCGGAGAGACCTTGAGAAGTTATCTAGCACGATTTAATGCAGCAGCAGCTTCAGTGGATAGAGCGGATCCATCCATGGTGGTAATGGCAGCTGTGTCCGGAATAGCTGACGGCACAAAGTTCAAGAATTCATTGACTAAAGATCCACCCACAGATCTGGAGGAATTCTATCATGAAGCAGAAAAGTTTTTACGATTAGAAGATGCGAATGCCGAGAGAGAAGAAAGAGATGGGATAGAAATTTTTGCATTTAGAGACGAAAAGCCTCTTAAAAAGGATTCGGACAAGGATAGAGGTAAAAGAAAGATTGAGAATGACAGAGACAGATCGAAGCGGCAACGAAGGGAGCCGCGATTCACCACCTACACTGAGTTGAACGAGAGCCTGGAACGAATTTATCAGGATACCAAAGAACAGATTCCGTACCGTAGGCCGATGCGAAGGGACCCTACCTCTGACGAAAGGGAATCAGATAAGTTCTGTGTATTCCATGAATTAAATGGTCATAATACTAACGATTGTAGGCACCTGAAGGATGAGGTGGAAGGGCATATCAGGAACGGTATGCTCCTTCAATATGTAAGGAGACGAGCTCCTGTGGCGGAACCAGAACGACCACCGTCCACATCAGCTAGGGGCGACCCCGAATCAAGGCACCGTATGGTTATCAATTGAGTAAGATGACGATGAACAAGTTGTAAGCCTCCACTAACGCAATTAAATCATTTACACATGTGCGGGATCGCGAACGATCTCCAGACATGCTCTGAATGATCGTTGACCGTTTTGTAGTGGGAACTTACACTTTGACATCCATGCTTTACTTTCATTTCGCTTTAATTTGGACATTTAGACTCTGTTTGTTTGGACAATTGTTTTTGAAACTCATCCGTGTAATAGATATTTGATTCTGATAACTCTGGAATGGCTAAGCTACTTACACATATACGGGATCGCGAACGATCCTTAAGCATGCTCTGAGATGGCGATGAACCGCCCTGACAAACGATCCAGGATCTCACCCGAACGTGACCCTGGCATCGATAACATCAAGCCCTCCCGGGCACACACACAATCCGCCTCGAACGGCACCCGACTTCGAACAGTCATAACTCACCTTACCTCGGTGGCTTGATCGCGAACGGTCGTCACTTGAGGTCCGACATCCGACCACGAACGGTCACGAATTCGCCTCGAACGGCACACGATCGCGAACGATCACTTTCTGCCTTGAACGGCACAGACCGCGAACGGTCACCGATTTGCCTCGAACGGCACACGATCGCGAACGATCACTTCCTGCCTCGAACGCCATCGATCGCGAACGGTCATGGCTCACTGATTATGAAATCCGACCTCGAACGGTCACCACTCGCCTTGAACGGCACTTGGTCGCGAACGATCATCATTTGCCACGAACGGCAGTCGACCGCGAACGGTCCCATCTCATCATTCGCCGCGAACGGCATCGACCGCAAACGGTCCTATTCCATCTTATGCCACGAACGGCACGGACCGCGAACGGTCCCGATTCACTTCAAACAGCATACGATCCCGAACAATCGACGCATGGATTTATACGCTAGACCGCGCACGGTCGCACTTCACCTCAAATGACTCGATCGCGAACGATCGTCATTTGAAGTTAAGCGCTTGACCACGAACGGCCGCGCTTCATCCCAATTAGCTCGATCTCGAACGATCGTCATTTGAGGCCACACGAAACTATTGAGTTCTTTGCAGGTTGATAATCGGATACGAACATCCAACTCAAGGCATTACAAAACACACCTTCCTACAGCAAGGCATGTTTTGGGGGGCAAAGTGTTATCCCGCTTTTTGGCAAAGCCGTGATATCAAAAGATTGGTCGAAAGCGGGAAACAGTCCGTCTTAGAGATTGGTTATACATCACTTAGCTATGGATATCGATGAATTTTGCCCGAGTCCGGATCAGGCCACGATTGATAGGACACGACAAGAAAGGTTGTAGGAGCCATCATTTCAAGTTTCAAGTCAATCCGAGTTCGTATGCTCAAGATATGATGGGTTCAGTGTGAAGAGAAGTATTCGTTGTCTGGTTCGAAACCATGAAGTTCGAACCCATCCTATTCGAAACCATCTGTGCCCTTGCCTTCGAACCCATGGTGTTCGAACCCATCAGCTAGTACCCAGCCTCGAAACCCTCCGCTTCGAACCCATCTGGTTCGAAACCGTCCTAAAGCCTTCCTTCGAACCCAGGCGATGTTCGAACCCATCTACTTCGAACCCGTGGCTTTGAAACCATCCATTTCGAACCCACCCATTGCTTCGAACACATCACCCCCTGCTATGTTCGAACCCATCGGCCACAGTTAACTTCGAATTGATTGCGTTCGAATCCATCAGTCCATTATTAGGTTGCATCTTCGTATCGATGAGCGTCGAAACATCCACGCCGGTGCTTAGTTCGAACCGATGAACCTTCGAATCCATCGCGGAGCTTCATTTCGTATCCAGTATCGATACGAAGGAAGCTCCCTCCCCTCGGTTCGAACTAGACACACGAAAGCCATGTAGTTGGTTGATTCAAGCACACAACGGTCATCGATACAAAGTCAGCGAAATCCATGGATTCGAAGCGGTCAACTCGGAGATAAATCTGGATCGACGCGTGGAGTGCGCGCCACGTCACTGCAGAAACACGTGCGTACATGGGTTCGAGCCCCTGGTTTCGAAATGATCGGTTCGAAACACACAGCTAACCAAGAAATCTCTATTTCGAACCGATCATATCTCCTAAACCACAAATCCAAATGCAACCAAATTTTCACAGTAGCTTCCATATGAGGTAAAGATTGTTCCTGCCAAGTTTCAGCTCGATTGGACCATTTGTTGATGGGTTCGAAATCACTTCGAACCGATGTCAGATCGAGACGAAACTTGGTGGGGTCGGTCGCGTGGGCCCACTCACGTGCCAGAAGAAGTCTCACGAAGTTTCAGCCAGATCTGGGCCTCCAACGCCTATAAATGGCACCCTGAAGCCTTCGGAAAGGGGGATCTTGGAACAACTGCTGCCATTGAACGCCAAGACTCTGCCGGATTCAAGTCTATCTACCGTAATCACTGTTGTATTCAGATTTCAAAGCTATCATCTACTGTAATCCATTGTAATCGATTGAATCGAGCAAAGCAATAAAGAGAAATCCTTCAAAGTGGACGTAGGTACGAACGCCGAACCACTATAAATCCTGTGTTTGTGATTGTTGCTTGTGAATTACTGTGATTTGTTGATTAGAGCTGAATTATATATTGATTGTTGCTGAGTTCTGTGTTAATCATTATTGATTTGAGTACGTAAACGGGTGCTTTCACGACTTTGGGTGTTTGTGACCAATTTTGGCGCAAACAGTAACAGAATGCATATCATATCACAGAACAGTAATCGCCATATATATACACATATAATATAGTTTGTATTGGTTTTTTTTTTAATTTTGAGGTTTAAAGGTCGAAAATTTCTTCTAGTGACGCCGTCCCGAGACTAAAATGACAGCAGAGATGAACTTCAAATCTGAAAATTGTTTTAGTCGTAACTTTTTCATTCTTTATCGAAATTCGATAATTTTTAATCTTTTGAAAAGCTTACTTTATATATGACAACTTTCATGTTGAACATGTTTACAAATTTTGAGCACAAGTTGATTGAAACTCTATCATAAACTTTTAGCTCTGTCACTTTGATAATTACTCTATCTAAACTAAATACAGTTAGTAAATTAGGCGTATCTTTCATGTTTCTAGTCGGATTTAGATAATTTTTTTATTATTTGGAAAGCTTAGACTATTTTCTAAAAATTTCTTGTTTTTAGTTTTGCAAAATTTTGAGGTTAAGTTAGTCGAAACATTATTTCTTTGCTGCTACCCTGTGAATAAACGACAGCGGTAGTAAATTTAAAATCTGAGAATTATATTAGCCATATCTTTAACGTTTCTTATCCGAATTCAATAATTCTAGATGTTCCAAAAAGATTCGATTTTGTACTAAAAAGTTTCATGTTTTGAGTTTTCTAAAATTTCAAAGTTAGCTTGGTCAAAACTATATTTGTTTGTTGCTGTCCCGAGAGCAAAACGACAGCAATACAATCATTGACCTGAGAATTGTATTAGCTTATTTTGCTCTTATTCTTGTTCGATTTTGATGTTATTTTTGAGATGTTTTAAGAGCTATATGTCTATCAATAGGCTAGCTACATCTGTAGAATTTGAAGTTCAAATTTAGATAGAATTTGAATTGAATTCGTATCGAATTCAAGTTATCGATCTTGAGCTATCTTTCTTGTTTTTCATTGTTTTCGAGCACGGTTTTCACCAAACCAATTTGAAGTGATTTTTGAAATAAGTGGAAATTTCAAATTATTATTAGATAGTGTTGTAAAATTATTTTTCTAATATAAAATCTATTTATTTCCTATAATAAAGGAATTTCAAATATTGGATTTATTAATCTTTTTGGGAAAAAGTTTTAAAAGCTTGTTTTCTCTATTAAACTATTTAAATATAAAACACACACTTTTGCACTATTCGAACGTATGGGAAAGAGAATTAAACGATGTTTTAGAATGACAGCATCATTGATAACAAATATGATGGATTACTCAACAATCAATCCAAGTAATCCATTGCTTTATATTCGAAAGTTGAAATCAATACTTCCGCTATATTACATGCCGAACAATTGAATGCCGAAAATACCAGACCGTAAGGAAAAAAGAAGAAAGAGGTAGAAAAAGGAATAGAAACAACATCAGAATCTCACTCAAACTAGATTACTAATTAATTTAATTAGTTAAAATTAAATTAGTTGATTAATTGCTTGAATTGACAATTTATTATCAGGGACTTGGGTTGTTAAATTGAATGTTAAAGATTGACTTGATTTAAGGGATTAAATTGTAACAACTCAGGGTTTTACAACATTTAATAATCATCATTAAACGATTGCTTGATTGTTAAGTGCAAGTTGAATATTTTAATCAGTCAAAATTCTTTTGAAAATTTTTAAGTGTATGCGGGTTTTAAAAGTGATAACCCGTTTCTTTATTTTAGATTGACAAACCCTAAACTTAATAAACAAAAGAATGGCGGCTTCAAAAAATTTCATCGCTCGTTCGGTCAAAATTTAGGGCTTTAAAAAAAAAATTCAAAGGCCGACTTCAACTGCTCGATTCGATTTGGTGCTCGCCGATGCTAAGGTGAGTGATTTAATTATCACTCACATCTAATTCAAGTTTTTAGTTTGCCAGCTTGTTCAAATTCATAATTTTGTTGCTTGATTAAATGATTTTCACGGCTTTGAAATTGTTGATTTCTTGTTGACTTCGGTTACTTTGATTTGCTAAATCGCTTTGTTTGTTGATATTTCCTCTGATTTTGTAAAAATTCGTATGACCTGCTGCTGCACGTCTTCGACGTCTTTGCGTATTGGCTTTGGCCATTAGACACTTGACTTACTTGCGGCCTTGACTCTGTTATACTTTGTATTTATTTGCTGATGGTGTCACTTTGAATACGTAAGTCACTGTTTCTCAGTAACCCTTACTTCTACATTGTACACGTGATTTGTTTATATACACGATTGGTTCACCCGTAGCGTACATTTGAAGTTGTAGTCTTTGTGCTCGAATGTGATTTTTGTGTATGTGATGTCATGTCTCTGTATTATCACCATTGTATTGATAAGAATTCTAGCCATTTAATTTGAACTGCTGCTTGGAAATTTAGTTGCTTCATAAATATTGATCTCGGATTGTTTACATGTTGCACACAACTATGAACAGTCATATCTGCTGCACTGCGGCTACTAAATGTTGGCTTCGGCTTTGTCTATTTTAAACTGATTTTTGTAGTTTCCTACCCTTTCATGAGAATGTTGATGATGTTTTAAAAACAAACTGCACACCAAATGGAGTTGTTGTATTCGTCCAGTATAGTAGCTTCATGTGAATGAGGCCTGTTGAACTGTTATCGATTTTGCCTTCTGTCTTTAACAAGTGCTAATGCTGTATTACCATACATGTATGTTCATGTATCATTTGGGTCTGCACTTGCATATCTATATAAACTTGCTATACACATGCATATATGTGCTCAGTGTGGCTTGGTATCAATGATTTCAGGTTGCTTTGAGCATTTATGTCATACTGTAATTTGTAGTAATAAGTGCATTTCATGTGTACTTCATACTTGAACTTGATGGTTGGACCTAGTTGTCCTATCTGCAGTGGACTGTCCATTGTTGCCTTGAGTAGTTGTTGTCTTCATCACCATATATCAGTTATACTTGTTTTCATCTGGCTGTTACTTGAGCTTCTGCAATTTTCCTTGCTTTTGTTTTGATTAGAGATGTATATGTTGCACCTGGTTGCACTTTTGTTCCATTTGCATGCTTATGCACTCAAGCCTGTGCATTGCTCCATTTATGCACAATATTCACGTACGCAATTCAATTGTTGCGTGAGTGATTATGTGCATTTGTGGTTTTTCCACTGTGTGCTTGCATGCATCCCTCTGATTATATGGTCATGTTGCCTTCAGTTGCTTGTATATATGTTTTACTTTGAGCATTGCAGTTTTTCTTGCTGTCTTCATATCGTGACTGTTTTGAGCTTGAGATGTTTTGTTGGACTCTTGCCCACTGTTCACTGCATGTATATATCGATACATGTATACTGAGTTCTTCATGCTCGGTTCTCGAGTCATCATGTAAGCTTGTCACTGGCTTTATCCTGATTTTGTAGTTGTCTACACTTTGACGTGTATGTGCTAGCCTTCACTTGATTTTGTTGAACTTTTCATTGTGGTCTCATTGACCTGGTGCCTGTAGTATTGTTGCCTTTGACTTGTGAAATGTTGAACCTGATTTTCTTGTGCTTGACATAGTGTTCGTTTACGAATTTTCATTGTGTACATTGTGTTGAATCAAGCTTAATCGCTTGGACTTGACCTTGTGCTGATTCCTATTTCATTACTGTAGTGGCAAGGCAGTGCAAGCAAGCGTGAACTGCAGCCACACGGTATTCATTGGGTACATCATCACTGTAGTGGCAAGGCAGTGCACGCAAGCGTGAACTGCAGCCACACGGTATGGCTTTTACGATATTCTATCTTGTTTTGATTATTTGATCTTTTGCATATTCCATATGCTGTAGTGGCGAGGCAGTGCACGCGTGCGTGTACTGCAGCCCTACCCGAATTAATATTTTAATTGATATTTCAATGATTTGAATTGTTTTGTTTATTCAATTCAATATTCTGAATTGTATTCTGATTTGGTTTAATTTGTTGATTTGTTGTTTAACACTGTACGTGTTATATTTATCGTTATCCGATTTCTTTATTTAAGGATCGGATAGACGAGATTTATTGTGACTGTTGTCTATTCATTATTTAATTATTATTGCTTCTGTGCACTAATAACTGAGTTTGAATTAAATGACCCGTGTATTATTTTCTTTTGAATGTAATACTCGGTTCAGACCGAGTATTTACAGGTTGTAGATATTTAGCTTTGGGTTGTTGCTTGAGCTAAGAAGTCACTTCATATCTTTTGGAGTAGTCGTTGTCATTTATAGTAGTCGATTTATTTGTATAGGAAGTTAGGTATTCATGTATATTATATACGATAATGTATTTGTATATGTAACTTCCAGAGTTGACGGCTGTAGTTGTATCATATGTACCGTATCACATGTATTGTAACTGACACCAGTTATTATATATATGAGACTTTTGTTTTTTCTCTGTTCCGCATTTATATTATCTGTGTTATTATTATATCTATTGTCCTAAACTATTATGAACCATCGTAGTTCGTTTTATACTGGAATTGGGTATGTTGATGGGAGTAAATAAATAAGAGATGAAAAATAAAAATATATACCACTCCTATCGAAATAACCAATACTAGTGTAAGGCCTAACTACGGATGGCCGCTCCTATCCAGCCTTATTCTTCGTAATAACGTACAGTGTTTCCTTTAATACTCTTTGTTATTGTGAGCATAGAGGTGGGGCGTCACAGTTGGTATCAGAGCTTGGGGTTTATGGACATGATATAAAACATAACTTAGATGGAACATGTGTTACAACTAATTGTCGATATTTTAGTTGAGCTTTGAGTCCAAATTAAAGTTTTGAAATTTTGATGAAATTTTTAAATATCCTTATTTAAAATATAAAAGTAAATTGTGTTTTGATAATTTAATTTGTATGTGCTTTGTTTACCAAAGTGCGCAGCGAAAACAGTGTGACTGCTTCGCTGAGTGCAGAAGATAATTATTTTGATTTAAAAATCAAAATATGAAATTGAAATAAATTTCATTTGTTGTTTGCATAGCTGTATTTATTTTGTTTTCTTTAAAAACTTCGAATCCGATTTGAGGATTCGAGGCGATTGCAGCTATGTGAATTTGTTGAAGTTTTGGCTGGTTTTCTTTGATGCTAATCACATGTTGATTAGATTTTGATTGTTTTGAATTATCTTCATTGAAGATATATTCAAATGATTTCTTTGTTCATTTTGTAGTATACGTGCAAATTTAAGTTGCACGTTACTGCATTAATTTTACGTTGAACCGATGCTTGGTTATGAAACGTATTTTGTTGCCGTTATTATTATAACGGGAGTTTTACACCAATGCTATATTTTTGAAGCGCGGTGTTTTGTTGACATTTTTTAAATGAATGAAAATTCACTGGTATTTTATTTTGATGCGAATTATTTTGATGAGATTTTGACGTTTAAAATTTACTATCGCTTTGACTTCAGTAACCGTCAAATTTTAAAGTGGATTTTCAAGCGGTTATCCCGCAATGCTGATTTTGAGATTAGTTTTATGTTGTTTTGAGAAGTACCATTTCTTTGTTGAAGTTGCTACTTATGTTGCTGATTTAACCACGTGATTATAAAAAGCGTTTTAAAAATAAAAATTGTTTTCAAATTTTTTCAGTTTACATTTTCAAAAGAATAAGGAAGTGATTTAAACGTTTCAGCAAAATCGAGGACTATGACCCCTTTCTTTTACAGATTCGCTTAATTCCGGATTTATTCGTTTGAGAATGTAAATTATTACTTTTATAAAATAAATAAAATTGTTTTCAGAATTTTTACAGTTTGCGTTTTCAGAAGAATGAGAAAGTGATTTAAACGTTTCAGCAAAATCGAGGACTATGAACTCTTTCTTTTACTGATTCGCTTAACTCTGGACTTGTCCGTTTGAGAATGTGAAATGTTATTTTTGAAATACACAATTTTGCACTATCAAGGAAACGATGAAAAGAATTAAACGATTTAGTAAAACACGTGGTATGGGACATGTGCGTTTGCTATTTTGGTTAATTCCGGACTCGTTAATTGAAATATTTGATGATTTTCGTGTGCTTTCGAGCCACTACGTTGGACCTCCGGGTCATTTGTTGGACCTTCAGGTCAATACCAGTACCAGACCTTCGGGTCATTTGTTGGACCTCCGGGTCATTTGTTGGGCGCCAAAAATTATGTTGGGTACTTGGTAGGCTTCAGCCATTTGTTGATGCACGTGCGGCGTAGCTTAAAAACTCGCCATTTGTTGGGATCAATCCACCTTTTATGTTGATTTTCTAGACTATCTTAATTGATTCTAGATATTTGTTGTTCCAATTATCTGCAAGTAATTGGATATTTGTTGATATGAGTTCTGATTATCATTTTTGATAATCGGATATTTGTTGTTTCTAATTATCGTTTTTGATAATTAGATATTTGAGATATTTGATTATAGTTTTTGATAATGAACAATTGTTGATTTGAGATTTGATTATCATTTTTGATAATCGAATATTTGATTGATTTGAGATTTGATTATCGTTTTTGATAATCAGATATTTGTTGTTTCTAATTATCGTTCTTGATAATTAGATATTTGAGATATTTGATTATCGTTTTTGATAATCGAATAATTGTTGATTTGAGATTTGATTATCGTTTTTGATAATCGAATATTTGATTGATTTGAGATTTGATTATCGTTTTTGATAATCGGATATTTGTTGATTTGATTATCGCTTGAGATAATTAAATATTTGTTGACTTGAAATTTGACTATCGATTGTGATAATTAAATATTTGTTGATTTGAAATCTGATTATCGATTGTGATAATTAAATATTTGTTGATTTGAAATTTGATTATCGATTGTGATAATTAAATATTTGTTGATTTGAAATCTGATTATCGATTGTGATAAATGAATATTTGTTGATTTGAGAATTCTGATTATCGTTTTTGATAATTAGACCTTTGTTGTTTTCTGATTACCGTTTTGGTAACTAGATTTGCGGTTTTGCGATTTGCGAATTTTGTTTTCTAATTATCTTTGTTGATAATTAGATTTTGTTGTTTTCTAATTATCGTATCGATAATTATATATTACTGTTTTGTGATTTATGTATTCTAATTATCGTAATTGATAATTGAATATTGCTGATAACTGCATTCATTCAGTTCTGTTGTTTTCTGATTATCTATTGGTAATTAGATTTTGTTGAGAATTTGTAAATTTCTTTTATGAAATTAAAAGATTTCTTTGGTGTTGGTATTCTCGACCTTTATTTTTCTAGCCTAACAAGTTTATGTTAGAAAAATAATTGTTATTCACGGCCTTATTTATGAAAATTGCGGGGACGCAATTTTTATAAGGAGGGGAGTCTGTAACAACCCAGTGTTTTACAACATTTAATAATCATCATTAAACGATTACTTGATTGTTAAGTGTCGTTGAATATTTTAATCAGTTAAAATTCTTTTGAAATTTTTTAAGTGTATGCGGGTTTTAAAAGTGATCACCCGTTTCTTTATTTTAGATTGACAAACCCTAAACTTAATAAACAAAAGAATGGCGGCTTCAAAAAAATTCATCGCTCGTTCGGTCAAAATTTAGGGCTTTAAAAAAAAATCGAAGGCCGACTTCAACTGCTCGATTCGACTTGGTGCTCGCCGATGCTAAGGTGAGTGATTTAATTATCACTCACATCTAATTCAAGTTTTTAGTTTGCTAGCTTGTTCAAATTCATAATTTTGTTGCTTGATTAAATGATTTTCACGGCTTTGAAATTGTTGATTTCTTGTTGACTTCGGTCACTTTGATTTGCTAAATCGCTTTGTTTGTTGATATTTCCTCTGATTTTGTAAAAATTCGTATGACCTGCTGCTGCACGTCTTCAACGTCTTTGTGTATTGGCTTTGGCCATTAGACACTTGACTTACTTGCGGCCTTGGCTCTGTTATACTTTGTATTTATTTGCTGATGTTGTCACTTTGAATACGTAAGTCACTGTTTCTCAGTAACCCCTACTTCTACACTGTACACGTGATTTGTTTATATACACGATTGGTTCACTCGTAGCGTACATTTGAAGTTGTAGTCTTTGTGCTCGAATGTGATTTTTGTGTATGCGATGTCATGTCTGTGTATTATCACCATTGTATTGATAAGAATTCTAGCCATTTAATTTGAACCGCTGCTTGGAAATTTAGTTGCTTCATAAATATTGATCTCGGATTGTTTACATGTTGCACACAACTATGAACAGTCATATCTGCTGCACTGCGGCTACTAAATGTTGGCTTCGGCTTTGTCTATTTTAAACTGATTTTTGTAGTTTCCTACCCTTTCATGAGAATGTTGATGATGTTTTAAAAACAAACTGCACACCATATGGAGTTGTTGTATTCGTCCAGTATAGTAGCTTCATGTGAATGAGGCCTGTTGAACTGTTATCGATTTTGCCTTCTGTCTTTAACAAGTGCTAATGCTGTATTACCATACATGTATGTTCATGTATCATTTAGGTCTGCACTTGCATATCTATATAAACTTGCTATACACATGCATATCTGTGCTCAGTGTGGCTTGGTATCAATGATTTCAGGTTGCTTTGAGCATCTATGTCATACTGCAATTTGTAGTAATAAGTGCATTTCATGTGTACTTCATACTTGAACTTGATGGTTGGACCTAGTTGTCCTATCTGCAGTGCACTGTCCACTGTTGCCTTGAGTAGTTGTTGTCTGCATCACCATATATCGGTTATACTTGTTTTCGTTTGGCTGTTACTTGAGCTTCTGCAATTTTCCTTGCTTTTGTTTTGATTAGAGATGCATATGTTGCACCTGGTTGCACTTTTGTTCCATTTGCATGCTTATGCACTCAAGCCTGTGCCTTGCTCCATTTATGCACAATATTCACGTACGCAATTCAATTGTTGCGTGAGTGATTATGTGCATTTGTGGTTTTTCCGCTGTGTGCTTGCATGCATCCCTCTGATCATATGGTCATGTTGCCTTTAGTTGCTTGTATATATGTTTTACTTTGAGCATTGCAGTTTTTCTTGCTGTCTTCATATCGTGGCTGTTTTGAGCTTGAGAAGTTTTGTTGGACTCTTGCCCACTGTTCACTGCATGTATATATCGATACATGTATACTGAGTACTTCATGCTCGGTTCTCAAGTCATCATGTAAGCTTGTCACTGGCTTTATCCTGATTTTGTAGTTGTCTATACTTTGACGTGTATGTGCTAGCCTTCACTTGATTTTGTTGAACTTTTCATTGTGGTCTCATTGACCTGGTGCCTGTAGTATTGTTGCCTTTGACTTGTGAAATGTTGAACCTGATTTTCTTGTGCTTGACCTAGTGTTCGTTTACGAAATTTCATTGTGTACATTGTGTTGAATCAAGCTTAATCGCTTGGACTTGACCTTGTGTTGATTCCTATTTCATTACTGTAGTGGCAAGGCAGTGCACGCAAGCGTGAACTGCAGCCACACGGTATTCATTGGGTACATCATCACTGTAGGGGCAAGGCAGTGCACGCAAGCGTGAACTGCAGCCACACGGTATGGCTTTTATGATATTCTATCTTGTTTTGATTATTTGATCTTTTGCATATTCCATATGCTGTAGTGGCGACGCAGTGCACGCGTGCGTGTACTGCAGCCCTACCCGAATTAATATTTTAATTGATATTTCAATGATTTGAATTGTTTTGTTTATTCAATTCAATATTCTGAATTGTATTCTGATTTGGTTTAATTTGTTGATTTGTTGTTTAACACTGTTACGTGTTATATTTATCGTTATCCGATTTCTTTATTTAAGGATCGGATAGACGAGATTTATTGTGACTGTCGTCTATTCATTATTTAATTATTATTGCTTCTGTGCACTAATAACTGAGTTTGAATTAGACTGACCCGTGTATTATTTTCTTTTGAATGTAATACTCGGGTCAGACCGAGTATTTACAGGTTGTAGATATTTAGCTTTGGGTTGCTACTTGAGCTATGAAGTCACTTCATATCTTTTGGAGTAGTCGTTGTCATTTATAGTAGTCGATTTATTTGTATAGGAAGTTAGGTATTCATGTATATTATATACGATAATGTATTTGTATATGTAACTTACAGAGTTGACGGTTGTAGTTGTATCATATGTACCGTATCACATGTATTGTAACTGACATCAGTTATTATATATATGAGACTTTTGTTTTATCTGTGTTCCGCATTTATATTATCTGTGTTATTATTATATCTATCGTCCTAAACTACTATGAACCATCGTAGTTCGTTTTATACCGGAATTGGGTATGTTGATGGGAGTAAATAAATAAGAGATGAAAAATAAAAATATATACCACTCCTATCGAAATAACCAATACTAGTGTAAGGCCTAACTACGGATGGCCGCTCCTATCCAGCCTTATTCTTCGTAATAACAGACGGTATTTCCTTTAATACTCTTTGTTATTGTGAGCATAGAGGTGGGGCGTCACATAAATCAACATTTGAAAATTTCTCAAACTCTTTACTATATTGCTTAGTAAGTAATTTAAAACTCAAAGTTAAACTCTTACTTCAAAATTCTTTGGAAATTAATTTTGAAGTAAGTATAAAAATTTGAATTTTAACTTCGAGTATTAAACTAATTACTAAGTAATATAGTAAAGAGTTTTAGAAAACTCATATTTTCTAGCATAGATTGAGATTTCAAGGTTAGAAATCTCAATTTTATTTTTGTTGCATGTTCAATTGTTAATCGCCGTCGGTAAATTTGACATATCTCTTTCGTTTTAAATCGAAATTTATTTTGTTTGAAGTTCTGGAAATCTTGAAAATAGTGTGATAACTTTCATGTTAAACAATTTCGAAAATTTTAAGCATAGAAGGTCGAAAATCCTAATACAAACTCGTTGTCTTGTCATTGTAAAGCTTTCAATTTCTATGCTTAATATATAGCATATATGGCATATATTAAATGCACAAAATTATCATTATAGATAATTATAACATTATATAGCATATATTCTTATAATATTAGAAAGGTTAAATGTTACCATTTCATTTTTCTAATAAGGCTCTCACTAGTCTTTTATGTTTCTCCAAACCCTAAGATGAAATATAAAAGTCTTACAACTTCACTAGTGGGTGTTAGGACTCGTTTCTTTTGGCTTTCTGACCTTGAGTTTGCTCAACAAATCATAGCCCCAAAAAAGATGGATAACTCCTTATTGGTGTATCACATACAACTCCTAACCCATTTTTCCTTTTTCTAATCTCATTTTGACCTTGAGTTTGCTCAACAAATCGAAATAGGTTATTCACTCATACCCACCATGTCGTGATAGCCTGAGTATAGTATATGTATCTTGAGTTTGCTCAACAAATACATATAGTTATCTTACCTGATTTGTTCAATATCTTAATAATATTACGCATAACATCCCTAGCTTGAGTTTGCTCAGCAACTAAGGAGTATGTAAGTAATTTATTATATATATATATATATATGGTAGAGGATAATATATTGAAGATTCATAATCTTTAATATTTATATTGAGTGATATCGACTTATAGAATAATATATTTCTTATGAAATACCCCAGCGATTCAAGTGTCAAGCACATCAGAAATCAGGTATATGTACATTTACATATGTATTTATTTCTCAAGTCTACTTGGGTTTCTTTAATATTCCACATTTAGTTTATACACATATTATATAAGTTTTATTGTTATATAACTTTTATATTTCATATTGCTTGTATGATAGTCTTACGTATAATATATCATTAATTAAATCTTATATGATTACTTTTAATCAATTAACTCTTTAATTAATTTTAAATTAGTATTCCAATATAACTTTTATACTGGACATATCTACTATAACATTTATAGTGCATACTATAACCTTTATAGTTTAACAAACATATATCATATATATGTGTGTGTATTTTATTTAATTAATTAACCTTTAATTTATTTATTCAGTTAAACAATTTTTACTAAAATTTATTAATTTCAAAATTTATCTCGTATACATATATGTATACTTATGTTATCTTAAACATTCTAAAATAACATAACATATATCAACATATATGATAAATGCATATATGTATTAATTACTTAATATATTTAATTAATTTATTTTATTAATCTTATTACTAAATCTGTAATTTGAAATTATTATATAAATATAAATTAATTAATATATTTAAATATTAATCTTATTATATTGTAATTTGTAATTTGAAACAATATCTTAGTATCATTATCCTTTCAAACATTTTGAAAAACTTATGTAGTATTATAATTTTTATAATAAACAAGTTTTATTTTAAATTTAACTATTAAATTTAAAATCTTTAACATTAATTTTCAAACAATTTTGAAAATTAGCCCAAGGCCTAAATTATGTTAGGCCTTTTCTGTTAGGAGCAACCTTTGCACTCATTTCACCTTTCGGGCCACTCCGGTAACCAAGTAGGACATGATACTTGATTACTCAATTACAATCCTAAACACTACCTTTCTAGATACTATACTAAGTGGGCAAGCTTAATTAGTTAGCCCTAATATGACTAACCTAGAACGCATAGGCAATTGGGCTTTGATATTACTATTGAAACTGAACCAGCCCGCAGCAGAAGTTATAAGTGAATTTCAAAAAATTTACCCTATTGGATTTTTATTGGGCCTATGAAGTCTAACAAAATTAGAACATTTCTAAAATTTATTTAAATAAAATCATTTTTTTTTAAATTCAAATATATGTAGATATGAAATTAATTTTATTTGATTTAATTTATACATAAAAATGTATCATATACATATATGTGCGACTCCATGTGTAATATAATAATCCGTGAAAGGTATTATATACCCATATACAAACATATTAGCTCATTTTGTTTGTCATGTATGTTATCCAAATATGTCCATGTATATGTGTTACAAAATACACACACACACACACACACATATATGTATGTATAAATATATTACATATAATATATGAACATAAAACATTTATATATATATAAAGAGCGAGAACAATTATTAATAATTATTTATAATTCAAAATTAACTTAGTTTTGTGAACAAAATAATTTTAGTACTTTAATTTGTATATATTATGAATAAAATAATGTTTTCATCCATAAATAATTAACATAAAATAATCTATTGATAAAAGTTCAAATTTTACAATTTTATAAAATCTAGGATCATAAAACAGAGCTTAGAAAAAATCTTGATATTTTTCAAAGTTGAAACGTTATTTTAAAAACATACATTGATTTCGACAATAATTATTTAATATAAAATAATATATTATTAAAAATTCAAATTATAAATTTTCAGAAATTATACGATCATGAATGAAAGGTTAAGAAATATTTTGAAGAATGATTCAATTAAATTATTATTTTTAATAAATCGTAAACAATTTTTGCAAAATAATATTAATTATTAAAATATTAAAGCTTATTAAAAAATTCCTAAAATTTTTCTATATGTTTTAGAAAAGACATAATATTTTTAACAAATATAAAATTGTACGTAATAATTATTTTATATCCAATAAACAATTCAAAGTTCAATAAAAAGTTAATTTAAAAATATGAATATATGTATGATAATTAATTTTCGAATTTTTAAATTCGTATTATATATAAATAAGTGTATTAAAATCCTTAAATCATATATATATATATATATCTTAGTATGCATATATGCTATTATGAGAGAGAAATCTACACTAATTTATATATGAATTTATTAATAAATACATATACATATACATATATATATATATAACAATTATTAATGACAAAAATTGATTTTGTACAGTAAACAACATTTGTCTATACATAAATCAAATAGTATGATAAACAAATTATGCACATAACCAAACTGATTTGTGACATCCACATCTACTTACAAAATCTCACCTGACTAAATATATAGTAGCAATATATTTAAACATATATGAAATTGCTCAGTATAGTATCATAGAATATAATTTAATTACTGTAATATGAAACAAAATTACCAATTTAATGATGCATTTGAATCCACGTTGAAGCAATGACTTCTCTTCCTTTTACCGTTCTTGATCTGTCAAATTGCAAGTCCAGAATCACCGACCTCTAACTATTAAATAATATTATTTTAATTTGAAATATATTTGTGAACTTTGAAGTGGATTGAGAGATATGTTTTAACCAGCAATGTTGAAGATAATGGTGGCCAAAAAAGGTTAGTTATTATTTCAGAGACACATACACACACACACACATGGTGGTATTAGAGAGAACGAGGAAAACTTTTTTATCCATTCTCACTTGATCTCAACCCATTATCTCCAAGCCAATTCCATTTGTTTAAGCCACCCCTTGACCTTTCCAAAACCGAAATTTTGCAGCCCTAATGATGGTCTTTAAACCCATCTAAGCCCAAGCAAAAATACTATGCAATTATATCTAATTCAATTGCTTGTCGATATTGTATATCGATCGATATATTTGTAACTATTATATATAACATTATTTATTTCTAAAACCACATTCAAATTTTATAATTAAAATTTCATAAATATTAATGAATTTAGTTAGTTTATAATAATTATAACCTAATTAAATCGTTTGGTCTTAAGGTAATTCATCATTTCGGCTGAGTAACTCTTGGATCACTACATCATACTGCCCATTTTGCCATACCCCAATGCGGAAAGATTGTCACGGTCATGAGCCATAGCAATTTTATCGCGGTTTTGAACCGTGGTAAAATAAATTACAATGGTTTCTGGTCGTGATAATTTTGGGACAGCCATAGATCGTTCCAATGTTATCAAAAAAATTTCCATCCCTTAGCGTGTATATATTGAGATGAAGCTCACATCCTTCTCCAAAAAAGAACACCCCCTTCCATGATTAACCCGCATACCCTAGCTGAATAATTTCCATCCCGCGCCCTAACTCTCATCAATTTTCATCTAAACCCCCATCGCTCCGACGTAAACGTGCATAGCTCATATTCTCTACCAAATCGCATGAATTGTTCTCACTCAAATAATAGGTTGTTCGCCTTTCTCTCAACCTTCACTCGGTCAGGTACGATATTTAATCTAATATCATGTTTGTTTTATTTTTGTTTTATAGTCAATAATTGATGTTATATGAGCTCAACTAAATTGAAATCCAATAATTTTTTGATTGATATAATCGTACATGTTTAAAATTTGATGTGGAAAAGTACACATGTAAAAGGTTGCTTATTCGAAGGTTAGAAATATGTATTATTAACATGGATTTGGATCATACTCTTAAAAAAATTATCGCAGAGATACACTTTGTACTTTGTTCTATGCGGAGCACCACGTGTACAAATTTGTGTTTCATTTTAGCAAAGTTGACGCATTGTAATTTGTATATGATTATAGAAGATTCAGTTAAGACAATTTTAAAGTAGTTTTATTTGAAATTGGTTGTATGTACCTCTACAATTAAAGAATTTGGAGTGACTTAACAGATTAAGGTAGCTCATAGGCGAAAAGTGTTTGACACTCATCCTGATCGGGTTCAGGTTCCTGATGAAGCTTGGGCGGAGTCTGAATTCAAACTGGTAATTTTATTAAGGCTAAATGGATACAGTTCTAGTTTTCACCTAATGTCTTTGTTGCCATGCATATCCAAATGAGGAACATATTCAAGATTTTTTATATAACATTTTTTAGCTCTTCAATTTGCCTAAAAACCGAATTGGTGTATCAGTAATCTTACAAGTGACAATGTTCAGTTAAATCATATAATAACGTATAAAAAAGCCCAACGTGTATTGAATATTGGAATCGAATCCTCACCTGGTACAACCTTGACCATCAAAATGGGATAAGTTTCCATGCCTTTTGGATTTGTTCTTGAAAGTGATAAAAGTTTCATGTTTATCAAGAAAAGAGTTCCAGGTGTGCACTACCACAAATACAGCTTATTACAACGTTTGTTTTATAACGTCTATATTTAAAATGTTGTAAAAAAAACCCCTCTTACAATGTTTTCTTAAAAAAAGTTGTAAAAACCATCCTTTTTATAACATTTAACAGAAAACGTTATGAAACGAGGCTTTTTACAACATTTCCTCCAAAAATATTGTGATAAACTACCTTTTACAATTTTTATGTAAACACTGTCACAACTATGTTTTAACAACAAGTTTAAAAAGTTGTAAAAACATTGCTTTTTATAAATAGATACTAATTAACAACTTTTTAAATGTAACTGTACTTGTAGGACTATGTTAATATTTTTTGAATATGTTTAGTATTGCTTAAAATATTATAATAATTTATAATTTATAATTAATAACAATTATTTGATACTTAGCTTGGATAACTTATAAATGGTAGTTTATAGTTAATAATTTCTAAATGAAAACTTAAATAGGAAATTATTTATATTTTATAACCAATGATTATTAACAGATAATTTATAATTACTAATTACTCTCTATAATCAATAATTATTTTTTATATTTAATAATTTACTGCAATTAATCGTTAATTATTAGTAAATTATAGTTAATATTTATTAACTATACCTAGTAATTAATAAATATAATTAAAAATTAAAAAGTATTATTAAATAATTATTATTAATAATTAATATTAAATAGTTAACAATTAAAATTTGGTTATAATTAATAAGTAATAGCAATAATTAATAAATAATAAATAAGAAGTAATGACTAATAATTAATAAGTAATCTTTACCATTTTCTAAAATAAATTTAAGAATATTCATAAAGTGTAAAAATAAAATTTTGAAATTTTTCTAAAATTCAAAAACAAAATCTTATAATAATGTTCTCCACATTAAAAATTGCTTTCTATAAAAAACTTGTAAAAGGAATTTTTTTTACAATTTCCCCCTAGAAGTTGTAGATATTAATTTACTACAATAAAAATCGTTTTAATCACGGGTCAGAAAAATCTTTAAGAAAACGATCACCGCACCGAATGATCAAATTAACATTAATTATTTTAAACAAATTCAATGTTGCTTTAAATACTATAATAACCAAGGAAATTGCAAATTAATTTTGGTAAATAATTTAGAGTAATTAATAAATTATGGTTGATAATTTATAATAATAATAATAATGTATAAATTTTTGTGCATATAAATCTGTACTTGTTTAAAATACTAGAATATTTAATAATTAGTAATGTGTAGGTGATAATTATAAATTCAAACATTTTGGATTAAATCATGGATTCATATCTCAAACTATATATTATCCATTATTAATTTATAAACATCAATTAATAAACGTTAACCTTCTTGCTTTTTACAGCCTGTGTCAACCATCCACCTTAACTAAAAAAAAGACCAGGCGCCATAATTTTGAAGCCCGCTTCCATTTTCGTTCAACGCCCGCCCTCCACGCTCCACCCCTTTAATTTTCATTACAACCCCAGATCCCGAATTAATCCCCAGATCCAGATCATCCACCTTCATCGTTGCTTCTCCACCTTCATCGATCCTAAATCCCTTAATCACAAATCCCGAATCAGCCGCTTTTCTACATCTTGTTACCCCTTCCCCTTGCCTGACTTTCGTTCCCCTCCTTCGAACTGGAAGTCCGATAGATGCCAGAACAGTTAAGGAGAAGACACCGTTAATCCACCTTTCCTCTATTCCTATTTCATGTCCATTGAAACATGAGTCTCCATGGATTGAGAGCTCGAATAGGTCAGGTACGTCATATTTTGGGTTTCTCTAAGCTGATACAGATTCATGGTTTGGGTATGGTATTGGGTTTTGCTACTGCTAATTAGTGTGTTTGAATAGGTTAGGTATGTCGATTTTGTGGAAGTTTAAACAATTATCTTAATGCACTGGCAGCTGCTTCATGTGGATTTTGCTATTGCAGATTCATGTCAATTTTGTTACTCCTTTCCCTTACCCGAGTTTGAATAGGTTAGGTACGTCAGCTGCTGCTTCCTATGGATTAGAGGTGAGATTTTACCTCCATTTATTTAGCAGTAGAGTACTGAGAGTAGGCACACTATTTACTGTTCTTTTCTCGAAGTGCTACTTTATATATCCTACTTTACATATGCTATTTTATATTTACTGTGCTTCATGTCGTTTCTTTTTCTTTGGAATAATATATCTTCTTTTCATTTTTTACTCTTTAATCTTTTTGTGCCTCGTCAATATTCTTATAGGCAGAGGAATTATGTGAAGACTGTTATACAAATTGGCAGAATGATCATCCTCATCACAAGGACAACGTCTTTCCACACTTGATATATTTCTTGGAGAATCATTATCAATAGGTAAATATTAAGAAAAGTTTGGTAATTTCTTGATTTCCGTAAATTGCTATTTATATATTTAGTCCACTCTTTATGTTACCATATCTATGAGTTGATGTTTGGATTATGCATTTTCGTACAAGTTTCCAGTTTCCATCGATTTAGTTGAAAATTTTCCATTCATGGAAAACTTTGTGTTGCATTTCTTAAATTAAGACTTTGTACATTCATTTCATCAAAATAGAAGCCTACAAATATTGTATAAAAGATTGCTGCTGAATATGTATAATTAATGTAATATTTAACAGAAGATAGTACCATTTATTGGGCTGGGGAAAATTACTGGCGCGAATATTTGAGGTCTACGTTATATTCACACGTTAGGAATATAGAGGAATATGTGTGCATTCATTTCTCTGCTTTTGACAAAGGTTTAAAAGAAGAAAAATTATATCTCCAACATATATGAGTTTCAAAGGCAGCATTTTGTCCAAAACTTGCAAATTAAGGAGAACTGCATAATACATAGGAGTTTTAGTCATCTATTCTAGGAAGTAGCAAACCATATGCTTATCAATAAATGTGGGTCTCTATACATTTGATAGTTTGGAGAAGTACTAAAATGTACTTAATATTTGATCTAGAGACCTTAGTTTATAAGTGAATTATGTTGGTTTTCTATCTTGCAAGAGCACCGAGCACATGATCCAACTCATAAATACCTAAATGTGTAGAGAGATCCTAAATGCTTTGCTTTTTTCCATCCTCCAAAACTGCTCCTTCCACCTGTAATACATCTATACACACACATATGAATATACATACACGCACACATATAAATATAAATACACACACATACATATACACGTATATACATGCATGCATATACATATATATACACATACACGCCGAAGGGATGAAATATGATAAGGTTACCATTATCATATTCATTTGAAAGATGGTCCTAAGTAACTGACTTATATCTTCTGACTACAGATAGAACTTTTGATCATTGTGAATTTACTGCATACTGTATTTAGTATCTTTTTTAACAAAAATATATTAGTTACGCCTATAGATTATTGAGACGTTGTCAGTTTAGAGACAATTTCCACTGTAAGTAGTTATACATCATACATATCGCAAATCACAAAAGTACTACTAAATGCTGAAGAATATTTTTTATTGTTTGAACTATGTTAATAATAATAATCCATGCCAAAAAAACAGAAACTTCTCTGCACTAAGCATGGACAAGGCAGGAGATGGACTGTGGTGTTTTGGATTAGTTGTGGCCAATGAGTGTGTTGAAGTTCCCGACAATGTAACATGGACAAGGTATAAGGTTGGTGGTCTTGTCATTGCATCGGGGGAAAATTCTGGTCTTAAAGATAAATTGGTAGACCACGTATGTAGTAATCTATATGATGAGGCAGGAGGGAAGTCAGAAAACTTCGGCTGTTCATAGAATGATAATGTGAAACACATGACTGGCTTTGTGGACAATATGGTAACCGTGCGTGATTATCAGGATATAGTGCGTGTGGAAATTATAGATGATGTTGATAAAGATGCTTCTGTGCCTGTTGCCAATAGGTGTAATGTTCTTGTTTTAGTACTTGAAAATGAGGGAACTTGTTTTATCTTTTGCAAAAATATGGTTGTGTTGGAACATGTATTTTATTGTGGTTGAACAACTATTAATTTATCAACAATTCTACTTTGCCCGAAGATTTTTTTGTCAAAACTTGCGAATTAGAGAGAAAAGAATGGACCCCCTTGAATTTCAGCCTTAAGACCCGGAGATAAATTGCACTATTCGCAGTATTTGACAAAATATATTTTGGGTAATGTAGCAGTACTCTTAATTTATTTTGAATGGAAGTAATTTTGAATAGTGTTGTTTATTATTTGATCATTGGCCTTTATTTCAGTTTTTGAAATTTTATTATTATTGCGCCAGTAATGTGAGAGTGGCAGGTTGGAATAGACAGAAATAGCCATGCAACGATTTAGAAAGGTTGTAATATAAATATATTTCACAACTTTTCAAAAAAGTTGTAAAATATGCACAACAATTTTAAATAGTGGTCAAATAATATTTTACAAAGATAAATAGTTGTAGTTTAACATATTACAACTAACAAATAGTTGTATATACTCTATTACAACGTTTCGTTGCAAAGTTTTTGAATAGTTGTAATAGACGCAGACCCTATTACAACTGTGGCTAAGACGACGTTTATGAAAACATCTACTACAACTCTTTTCGAGAGTTGTGAAAGACCTTTTTTGTTGTAGTGGTGTTTGGGCAAGTTTAAACATACAGATTATAATAAAGAAACTGAAATGTTCTTTTTCAACATCTTTAGAATGATATTTAGGCGAGTTTAAACTACATTTGCGAACTTTAAAATCGTGAATTAATAATAAAATGAAACGTCAATGATTGTGTTGATAACTCTAAGCAATGATTTACTGCACACCTAACTTTTTTCTATGCAGTAAACTATATAATCAATATGGTATTCTAGATTGTATATAAAATTGCAACTAATCATTTTTATTTAGTATTTTTGAGTCATCAAATTCTCAACATAATCAGCATTATGTTTAAATGTTTGAAAATCCTGTTGAAAAACGAGAGAAATAAATCTAACACATTGAGCTAGAAATCAACATTCATCTTCTTAGTTTGCTCAGGATATATGATATTCCTTTTCACTCTCTGATGCCTGTGAAACTATATTATCACCTACCAAGTATTTTTATTTTTAACAGAATAATAATCAGAAATGGTTATATTTGTTGGAAATTTAAATACAAGATCAAAGGCTTCATGTTCAAAATAAATGCAGTACTAGTTGTTAAAGTGAATAATACAACTGAAGTTTGAGATTATATTGATGTAAATTGTTGCATTGACTTGATTAACGTTCTGCACATGCTGGAAAAATCTTTGTGATTTTAGTGATGCTTTGTCCATTTGACGAATGTATGCAATTTCACAAGTTTGTTATCTCTAGCTCAGTATTAAAATATCAAACATCCATGGATAAATAACATTTGATGAAGGAGCTAAACAAAAGTACATCTGAAATGAATTCAAATACACAACATATTTATCAAGTAATTCATTGTAGTGCGACTAATTATCAATACTAGAGCATGCTGTTTAGATAGTGCCTTAGAGTAGTACTAGGCTAAGTGATATTCAATCTTTTTCTCCTGTAATCTGAGAAACTTTATTTAAGTCATACTGAGTTTGATTGGGGGATTGGGAAATTATTAACATATTTAAACCATTGTTTGATTGGGGGATGGTGAAATAAGGGATTCATCAATATTAATGATTATTCCTAGGCCAATTTGATCAGTGGATATCAAGGGGTCTGCTGATGTTATTTTAACATCAGTATTAACAATATTGTAATCTTTTCCCACTTGACAATATCTAGTAATTACAACAAAAAAATGTGTTTTAACTTCTTTTTTTCTTTCTTTCTTTTCTTTAACAACCGATACTTCTTCACTTCAAGTTCTAGCCACAGCCGATGTGGTTGTTCGCGCGAGACAATAATCAGTGCTACATCGAGTTCGTGCCAAAGGCATTGATTCTTTATGCTGTTAACAGCCGATCTTCCTATAGCCAGCGGTATGATTTTACATTAATTATTTGTTTAGTAATTAGTACTAATTATTTGATTAGGAACAAAATTGGTTTGAATTTTTTTTGTGTAATCAATAAGTATTTGTTTGCACACCATTAGCCAATTCTTGTTTATTTGCACACTATTAACAAAAATGGTGTGAGTTTTTTTATTTGTCGCCAATTCGCTGCACACTGTTATGTGTTTGTTCACCCTATTATTGCTGCTACTTTAGTGTAATCAGTAAATAACTAAGATTGGAAAATTGTTATACTAATGGTTTGATTAACTGTAGTTATATTTATTAGTAAGAATCCGAGAATGATCAAATTTTTATTTAGATATATTTATTAGTGTAAGGAAAAAGTAAGAAGCAAGAAGAGTGATGGAGGAAGATGATAGCGTGATATACAGGTTAGTTTATCACTCACAAATATTATGTTTAATCTCATGATCCTGCATATATAAGTGCACTTTATCATCTTGGAACCCTCCTCTGTTATATTTACTAATTGTTAATACACGGAATATATACAAATTGAGTCGGGAGAAATAATTTTTTTAATCATGCCTTGCCGTACAACATCCAGTTTAATACACGGAATGTATATGCTTTGGAGTGCCCAATCAACCGACCCTACATCTAGTTTAAAGATGATTTTCCCTTAAAAATTGAACCATTGGAACAATCTTGTTATGTTAGAGGTTAAAAAAATTTCACTAGTCGTTTTTGTGATGTTCTATGAGACGTGTTTTGAAAGTGCAGTGTGGTATGAAATTGCAATAATTATATTGTGGATGTTCATGGTTCGGTTCTTTGCTTAATGCTTAATTATTACCATAAATTGGGAGACGGGATACACCATGGAGCACAAATGGAATTTACAGCATGTAGCTGTGTTGTTGGTATTAATTAGGTATATTTTATAAGTTTTATATCATAAACAATGCAGGTTTTTTTTTCCCTTTTTTTCTCTCTCTTTTTTCTCAACATCAACATTTTCATTCTAGGATTTTGGTTGAATACTAGGTGGATTTGGTCAACTTTTGGTAGAGGCCAAGGAGAAACAGTGATTCAGAATACAGCTGTCGATATGAGTTTGTTTATGGATTTATTTATTTATTTATGGATTAATAATCTATGTTTTGTAGTTTGAGTTCAACCTAAATTAGATCACAGTTTCAAAAGTAATCAAATATAGAGATTGAGAGAATGACACCTGCGATTACAGTGGTTTCATTATTTCTTCTTCTATTTTATACTATTCTTATTATTATTTCAGAGAGATTACAAAGTGTTTTAACTCGAAGTTGTAGATAGATTTCGGTTAAAAATCCGGCAAAATCTTCCATAGATGAAAATAAGAATCAACCCCTGTTTAAAGGTGTATGACTTGTATTTATAGGTGTAATTGGGGCTACTAAAGGTCTTATTTCGTCCTGTGTATTTCCATATATACGATAGAGAAAGAATGGGTACGGATCCACGAATCATGAGTTTGACTTTGCTCTTGGAATTTAAAGTTGGATACTAATTTTTCCACCTTTAGATTGTTAGAAAATGAATAAGTGGCTAAGGAGGGAACAATGTTCCACATCGGGAAATACACATCAAAATTTCACTATATATACTAAAGCTTAATAAGCTATATCAAAAGAGAATGAGGAGATAGAAAGAATGAGGCAATGTAGGCATGAAAGGGAAGAGGCAATGTAGGCCTTGGATCTCTTGGGGTCTAATGATTAAATGGGCATTCGTTTGCTACCTGGGCTGTGGTAAAACGGCTAATTTTTTTTATCCGAATTATATCTTTTTTGCTGCCAGAAACGGTTGCATCCGTTGGTTAAAGGGTCGCAACCTTTCCGTAGGGGGAGCAAATATGTTTTAAGGGAACATCGACTGTGCTGGACTCGAATATAAATATTCAACTTGCAACCAAAGTACTAAACGTTATGAATTACATTTCAACTATTCTTTTTCCTGTTAACCCAATTACAAAAGTAGGGTTAGGCATCCGTTGGTTAAAGGGTCGCAACCTTTCCGTAGGGGGAGCAAATCTGTTTTAAGGGAACATCGACTGTGCTGGACTCGGATACAAATATTCAACTGCAACCAAAGTACTAAACGTTACGAATTACATTTCAACTATTCTTTTTCCTATTAACCCAATTACAAAAGTAGGGTTAGTGTTTTTTGCCCAAATTGATTTTTCCCTAATTTATAGATTAGGGTTTCTGTGTGGATAACATAGATTACAAATGCGTCTTTGAAATCCGATAGTGACTAAAAAGGAAAAGCATATGATTTGCATAATATTTTTTTTTCCAGGGGGAGACTGAGCCAATGAAGCCATTTAGACACAGATATCATACTCCTTACAGAGCTGCTGGTAGTACTGCTTCATTTTGTTATCCATCAAGGGAGCTTCTGCGCACATTATTGTCTTGTCATCATATTCAGCAAATGGTACTAGAACATCTGATATATTTAATTTCCCCTCCTAATCAATCATTTATTGTATGCATTACTTTACATGTTTTAGTTTACTAAATGGACGCTTCACTGCTAAACCCTTGGAAGTTCTTAGATTGAGTTATAGGTGTTAAATACATGTTAATGTGCTTATCGAGATGTGGAAGTTCATCGAAAAATCATTTTTATACTAAACAAGTGTTACCATTTGATCAGCAACTATTTTAAAGTAAACACACACCTCTGTATCAGTGGTTTAAAGCCGGGTTACCAAAAGTCCCTAATTTATAGATTAGGGTTTCTGTGTGGATAACATAGATTACAAATGCGTCTTTGAAATCCGATAGTGACTAAAAAGGAAAAGCATATGATTTGCATAATATTTTTTTTCCAGGGGGAGATTGAGCCAATGAAGCCATTTAGACACAGATATCATACTCCTTACAGAGCTGCTGGTAGTACTGCTTCATTTTGTTATCCATCAAGGGAGCTTCTGCGCACATTATTGTCTTGTCATCATATTCAGCAAATGGTACTAGAACATCTGATATATTTAGTTTCCCCTCCTAATCAATCATTTATTGTATGCATTACTTTACATGTTTTAGTTTACTAAATGGACGCTTCACTGCTAAACCCTTGGAAGTTCTTAGATTGAGTTATAGGTGTTAAATACATGTTAATGTGCTTATCGAGATGTGGAAGTTCATCGAAAAATCATTTTTATACTAAACAAGTGTTACCATTTGATCAGCAACTATTTTAAAGTAAACACACACCTTTGTGTCAGTGGCTTAAAGCCGGGTTACCAAAAGTTAATAGAAGTGAGACACCCTGGTCATTTGTTCTTGTGCATTCACCATGGTATAATAGCTACAATTGGTTTCTTTATCTAATTTTTATAATACTTTTTTTCATGTGAAGATGTGTTTAAACTTGTACTCAAAGTAGTGCTTATAAGTTATAACATGTGCTGTGTTATGCACAGTCATAAACAGTTAATATGATGCAAAAACAGATAAATATGTGGCCTTCTTTCGTTAGATTTTGAACAATAAGAATATGCAAGCTCTAGAAATAACGTGTAATGAGACAATTTGTACCTCCACATTTTAAAGTCAATTAAAGAATGGTGACATATGTTTGTTCATTCTATGACATTATGCTGACAAATTAGAATCCATGAATAACATTAGAATTAATAAAGTTAATTAGTTTGTAGAATTTTATGTGTACAGTGAAACATGTAAAGAGGAATGTTAGAAAACGTTAGATTGATGATAAGTGAAAAAAGATAGTAAGATATCTGGAGGAACTAGAAAGAAACTATAATAAAAAGCTAATTTGGCATGTGCACAAGAAATATAATTTTTTATGCAGCATAAACTAGGTGAGCAGCAGAAACATAATTAATAATATATTATCCACATCACGATGCAAAATTCTATAAACTGAACATTTTGGCACCAAAATGCGAACGACATGCAGACATATTACGTCTCTAAAACACTTGTCTTGTTCTATTTTTTCCTCCTTTTTTTTGTGGGTGCTTACTTTCTATTGTGCAATGTAGGGTTTGGATCTTCAGCAGGTATACACAAGATCAATCATTGCTGGCCTATGTTTCCATGCCTACCAACAGGTGACTTTCTCCTTGTATTTTGTTTCATTGCAACATTTTTAAAAGTATGTTTTGCATAACCATGCCCATTTCAGCATTTAGTTTGTTCAATAGATTCAAGATTTTTCTTATGTTGTACATGTTTGAAACTACTTTTACCATCCTCCAAGTTTACAATTTTCTTTTAAAATTTGTTGATAGACGACACAGTCTTCAATCAATACAAGTGAAAAAATATCCAGTTAATAGTATGCCAGCTAGTCTTTGCTGGGAGATTTTATATGTACATCCGATGGCAACTTTTAGAATCAGGTCGGTTGTTTACTAGTAAATTAAACCGATATGTATGTATGTATGTATATTGCTGATCACGTGTTTTAGACTGGGACAATGCTCTTCTCGGGACATTCAAGTAAGATTCTCCATAACCACTCCTGGTGCTTTGCAACCTTACTCGTTTTTCCATCTCCATCATATGATTCAAAGGCATTTTTATGATTAAACTCAGCTGATAATCAAGTCTTGCAATTACCAATTTTCATCTCCATAAACTCTAAAAGGACCAGCAGCTCTGAAAAATTAAGATGTAAGAACATTACACTCTGAACCGTTGATTACAAAAATCTTATGATTTCGAACCACGTATCAGACTGACTCTCCTCAGTTTCATTTGGATTTCATATTCTGTCTCATAACTCAATTCAAACCGCAGTTAAGAAAGAAAAAAACAATCAATAAACGTTCAAATAATAATAATAATAATAATAATAATAATAATAATAAAAGATATCAAGATACTCGAAATTTATTATCCTAAAAAGAATAGGGAGAGTAAATCAAGCTTTTACAATAAGAGATACAGAAGCTTAAACATTAAAATAAAATTTAAAGATAGTAATTATCTATATGAAAAGGCAATTTTATGCTTTTCACGTATTTAATTTCCGTTCGATGATCTATATTATCGCATATAAACAGGTAAAGGTAAGTATCTATACTTTTTAGCTTACATGCGCACGCACTCACACATTGCAATATTACTCTTTTGAAATATGCAACATATGATCTATCCAATTTCAATATAAATTTTAAACCTTTTGATTTGATGTTTAAACACTGTTTCGAAAACAGCCTAAATCCATTTAAAAAAGGATTTATATTGGAATATATTTTCTACATATTATATCTTCTCTTTTATGTTTTTCTTTGTTCAGCCTTTATATAGTTTCTCATTACTGCTGTTTTCCTCATTTGATTTTTTTTTTAGAAATTTTTTCCTTCTGTTCGGAAGACTCAGAGAGAATTATATGGCATATGCACAATTTCGCATATTTGATTAGGTAATTTAAAAATTATTATTAATTAAACAATGATGTTTTCCTCCACAACTTTAACATTCGATTTAAAATCAATTTTATTTTACAAGCATTTTTAGGCGCATCTCATTAATTTACTACCAACATTTATCTTGGCTTTCAGCTTTAGCATTTGACCATGTAAAAACTGTTTTTGCTCTTAAACCTAACAATTTAATTGATTAATGCCCCAAATGTTCTCAAAGCATTCAACCTTTCTTTCAAATAATATTTCCTGGGACATGATTCAGCTTATTATTCAACCCTGGTCATGCGTTCAGGTGGATAGGCATGATTATATGTAAGTTGACCTGAACACAGAGGAGGCAGAATTTGCATCTGTATTTTGTACTACTAAGTGATAGACATGTATGTATATAAGAATATATACAACTCTGAATAGTTGAAACACAGCGAAGTTCTTGGCGAGAAGACTTGTAAAATCAAACCTATGATATATAGATTCATGAATTTGCACTCTGAGCACACTTAGTCAGCTTACCTTAAACTTGTTAGGCGTGAGTTATTATAAGCATGTGGTGTGCGTATGCATGTTGTATGTACTGGTGTGTGTTGTGGTGTGAGTGGTTTATTGAGCATATGTGTTGTGCAATCAGCTGTCTGTCCTATTCAAGTTGCTGCGTGACTTTTGAAGTTGAGCCGTGAGGTCAGAATAAGCCGCTGCCTATACTATTTCCCATGTTTATGATTGTGTTTGTGGGAGTGAATTTGTATATAAATGCATGTGTATACTGGGTAGTTTGCTAGATAAAAATGAACTTTTTATTTATTTGTACTAATTGTTATACTAATAATACAATGCCCAAAGGTACCTTAGCCATTTATTTAGACATATGCAACTGAGTATACGCTATGCATTGTATATGTGTTTTTCGAATCCAAAATCAGTTCTAATATCCTGTTTTTTATCATCTCCTGTAAGTGTCTTTCACACACTCTTTTTTTAAAGGGCACAACATATATAATATAATAAAAATAATAATAAGAAGTTTTAATATGTGCATTTGATGCTTGCAGGACACCTAATGATGCAAGGGAGATGACCGTTAGTGGAAGAATGGATTAAAGCATGTCCTTTTTATTGTTTTTACTGTCTGCATTATGTTGTATTATCGTATGTGGTATTTGAGGGCATGAGAAATATGAATTTGTATTTTGAATTAGCATAGATACGTTGGTCTTTGCAAAACAAGTTATTTCATGAGCAAGTATTGTAGGACTCGATCTTTGTAAAATGCTAATATACTTCAGTTTATTGGTAATGTATGTGCTTCTGCTTCCGTTTGTCATATCTCTTTCGTTTGTCATATCTCTTTGTATAGCTATTTTTGATTCTAGTCTGTTTGTGTATAAACAGAGTCATGGTTGATTTTATTGTGTTGTCTGAAGTTTATTGGTGATGTATTGTAGCTTTTATTGTTTGTGCTTCAGTTTATTCAGCCACGGATACGAGCCATGGTTGATTTTAATGATATAAAAGTTAGCCACGACTCTAAACTATGGTATTTCATTCAGCCACGGCTCTGAAGCATGGCTAATGTAATTTTGCCACGGCTTGGAGCCGTGGCTAAACAAAATTTTGCCATGGCTCGGAGCCGTGGTAAAATTTTTGCCATTCTCCATTTTGCCACGGCTCTGCACCGTGGTAAAATTATTTAGCCACGGTCCACAACCGTGGCAAAATGACTTTTTTGGTGTAGTGGGAGTAAATTTGGTCAGCGATTAACATCGAAATATTCTAATGTTAACGTCTACACGTCACCTAACAGGTAGTATGACATTATAGCCAAATTTATCGCTTTCTCATTTTCGGTAAAAATCTAATTTTAGTTTAATAAGTCTTACCCGGTTGTGATATTTGTTTACACAAATTCTTTTTGTCAAAACTAATCACTTTGGACTTATGGAATTTGATAATGGTCAAAATTCCAACCCCATCCACATTTAACTTTATAGTCCAAATACAAAGTCATTGGTTCAATAATAACAATTGTTATTAACCGAAATGATCAGGCCAGAGACTTCGACTTTGAGTTGACTGTGATACTAACTTAATATAACCGAGGAGACGAATCATCTCTTGAATAGTGCTTCACTTTCAATATTTTCACTCGACCCAACTATAGTTACTCGATGGGCGTCATGCCATAATTTGGCTATAATCAAAGCGGGGTTTTCATATTGAAGATGCACGGTATTCTCAAGTCGAGAAAACTGTGTAAATTACTCACATCGATATTTTCTTTTTGACATTAGTAATATTAACCAACAGAAAACTATCGAGTGAGTCGTTCCATAATTATCCAATAACTATTAGTACGTAACCCCTAGGTGCCCCCAGCAGTCATGAGTAATATACTGGCCAATATTTGAAGAGTGTTACGTACTTCAGTCTCAACGGATACGTCGATATCCAATCTCGATGCATCTTGACTAGGAATATTTAAAATGATATATTTGTTTCGTTGTGATAAATTACTCGTGGTTATAACACTTTGCAACCACTACCACAAAATATACAATTTATAGATTTTTTTTTTATTAAATATACTTTTAATTAAGTTAGTTAATTGATATAATCACATTATATCAAGCATATAACAGGAAGAAAATAACTTTTATTTCGGACAAGATTGATCAACGAGTTAGATATATATAACAAATTACATAATTGCCACTAGAGCATACCCCTAACTCTATCAAATAGAACTGCAACCCTTTGAAGCCCTTAACCATCCAACCTAACCTTTCGACAAGGTTAATAGCCCTTACACCCTAACAACACTTGAGCCTTCCAAAGCTACAAATCGAGTAGTCTAACCTTTTGACAAGGTCGACACTCATTTCAGATCTGTAAAAGTATATTATATCCTGCTTGATCTTAAGGAAGGCTATCTTAACCTTTCGACAAGATTTAAATCGACCTTCTAAAGGACTAGCTAAGGGAATTTCACCCAAGCCGAAAAGAGAACTTTAGTAGGAAATCTTATACCAATTCAATTGAGGTGAAAGATCATCTAATTCAAAGACTAACCTTTCGAAAAATTCGTCCTCGAATTTGTAAATTCTCCTTCATCAGATTGTTCATCTCCATAATATGGTACAAGATGCTTAACGTTGAACACGTCAGAAGTGTACACATTCTCCGGCAGCTTCAACTTACAAGCATTCTCATTGATCCGTTTCACAACTTCTACTGGACCAATTTTTCTGGCTTTCAACTTGTTATAAGCGCCTACTGGAAAACGATCCTTCGTTAACACAGCATATACCATATCTCCTTCATTAAATTCAACATTTCTTCGTTTCAAATATGCAACTTTCTTATATTTCTCATTTGACTTTTCCAATCGCTCCTAAACGATTCTATGACATTCCGTCAAGCTTTCAACAAAATCAACAGCTCGTTTAACCGTTCCCTTCGGTTGTGGTACTACTGCCAAATTCAACGGTCCCCTTGGCAAACTTGAATATACAATCTGAAATGGACTGAATTCCGTTTTACGATTCACTGCGTGATTATGAGCAAACTCTGCCTGGCATAACTTCATGTACCAACTCTTCAGATTATCCTGCACAAGACATCGCAACAAATTTCCCAATGATCTGTTAACAACTTCTGTTTGCCCATCAGTTTGCGGATGATAAGCACTACTAAATTTCAGCTTGGTTCCCACCATCTTCCACAAAATTAACCAAAAATGGCTCAAAAATCTGGTATCCAGCTTAAGTCGTGGACGACTTAACTTTTCTATGAGTCGTGTACGACTCATCCCTTGGCTATTTGCTGGTCACGTATTTTCTTCTCTGGCCTTAGCTGCATCATCCTCCCCTGGTTGAGAAAAATTCGTCCTCGAAATCGTAAATATATTTACTAATTGTTAATACACGGAATATATACAAATTGAGTCGGGAGAAATAATTTTTTTAATCATGCCTTGCCGTACAACATCCAGTTTAATACACGGAATGTATATGCTTTGGAGTGCCCAATCAACCGACCCTACATCTAGTTTAAAGATGATTTTCCCTTAAAAATTGAACCATTGGAACAATCTTGTTATGTTAGAGGTTAAAAAAATTTCACTAGTCGTTTTTGTGATGTTCTATGAGACGTGTTTTGAAAGTGCAGTGTGGTATGAAATTGCAATAATTATATTGTGGATGTTCATGGTTCGGTTCTTTGCTTAATGCTTAATTATTACCATAAATTGGGAGACGGGATACACCATGGAGCACAAATGGAATTTACAGCATGTAGCTGTGTTGTTGGTATTAATTAGGTATATTTTATAAGTTTTATATCATAAACAATGCAGGTTTTTTTTCCCCTTTTTCTCTCTCTCTTTTTTCTCAACATCAACATTTTCATTCTAGGATTTTGGTTGAATACTAGGTGGATTTGGTCAACTTTTGGTAGAGGCCAAGGAGAAACAGTGATTCAGAATACAGCTGTCGATATGAGTTTGTTTATGGATTTATTTATTTATTTATGGATTAATAATCTATGTTTTGTAGTTTGAGTTCAACCTAAATTAGATCACAGTTTCAAAAGTAATCAAATATAGAGATTGAGAGAATGACACCTGCGATTACAGTGGTTTCATTATTTCTTCTTCTATTTTATACTATTCTTATTATTATTTCAGAGAGATTACAAAGTGTTTTAACTCGAAGTTGTAGATAGATTTCGGTTAAAAATCCGGCAAAATCTTCCATAGATGAAAATAAGAATCAACCCCTGTTTAAAGGTGTATAACTTGTATTTATAGGTGTAATTGGGGCTACTAAAGGTCTTATTTCGTCCTGTGTATTTCCATATATACGATAGAGAAAGAATGGGTACGGATCCACGAATCATGAGTTTGACTTTGCTCTTGGAATTTAAAGTTGGATACTAATTTTTCCACCTTTAGATTGTTAGAAAATGAATAAGTGGCTAAGGAGGGAACAATGTTCCACATCGGGAAATACACATCAAAATTTCACTATATATACTAAAGCTTAATAAGCTATATCAAAAGAGAATGAGGAGATAGAAAGAATGAGGCAATGTAGGCATGAAAGGGAAGAGGCAATGTAGGCCTTGGATCTCTTGGGGTCTAATGATTAAATGGGCATTCGTTTGCTACCTGGGCTGTGGTAAAACGGCTAATTTTTTTATCCGAATTATACCTTTTTTGCTGCCAGAAACGGTTGCATCCGTTGGTTAAAGGGTCGCAACCTTTCCGTAGGGGGAGCAAATATGTTTTAAGGGAACATCGACTGTGCTGGACTCGGATATAAATATTCAACTTGCAACCAAAGTACTAAACGTTATGAATTATATTTCAACTATTCTTTTTCCTGTTAACCCAATTACAAAAGTAGGGTTAGGCATCCGTTGGTTAAAGGGTCGCAACCTTTCCGTAGGGGGAGCAAATCTGTTTTAAGGGAACATCGACTGTGCTGGACTCGGATACAAATATTCAACTGCAACCAAAGTACTAAACGTTACGAATTACATTTCAACTATTTTTTTTCCTGTTAACCCAATTACAAAAGTAGGGTTAGTGTTTTTTGCCCAAATTGATTTTTCCCTAATTTATAGATTAGGGTTTCTGTGTGGATAACATAGATTACAAATGCGTCTTTGAAATCCGATAGTGACTAAAAAGGAAAAGCATATGATTTGCATAATATTTTTTTTTCCAGGGGGAGACTGAGCCAATGAAGCCATTTAGACACAGATATCATACTCCTTACAGAGCTGCTGGTAGTACTGCTTCATTTTGTTATCCATCATGGGAGCTTCTGCGCACATTATTGTCTTGTCATCATATTCAGCAAATGGTACTAGAACATCTGATATATTTAATTTCCCCTCCTAATCAATCATTTATTGTATGCATTACTTTACATGTTTTAGTTTACTAAATGGACGCTTCACTGCTAAACCCTTGGAAGTTCTTAGATTGAGTTATAGGTGTTAAATACATGTTAATGTGCTTATCGAGATGTGGAAGTTCATCGAAAAATCATTTTTATACTAAACAAGTGTTACCATTTGATCAGCAACTATTTTAAAGTAAACACACCTCTGTATCAGTGGCTTAAAGCCGGGTTACCAAAAGTCCCTAATTTATAGATTAGGGTTTCTGTGTGGATAACATAGATTACAAATGCGTCTTTGAAATCCGATAGTGACTAAAAAGGAAAAGCATATGATTTGCATAATATTTTTTTTCCAGGGGGAGATTGAGCCAATGAAGCCATTTAGACACAGATATCATACTCCTTACAGAGCTGCTGGTAGTACTGCTTCATTTTGTTATCCATCAAGGGAGCTTCTGCGCACATTATTGTCTTGTCATCATATTCAGCAAATGGTACTAGAACATCTGATATATTTAGTTTCCCCTCCTAATCAATCATTTATTGTATGCATTACTTTACATGTTTTAGTTTACTAAATGGACGCTTCACTGCTAAACCCTTGGAAGTTCTTAGATTGAGTTATAGGTGTTAAATACATGTTAATGTGCTTATCGAGATGTGGAAGTTCATCGAAAAATCATTTTTATACTAAACAAGTGTTACCATTTGATCAGCAACTATTTTAAAGTAAACACACACCTTTGTGTCAGTGGCTTAAAGCCGGGTTACCAAAAGTTAATAGAAGTGAGACACCCTGGTCATTTGTTCTTGTGCATTCACCATGGTATAATAGCTACAATTGGTTTCTTTATCTAATTTTTATAATACTTTTTTTCATGTGAAGATGTGTTTAAACTTGTACTCAAAGTAGTGCTTATAAGTTATAACATGTGCTGTGTTATGCACAGTCATAAACAGTTAATATGATGCAAAAACAGATAAATATGTGGCCTTCTTTCGTTAGATTTTGAACAATAAGAATATGCAAGCTCTAGAAATAACGTGTAATGAGACAATTTGTACCTCCACATTTTAAAGTCAATTAAAGAATGGTGACATATGTTTGTTCATTCTATGACATTATGCTGACAAATTAGAATCCATGAATAACATTAGAATTAGTAAAGTTAATTAGTTTGTAGAATTTTATGTGTACAGTGAAACATGTAAAGAGGAATGTTAGAAAACGTTAGATTGATGATAAGTGAAAAAAGATAGTAAGATATCTGGAGGAACTAGAAAGAAACAATAATAAAAAGCTAATTTGGCATGTGCACAAGAAATATAATTTTTTATGCAGCATAAACTAGGTGAGCAGCAGAAACATAATTAATATATTATCCACATCACGATGCAAAATTCTATAAACTGAACATTTTGGCACCAAAATGCGAACGACATGCAGACATATTACGTCTCTAAAACACTTGTCTTGTTCTATTTTTTCCTCCTTTTTTTTGTGGGTGCTTACTTTCTATTGTGCAATGTAAGGTTTGGATCTTCAGCAGGTATACACAAGATCAATCATTGCTGGCCTATGTTTCCATGCCTATCAACAGGTGACTTTCTCCTTGTATTTTGTTTCATTGCAACATTTTTAAAAGTATGTTTTGCATAACCATGCCCATTTCAGCATTTAGTTTGTTCAATAGATTCAAGATTTTTCTTATGTTGTACATGTTTGAAACTACTTTTACCATCCTCCAAGTTTACAATTTTCTTTTAAAATTTGTTGATAGACGACACAGTCTTCAATCAATACAAGTGAAAAAATATCCAGTTAATAGTATGCCAGCTAGTCTTTGCTGGGAGATTTTATATGTACATCCGATGGCAACTTTTAGAATCAGGTCGGCTGTTTACTAGTAAATTAAACCGATATGTATGTATGTATGTATATTGCTGATCACGTGTTTTAGACTGGGACAGTGCTCTTCTCGGGACATTCAAGTAAGATTCTCCATAACCACTCCTGGTGCTTTGCAACCTTACTCGTTTTTCCATCTCCATCATATGATTCAAAGGCATTTTTATGATTAAACTCAGCTGATAATCAAGTCTTGCAATTACCAATTTTCATCTCCATAAACTCTAAAAGGACCAGCAGCTCTGAAAAATTAAGATGTAAGAACATTACACTCTGAACCGTTGATTACAAAAATCTTATGATTTCGAACCACGTATCAGACTGACTCTCCTCAGTTTCATTTGGATTTCATATTCTGTCTCATAACTCAATTCAAACCGCAGTTAAGAAAGAAAAAAACAATCAATAAACGTTCAAATAATAATAATAATAATAATAATAATAATAATAATAATAAAAGATATCAAGATACTCGAAATTTATTATCCTAAAAAGAATAGGGAGAGTAAATCAAGCTTTTACAATAAGAGATACAGAAGCTTAAACATTAAAATAAAATTTAAAGATAGTAATTATCTATATGAAAAGGCAATTTTATGCTTTTCACGTATTTAATTTCCGTTCGATGATCTATATTATCGCATATAAACAGGTAAAGGTAAGTATCTATACTTTTTAGCTTACATGCGCACGCACTCACACATTGCAATATTACTCTTTTGAAATATGCAACATATGATCTATCCAATTTCAATATAAATTTTAAACCTTTTGATTTGATGTTTAAACACTGTTTCGAAAACAGCCTAAATCCATTTAAAAAAGGATTTATATTGGAATATATTTTCTACATATTATATCTTCTCTTTTATGTTTTTCTTTGTTCAGCCTTTATATAGTTTCTCATTACTGCTGTTTTCCTCATTTGATTTTTTTTTTTTAGAAATTTTTTCCTTCTGTTCGGAAGACTCAAGAGAATTATATGGCATATGCACAATTTCGCATATTTGATTAGGTAATTTAAAAATTATTATAAATTAAACAATGATGTTTTCCTCCACAACTTTAACATTCGATTTAAAATCAATTTTATTTTACAAGCATTTTTAGGCGCATCTCATTAATTTACTACCAACATTTATCTTGGCTTTCAGCTTTAGCATTTGACCATGTAAAAACTGTTTTTGCTCTTAAACCTAACAATTTAATTGATTAATGCCCCAAATGTTCTCAAAGCATTCAACCTTTCTTTCAAATAATATTTCCTGGGACATGATTCAGCTTATTATTCAACCCTGGTCATGCGTTCAGGTGGATAGGCATGATTATATGTAAGTTGACCTGAACACAGAGGAGGCAGAATTTGCATCTGTATTTTGTACTACTAAGTGATAGACATGTATGTATATAAGAATATATACAACTCTGAATAGTTGAAACACAGCGAAGTTCTTGGCGAAAAGACTTGTAAAATCAAACCTATGATATATAGATTCATGAATTTGCACTCTGAGCACACTTAGTCAGCTTACCTTAAACTTGTTAGGCATGAGTTATTATAAGCATGTGGTGTGCGTATGCATGTTGTATGTACTGGTGTGTGTTGTGGTGTGAGTGGTTTATTGAGCATATGTGTTGTGCAATCAGCTGTCTGTCCTATTCAAGTTGCTGCGTGACTTTTGAAGTTGAGCCGTGAGGTCAGAATAAGCCGCTGCCTATACTATTTCCCATGTTTATGATTGTGTTTGTGGGAGTGAATTTGTATATAAATGCATGTGTATACTGGGTAGTTTGCTAGATAAAAATGAACTTTTTATTTATTTGTACTAATTGTTATACTAATAATACAATGCCCAAAGGTACCTTAGCCATTTATTTAGACATATGCAACTGAGTATACGCTATGCATTGTATATGTGTTTTTCGAATCCAAAATCAGTTCTAATATCCTGTTTTTTATCATCTCCTGTAAGTGTCTTTCACACACTCTTTTTTTAAAGGGCACAACATATATAATATAATAAAAATAATAATAAGAAGTTTTAATATGTGCATTTGATGCTTGCAGGACACCTAATGATGCAAGGGAGATGACCATTAGTGGAAGAATGGATTAAAGCATGTCCTTTTTATTGTTTTTACTGTCTGCATTATGTTGTATCATCGTATGTGGTATTTGAGGGCATGAGAAATATGAATTTGTATTTTGAATTAGCATAGCTACGTTGGTCTTTGCAAAACAAGTTATTTCATGAGCAAGTATTGTAGGACTCGATCTTTGTAAAATGCTAATATACTTCAGTTTATTGGTAATGTATGTGCTTCTGCTTCCGTTTGTCATATCTCTTTGTATGGCTATTTTTGATTCTAGTCTGTTTGTGTATATACAGAGTCATGGTTGATTTTATTGTGTTGTTTGAAGTTTATTGGTGATGTATTGTAGCTTTTATTGTTTGTGCTTCAGTTTATTCAGCCACGGATACGAGCCATGGTTGATTTTAATGATATAAAAGTTAGCCACGGCTCTAAACTATGGTATTTCATTCAGCCACGGCTCTGAAGCATGGCTAATGTAATTTTGCCACGGCTTGGAGCCGTGGCTAAACAAAATTTTGCCATGGCTCGGAGCCGTGGTAAAATTTTTGCCATTCTCCATTTTGCCACGGCTCTGCACCGTGGTAAAATTATTTAGCCACCGTGGCAAAGGTCAGCGATTAACATCGAATTATTCTAATGTTAACGTCTACACGTCACCTAACAGGTAGTGTGACATTATAGCCAAATTTATCGCTTTCTCATTTTCGGTAAAAATCTAATTTTAGTTTAATAAGTCTTACCCGGTTGTGATATTTGTTTACACAAATTCTTTTTGTCAAAACTAATCACTTTGGACTTATGGAATTTGATAATGGTCAAAATTTCAACCTCATCCACATTTAACTTTATAGTCCAAATACAAAGTCGTTGGTTCAATAATAACAATTGTTATTAACCGAAATGATCAGGCCAGAGACTTCGACTTTGAGTTGACTGTGATACTAACTTAATATAACTGAGGAGACGAATCATCTCTTGAATAGTGCTTCACTTTCAATATTTTCACTCGACCCAACTATAGTTACTCGATGGGCGTCATGCCATAATTTGGCTATAATCAAAGCGGGGTTTTCATATTGAAGATGCACGGTATTCTCAAGTCGAGAAAACTGTGTAAATTACTCACATCGATATTTTCTTTTGACATTAGTAATATTAACCAACAGAAAACTATCGAGTGAGTCGTTCCATAGTTATCCAATAACTATTAGTACGTAACCCCTAGGTGCCCCCTGCAGTCATGAGTAATATACTGGCCAATATTTGAAGAGTGTTACGTACTTCAGTCTCAACGGATACGTCGATATCCAATCTCGATGTATCTTGACTAGCAATATTTAAAATGATATATTTGTTTCGTTGTGATAAATTACTCATGGTTATAACACTTTGTAACCACTACCACAAAATATACAATTTATAGATTTTTTTTATTAAATATACTTTTAATTAAGTTAGTTAATTGATATAATCACATTATATCAAGCATATAACAGGAAGAAAATAACTTTTATTTCGGACAAGATTGATCAACGAGTTAGATATATATAACAAATTACATAATTGTTACTAGAGCATACCCCTAACTCTATCAAATAGAACTGCAACCCTTTGAAGCCCTTAACCATCCAACCTAACCTTTCGACAAGGTTAATAGCCCTTACACCCTAACAACACTTGAGCCTTCCAAAGCTACAAATCGAGTAGTCTAACCTTTTGACAAGGTCGACACTCATTTCAGATCTGTAAAAGTATATTATATCCTGCTTGATCTTAAGGAAGGCTATCTTAACCTTTCGACAAGATTTAAATCGACCTTCTAAAGGACTAGCTAAGGGAATTTCACCCAAGCCGAAAAGAGAACTTTAGTAGGAAATCTTATACCAATTCAATTGAGGTGAAAGATCATCTAATTCAAAGACTAACCTTTCGAAATGTCCGCCTCAAGTAACCATAGCAAAATAAAGCTAAATAGGGGGGCAATTCTCAAGGGCTTCACATCCATTGTTTAAGCAGATCTTTCCATCCTCCTTAACACTACTTTGGGTGTTGACCATAAATTCGGTTAACAGTTGGTTTGTGGGGTTTGGTGTTGAATGTTGATGTATATGCTGTACATTGATGTTGGATGTATATATTGCATTTGGTTGTGTGAAACTGATGATGGATGATTTGTTTTGTATTGATTGGAAATGTTTGAGTTTGAGATGACAATTTTTGGATTTTATATTATTATTGATATTGATACTGTTTTAACTTATATATCTTATATATATATATATATATATATATTGTGTTGTGATATATATTGATATTGATGTGTTGTTTTGCTGCTTAAAAAAAGAAAAAATTATCCAGATTTATGACGGCTTCCGACGGCTTCCGACGGTCAATGGGTACATTTACCGACGACTTCTGATGGTTTTCCGGTCGAAAATTCCGACGATTATTAATGGTTTTTCGGCTAGTTTTCAAGCCATGTGGACGTCGTTGCCGTCGGAAAAACCATCGGAACTGCAATTGATAAAGCCATCGAAAAGCCGTCGTCGATTCTGTTGGAAATGGACGAAATCTGTGTCATGATTCCGATGGGATTTCTGACGGCGTTCGATGGTCGCCGATGGTTGTGAGCCATCGTAAATCACTATGCACCATGTAGTCGTCTTTGAAACTATGGGTTTAACTAATATTACAATGTCAAAAATTGACATTTAATCTTTTGAATTTGTAACATTTTATGTTTCACCTCTGGAAAACAATTTGTGCCATTTATTAATATCTTTCAAGCCCACAGTGCACGTCATTTATATGTTTTATTTTACACAAGGACCATCCACCATTTCATCATTTTGTTTTGCATGTCGGATGAACGTATATTCACTTTCATGCGGTCCGAGTGGACGACTTAACTTTTCTATGAGTCGTGTACGACTCATCGCTTGGCTATTTGCTGGTCGCGTATTTTCTTCTATGGCCTTAGCTGCATCATCCTCCACTGGTTGAGAAAAATTCGTCCTCGAATTTGTAAATTCTCCTTCATCAGATTGTTCATCTCCATAATATGGTACAAGATGCTTAACGTTGAACACGTCAGAAGTGTACACATTCTCCGACAGCTTCAACTTATAAGCATTCTCATTGATCCGTTTCACAACTTCTACTGGACCAATTTTTCTGGCTTTCAACTTGTTATAAGCGCCTACTGGAAAACGATCCTTCGTTAACACAGCATATACCATATCTCCTTCATTAAATTCAACATTTCTTCGTTTCAAATATGCAACTTTCTTATATTTCTCATTCGACTTTTCCAATCGCTCCTAAACGATTCTATGACATTCCGTCAAGCTTTCAACAAAATCAACAACTCGTTTAACCGTTCCCTTCGGTTGTGGTACTACTGCCAAATTCAACGGTCCCCTTGGCAAACTTGAATATACAATCTGAAATGGACCGAATCACGTACTACGATTCACTGCGTGATTATGAGCAAACTCTGCCTGGCATAACTTCATGTACCAACTCTTCAGATTATCCTGCACAAGACATCGCAACAAATTTCCCAATGATCTGTTAACAACTTCTGTTTGCCCATCAGTTTGCAGATGATAAGCACTACTAAATTTCAGCTTGGTTCCCACCATCTTCCACAAAATTAACCAAAAATGGCTCAAAAATCTGGTATCCAGCTTAAGTCGTGGACGACTTAACTTTTCTATGAGTCATGTACGACTCATCCCTTGGCTATTTGCTGGTCACGTATTTTCTTTTCTGGCCTTAGCTGCATCATCCTCCCCTGGTTGAGAAAAATTCGTCCTCGAATTTGTAAATTCTCCTTCATCAGATTGTTCATCTCCATAATATGGTACAAGATGCTTAACGTTGAACACGTCAGAAGTGTACACATTCTCCGGCAGCTTCAACTTATAAGCATTCTCATAAGTCGCTGCTTCTTTAAGTCGCTTACTTCTTTAAATCGCTGATCTCCTTATGTCGCTGCCGTGTGTTCTTAAGTCGCATGAAGCTTATGCCGCATCTCTATAAGTCGCATTACTCTTAGGTCGTATGAAGGCTGGTTCTCTTAAGTCGCTGAAGCTTATGTCGCATGAAGCCGTGCTTCTTCTTATGTCGTTAACTCGTGAGTCGTTATGTCGTATGTCGTATGTATTGTATTTTTAAGTCGCGTATGTTAAGTCGTGTAATGTGTTAAGTCGTGTAGTGTTGTACCGTGAGTCGTAGGTCGTGAGTCACTGGTTGAGTCGCATATGTGTTGTAAAATTCCTATAAATAGGGACGTGATGCCATTGTAAAAGTGGTTGATTTTTGAACAAAATTTGTTTGTGTGCTTTTGCCACTTTTGTTGAAATTGAGTGTGATCGCCTTCTTCTTCCATCATCGGATATTCGAGTGCACTCGAATCAACGAACTTGAAGCCGATTCACGGAATCTCGTGCGTGGGATCAACGGCGAAGAATCGTTAATCTTCTAACGTGGAACCATGCGAGATCAACGTGTTGAAGATAGTTAGAATCCGGTATCTCAAGAGATCAATGGATTTGGGCATTTACCTTGGTTTACTTGACACGAAATCATTTCGTGAGGAAGAAAGTTGCGTCGATTTGTATCAAACATTATTAGCACGTCAAAGTGTTATTCCGCTGCGTCACTTATTTGGTATCAGAGCTAAGTAAGATCAAGGGAGGTTTGAGCCGAGCTAAGTCAAAACCGAGCCGAGTTAAGGAAGTTAGATAGGAACTAAATTAAGGAAACGAGATTGTTTGAAGATCATGCCTCCGAGACGTGCTAATCGTTATCATAATGTTGAAGATGTGTATAGAAGACAAGAAGCTGAACAAATGGAGCAACATATCAATGAAAAGTTCGATGAAGGTATTGGAAAGTTAGAGAAATTGATGAAAGACATGAATCAAAGTCAAAGGAGAACTTCACCAGTTTCGAACCATGTAGAAACAGGGTTTCACCATCGGTGTCGGGAGAAAGGAGAATGTCACCACAATCTTATCGAGATAGGAGAGAATCTTCAGTTTCAATGAGAAGAGAACACCATGAGTATTGACATGAAGAAAGAAGAACCCCACGTGAGTTTGACAATGAACCTTATCATGATGTTGAAAGACATGATAGAAGGGACATGCATAGTCATAGAGACACAGATGGACGGGATCAATATCGAAGTACATATGATTTTGAGGAGGATGGTGATAGAGGAAGTATTCATTATCGAGATCGAGGCCAAGTGCGAAATCGATATCTGGAGACAGAGAATGATCACCATTGGGAATCAGGTATGAGAATGGAAATTCCAGAATTCAAAGGTGGTATGCAAGCAGAAGAATTTCTTGATTGGTTGTCAAATGTTGAAGAAATTTCGGAATTCAAGGAAGTACCTGAGAATCATAGAGTTCGGTTAGTTGCTATAAGGTTAAGGGGAAGAGCTATGACTTGGTGGCAACAAACTAAGCTAACTCGAGAGAGAATGGAAAAATCAAAGGATGTCACTTGGGAGAAGATGAGGAAGATGATGAAAGCAACTTTCTTACCGTACAATTATCAATCTCTTATGTATCAACATTTGCAGAACTTGAGACAAGGGACGAGGACAGTGAATGATTATGCATATGAATTCTATCAATTGATTACAAGGAATGATATTATGGAGACCGAGGAATAGCTAACAGCTAGATATATTGGAAGGTTACGAATGCAAATTCAAGACATGGTGAATATGTTTAATCCAATGTCTGTTGTTGAAGCACATCAGAAAGCTTTAGCTTGGGGGAAACAAGGGAGACGAGGAGGTGGTGTGTTTACGAGTTCCAACAATCAGAATAAGGGTGCTAGTAGCAGTGCTAATGTTTCCAAGGCAGTCAGTAAGCCACTTGTCAAAGAAGCCGCTAAACCAAAGGTCAACAACAGTATCAAGTGCTACAATTATCAGGAGTTTGGATATAAAAGTAATGAATGTACAAAGCCAAAGAAGAGAATCTTAGTTGCAGAGGAATGTGATATGAGGATGTGGAAGCTGAAGTTGACTATTCTCAACCATCGAAGTTTGATGAAGATGAAGAAGTTGTGTCAGGAGATGAAGGATGTAACTTGATGATAAGGAGGTCTTGTTTAGTGCCAAAGCATGAGAATGATTCTAGTTGGCTAAGAAGCAATATTTTTCAGTCTACATGTACTATCTTGGGGAAGGTTTGTCAGTTTGTTATTGATGCGGGAAGCTGTGATAACATTATTTCTGAAGAAGCCGTCATGAAGTTAGGGTTGAAGATTGAAAAGAATCCTAGATCTTATAAACTGGCATGGCTGAAGAAAGGTGGAGAAGTTACAGTGGGAAGACGAGCATTTGTTACATTTTCTATTGGGAAGAAATACAAAGATGATATTTGGTGTGATGTTATGGATATGGATGTGTGTCATTTACTATTGGGAAGACCATGGCGATATGATAGAGCGGTACCACATAATTGTCGCACCAATAGCTACAGTTTCCTGTTCGAAGGTACTCAAATTACTTTAGTTCCTAAGACGCGTGAACAAAGTGAAAGCAAGTCAGAGAAGAAGGTGGAATCAACTAGCCTATTATCTTCGAAAGAATTTGTTGAAGAAGTGAAAGATAGTGCCGAAATGTTTATGCTGACTGGGTATGAAACAAATGAAGTTCTTGAAATTCCTACGGAGGTTAGACCAGTGTTGAATGAATTTGAAGATGTTTTTCCTACGGAATTGCCCAAGAAGTTACCGCCATTGAGGGACATACAACATCAAATTGATCTAGTGCTAGGTGCCATTTTACCGCATAGGCCACATTATCGTATGAGTCCAAAGGAGCATGAAGAGTTGAGGAGACAGGTTGAGGAGTTGCTTGAACAAGGGCGTGTTCGAGAAAGTCTCAGTCCTTGTGCTGTACCAGCTTTGTTAGTGCCGAAGAAAGATGGTTCATGGAGAATGTGTACGGATAGCAGGGCACTCAACAAAATAACTGTCAGATACAGATTTCCTATGCCAAGGCTTGATGATCTATTGGATCAACTTAGCGGGTCTGTAATCTTTTCAAAGATCAATCTTAAGAGTGGTTATCATCAGATTCGCATTAGACCAGGTGATGAATGGAAGACAACATTCAAGACTCGGAAAGGATTATATGAATGGCTGGTTATGCCGTTTGGTCTATCTAATGCACCAAGTACATTTATGAGGGTGATGAATCAAATTTTCAGACCTTACATTGGGAAGTTTGTTGTTGTTTACTTTGATGATATCGTGATCTATAGTGCGAGCACAGAGGAGCATATTCAACACTTGCGGAAGGTGTTAACTATTCTTCGTCAAGAACAGTTCTATGCAGCGACGAAGAAATACGTGTTCATGACGCCAAGTGTTTTATTTCTGGGATATATCGTGTCCAAGGAAGGAATACAAGTGGACCAGAGTAAAGTTGCCGCAATCAGAAATTGGCCACATCCCAAGACTATAACCGAAGTCAGAAGTTTTCATGGGTTAGCTTCATTTTATCGAAGATTTATACCACACTTTTGTAGTGTTATGGCCCTTGTTACAGATTGTATGAAGGGAAAGAAGTTTTCATGGACGGAAGAGGCAGGATTTGCTTTTGAACGAATCAAGGAACTTTTAACCTCGGCACCGATTTTAGTTTTTTCGGATTTTCAGTTACTATTTGAGTTACATACGGATGCATCAAAAGTTGGAATTGGAGGAGTGTTGAGTCAGAAGGGTCGTCTAATTTCCTATTTCAGTGAAAAACTTTCTGGAGCAAAGATGAGATACAATACTTATGATGTGGAGTTTTATGCAATTGTGCAGGCGGTGAAGCATTGAAGACATTATTTGTTCCATAAAGAATTTGTTTTGTATACAGATCATGAAGCGTTGAAGCATTTACAAGGGCAGGATAAAATTGCAGCTAGGCATGCATCGTGGATAGCTTATTTACAGCAGTTTACATTCGTCGTGAAGCATAAGTCTGGAGTAACTAATCGCGTTGCCGATGCATTGAGTCGAAGGAGTAGTTTGCTAACAACTATGCGAGTAGAGGTGATGGGTTTTGACTTACTTCCAGATTTTCTTACATCAGATTCTTATTTTTCCAAGATCTTAGACCAAGTCAAGCAGGGAAGCATGGATGAATATGTGTTGGTTGATGGTTTTCTATTTAAAGGAAATCAATTGTGTATTCCAGATTACAGTTTACGAATGAAGATCATCAAAGAATTGCATGAGGAAGGACACGTGGGCCGCGACCGTACTATGCAGTTGATCGCAAAGTCTTATTTTTGGCCGTCAATGAGAAAAAAAGTTGAAAAGTTTGTTCAGAGGTGCCATATTTGTCAAGTTTCAAAGGGGACCGCGACAAATGCAGGTTTATATTTACCATTGCCTATACCTACTAAGCCATGGGTGGATGTTAGTATGGACTTTGTATCGGGTTTGCCGAGGACGCAACGTGGCAATGATTCTATCTATGTGGTGGTTGATCGATTTTCAAAAATGGTACATTTTATTGCATGCAAGAAGAACGACAGATGCAGTTAATGTTGCACAGTTATACTTCAGAGAGATCTATCGTCTTCATGGGTTGCCTGAATCTATCGTATCAGATAGAGATACTCGTTTTCTGAGTCATTTTTGGATGAGTCTATGGAGAATGGTCGGGACAAAGCTAAAATTTAGTAGTGCTTATCATCCACAGACGGATGGACAAACAGAAGTTGTGAATAGATCCCTAGTAATCTATTGAGATGCCTCGTGAATGACAATTTGAAGAGTTGGGATTCCAAGCTGTGTCAAGCTGAGTTCGCACACAACCATGCAGTTAATCGTAGCATTGGTTTCAGTCTATTCCAGGTTGTCTATTCCAGGTTGTTTATTCAACAATTCCGAAGGTACCATTGGATTTATCTATAGCACCATAGCAGAAAGGAGTGATCAAACGAGCTAATGATTTTGTAAACGAATTGCAAATGTGCCATAAGGTTGTACAGGAACAATTGCTTAAGGCGAATGAGAAATATAAGCAATCCACATATATCAAACGACGACATGTTGAATTCAAAGAAGGAGATTTTGTATATGCAGTATTGACTAAGGATTGATTTTCTATTGGTGCTTACAACAAGCTAGCTGCTAGAAAGATTGGTCCTTTGGAAATTATAAAGAAGATCAATGAGAATGCTTATCAGTTAAGATTGCCGGATCATATCCATACTGCCGACGTTTTCAACGTCAAACACTTGATTCCATATCATGAGAATAAGTACGTCGAAGAAGAGGAAAGTGTGAATTCAGGGTCGAATTCTTTTCAACCAGGGGAGGATGATGCAGTGCACCATGATAAAACGCTTTCTTTAGGTCGTTCGGTTGCCTTAAGTCGTTCGCTTGTCTTAAGTCGCACGCGACCTAACGAGATAGAAGATGCAGTGGAGGAAAATGCAGTGCACAAGGCCTTAAGTCGCGTGAGCGACCTATCTCCATGCTTGAGTCGCCTGAGCGACCTAACGAGTTATGCGAGCGACCTAACTCCTGCCATGAGTCGCGCCATCTTAAGTCGCACCAACTTAAGTCGCTCCACGACCTAACGGATCAAAGAAACAAAGCCAACAAAGCCGCATCTCTTGGGTCGTGCATTCCTTAAGTCATTTCTTATTTAAGTCGCTGATCTCCTTATGTCGCTGCCGTGTGTTCTTAAGTCGCATGAAGCTTATGTCGCATCTCTATAAGCCGCATTACTCTTAGGTCGTATGAAGGCTGGTTCTCTTAAGTCGCTGAAGCTTATGTCGCATGAAGCCGTGCTTCTTCTTATGTCGTTAACTCGTGAGTCGTTATGTCGTATGTCGTATGTATTGTATTTTTAAGTCGCGTATGTTAAGTCGTGTAATGTGTTAAGTCGTGTAGTGTTGTACCGTGAGTCGTAGGTCGTGAGTCACTGGTTGAGTCGCATATGTGTTGTAAAATTCCTATAAATAGGGACGTGATGCCATTGTAAAAGTGGTTGATTTTTGAACAAAATTTGTTTGTGTGCTTTTGCCACTTTTGTTGAAATTGAGTGTGATCGCCTTCTTCTTCCATCATCGGATATTCGAGTGCACTCGAATCAACGAACTTGAAGCCGATTCACGGAATCTCGTGCGTGGGATCAACGGCGAAGAATCGTTAATCTTCTAACGTGGAACCATGCGAGATCAACGTGTTGAAGATAGTTGTATGTTGTATGTTGTATGTATTGTATTTTTAAGTCGCGTATGTTAAGTCGTGTAATGTGTTAAGTCGTGTAGTGTTGTACCGTGAGTCGTAGGTCGTGAGTCACTGGTTGAGTCGCATATGTGTTGTAAAATTCCTATAAATAGGGACGTGATGTCATTACAAAGTGGTTGATTTTTGAATAAAATTTGTTTGTGTGCTTTTGCCACTTTTGTTGAAGTTGAGTGTGATCTCCTTCTTCTTCCATCTTCGGATATTCGAGTGCGCTCGAATCAACGAACTTGAAGCCGATTCATGGAATCTCGTGCGTGAGATCAACGGCGAAGAATGGTAGATCTTCTAACACGGAATCATGCGCGATCAACGTGTTGAAGATAGCTAGAATCCGATATCTCGAGAGATCAACGGATTTGGGCATTTACCTTGGTTTACTTGACACGAAATCATTTCGTGAGGAAGAAAGTTGCGTCGATTTGTATCAAACATTATTAGCACGTCAAAGTGTTAATCCGCTGCGTCACTAAGGATGAGATAGTAGCATGGCCAGCTGATGGAGTTGTTCTTCACACTATGGTAGACTCTGAAAATGATGACATTGTGGTATACTTAATTCTTTATGCACTCATTAGCTTTATTAAATCATTTAATATAAAAATATGATAATTTTTTTTTCTAGAGTAAAACTAGCAGTATAAACAAGAAATTCAAGATGTATGATTGGATTGGAAGCAAAGAACTAGTTGCTGAAGGCCAGTTGTATTCTACCGAATCCAAACCAGCTCGTGAACAATATTCCACTTGGACAGTCTGCTGTGCTTGTTTTGATTGAATACCCAAAAAAACTAAATGCATACTTTTGGAGACCTCCGGTTGAAATGACATATGTTGGAGAAGCTATTGGTTGCAAAGTATCCTGGCCGTAAAAAATGTAGTTGTTGAGAACATTAATGCTACGACATCTACTCATACGAAAAATATTGTATCATATTCAACTGTAATGTGTATAGTTTATGTATTTAATTTGTAAAAACATATACCCTTACACTGTTTTAATTTTAGAATCAATTCTATTTTTAGATTACATATTTAAACAGTTTCATATATTACATGATAGAGCACACATTTCAAGTCAAATATTAAATGCAAGTTGATTAGTGTTCATGGAGCGAAAGAAGTTGTTGTTGAAGGACGTGTGTCTTCGACTGATCCAAATGCGTCGGTCCATTTTGTTTCATTAGGAGAAGATGCCATTAAAGTTTGGATTAATGTTATTAAAGTTCCAAATGAACCTTTATGGGGACCTACATCTGAGTTTGAGTTTATTGAAGATGCAATTGGTTCTACTATAGCTTAGCCTTCTACGAATGTTATCACAGAATCGACTTCAAGTAAGTATGATTTATTTATTTTTTTCAATTTTTTTATTATGCTTACTTTTACGACTAAGAATCATACTAAAAATATTACTTTTCTTCATTTAATTGAATATAATAAGCATAAGTAAATGTATGCATTGTTTCTTGTTTATTGCTTACTTTTTTCCCACATAGGTCACTAAAAACTTATATGCAACATATCAGAAATGATGGTTTACTTGTCCTCGGGCTTGACAGGTACCTTTTTATTGTTATATTCACCTTTTCTTTTTCAAATGCTTTAATGCCTAACTTCACTTTACTTATCCTCAGTATGAATCAAGAAAATACTTCTCAAGCCACTAAAAAAATCCTGTATAAATCATTGGGATGTCTTGAATTTAAAAACGTACCTTTCTCCCTTTTGTCATATGCTTTCATTGATGGAAAAATGAACTGTATGTGCTATAAATTGATACTCTATTAGAAATCTAGAATCATTTGTCATATGCTTTGATACTGTTTTTAACAGTAACTACTTTGGCTCTCATGTTCATGTTTGATAGTTTGAGCCTTGGGTTACTGAGCCTTAGATTATTATACTTTGAGACTTGGGTTTCTCTGGCTTAAAGAAAGTAGCGGTCTCAAGTGTATATGGTTTTCAATATATGTAGCTTTGAATAAATATAAGCTTCAGACATATTTGATTTCATAACCATGATTTCTTATAGATATATGCATAAGTTTCAGATGTATAGATTTTGAAAACATAAAGATTATGAAGATATATACCATTAATTTCAAACATACATGATTTTGAATTGGTTTTGAATATGCATGATTTCGAAAGATTTGATTTTTGAAAAGCTTCAGTCTTATAAATATGTAACTTTGTATATATTGCTTAGGAAAAGCATCAGTTTCATGAATATATAGTATTGTATATATAGATTTAAATGTATATGAGTTTTGAATATATGTCATGGACATATAATTTTGTATACATAGATTTCATGTATCAATTTGCATAGATATATAAAGCTTCAAATGATAAGAACAACAATCAGGTAACAAAATCAGGATGCGAGAAGATAAGAGCTTACTGATTAAATACATCTTTTGGTAACTCAATGTATGTATGTATATTTTATACATTATATTTTTCGTCAAGTATCAACTAGCAGAAGTATGCTATTTCTGCATGTAGCTATTATTATGAAGGCAGTATGCCAACTACCACGTTTGAATATAGAACTAGAACAAATTTATATAAGTCTTTGGATTTGAGTGCACAAGTGTATAAATATTCATATGTCTGTGTGATTGCGAGAGTGGGATTGCATGTGTGTAGTTGTTTGCATGTGTGAGTTTGAGGATTTTAATTATGTGCAGGGTCGGTGTATGTACGTTCCACGCAGTGTACATATATATGTTGAGTGTTGTGTCCAGGTAGTGTATGTGTGTAGTCATTATATTTGTATTTTGTTTTTCTTAGTAAGCTCCTTTTATAAAACCATGTTAGTAGCATCTCTCATGAGAACATTAATTATAAAATGTTATGTACAATTATTGTCTATTTGGCATATGGAATTATTGTAAATTATGTGATAGAGTTTTAAGATTATATTTATTTGCTCTTTTTGAATTCAGTGATTATTCTGAACATATATGCATTGTGCAAAAACGCTGTAGATCTTGTAAAATGCTGTGATAAGTATACATCAAAAACGTTGCAACAAAGATGGTATCAAAAACAAAAAACGATATGCAAAGTGCAACCGCTGTGATTAGAGTACTTAAAAAACGCTGTAAAAAACGATCGCAAGTTGAACGAAAAACACTGCAGATTAGGTCTAAACATTAAACAAAACGCTGTAGAATAGTGAACACAACAACTATCCAAAAGGCTGTGAAATGAGGCAAAACGTTGTAGAATAGTGAACATGACAACTATTACGAAACGCTATGAAATGATGCAAAACGCTGTAAAATATTAGATAGGAGAGCGAAGGAATAGCACCATCAAAACGCTGTAGTATGTTTATTTTCCACAACGTTTGGATAAGTGTTGTGACATTTTTGGAACCTATTACAGCTTGTTAGTAGATAGTGTTCATCAAAATGCTGTTAAATATTTTCATAGCGCTTCTAAAACGCTGTGAAAGGCCAAATTAGATGTAGTGAAATCATCTCCATGTCTTTACTCCGAATACGTAAAATGATTCGAAGTGGTTTTCGGACAGGAATCATTAGGAAATTCATTTTTATAACTTAAGTCACTTTTTAAAACATTTTTAGAATCTATTTCATATTTTTAAACAATTTTAAGTATCTTTTTTAGAAGAATCCTTTTATGGTTTCCGAACTGCAAAACCACGATTTTTCCATAAACTAGTTTTGCTCATATTTCAAAATCTAGTTATCGAAATCTTGATTTTCTTTATTTGCTTAAAAACATGGACAAAATTGTTTGGAAATTTTTAGTCTCGAAGAATTTCGAGCTATATTCCATTCTATATACTTGTTTGACTTTTAGGACACAAAATTGTGAACTGTCATTACGAGAACCGCCTATGTTTGACTCAATTTTCAATATTCATTTAGACTTTTTCAAAACACTTTTGAATGTTATAAAACATTTCTAAATCATATTAAACTATTTTTAAGAGGTTTAAATGTGATATCCCAGAAATATGGCAATATAAATTTAATAATCTGTGTTAAAAATTAATTTGATTTGATAATTTTTTATAATAAATTTTGAATTGATTTAATAATCTTCTTTAATAAATATTTAAATTTGTAGATTTTATCTTTTTAAAACTAATAATTTTTTTTCTGTTTATAATATATATAATTGTATATATTGTAAATAAATAAATTATGGTTTGGAATTTAGTAAATGAATCAATTCTCTAGTTCTAATTTATTTTTGGTAAATTGGAAATTTTGATTTAAATTTAAAAATTTAACTTTCCAAAACAATTCAATAAATATCTATATGGTTTGTAAGTATTAAAAGATAAATGTTATTAATTAGCTTAAATATGAATCTAAATTTGATTAACATTAAAAGCTTTGTTTTATTTTATTTTTAAATATTGCTTGAATATATATAACAGTTTAAAATACAATTTACAAATGAAATTAATTTATTGAGTAATAGAAGTAAATTATAATCTCTTTATAAATTATTTAATATTGTTTAATTTGTTATTTTCAAATAGTAATTATAATACTTAGTTTTTGTAATCATAAATAGACTTTTAGGAATATAATTGTTATTTTCAAAATTTAATAAGAATTATATATGCATCTATATATAACTTGATTTTTAAAATTGAATTTGATAAATTAATTTAAAATTTGAATCTAATGTTTTGAATTTAAAAGAATAAGTACTTAAAAATATTTGAATAAGTTTATATTTATAATTTGTTTGTTTTCATTTCTTTTTTAATTTAAAAAGAGAAGAAACTCATTTATTTATACATAAGAAATAATAAGTTTAGATTTAAAAGTTTTTATAAACAAATTCTAATTAAATAAAAATACTTAATACATGTGTAAGTTTATTAAGACTTAAAAGACATGTGTTAATCTTTTAACACCCTAATATGACATGTGTAAGGCCTAAATTAAATAAAGTGACAAATGTTAAACTTAGAAAACAAGTGTCCTTTTTCGTTTTCTTTTTCTTTTAGTTTAATGAAATCAAAATTTTCTTATATAAAAACATTTTCCTCATTTCATATTCTTTTCTATCCTTCTTTTTCAAAACCTTAAGGGAGACCTTCAGCTAACAAATCTGCAAATAATCCCCTCAAAATAAATATGAAACCCATGTTTCCTCTAAACCAATATTTCCTCCAAAACCAGAGATCAAATTAACCTGAAATTCATTTTGTAAATCAAAGTAAAAACCGAAGCTCTCTTCAAATATCAACCTAGAAATCGTTCTGCAATCTAAAACTTACATGTAACTGAAGATCCTTCAATTCTGTTTTAAATTATCAATGCCTGCATTTTTCCGCAAACATGCAAATGAAATCTGGAAGCATGCATACAAATGAAATCAGGGATCTTAAGCATTTGCAGTAAATCAAGATGGAAGCTTTTAAAAAGCAAATTGAAGTTTAAATTCGTAAGAAAAAGCAAACTGCAGTTTTTAAAGTACTGAAGCAACTCAAAGTTTTTGAAAATCAGTATTCAAGTTCAAAGCTTTTCAATAAACGATGGATGCTCTGCTCTTAAAATTACTGTGAGTAACATTTTATACTAAATAACTTAAATATGAATCTAGTTGCCGTTTTACTCTAGAAATAAAATGTTTGTATGTTTTTGCAAGCTTATTACTAGCATATAGATGAATGCGTGTGTAATGCATGCTGCAGTGTAAATTGTTTCCTGTTCTTAAGTTCCAGGTTATAGAATTTTCTTAAATTCCATTTCAGATGATTTAATATGTGTTAAAATTTAGATTTCAAACAAAATATAGTTGAGTAATATAAGTTTAAGGTTTAAATTTTTATAAAAATAAAAGGAAAAACCTGTAAATGTCTCTGAAACACAAATACAACAAAATAATGTCTCTGAAACACTAAGTACTACAGAACAAACATTTGAAAGTAAGAATTTAAGTATCCGGATTCTTTGATTTAAGATTATCAACCGATTACATAAACAAAGATATGAATTTTAAAATTAAAATTTGAATTTTTAGATTGAAATTGATTGGGTATCACTGGTTTAACCAGAAATAGTGTTTTGGTATGGTTCTAACAACCTAGGAGGACGGGGTGGCCATGGTTTTCTCTGGTGATAGAGTAATGATTGAAGATCTAAGGAAAAATACTAGATGAAGGATTAAAGCAGTGAAGCAGTGGTGATTTGGGATTAAAGATTTTAACCCTAGTTTTGTTGTTCATCTGGAAATTTGATCACCGCAACTCCTATGATTGATCAAGTTGTTCTAGACTCGAGTGGATGATGGATGGAGTGTGGAGGAGTTCGTGGCCGGAGGCGTAACTTCTCTGGTGACCAGATTGGATTCTATTATTGGATTCTATTATCAAAATTTACCATATTGGATTCTATTATTCATTAAACATTTATAAACCATTTTCAAGAGGGTTAACAATCTCATATACACCAAATCATTTATAAAGGAAAATGATTTCCTTTGTGATTTTCGAAGTGGATTAACTGTGACTTATATATATATTCAACAACAATATTATGTAGGATCTAGATTAACCCTAGATGGGGGGGGGTGTGAATAGGGTTATAACAATTTTCTCAAATTAAACACAAAAACAAACTGCAGAGAAGTAAATATGCTGAAAAGTAAATCACACACAAAATTTACCCAGCTTCGGCAACCCCTGCCTATTGCTGCATTCCCAGATTTCTATTAGAATTAAACAGTCTCCCGCTTACAAACACTCTAACAGACTTGCACACCCAGCTACCACCTATAGAGTTTTGCAAACTCGCACACCCTGCTCACTGAACTAATTCTAACTAGACAATCTGACACTACTTACAACCTAGGTGGTCATTTACCAAGGTTTGACAACCTTAAAAAGAGAATTCAAATTTAAAACAAATTAAAACTAAAACCCTAATAACAACTAAAGCCCTCTTTATAAAACAAAACCGGCCCAATTGTTTTGCCTATTCCTTTTTCTTTCGGCTTGTGAAGAAAATGTCGGCCGATCCTCTTTCTACAGAAATTAGGGCTTTCTAAAATTTGATTCTCTAGTTTGCTCTTGGTCGCGGCTTCTCTGATGATTAATTCTCTGGTTGCTTTTGCTTGCACTCGTTCGTAGCTGCTCCTCTGTTGATCGTTTTGTGAAATTAGGGCTTGGTTGCTTCGAAACGGTCGAATCTGATTTGCAAATTCTGTTATGTTATTTGTTGCTTTCTGGATTGATTGCTTGAATTCGATTGTTCTGATCGCTTGCCTATGATGATGAACTTGGGTGATGTATTTATATGAATTCGTCACTTTCCTAATTTTTTGCTTTCCTGATATATTTTCAACTTGATGCACACGGTTTTGATTTTCAAACGTTCGATTTTCCTTGATTAATACGACATAGACTTTCCTCTTTTAATTTGCTTTGACTTTTTTGAAAAAATACGCGCCTGAATTTTTGGTGATCTGATTGATACAGTATTCATGTTGTACTTAGTGTTTCTGAGTCACTGCCTTGAACTTGATTGATACAGTATTCATGTTGTTGCTTGAGTCACTTTGTTGTCACTGGTTCATTGCCTTTGTGGTCTTCACATTCATGTGTGTCTGGTCATGCTTTTCCATTGTAGCTTGGATATTGAACTGCTTCATGCTTCAGTTTTATTCACTGTTGAGTTGTAATGTTTACTTGGTCGAGTTCATTTTTCTGCCTGCACTTAGTGTTCTGGTTGGTGCATTGCCACACTGTTCATACTTGTGATATTCATGTTGATTCCAGTTGATGTTCTGTTGCACTTGTGTTGCTCACCATGTTGCATGCATTTAGTAACTGATTTTGGTCGAGACTTGATTCTTTGATGTTGTTTATGTCTGCATCCATTACTGCAATACTCATGGTCACTGATTTTCTGTTGCACTTTGGTCTTGCGTTGTGTATATTTGCATTTGAGTTGTTGCTCCCTGTACTTGTAGTTGTGTAGTTGCACTGCACTGTTGCCTTGAGTAGATGCTGACTGCATCACCATATATCAGTTGCTCGGCCCTGTCTTGATGTATCACTTCTTGTGTCTGACCATATTGCACTGTTTCAGTATTCATATGAATTGTGCATTTGTATTTGTTTTGCTTTGGGCTTCATTGACCTCGGCCATGTGTTCAATCCTGAGTACTTTTCGACCTGCTGTTTGATATTGTACTTGTGTACTCCATATATTTCATGTTGATTTTTGAAATTTCACTTGAGTTGAATCCAGTTTCAAAACTCGGGTTTGACCTTGTGCTCGTGACGTGATTTTGAATATATTGCACGTGAGTTGAACCCGGCTTTTCATTTGGGTTTGACCTGTGCTCACCTGTCCCTATAGCATTATCAAGTGTATATCGATGTGCACGGCCTTGTGGCATGTACAGTGATACACTGTGCATGTCATATTGTTCGTGTATGATGAATTCAAATGTGAATGATGACGAACAATCCAAATAACAGAGGCAAATCATATTTTCAAAAACAATATTTCATTTTATATTGCAAAAATATTTCTTTTTCAATTTTACTGCGTTAGTGAATATTTTTGCAGATTTCTCAGATGCTGGATTATAACTAGAATGAACTTGAAGATAAACTACGAGTGTGAGTGATATGTAGTGAGGAATTTATGTAAATATGAAATTGTGATGTATTGTAAACAAAATTGTATATGTATAGTGAGAGCTTGAATTTGTACTATTCAAAATTGTAATAAATATTTGTTTGAATAAAATTTCTGTGTAATTTATTTTATTCAACAAATATTTATTTAATCTATGAAAAATAAAATAGTACATTAACAAATACATTTAAACGAATGTATATATGTTTATTATCATCAAACAAAAATCATATAAGCGCATATTCAACAATCTCCCCCTTTTGATGATAATAAACATATTTTAAGATTTTGTACATGTGTTAAATGTATTTGATCAATGATATACTCTAGTTGCTCCCCCTATTTAAATGCTTCCTCTCTACATGATGCCCCCCTACTTATATGCATACAAATAGAAATATATAAATGAGCCTAGATGCAAATGGAAATTTTTTGACCTTTGCTTGATTTTATTTGACAAAATCTTAACTTTTCTCTCCCCCTTTTGTTATCAGCAAAAGGATAATAGTGTTAGAGAAAATAGAGATAAAGTGATCAATATTAATCCAACATTAAAACTCAATTGAATATACATATTAAATTTCAATAAGAAAATCAAACAAAAATCATAACTATCCTTGTTAGGCGCATATTCCACTTTCAGAATGAATGGAAATGATGTTCTAATATAAAATCATACAATTGTATCAACTTGTGGTACATTTATATCAGGAATTTGAATATCTACTAATCATGCATAACCGTTAGGACTTTTAAATGAGATTAGTAGTATTCCAATTTAATTTTAAAAAATGAATTCAAGTATCTTCTAACCATGCATGACCGTGAGGACTTTTAAATGGGATTGGAATCAACTTGTCTATTTAATCAATCAAATTTGATATGCCTTCCATATATGCATAACCATAAGGACTTTTAAATGAGCATGGAAGCACATAATCAAAAATCCAAGTAATTCACCCATGCATAACCGTGAGGACTTTTAAATGAGAGTGAATACTTTGGTATTTATTTATTTTTACAAAAAATGTGAAATGAAAAACAAATGATCCCTGATTATAGTACCACATATCGACAAACTATATTTAAGATTTGATAAACAATGGTCGATAGAAATATGATAGATATAGAAATGGTCATGGAATCTTTACCCAATAAAAAGTTTTATAACTCTTGTTTGAATTCCTAAAGAAATTTTCCAAATATACTTTCTTGAGTAATGTATGTTAAATATCAACACTTATCGTCTTTTCAATCACTATTTATCTTTTTGATAATTAGTAGGGAGTCGGATTAGTCAAAATTTGTCATTTAAAATCAAATAGAAATGACTAATCTGAAAATATGGTCAACAATGATTTTCGCGAAGGGGTTATATGAGAAAAAATTTCTGCTAATTGAAAATTATTTGTAATGAAAAGTATGTAGATATTTTCTTTGAAAAACGTGCAGTTACTAAATGTCTCAAAAATCACGTTCAACCAGTAATGTTTCTTTCAACTAGATTACCAGTGTAATCTGCATCTGAATCTCTCTTTCACTTCAAAACATCACTAATTAAATTTGATAGACCAGACCATGAAGTGTGCATAAAAACTCAAACTCAATTTTTAACAGCATTCTTGAATTTGAATTGGAGTCATGTAAATAATCAGAAACTGTGAATATAGAATTAGCCAAATTATAACCTAATGCATTATCATCCAATAAAACACTATGCTTAATCCAAACGTATATGTATGAAGTAATTCTAAGAATAGTGTTTTTGGCATAAATATAATTGTCCAACTGTGTTGAACAAGACAGAATCAAAAAGTCATCTCTTTACAATATCTCAATATTGGCTGATTTCATTCAGAATACAGTGCAGATTATCACATTTAATATATCGATCAAATAAATATACCTTCATCTGTTTTACCTTTATGATAATTTTTCATGGTTGCTCATTGTGATTCTGTCACCTTTGTACTAGGCTAAGGAACTTTGCTTTGTTGCCCGTTGTGTTTCTGGAACAGCCAAAATCCAGCGAACACTGTTGTTGTTCCTTAGCCCGCCACCATACCTACACGATGAAAGATTTTTGTGACCTATTTGTTTTTATAGGTCCATGATTGTTAGTGGCTGAAGCATTGTGAATAAACAAAACCTTTGGAACCCAAACTTGTTTTGTCATTTCATTCTTGTTCCAATAGACATGAAATTTGTTTGTAGAATTCTTAGGAACCCAAACTTGTATAACTTTTGTATTCTTGTTCCTATGACTACAATTTTCAACACGATGTCCAATTATTTCACATCTAGCAATGACACTCTTACTTTTTGCATTATCACCAACTTGTGTTTTCCCAAAGCCTAGTCCTTTTCTGTTGTTAGCAAAAATTTGATTTCCCAATAACATGTTGAATGATTTTTCTCCTCTTGAAAAGTTATTCAGAGATTTCCCAAGATTTTGGACTTTGGCTTTTAGTGTTGTGTTTTCAGTTACAAGTGAGGTGCATCTATTCATAAAATCCTTTTTCCTAGTGTCAATGGTTTCCTTAAGACTCAAGTTTTCTTTTTCAAGATTCTCAAAGTTATTCTTAAGTCTTGATAATTCTGAATCTAAAATTTTACATTTTTTACATTCTAGGTTTTGAATATTTTCAAGCTCAGTTTCTAACCTAAAATTTTCACGAGCAAGTTCTCTCCTATCAGATTTCAGTTTTTCAATTTTAGATTCAAGAGTATCAACTTCTTTAGTAAGATCAAGACACATAAAAACAAGTTCTTTACAAGAATAGTCACCTACCTCACTAGATTCCTCTGAGCTTGCTTCTGAATCTGATTTTGCCGTAAGACACAAGTTAGCCTCCTCTGAGCTACTATTCGAAACTTCCTCTCCTTCTTCATCATCCCAAGTCGCTGCAAAGGCCTTCTTCTTCTTTTTCTTTCCTTTGTTGTTTTCGAGAAGTGGGCATTGTTGTTTGAAGTGGTCAGGTTTCTTGCAGTTAAAGCAAGTCAGTTCATTATCGGAATTGTCAGAATCTTTTGGCCTATTACCACTTGTTTTCTTCTTGCGTGGCCTGAATCTTGACAATTTTCTAAGATTATTAACAGCCATTGTAAGCTCTTCAATTGGATCTTCTTCTTCTTCATCGCTTTCTTCTTTACTCTTTAAGGCAGTCGTCTTTTTCTTTGATTCGGAGTTGTTGCGTTCCTCCTTTTCTTTTAGCTCAAGCTCATATGTCATCAAGTTGCCGATCAACTCCTCCATGCTTAGTTTACTCAGATCTTTCGATTCTTGTATTGCCGTGACTTTTGCCTCAAAGTTCATTGGTAAAACTCGTAGCACCTTCCTCACAAGCTCTACCTCAGTGAATACCTTCCCAAGCGCTCTAGCGTTGTACACCAAAGTTGAAAAGCGTCCAAACATGTCCTTTATGCTCTCGCCTTTGTCCATCACAAAGTTCTCGTATTCATTGCTGAAGAGGGCTAGACGAGACTCCTTAACTTGAGAAGTTCCTTCATATGTCACCTCCAAGGTATGCCAAATTTTCTGTGCAGTTTTACAACGAGAAATTCTATTAAATTCATTCTTATCTAGAGCACAGATCAGAGCATTCATGGCTTTAGCATTTGTAGTTTTTAATCTCTTATCGTTAGCATCCCACCTATCCTTAGGTTTAGGAATCTCAGTATCACCAACAGTTATAGTGGAAGATTTATAGCCAGTTTCAATAATGTCCCAAACATCATAATCAACAGAACTAAGATAAATGCCCATCCTAACTTTCCAATAAGCATAATCATTCCCATTAAACATGGGTGGCCTAACAATATATTGCCCCTCATAAAAAGCATTGATTGGAGAATTCATGACTCTAGAGTTAAAGAAAAATACCATGCTCTGATACCACTTGTAGGATCTAGATTAACCCTAGAGGGAGGGGGGGTGAATAGGGTTATAGCAATTTTCTCGAATTAAACACAAAAATAAACTGCAGAGAAGTAAATATGCTGAAAAGTAAATCACACATAAAGTTTACCCAGCTTCGGTAACCCCTGCCTATTGCTGCATTCCCAGATTTCTATTAGAATTAAACAGTCTCCCGCTTACAAACACTCTAACAGACTCGCACACCCTGCTACCGCCTATAAAGTTTTGCAAACTCGCACACCCTGCTCACTGAACTAATTCTAACTAGACAATCTGACACTACCTACAACCTAGGCAGTGATTTACCAAGGTTTGACAACCTTAAAAAGAGAATTTAAATTTAAAACAAATTTAAAAACAAATTAAAACTAAAACCCTAATAACAACTAAAGCCCTCTTTATAAAACAAAACCGGCCCAATTGTTTTACCCGTTCCTTTTTCTTTTGGATTGTGAAGAAAATGTCGGCTGATCCTCTTTCTACAGAAATTAGGGTTTTTCTGAAATTTGATTCTCTGGTTTGCTCTTGCTCGCGGCTTCTCTGATGATTAATTCTCTGCTTGCTTTTTCTTGCGCTCATTCGCAGTTGCTCCTCTGTTGATCATTTTGTGAAATTAGGGCTTGGTTGCTTCGAAATGATCGAATCTTATTTGCGAATTCTGGTATGTTATTTGTTGCTTTCTGGATTGATTGCTTGAATTCGATTGTTCTGATCGCTTGCCTATGATGATGAACTTGGGTGATGTATTTATATGAATTCGTCACTTTCCTAATTTTTTGCTTTCCTGATATATTTTCAACTTGATGCACACGGTTTTGATTTTCAAACGTTTGATTTTCCTTGATTAATACGGCAGAGACTTTCCTCTTTTAATTTGCCTTGACTTTTTCAAAAAAATACGCGCCTGAATTTTTGGTCATCTGATTATGTGAATGCGACTCCATGACTTGCCTTTACCATTGCATTGACACTTAACTGTAGTTGTTCACTGGTCAATTACTGCTTTGATTCGAGTACGACTGTGAGAGAAAATTGACTTTGGCCAACATGTTCATCCTTGTAGCATATTTGACATGTTCGAAACGTTTTTCTTGATTTTGTACACTGTGACTTTGGTTCTTTATATTGCTTCAGTCTTGTTGTCTGCTGTTGTTGTTTGCCGAGATCGTTGTTTCACCACTGAGCCTTATTCATGTATACTGATCTGGTTCATCTTGTAATCTTCACTTTTTCATTGTACTGTCTGGTTGAAGTTCTGATCATTTGTATACATACATTCAAGTATGTATATATGTGTATGTCTGCACTTTGCATACTGATGCACTTCACACATGCACTGTGTTGATCATGTATTAATTTTGTGCTCGAGCTTCTTTGCATTCTGCAGTTGGTCTGCCTTGAACTTGATTGATACAGTATTCATGTTGTTGCTTGAGTCACTTTGTTGTCACTGGTTCATTGCCTTTGTGGTCTTCACATTCATGTGTGTCTGGTCATGCTTTTCCATTGTAGCTTGGATATTGAACTGCTTCATGCTTCAGTTTTATTCACTGTTGAGTTTTAATGTGTACTTGGTCGAGGTCATTTTTCTGCCTGCACTTAGTGTTCTGGTTGGTGCATTGCCACACTGTTCATACTTGTGATATTCATGTTGATTCCAGTTGATGTTCTGTTGCACTTGTGTTGGTCACCATGTTGCATGCATTGAGTAACTGATTTTGGTCGAGACTTGATTCTTTGATGTTGTTTATGTCTGCATCCATTACTGCAATACTCATCGTCACTGATTTTCTGTTGCACTTTGGTCTAGCATTATGTATATTTGTATTTGAGTTGTTGCTCCCTGTACTTGTAGTTGTGTAGTTGCACTGCACTGTTTCCTTGAGTAGATGCTGACTACATCACCATATATCAGTTGCTCGGCCCTATCTTGATGTATCACTTCTTGTGTCTGACCATCTTGCACTGTTTCAGTATTCATATGAATTGTGCATTTGTATTTGTTTGCTTTGGGCTTTATTGACCTCGGCCATGTGTTCAATCCTGAGTACTTTTCGACCCGCTGTTTGATATTGTACTTGTGTACTCCATATATTTCATGTTGATTTTTGAAATTTCACTTGAGTTGAATCCAGTTTCAAAACTCGGGTTTGACCTTGTTCTCGCGACGTGATTTTAAATATATTGCACGTGAGTTGAACCCGGCTTTTCATTTGGGTTTGACCTGTGCTCACATGTCCCTATAGCATTATCAAGTGTATATCGATGTGCACGGCCTTGTGACATGTACAGTGATACACTGTGCATGTCACATTGTTCGTGTATGATGAATTCAAATGTGAATGATGACGAACAACCCAAATAACTGAGGCAAATCATATTTTCAAAAATCATATTTCATCCTATATTGCAAAAGTATTTCTTTTTCAATTTTACTGCGTTAGTGAATATTTTTGCAGATTTCTCGGATGCTGGATTATAACTGGAATGAACTTGAAGATAAACTACGAGTGTGAGTGATATGTAGTGAGGAATTTATGTAAATATGAAATTGTGATGTATTGTAAACAAAATTGTATATGTATAGCGAGAGCTTGAATTTGTACTATTCAAAATTGTAATAAATATTTGTTTGAATAAAATTTCTGTTTGAATTCAAATTCTGTGTAATTTATTTTATTCAACAAATATTTATTTAATCTATGAAAAATAAAACAGTACATTAACAAATACATTTAAACGAATGTATATATGTTTATTATCATCAAACCAAAATCATATAAGCGCATATTCAACATGTTAACATCCATATTATCATATTTAAACATGATAAACTAAAATCATTAACAATCATATTCAAATATATATATATATATATATATATATATATCAACCAATGATATATATATTTCTATAGTTTAGGAGTTATCTCACCTTAGTTTACACGATTAACTAAAATTGGCCATAGCTTCGCTAACTTTGATTTTTAGCTTACGATCACTTGGGCTCTTTCCTTTGGACGGCTTAGCTTTAGCTAAGGGGCTCACGATTTTGGTTTTAGGGGATGGAAGGCTTAGCTATGGTAGTGTGTGGTGGTGGCCGTGGGTAAAGATAGTGAAGAGGAGTGGATTAAACTTGGTTTTGAATGTATAGATATGTATTTCATATGATAATAGTATTTGCACTATTTCAACATAGCTTTCTTAATCATTTTTTATGTAAATAGAAACCATTAGAGAGGCCATTAGAGCTTGAAAAGAAGAGGAAGAAGAAGTAGAATGGTGTTAGGAAATGAGAGGATGGAAATAGGAAGAAAACTTGGAAAAATATCATGATATTTTTTATGCAATACATCACCACTTCATCACTACTACTCTCCTTCCTTACATCATCCTTACACACATTAGTCCTTCCCCCATGTTCTCCATCACTACATTTCACACCCAAGCCATGTGCATTGAGATAAGGAAGCTTAATGATGAAGTTTGTGAAAATATCAAAGATATTTTGTTATCTATGCTTATATATAAATGTATATATGTTATATGTATGCATTTTTATGTTTATGAGTGCATATCACACGTATATACATGGGCATGTTTGTTTACAAGAAAATAAAAAATGTTCCAGTGACTTTGAATAACTTCTGTTTGTTGAACCGTTGAAAATCGAGAAACCGATTCCCGGTCAATTTTTCACTTATTAACTAATATACATACAGATGTACGCGAAATTAGAAAAATAATTTATCATCATTATTAATAAATTAAAATGATCTCATTTGAATTATAAAAAATATAAATCAATAACAAACTGTTGTGTACGATGAGTGTTATTATACCGATAAACCGATATTGATTTCCTTACAATTTCAAATTACTTTTACAACTTGATAAAACCATTATAAATCATTTATTATTGCTTTATAACTAATTATGATGAATTATAATAATTTTAAAACCACTATTTAAAGAATTAAAATAATTATAAAATAATTAAGTCTCAATTTAATTTAATAAATCAATTAATAAATATAAGGGCGTCACTGATGATATCACATATTCTTTTTATTTTTCAAAAATAAAATAATTAACTTTATTTCATATTCTTGTTAGAAAATTAAATTAAGTATATGTATACAACTCTATGCGTAACGTTTTACAATTTTAGAGTTGTTTATCGATAACACAATTTTCAGCTATTTTATAGGTATTTTTCCAAAGGAAATATTTGTCAAAACATTTTCCCAAGAATAAGTTCATAATCATTTTTCATCATTTTAAACTTGATTATTTTTGAAACATAATCTATATTTGAATATTTACAGTATTTAAATATCTTTAATTAAATTGACCAAATTTCTGGTCGTTACATTTGAAATGAATGTTGGCTATCAAAATAAAGGAGGGAAGCATAAACGTGAGCAAGGGGAGGGAGACAAAGGTGTTGAGGTGGCAAGCATGTTGTGGAGGCTATGTACTTAGGGCTAGTTTAGTAATCTAATTTGTACACCTTGTATATATACAAATTTCCTATTATTTTTCCAAATTTTCATTCCGTTCTTACTTTGTAGGTTTCCCTCCAAGTCTTCATGTATACCGTTATGGCTTCCATATATCTAAAGTTATAAATCCAAGTTTTATTCACATTTAAATTTTTAAATCCTTGTTTAAACACTTCCTTTTCCATTTCTACAACTCTTCCTTTCTAAAAAATAATCCCATTTCCCCTCAAGGCCGAACCCATTTCCCTTTAGGTTGAATTCAAAAAGCATCTCCTTTAGCCTAGTGACTACATTTTTCCAAACGAAGAGTGTATATCTAGGTCATGTACAAGTTATACCGAAAGTTCGGTTATTTCGTGTACCGTTGGTGAGAAAAGATAAGCTTTTAACTAAGTTATTAAAAATCTGTACACTTTGAATCGATAATAAACCACACTTGTCTGACCCAAAAAGCACAGAATGGTAGAAAGTCATGAGAAAGAAGAGAGAGGGTGAGAAGAAGGAAAGAAAAGAGAAGAATAGAAGAGAAGAAGAAGAGAGAAACAGAACCAGAACATTACATAATCTCACATCGCATAGGAATAACATATAATATAGATGAATAATCTTTGCAAAAGAGAAACTATAATATACATACATCAATCAGAGTATATGAATAAATAATTATCAACTTAGACAGTTATAATAACCTGCATTCACAAATGTTGATATTTTACAACAACAATGCAACGGAAAATAAACAGATACGTGTATACGACATGAAGATCTCCTACTCGTCTACTGCCCATTCTTTACCGCACTTGTCATACACGCCTCAATTTAGTTTTAGCGGAGGTATACACGCCTCGGTCAAAACTGAACTGAGGCAACACACCTCAATTTTAATCGAGGCAACATGCATTAGTTAAAACTGAGGCATAAACACCTTGGTTTTAACCGAGGCGTATTTGCCTCAGTTAAAACTTAACTAATGCCTCAGTTTATTTTTGACCGAGGCAACACGCCTCGGTTAAAACCAAGCCATATTTGCAGGTTATCAAGGTATTATACCCTCATTTTTGCTATCGAATAGGCAATAATTACTATGCTAATTTTATCAATATAGAACACATTTTGCTAATGTTGTCACTAGTGTTGCTTTTGTTATTTGTTTGATAGGCAAAAGAAAGTTGGGGTGAAGCATGCACACCATAAGTGATAAAAGTTATTTACAGTATTAAGGTGATATCATTATATTTGGCATTTAATTTCTCTATTAAAGTATTAGTTGCTGCCTTTTTATATTCTTTGCTAAATAGCTTATAACTATTATTTTACCTTTTTAATATAAATATACTAGTTTCATAGGGTAAATAAAATGTAGGCTGTCAATTAGCCTTGCCTACAAAAAAAATTGATAATATATTTTTCCAACTTGTACGAAGTGCAAGTTTTACTGGTATATTGTTGTATTTGGTAGTATCTCACAAATAACTTGTTTTGGAGTCAAATTCATGCTATATAAATTCGAAGGTAAAAGTATAACTTTGATATTTCTAATTTCTCATATAATTTTCTCCTTGATAGGTGACATATAATGCTTTTAGGGTTAGACTATATGCTTGAAGACAGGCAGAAGTATGCTTGCACCCACTTTCTCTTTTAAAAATTAGTCATGTATGCATTATAATGTATTATTTTGTAACGGTGTTCATATATCTTACTTCTGATTAGAACGGTTTTATGTATTCTTCGTACATATGTATGATATATAACTTTTAGTCATAAGTATGCTTGATACTTTATTTATGAAGTATTATGGCTATATACTATGGTTTTTCTATTGAATATATTTGATTATGTACACTTTAATGTGTTAATTATTATATGTTGAGATGTTATATTATATATTTTGAAATAAACATTAGAATTGTAAATGAAAGCGTGACAAAATTTAAAATGCTTTGGAAAATAATCTTAGCATTTTAAAAATCCAACAAAAACAGATACGAAACTACTATTACTTACTATAGCTTAATAAATGCTATAACAATACAAAGGTTAGCGGAGAATGATAGCAAGTAAAAACGCTATGAAAAGTTCTATAGCGGTCAACAAACACTATTGGTAGTAACTTACATCTGAAATGAAATGCTATAAAGAGTATAGGATAGCCACCCGAGAATGCAATGAAATCATTCTATAGCAACCTGATAAATGATATCGAAAGCTTATTATATATATAAATAATCAAACATGATAGCGTAAAAACACTATAATATGGTACTTTTTATAGCGCTTTTATAGTGTTCTGAAAAAAGCTATAGCATATTCCAGACATATTATGACATGTCATCAACTTCGTTTATAAAAGCCTTTAACAGCGATTTTAAAATGCTATAAAGGGGTCAGATTGTTGTAGTGAATACTTATAAATACATTTTAATTATCCACGTAAAATATTACTTAAAACAACAATTTGGACTTTAGAAAATCAATTAAAAAGCATGTTTATTGTAACGACCCAGAATTTTTATTGATTAAAATTTGAATATTTAATTAATTTTAAATATTAATAAGTGAAATTTATGAGTCGAATAAATTTTATTTCGAATAATTGGATTTAATTGAATAATTAAATCAATAAATTAATATGTGAAATTACAGAAATAATTGAAAATTTGGTTAAATATGATTGAAAATGATTTGTAAAATTTTATTTTATCATATTGGAGTTAGAATGATATTTTAGAACTTTTAAAATCGAATTAAGAGTTTAATTGTGAAAATTGAATATTTTAATATTTAAATCGACTAGTGAAATTAGCCAATTTTTGAACAGTCTTAGAATTGGACGAAACTAGTTCCATTAGATCCATAATAGTTAGTTATTACCGGATTTTAATTTTCGTAGCAATCGGAGCTATCGTTTGATCGTGGCAGCTCGAAACGTATCGAAATTGTTTTAATATTAATTTGGCGAGTTAAAATAGCCATTTTTCAAAAAGTCTCGGATTTCGACGAAACCAGTTTCATCGGATCCGTAATGTGATATTATTGTATGGTTTAAAATTTCGTGTCAATTGGATTTACCGTTTGTCCGGTGCAAGCTAAAACGCCTAGATAATCGTTTAAATCGGTTTAATTTAAATCGATCGTTTGTTGCCATATCTCGCACAGATGACCGAATTAGCTTTCGAAACCTATTCCATTGTGTCCAGAACGCGGGGTAAACCCCAGAAACGCTGGTTACGGCGCGTAAATCGGAGTTCGGAATTCCCGAATGAATAGTGTCGTTTTATTTCCTATAAATAGCCCAACCCTTCACACAAAAAAAAAATATAAACTAAAACCCTAGCCGCCTCAGTCAAAACCCACGGCCGAAAACAACACATCTTCCTCCCTCCAAATCTTCAAATCCAAGCGATATCGAGCCTCGTCTTCAACTAGAGAATTCAAGAGCATATGAAGATCTACAACCTCAACGGTTGTGATCAAAATTGGAGTCATGGATCATCGGCAATTGGTGTTTGAAGTGCTGCCATTCTACACGGTTTTCGAGGAAGCAGAGGCGACCGGGCCAGGCCGCACTCTGGCCGTGGGTAGGGGTGACGTGGGGCTTCGTTCTGGGGGTGATGTGATGGAGTATCGATGCTTGTGGGCGGAGCAAAAGTTAACCCTAATTCCTAAAAATGGGTTCGGCCGTGCTTATTTTACTGGGAAGAGGTCGCGTGGAAGATGAAGGAGATCAAGGGCCGTGATTGCTAGGTAGAGGATGGACGGCTTAGATTAGAAGCAAGGTTTAAAATTAAGAAATTGTTGTAATTGATTTTATAAAAATCGTGTAAACTTCATAAATGCATATCTTTTTCATACAAGGTCGAAAACGCGCGAAACCAGTTGACTTGGAATCGTATGGATGAGCACTACGCGATGAAATTGGATTGGAGTCGTTTGGAGTTAGTGAGAATTTCGGGTAAAATTAAACGTCTGTTTAATTTTATTCGAAATAAATCGCTAAAACGAAATTGAAATCAAGGTGAGAACTTCTCACTCAATCGAATCAGTTTCGATTTTATTTTAAATAGTTAGATTTAAAATATTTGAATGCATGTTTGAATGATGATTGTTATCTATTGATTGTTAAAATAGACATTATGCGCCGTTAGTAAGCGGATGTTATTTATTAAAAACATATACCGCGAATATTTCATAAACAGTGAAATTGGTATTATATATAATAGCTATATATATATATATATATATTGGCATATGTATATATTGCAGTTGTTGATTTCCCGCATTTTTTAGCGGATGAGACCCTATTGCGCCGCCTATTAAGCGGATAATATTTTAAATCCCATATACCGCGATAATTCCGTACTGGAGCGGAATTGGTATTGTGCTAATGTTTGTGGATGCAGAAAACTGGTTGGAGGGATCCAACTGGATTCCTCAACAATATTTATTTGATTTCAGATATTTTGATATTTGATGGATTATCATATCGATATATGATGTCGTTGTAGTCGTGATTGACTATTTGGTGTGTAGCATCATTGGACCAAATTTTGGAACTTTAAAATGATTTTTGAAAATATACTATATGTTTGGAATTGATCCATTTTAAATAAATAAACGTTAAATTTTTAATGTTATAAAAATTATATTTTTGAGAAATATAGTTAAAAATTGATTTTTGAAAATATGAGGCTAATGATTTTATAAAATAGTTTAATCGGGATTTCTGAATTTATTGTGAAAAGTTTAACAATAGGATTTATAAAATTTAACTATTTTATAAATCAAAATGGTGAAATTATAAAGGACTTTAAAGACGTTTTGAAATAATAATATAAATTGATTTATATAAAAGATTTATAAATAGATATTTATAGATTAAAAATATTTGAGTTATAAAACGAGTTTTTATAAGTGTTAAATGAATTGTGAATGAATTTCATAAATGAATGAAATTTATAGAATTATAAACAGTGAAGTTATAAATGGAATTTTATAAGTAGTAGGTTTATAAAATTTGTAAAGGTTATTAAAGAATGGATTTTTGATAAATAAATGAATCTTATAAGTTATAAGATTTATAAATTGGGAAGTTTAAAAGAACGATTTTTGTAAACGAATAAATTATAAGTGTTTAACTTATAATATGAATTTCTAGTATATCATGAGATATGAATTGAGATAGGTTAATAAAGGAGATGTATAAATGGAAGTTGTTATAAAATAAATAATAAAGGGATTTATAAACATTGTTTTATAAATTCGCAAACGACTTATTTTGATAAGTAAATTGTTGAAACCTATTAATGGAGTCATATTCACGTTTTTGACTGTGAATAATCCTTTGAAACAAAATGAATAGAAATGATGAAATTGTTAACGTAATATATTCACGTTTTTGAATAGTGAATAATATGTTAAAGAAATTGTTTTGAATGTGATGTTTTAAATAGAATTAAAACGATCTAACGATGTTTTTAAATGTGTTGAGATTCGAAACCATAGATTTCAACATTCATTGTTGAAATAGACGTTTTCGAGAAATAGAAGGAAATGGTGGACTATAACACTGTTGTTATAGTAAATGATTTCCGAAAGGAAATGTTTTGTATAGTATTGGGATTTATATATCTATTTTAATTTTGAATCCCTATACTAGTGATTTTGGGTTGTCGTAACGATGTTTTACATAACATTCATTTTGGCCCAAATAAATATGTTTAAGAGAATGATTTCCTTAAAAGAATGAAATATATACTTAATTTCGATGTGAGTATATTGAATATTTTCCAAGTGTTGAAAATAAATGGATTTGTGAATTACTTATTAATAAATAAGTATGGAAATGTTTCTTCAATGTGAAATGAAAAGCTTTGAGAATTTATCCTTTTGAAGATAAATTGAAATGAATAATTGAAAACGTATATTCATAAATATTTTGGGAATATAAATTCATTAAGGAATTTATAAAAGAAAGGGGAATCTGTTTAAAAATAAACGTTGATTTATTTTTGAAGTGTGAAAACTATATATCTAGTAAAGATATTTTTGGGAAATAAATAATTTGGAAAATTATTTGGAATCTGGTGATGTTGTGCATATCCATTGATAGTTCAATAACTGACTATCAATATTTACCTTTGAATAGGTATTTGTTGGGATTTGTTGAATTTGAATGCTACACTTATTTTTAAATTATTGCGCTCGTTACTTGGATTACCCATTCCGAATAGTGATACGACGTAATGGATAGCATTGATGACCGGTGTTGAAGACTGGATATTTTTGAAAGCGAAAGGACAACTCGTCGAATGTCTTTGCATCGAATGGTCCCCGGTATAGAGTCTCCATATGTGATGGGAAGTCCGGTCGTGATTAGTAAATATTCGGATTGCAAGGACTTCTTTGTAAGTGCCTTCGGTTCTGTTCGAGCCCGGAACAGACTTGTATGGATTGTATGTCTGACATTACAAATTGAGATATAAAGCCGATTTCTTTCAAATATATTTCTGTTGGTGGCGGAGAATTTATTCTCTTAGCTTAACACCCTTCTCTGAGATGTACGAGCTCAGAGGTTATGTAATTGAAGGTTATCAGCGATATATTCCCAATTTGGTAATGTGACATGCTGAGTGTTGCTGTGAAATGATCATTGTGTTGATCATTTGTGATAGGATCATTTATTTGATCATTTAACTTTGTGATCGTTTCTATGATCATTTGTTGACCCAAAGCACGGCTTTTGTATAAAGTGTGTTTTTGTGGACGAGACTTCGTCGAGCCTCACACCCCGGAAATGGTCAAAACAGGAAAGATGCGGCAAGGTTATGAGGGGTAGCGCCCTTTAGGGTATGTGCATTTCCTTCTGGAAAAGGGTGGTATCATGGTATGGAGCCCAGATACTTACTCATGTTGAAACACTTTGTGATTGTGTGAATTGATTGCGAGCGCTCGGTTAAAAGTCCCAAAGGACCGGGGGATGGCATATTCGGTCAGTTGTTACTCAGTTAGGGGTAACCCGGCCTTGTGTTGGCAGAGATCCGGTTTGGTTCTCGGGGATGTCCTTCCAGAGGCATTCTCATGTGGCAATGGGAAGTTCCTTGGCCTGACCATTTGTTGGAAATCCAATTCCCAATACGAAACCCTGTACGGTTTTAGTTGTAGAACCTGCCATTTACTTATGGTGGTCACCACTGTTTAGATGGTAGCTATAGTAGGCATAGTTCGAAATGTCTATGCTGGCTAAGATTTATATCTTTATTTTCGAAATGAATTTTTCCTACACTATGCACTAGTAATAATATCAAATGTTCTTTTAATACGTATGAAGCATCTTTGACCATCATAAGGAGAAATCTCCTCCGATTCTGCGTTTGCATTGTGTGTATGTGCGGGAGGCCTTATGGTAGTCTCATTTTTAAAAGCATTGCGAATTGACTTTAAAAATATTCATCTATTTTGATTTTAAAAATGAATAAACTATTTTGAGTTCTCACACCAGTCACATGACTGACTCAGAGTTTATTATTTTCCTTCCTAAACTCTGGGTGCCCACCAATTTCCACACGGGCAGTTAAGAGTTAGGTTTATCAGGATATTCTGGATATTCAGGAGTTGCAGGAGGCAAGCTGGATGGCATGGCGTATTATTAGTATATAGTATTTCTTTTCCGCTGTTTGATGTTGTTTGTTGTTGTACACTCTGATGATGATGTAATGCAATGTATAAAATGTAATAACTGATATAGTTCTTTGTTTAAAGATTTTTCATTTATTTATTATATGTTTTTCCGCTGCGAATTGTGAGATTTTGATGTTGTTCTGTTGTTTCTGTTCCGTTCTATTTTCTTTCCTCTCTATTTTCTATCTTTTCTCTCTTCTTCTGTCTTTCTCTTTTTCTTAAAACCCTAAGTGTTCGGTTTTTCGGCATTCGATTTCTCGGCAGTTGATACAGTGGACGTATTGATGTCAGTTTTCGGAAGACGAAGAATCGGGTCCTTACATTTTACGTTTAAAAACCCTTTAATTTAAAAATTCCTAAATAATTATTAAAAATATATTTAAACTTAAAACTACTTTTAAAATACACTAATATATGTTATTAAATATCATATAAATATTGTAGAAATATACTTTGTATACATAATACTTTTAACAATTTTGAATTTTTAAACAACAACGACATTTACAAAAGTGCTATCTAAAGTTATGAAATACACAAAAAGTGTTGCAGTTTCATACTTTTGCCACAAAACCAATTTTAAACCCTTCAAAGTTCGACTAGTTTGCAACTTGATATTAATATATTTGATTTAAAGTCCACTCTTTCTTCATAGTAAGTAATTTACTTATTGTAGCTAATAACTATGCAAAGAATACCCTAAGGATATTTTTAAAATTATATTTTAAATCGCCGAACACAAGGCATTTCAATGTGCATTTATAGCGACAAATTCCCGCTTCTAAGTTTTACAACTTTGTTATATCATTTATATTATTTTTCAAACCAATTCCTTGTTGTCTCATACTCTAGTATTAGTGTAAAGAACAACCAAAACATATATGCACATAATATATTCACAATCGACCATTTTGAACAAGTTAAACACATGGGATTTGGTAAGTGCACTTATAGCGACATTTCTTGCTTCAAACACTTTAAATGCATTTAAATGGCACACGCAACCAAACAAATATTTAAACACAAAGTCAAGGCCATGCAACATGTTGTAGAGGAAAAAAGAAGTGATAACATATAATATAGAGTTTTCATTTGCTTTCAGAAACAAGGTCCAAAGTTATAACTTTATTAGTTCATTAACATACTATATATTCAAGAAGAACAAATATATCAAAATATATATTGTCAAGTAGTGAGTAAACTCACTTTAAAACTAAGATATCAAAAGCACAAGCCACCTAGAATTACATGAACACGTCTTACCATCACCAAACATCCAAAGATCCAACCTTTAACTTCAAAATGCACTCGACCACGCTTCGTAGCTAAGAAATTGCTTACGGCCATGACTTGAGCACCCATTGTGCCTCCTTTCTTCCACATTTGAATTGCTTGTCCTTGTTGTTATGTTGTCTTAGGGTCCTTGTGTAACGATCTGGAATCGTGGATATATGAAATTGGAATATTTAATTTATTTTAAATATTTAAAAGCTCATTTTTAAGTTGAATTACAAATATAACTATTTAATTGATAATTTAATCATTGAATTAAATAGTTGAAAATTGAGAAAAATATTAAATCTGGAGTTTTAAGCTCGTTAAAAATAATTTGAAGGCTTATAACTTTTATATTGATAATAACGAAGGCAATAAAAGTGTTTGAATTGAATTTTATAATGATTTGTTCAGTTGTAAAAATATATCGTTTAAATTTCCATTTAAAATAGCCCTTTGGGGGCACAGTCTTGGAATTCGACGAAACTAGTTTCATTAGATCCGTAATAGTATATTATTATCGAATTTCAAATTTTGTAGTGGTTGGAGTTATTGTATGGTTATATTGTATGTAAACGCGCTAAAATCTAAATCAAAAATTCAATATAATAATTGGGTCCAAAAAGCTATCTTGTGCATACGATCAAATTAGGACTCGAAACCTTTTCCATTGCATTCAAAATAGGGGCATAACATTATAAACACCTATAGGAATGCCTTGCTAGGGGTTCGAGATTTTGAGTTGTGTAATCGAGATGGATTGAATTTAAATTTAATATACATATATTAATTGACTAGTCAACACATCAGTTGTTTTCTTTCAATCTCAAAACGCTGTACACAGCTTTTACATGCAACCTTTCTTTTCTCTCATCACTTCCCTCTCTTCTTCATTTTAAAAACAACTGAGAATTTTAAAAATAAAGAAAGAAAAAAATAAAAATAAAAATAGGCGAACTCAAAAAGAAAAAAACGAAAAAAGTATGAGCCGGTTCTTCTTTTTCCTGTGAATGAATCGAGAATTTCCCCCTTCTTCCCTTCATTTCCAGTTCGAACAAAACCGAAGTCTCGTACCTTATATATATATATATATATATATATATATATATATAAAACAAAGTCAAATTCATATATAGCGATAGAATCGCTTAGGGAGGGCATCAAATTCATATATAGCGATAGAATCGCTTAGGGAGGGCATCACGAAGCTTGCGTTCAATCGAGGAAGTGGTGTTCACAATTTCAGGTGGAAGCACGACCAAGTCATTATTTTGTTCGGTGGTGAACGTAGGGTTTGGGTGTGGAAAGTCGAGCACGGCAGCACCGTGCTCACGAGAAGACGACACGATGGTCTCCAATATGGTATAAGGGGAGGCACGTGGTGGGAATCATGGCGGTCGAAATCGAGCTGCAGCTTGGGTAGGAGGGAGACGGTGCCACGGTGGAAACCGGATGCGGGCTCAGGGTCGACGCAGTGACGGCAGGGGAAGCATGGAAGCCGTGATGGTTGGGATGTCTCTATCGAAGTCGTGTGTCAGGGAGGCAGTAAGAAGGTTATTGAGTTTTTTCTTCTTTACAATTAAAGTTAATATAGTTTATTTTATTAATTATGTATTCAATTAAATTATTTCGAGTTTGTTATCGATAACTAATTTTTTTTAATAACTTTATATTCAAGGTTCAAAATCGTGGAATAAATCACGATGGATTCATGGTTGTAAATTCTTCATGATGGGATTAAAAATCGAAACCAGAACGCATAAGCGATAATAAAAATCAAGATGAGTTAATCTCACTCAATTTTAGATTACAACTGTTAGCACCAAAACTGATCACTAACACCCATAAGAGAGATTATGTAGAGAGATTAATGAAGAAAGTAAATGTAAACAGTGAACAGAATGCTAAACTTAATGTAGAAAATAGGAACACCAGATTTATAGTGGTTCGGCGTAATTGCCTACGTCCACTTTGAGGTTAATCTTTATTGCTTTACTTATATAATGGTTACAGATACAAGTACATCAACTATTTGATTACAATTGTTAAGCAAAGAAGACAAGTCTTGAATGAGTCTTGAATGCGACAGAGTCTCCCCGGTGTTCTCGAAAAATCAGGTCCCTTTCTCTGTGCCCCTGCCTCTCTATTTATTGACGAAGATAGGTTGGACTTCTCTGGTGGGCCTAGTAATTAGACAACTCGGCCCAAAATGAGTGAACTCTATGTGCCGAACCACAAATGCCGATCGTCAATGCCGAGCGCTTCCTTAACGCCGAACGAGGCGATGTGTTGAGTGAAGAGTGCAAACCGAACGAGTACCGATGCCCATCAAGGGGAGATGCCGGACGAGGCCGGAATGCCTAAGAGCTTCATGCCGGTCGAGGTTGAATGCCGAACGACTCTGACATGCCGAACGACCCTCGATGCCAAACGAGGTCTAGATGCCGAGCAGTGTGGAATACCGAACGACTCTGACATGTCGAACGACCCTCAATGTCGAACGTGGTCTTGATGCCGTGCAGTGTGGAATGCCGAACGACCATGCTATACCGAACGGCCCTCAATGCCAAACGATATACAATACCGAACGACCATAGATGCCGAACGGCCTGGTCGTGCGGAACGGGGACAGGTGCCGAACGATGTCTCTTCATCAAGTCTTTGGCTGCCCGGTCAAGCTGTTGGTAACACTTGCCCTCCAAAGTGTATTATGTGGATGAACATGATATGCTTTGTGTCACGAGTCCTCCATGTTTTGCTTCAAGCCCTGGTTTCGTTTCCTCGATGGCACTTTCTCTTGAATGCCGAATGAGTCAGTGTATTCTTAACGACGTGCCGATGCCGAAAGTCATATAAATGCCGAACGATTTAGCTGATGCCGAGCTAGGGATGCGGACTGACTGGTTCTACCAGTCATTGTCCCTTCGACTTCCTTTCTTCCCCTATAAAGGTCGGCACTTCACTTCTTCTTCTCTTGTTCATTTTTACCTCCGCTATTCTGTATTCGTGAACTTTGCTTTTTAACAAACTCCAAATAGTTTACCACTCTTCCCTCCTCAAACATCGTACGTTACCTCACTCCTTTCCCAAATAAATCAAACTAATTGAAACCGCTCTCCTTACTTCAGAATCCCCCCAAGTTTTCAAGCCGTTTACTAGGTAATGACCTCTCTCTTTGAAAGCTACCCCTTGGCTAATAAACTTAGCACGAGATTCAAGTTCATGAATCTCTGTAGAACCGTGGCCAGTAGGTATCACGCGGATGAGGGAATCAGATCGTGATTGGGATACGTTTTAAGGCTAAGCAGTGTGGGGAAAAGGAGAGGTCAGAGGCATGCGAAGGAGGGAAAAACAGAAGAGGAGTAGGGATTGGTTAGAATGCCGATCGGCTCGGTATGACCTGCCGAAGGACTCGACCGTGTCGTTCGGTAAGGATGGAGGAAAAGAATAAAATTGTTATTAAGGATGGAGTGCCGAGCATTGTGGCTTGGCGTAACTTTGGTTCGGCACGATTTGCCATATGCCGAACGGTGGAGTGGATAAGTGGAAGGGTGTCGTTGTTGAGAGTAGAATGCCGAGCGATGCGACTCGGCATGAGGATGGTTCGGCATGACCCCTTATGCCGAACGGTAGAGAGGATAGATGGAAGTATGGAATGTGTAGCGACCCGACTTTCCATTCCTGGAAAATCGCATCACTAATTAAGAAAGAAAGGGATAGAAGAAGAAAAGAAAGAGAAGAAAAAGAAACAACACTTCAGAATCTCACAGCGGAACGATTAAAATATAATATATAACATATACATAGTATCATATACATCAGAGTACACACTATACATCTCAATTTAGACAGTTATAACATTTCTGTCTAATATAATACAAGACATCAACACAGAATAACACACAGCGGAAACTCTAAATATATATCTACACGCTGAAGCCTCCTGCTCCAAAGCTCCTCCAGATTTCGTCAAGAGATAACCTGAATCACTTGACAACTCATACATAATATGAGTACCCAAGAGTTTAATAAAACAGAAAATAAACACTCGGGTCAGACAGGGGTCTGGTGTGAGTAAACGGTTTAAGATTGCTTAACTTTAGAAAATCCTTTGAAAAGAAAAGGTATCACGCAAGACTTCCCACACATAAACATGGAAAAGTTTTTACCTTACGCTAACCAAATCATTTGATAGGAAATGCAGTGATATTATAATAGTGTCTAGGGTTTTTAAGTAAATAAGAAATAGCCGAAATTGTTACATTATTAAATTCCAGCTACTAGCCACAAAAGTGGGCAATACAAATAAAACCGTAGGGTCTCGTAGGGTAAATGGGTTTCCATCAATAGCAGGGCTACTGGGGTACCGTCCGTCACAGTACGTGGCCTAGATCACCGTACCGAGGAGTACTCCCACTCCTCTGCAACACAAATCCGGGACCATTCCTTACTGAACAGTCCCGAACAAGACCACCCCGCAGTTGGCTGCAGTTCCAACCGCCGACAAAGCCGAAATAAAAAGGGACATCTAGACAGGATGTATCTCGCTCTCCAGTGGGAGCGACCCACGAAGCCTTGCTGCACCTCCCCTGTTTTAGCCATTCCCGGTTGATGAGGCTTGAGGCTGCGATTACCTTTATAGGACCAATTATCTTAGAATGCTCATCGTCCACCTGACGATGTGTTGAAAGCATTCAATCCATACAAGTTCGTTTCGGGTTCGAACGAAACCAAAGGCACTATCTCGTTGCACTCATTTTGGAATCACCCTCAGAGTCAATGACCATAGCCCTTGCACTCTAAATCTCCATCTCGAATCTATAAGTACTATTCCGTCAAACTCATTACGGAATCGCCCACAGAGTTATACTGACGTATAGCCCTTACACCTCGAGTCTTCACTTGCTCCACTTGGATTAACGACCTAACGTTTAATTGGAATCGGTGTGGTTTTCGGATATCCAAATATGGAAATCCGATCCCGGTCTCACCGAAACCAAACGCCATTTTAATGTCCAAGTTGTACTTAAGGGATTTAAACAATGGATATTTAAAAATATCACTTAACATAAATGGATGTACCATATTACACAGATAGATAAGCATCTATTATCACATGCATCTATACATATCACAAAGCATCATATATATCACATTCAGATATAGCATATTCACATCATCACCCATCAATCAATGTCATCCAATAACATCCAATCATTAACTAATTCAATGATATATATCATCCAATCATTAATCATTCATAAACAAGTTGGATTCAAACTTGATTAACTTAATTAATCCTCAGTTAATCACTTGGATTATCTTCAATCCATTTTACTATTCATTAATTAATTACAAATTAATTAATTAACTAACATTACTTAATTCCATTTCAATTAATCTTCCTTGATTAATTATTACTTAATTACTTTAAGTAATTCTTACTTAATTACCATATTAATTAATCATCCTGATTAATTACTTCAAATTATACTAAGTAATTACCTCTTAATTACCTTTAAAATTAATCAACCTTGATTAATTATAATCTAATTATTCTGATAATTATTCCTTAATTTTCCTTTAATCATACTTGATTAATCACTTTTAATTAATCACATTGATTAATTGCTCTTAATTAAAACTACTTGATTAATTACTTTTAATTAATCATATTTAATCAATTACTTTACATTTATTAATTAAAACTAAATTATAAATTAATTATTCTTTAAATAATTAATTAACAGTTAATTAATTATTTTCATTAATTAATGATTACTTCCATTAATTAAATTTCTTTCTTAATTAATTACTTTAACAAGTAATTAATCACTTAATTGATTCCTCTTAATCCTTATATTAATTAATCATTAATTAAACAATTTAAAACTTTAATTTATTTTATTAATTAATTCTTTAATAAATAATTCAAGTGATTAACTCTTAATCACATTACTTTTCATAAAGTAATTATCCTTTACTTAATTGCGTGCTGTAATTAACCACTTGATTACTTAATTACTTCCCAAGTAATTATATAAGATTAACCCATAAGTGATTATCTAAATTAATTACTTAATTAATTACTTAACTTAATCATTTAAAATTAATTAAATGATTCTTTAATTTACTATATTAAAAAGATTCTTAAACAAGAAACCATTATCTTAATTAACACATTTATATTAACCAATAACTTTTAAATGGTTAATAATTTAATTATCTTAATTACCTTTCCAAATTCAATTATTTTTAATTTAAATCAAAATTCCAATTTACATAAGATAAATCTTTATTACAATTGATTATCCAATTCTAAATCATTAAACTTTATTTGAATAAAATATAACATTTAGGAATCAATTATAATTAAACATATTTTAAAATTGATTTTTTAAATCTTTAAACTTCCCAAGAATATTAAATAAAATTAAATACAAGCTTTATTTCAAAAATATCCCTTTCTTTACTTTAAAAACAATCGTATTTTAATATATATAAAGCTTGTTTAAAATTTATTTTGAAACCAAATAGTTTTACAAGTAAAACTAATTCAACCTTTATTATAAATCTTTTCCAAAACCAGTTCCTTTGTTTAAAAAAAAACTTTATTCCTAAAATCAAATTTTCTTTGTACTAACATCTTAAACTTCTGTACTAAAGCCTGAATATCTAAATACTCGAGTAAACCCTGCTAAAACCCGTGCCTACCCCGAGTAAAACAAGAAAACACCCCGAGTAAAACACACACTAACTTCGAGTTTCCCCCTACCCAAGCCTGCTTCGAGACACAACAACGCAAACCCGAGGCAGAGCTCGAGCATAAACAGCTATCTTCTCCAACAACCCAACATCAACTGATACTTCACCACCATGCACGTTAACGTGCACAATGTCGCTGGACGTCGACGAACTCCATGCTTGACTCACCCAAGTCGCTCTCGTCCCCAACATCCATATTCGAAACCCAGTAAACCCAAAATGATTGAAAATCGAAATTTTGCCCTACGTCCCAAAACTGATCGAACCACATCACCAGAAAAGTCAACCTCCACGGCACCTCACACCTCGAGAAGATCCACCGGTATCACCGAAGCTTCATCATGATTCTCTCAACCCACGGTGATGCTCGCGATCGCCTTCGGTTGCTTTATGATGCCGAGAATTCAAACTGAACGACAATGTCATCTACAGGGCGTTAAACCCTACCTCCCCGATCCACCATCATCACACTCTACTAAAAATTCTCGAAGTATTTTTCGCATGCTCCCTACAGCCCCCTCCATCTTCGAGTTCACCCACGTCGGCCAATTTGCCGCCGTTCGCCGTGATTTGGCCAAAAACCCCAAATCAGTGAATCCCAAAATGCTCACTAATTACCCCATTCAAAATTATGATTCAAGTACCAAAAATCATAATTTTCTATTTGCAATTCAATCATGCAATCAAAACTTGAAATTTAATTCATCAAATTTTGACCCAATTTATATTTTACTGTAAATTCAAGTATTTAAATCATTTATTCACTTTAAAAACTCGTAATTGTTTCTAGATGATAGTTTACTTGAATTCAAACAACTTCTATTTACAACTCCAAGTCTAATTCGAATCCAAAGTCAAGTTATTGAAATTTATTTATAAAATTTAAAACCTGTTCTTTTACAGACACTAAGGCATCATTATACAGGCAATCAAAAATCATGAATCAAACATGCATCCAATACAATTTAAATACTTTCAGATAACATTATATTATTCATTCATATAAACAAATTAATACCACTTTTAAATCTGTTTTTAAAATCTGCATTTACTCACCTTTTCAAAGAATAGAGCAGAAGACAGAAAAATGGTTTCCAGGCTTTTGAATTCATCTACATGTTGAATTTAATCCTGAATTGTTTGATTCCAGCTCTTGCATGTTAAATTGTTGATAAATTCCAGAATGCATGTTGAATTTCCTTTGCCTCTGATTCCATTTGAAAAACTTGCATTTGAAATTTATCCTCTGTTTGAATTTCCAGATTTGTATTCATTTTTCCCAACCTTCTTTTGATTTCATGGATTACAGTTTTCATTTTCTTTTCAGATCTTTGTTTTGATTAAGTTTGAGTTTGAAGAAAGTGTTTTTTTTAGCTGAAGAATAAAACCTAACTTTTATTTACCATTAGATTTTAAATTTTATTATTAGAGAGGAAGACATTTGTCACAAAGAAACTCTAATTTACTTACACCTATGTAAATATGATTACAAGTGTTTTAACATACATTAATATACTTACATGTGGTTTTTAATGTTTTATAAACATTACTTCTTTTTATTTTATAATTGTTAAGCTATGTATATGTAATTATGTAATATACAAATGTGTATTTACCTTTTTAATAAATATTCATGTAAATTTAAATAACTTATATTTTGATTTATTTTATATAATATATGTTTATAAACTTGAGAAATTGAGTTTAACTCTTATATAAAAATTTTAAAACAATTTATCTTATGTTAAAATTAAAATTGAAAGACTATTAAAACAAATGAATTTTTAATTTAAATCTCATTTAAGCAAAAGCTTAAAGTACATATTTATAATAAATAAGGAATTAAATTTGTTATTTAAAATTTAAATCTCAATTATCAATTCAAAGTCATTAAATCAAATTAACATTTCAAATTTCAAAACTATATATATATCTAAATAAAGTTTGGAAATACTTATTAAACTCAAATTAATAAAATTCCTATTTAAAACATATATATACAAATATATATGCACATTTCAAATAGAAACATTCTAACATTAAATTTAATAAATTTTAAAAACAAATATCAAATCACAATATATACATTTATAGATATATATATATATATATATATATATATCACAATTTGAATATAAAGTTTTATTACATTAAAAACTTCTTATTTACCAAAATAAATATTTCCAAATCAAATTATTATTAACTTTCAAAAGAATTTAATCTTGCCTATTCATATTGCAAAGAAAATTTTAATAGACATTAACAAATTATTATTTTCAGCCTTTAAAATAAATTTAACTTGTCAATTTATAATATAAAATGATCAAATCAATTTAATTATTATCATAGATCGTTAATTTGATATTGCTCAAAATTTCGGGTCGTCACATTCCTTCCCCCTTAAAAGAATTTCGTCCCCGAAATTTAAAAGCAAAGATAATTTAATAACCCAGCTAAAGAATTTTAAAATTTTCAAACAGCAATCACACAATCAATCATACACTACCAATCATAGCAACCAATTCAAACAAATAATTTTATCTATTTAGACAAAATTCTGAATAGAACTTCCTAATATTATCAAGAGTTTCCAGATACCTATATTGGAATACTCGGTCTACAGAATCTTAATTACAATACTACCCTATTAAAACCAAGAACTCCCTCATCTGATCCTACAAATCTGAACAAGATATCAGACTAAACTCAAAACCAGCTCAACTACCAGATCCCTTCTAAACTGCTGATTCTACCTCTCAAAGAATCATACATATATTCCTCAGAGATATGTGAAATACAATGAATTCCAATTATCTGAACTGGCAATTCAATCCTGTAAATCAAAATCTAATCTCTAGAGAACACAGGAAAACTCAAAATACTTCTGGAGCTAGCTCTCCAGTTTTACCAAATCGTATATCTCCTTTGATTGGATAAAACTAAAACAATATCCAAATTCCAGCTTCACATTCCAAATCTCCTCAATTCTAACTGCATAACTCTTCCGATGCTTCCGAGTCACCTTCAATATTCCTGATCAGCCTAACCCTTGTTGATTGCTTCAAGAAACAACAACACCAACTCAAACCAAATCTCCCGATCCTACTCAACAAAATGGCTTTCCAAAAAAATAATAATAATTTGCTGAAATCCAATCCACAACTCTTATTCTACAAGCATTAGTGGACTTCAAACCTACATCTCATATCTGAAATAACCAAACAGTTGTACTTGACAACCTTGCCTACCAAATCCAGAAAATTCCTTCATACTTGAATTTCCTGTAGAAATTTCTTTACTGCAACTCCCGGTTGCTCCCATTCTAGAATAATTCCCAACTCGCTTCCGCTGCACAATTCTGATCTAGAGAAGATAAGAATGCTATCGAAGAACACAAGCAAAATCTTTCTTCATACACTGTTCATCCGACTCATAAAAACCTTAGTGACCATTCCACTTGGTCAAAACATCTTAGCAGAATCTTAACTTAGAGTAAGATGGTCAATCCCTCTCCAAAGAATCTTGAGCTGCCTCACCAACTCTTCTCGCTCCAAGAGTCATCCCACTACAAGGTTGAATCATCAATATTACTCCTGAATTCCAAGCTGATAAGAAAACTCAATCTCCGATTCAGGTCAACTTCTGATTTCCTCAAAAACATCTGGAGTACCTCCGACTACTTCCATAGATTTCACCTCTACTCGAGATGCCTCAATTCCCAAGCCAAAGAATACTCAAAGAATCCCAAACTAATCGCAAGTCACTTTTGCGATCCCTCTCAGTTCTGATTCCAAAGAACTGTCTCCCCAACTAGAACAACTTTTCCTATTCCAGATAAATCTTTCCAGAATGGCTTACCTACCAGAAAAACTGATAGATCACTTCCAACAGATATCTCGCTCTGCTGAGCCTTCCAAAGAAAAGAATAAGCCTTCACCATCTGCCTGGTCTACCGATAGTAGAATCCCAAAGAATACTGAATTATCGAAGAAATAGATCCATGCTGCTGGTTCCAAACTTCACTTCAATGATACTGCTAAGCCACAAGATCTTCCTCAACCACCAATTCCTGAAACTCAAAACTATCACCCAATTCCACTAAAAAGCCTTGAGACGATAGACATCTTCTTAAAAAAAACTCGGCTCAAACCCAACACCAAGCACATATCTTCTTAAGAAAACAAATGAGACCATGTCTGAAATGAGGTAACTCATCGACCTTAGTCTCATACTTCAACCAAGATAAGACACCCTTACTTGAGATCCAGAGAACCTCTAAACATTCGAATCTTCATTGCAGTAAGCATCCATTGCTCTTCCGACACCATCTAAATCTGGCTCCAAAAGAAACATCTTCAGAACCATCTATGGATACCGCATCTCACCATAGCTATTCCTTCCTGAAGCTATCAAGATACCACCACCGGCTTCTCCTCAACGGACAACTCAACTCTTGGAAATTCCTGCCCGCTTGAGAGCAAATCAACTTCACACTTCAAGAATATACACCAGCTCTTGCAAATACTTCCTCTGGACTCAAAGAAATGCTTTCATCAATCCACAAAACTTATTCGAGACAGTATTAGATCTACAATCTCGATAAACACCTTCAACCACAATATATAAACCTCTTCCAATAGTGGTAGTTGTGTTCCACACACTCCTACCTTATCTACCTCTATAGCCTATGTTGGAAAATCCGAATAGATAACCCTACAGATTAGGTAGTTATATAAATATATATTTATATATAAAAATTACAAGTACGCTCTCTCAAGATAGACACCACTCCAGAGCCTAGGTATTCACTCAACCTAATGCTCTGATACCAGCTGTAGCGACCCAAATTTCCATTCCCGGAAAATCGCATCACTAATTAAGAAAGAAAGGGATAGAAGAAGAAAAGAAAGAGAAGAAAAAGAAACAACACATCAGAATCTCACAGCGGAACGATTGAAATATAATATATAACATATACATAGTATCATATACATCAGAGTACACACTATACATCTCAATTTAGACAGTTATAACATTTCTGTCTAATATAATACAAGACATCAACACAGAATAACACACAGCGGAAACTTTAAATATATATCTACACGTTGAAGCCTCCTGCTCCAAAGCTCCTCCATATTTCATCAAGAGATAACCTGAATCACTTGACTACTCATACATAATATGAGTACCCAAGAGTTTAATAAAACAGAAAATAAACACTCGTGTCAGACAGGGGTCTGGTGTGAGTAAACGGTTTAAGATTGCTTAACTTTAGAAAATCCTTTGAAAAGAAAAGGTATCACGCAAGACTTCCCACACATAAACATGGAAAAGTTTTTACCTTACGCTAACTAAAACATTTTATAGGAAATCCAGTGATATTACAATAGTGTCTAGGGTTTTCAAGTAAATAAGAAATAGCCGAAATTGTTACATTATTAAATTCCAGCTACTAGCCACAAAAGTGAGTAATACAAACAAAACCGTAGGGTCTCGTAGGGTAAATGGGTTTCCATCAATGGCAGGGCTACTGGGGTACCGCCCGTCATAGTACATGGCCTAGATCACCGTACCGAGGAGTACTCCCACTCCCCTGCAACACAAAGCCGGGACCATTCCTTACTGAACAGTCTCGAACAAGACCACCCCGTAGTTGGCTGCAGTTCCAACCGCCCACAAAGCCGAAATAAAATGGGACATCTAGACAGGGATGTATCTCGCTCTCCAGTGGGAGTGACCCACGAAGCCTTGCTGCACCTCCCCTGTTTTAGCCATTCCTGGTTGATGAGGCTTGAGGCCGCGATTACCTTTATAGGACCAATTATCTTAGAATGCTCATCGTCCACCTGATGATGTGTTGAAAGCATTCAATCCATACAAATTCGTTCCGGGTTTGAACGAAACCGAAGGCACTATCTCGTTGCACTCATTTTGGAATCACCCTCAGAGTCAACGACCATAGCCCTTGCACTCTAAATCTCCATCTCGAATCTATAAGTACTATTCCGTCAAACTCATTACGGAATCGCACACAGAGTTATACTGACGTATAGCCCTTACACCTCGAGTCTTCACTTGCTCCACTTGGATTAACGACCTAACGTTTAATTGGAATCGGTGTGGTTTTCGGATATCCAAATATGGAAACCCGATCCCGGTCTCACCGAAACCAAACGCCATTTTAATGTCCACGTTTTACTTAAGGGATTTAAACAATGGATATTTAAAAATATCACTTAACATAAATGGATGTACCATATTACACAGATAGATAAGCATCTATTATCGCATGCATCTATACATATCACAAAGCATCATATATATCACATTCAGATATAGCATATTCACATCATCACCCATCAATCAATGTCATCCAATAACATCCAATCATTAACTCATTCAATGATATATATCATCCAATCATTAACTCATTCAATGATATATATCATCCAATCATTAATCATTCATAAACAAGTTGGATTCAAACTTGATTAATTTAATTAATCCTTAAATTAATCCTTAGTTAATCACTTGGATTATCTTCAATCCATTTTACTATTCATTAATTAATTAAAATTAATTAATTAACTAACATTACTTAATTCCATTTCAATTAATCTTCCTTGATTAATTATTACCTAATTACTTTAAGTAATTCTTACTTAATTACCATATTAATTAATCATCCTGATTAATTACTTCAAATTATACTAAGTAATTACCTCTTAATTACCTTTAAAATTAATCAACCTTGATTAATTATTCTCTAATTATTCTGATAATTATTCCTTAATTTTCCTTTAATCATACTTGATTAATCACTTTTAATTAATCACATTGATTAATTACTCTTAATTAAAACTACTTGACTAATTACTTTTAATCAATCATATTTAATCAATTACTTTACATTTAGTAATTAAAACTAAATTATAAATTAATTATTCTTTAAATTATTGATTAACAATTAATTAATTATTTTCATTAATTAATGATTACTTCCATTAATTAAATTTCTTTCTTAATTAATTACTTTAACAAGTAATTAATCACTTAATTGATTCCTTTTAATCCTTATATTAATTAATCATTAATTAAACAATTTAAACCTTTATTTTATTTTGTTAATTAATTCTTTAATAAATAATTCAAGTGATTAACTCTTAATCACATTACTTTTCATAAAGTAATTATCCTTTACTTAATTACCTTCTGTAATTAACCACTTGATTACTTAATTACTTCCCAAGTAATTATATAAGATTAACCCATAAGTGATTATCTAAATTAATTATTTAACTTAATCATTTAAAATTAGTTAAATTATTCTTTAATTTACTATATTAAAAAGATTCTTAAACAAGAAACCATTATCTTAATTAACACATTTATATTAACCAATAACTTTTAAATGGTTAATAATTTAATTTCTTAATTACCTTTCCAAATTTAATTAATTTTAATTTGAATCAAAATTCCAATTTACATAAGATAAATCTTTATTACAATTGATTATCCAATTCTAAATCATTAAACTTTATTTGAATAAAATATAACATTTAGGAATCAATTATAATTAAACATATTTTAAAATTGATTTTTTAAATCTTTAAACTTCCCAAGAGTATTAAATAAAATTAAATACAAGCTTTATTTCAAAAATATCCCTTTCTTTATTTTAAAAACAATCATATTTCAATATATATAAAGCTTGTTTAAAATTTATTTTGAAACCAAATAGTTTTATAAGTAGAACTAATTCAACCTTTATTATAAATCTTTTCCAAAACCAGTTCCTTTGTTTAAAAAAAAACTTTATTCCTTAAATCAAATTTTCTTTGTACTAACATCTTAAACTTCTGTACTAAAGCCTGAATATCTAAATACTCGAGTAAACCCTGCTAAAACCCGTGCCTACCCCGAGTAAAACAAGAAAACACCCCGAGTAAAACACACACTAACTTCGAGTTTCCCCCTACCCAAGCCTGCTTCGAGACACAACAACGCAAACCCGAGGCAGAGCTCGAGCATAAACAGCTATCTTCTCCAACAACCCAACATCAACTGATACTTCACCACCATGCACGTTAACGTGCACAATGTCGCTGGACGTCGACGAACTCCATGCTTGACTCACCCAAGTCGCTCTCGTCCCCAACATCCATATTCGAAACCCAGTAAACCCAAAATGATTGAAAATCGAAATTTTGCCATACGTCCCAAAACTGATCGAACCACATCACCAGAAAAGTCAACCTCCACGGCACCTCACACCTCGAGAAGATCCACTGGTATCACCGAAGCTTCATCATGATTCTCTCAACCCACGGTGATGCTCGCGATCGCCTTCGGTTGCTTTATGATGCCGAGAATTCAAACTGAACGACAATGTCATCTACAGGGCGTTAAACCCTACCTCCCCGATCCACCATCATCACACTCTACTAAAAATTCTCGAAGTATTTTTCGCATGCTCCCTACAGCCCCCTCCATCTTCGAGTTCACCCACCTCGGCCAATTTGCCGCCGTTCGCCGTGATTTGGCCAAAAATCCCAAATCAGTGAATCCCAAAATGCTCACTAATTACCCCATTCAAAATTATGATTCAAGTACCAAAAATCATAATTTTCTATTTGCAATTCAATCATGCAATCAAAACTTGAAATTTAATTCATCAAATTTTGACCCAATTTATATTTTACTGTAAATTCAAGTATTTAGAATCATTTATTCACTTTAAAAACTCGTAATTGTTTCTAGATGATAGTTTACTTGAATTTAAACAACTTCTATTTACAACTCCAAGTCTAATTCGAATCCAAAGTCAAGTTATTGAAATTTATTTATAAAATTTAAAACCTGTTCTTTTACAGACACTAAGGCATCATTATACAGGCAATCAAAAATCATGAATCAAACATGCATCCAATACAATTTAAATATTTTCAGATAACATTATATTATTCATTCATATAAACAAATTAATACCACTTTTAAATCTGTTTTTAAAATCTGCATTTACTCACCTTTTCAAAGAACAGAGCAGAAGACAGAAAAATGGTTTCCAGGCTTTTGAATTCATCTGCATGTTGAATTTAATCCTGAATTGTTTGATTCCAGCTCTTGCATGTTAATTTATTGATAAATTCCAAAATGCATGTTGAATTTCCTTTGCCTCTGATTCCATTTGAAAAACTTGCATTTGAAATTTATCCTATGTTTAAATTTCCAGATTTGTTTTCATTTTTCCTGATCTTCTTTTGATTTCATGGATTACAGTTTTCATTTTCTTTTCATATCTTTGTTTTGATTAAGTTTGAGTTTGAAGAAAGTGTTTTTTTTTACCTGAAGAATAAAACCTAACTTTTATTTACAATTAGATTTTAAATTTTATTATTAGAGAGGAAGACATTTGTCACAAAGAAACTCTAATTTGCTGACACCTATGTAAATATGATTACAAGTGTTTTAACATACATTAATATACTTACATGTGGTTTTTAATGTTTTATAAACATTACTTCTTTTTATTTTATAATTATTAAGCTATGTATATGTAATTATGTAATATAAAAATGTGTATTTACCTTTTTAATCAATATTCATGTAAATTTAAATAACTTATATTTTGATTTATTTTATATAATATATGTTTATAAACTTGAGAAATTGAGTTTAACTCTTATATAAATTTTTTAAAACAATTTATCTTATGTTAAAATTAAAATTGAAAGACTGTTAAAACAAATGAATTTTTAATTTAAATCTTATTTAAACAAAAGCTTAAAGTACATATTTATAATAAATAAGGAATTAACTTTGTTATTTAAAATTTAAATCTCAATTATCAATTCAAAGTCATTAAATCAAATTAACATTTCAAATTTCAAAACTATATATATATCTAAATAAAGTTTGGAAATACTTATTAAACTCAAATTAATAAAATTCCTATTTAAAACATATATATACAAATATATATGCACATTTCAAATAGAAACATTCTAACATTAAATTTAATAAATTTTAAAAACAAATATCAAATCACAATATATACATTTATATATATATATATATATATATCACCATTTGAATATAAAGTTTTATTACATTAAAAACTTCTTATTTACCAAAATAAATATTTCCAAATCAAATTATTATTAACTTTCAAAAGAATTTAATCTTGCCTATTCATATTGTAAAGAAAATATTAATAGACATTAACAAATTATTATTTTCAGCCTTTAAAATAAATTTAACTTGTCAATTTATAATATAAAATGATCAAATCAATTTAATTATTATCATAGATCATTAAATTGATATTGCTCAAAATTCCGGGTCGTCACAGAATGCCGAGCGATGCGGCTCGGCATGTAGTGGTTTGGCATGACTCCTTTATGCCGAACGGCGGAGAAGACAGATGGAAGCATGAAATGCCGAGCAATGGACTTGGGCCGGATGGTATTTAGGCCGAACTGGGTTGAGGCCGAGCAACATTTAGGCCGAACGGTATTTAGGCTGAGCGACATTTAGGTCGAACGGCATTTATGCCGAGCGGCATTTAGGCCGAGCGGGTTTTAGGCCATGTGTTTCAAGTGTCGCTCGGCCTTGACCTTCGGTGGATGGATAACAATAGTCGAAATCATTCCAACTTGAACATAACCCTCGTCGAATTCACTTATTCCCCATGCTTAATCATATGACAAAAACAAGGACAAGGATTAAGCAAACCAGCATATCGAACAAATCCGGACTGATAACTCCCCAGTTTCAACAATCATAAGTCTGAATTTAAATCGATAAAAACAGATAATAACCTTTTACATATAGTGCCAATGTCCAAGTCCAAAATCGAAAACATCATAAGACAGGCTTTCGAAGACGGTCAGCGATGACGGTCTTCGAAGATGATAGTTCAAAGATCAACTTTATATCGTCAACTCTTTGACTTTTAATTTCTTAGCACTTATATTTGAATGATCGCACTAGTTCACACACCATACGGGGGGAATATTTATGTTGTTAAGTCTAACATCGATCATTTTTCAAGTATAGTTCAAACAGGTACTCTGTTAGATTCAATCTTCATTAAAGATGTCTAGGAAATCTAGCTCTGCTACGATCTCAGATAGACCCGGGCCATCCTCTAGACAAGAAGTCGTAGATACTTCACATCCGTCAACTACCCCCGCTCAAGAATTTCCGAACCCTGTGACTACATCTGTCGACTTAGCTCCTGATGCTTTGGAGGCAGCAATTTTTCTAGATGACCCAATCGATTCTCAGGCTTCAAAAATTAATGAAAGTACGCTCCGTCGGATCTTCTCTGTCCACGGAATCCTTTTTGACGATGTATTAGTTCCATCGAGGCATGATCGTCTACACTTCCCCCAGTCGGATACACAGGTTGCAACAAATTCATGTGCTGGGTTGGCAGCGTGCCACCGTTCAACTCATTTCTTTGAGACGTGTTGCAGTATGTCGACATCGCTCCATCACAACTGCATCTGAACAGCCACGCATTCATCTACGGCACTTGCATCCTCTTGATGAGTGTCCTCTCTAGGCTTCCGACCCTAGGCTATATCCGATACATATATTGCATCAAGAGACGGAAGGATATCTTTCATGTTTCTCGAGCCGTACAACAAATGTCAAATCTTAACTGGGGCATGGAGCAAGTTTGCCCTGTACAAACATGAATGGTTTTACGTGCGCTGTCCTCCCAGTTTTGCGAGGAGATGGGTGGAAGGAAGTAAGTCTTTTTCCTAGGTCAATACTCATGTTTGGTCGAAGCTGTTACCTTTCCCACTCTCTTCCATCTTTTCAGGTATCAATCCGCATCTCGAGGGCCTCGGATATTCTGAAGCCATCGAAGCTATTCGAGCTATTTCCGTCAAAGACCGGGACATCAAAACTCTCATTTCAAATGAGACGCTTACAAAGTTTGGGCTGTTAGCAGAAGATCGCCGGATAAGCCTCCCTTGGGGCGTTACAATACCTAGGCCTGCCTCTGGCATAGGGAAAAAACAAGCTGAGTCTTCAACACGTAACACCCCTGACACACTAGAAGAGGGGGAAATTAAGAAAACTAAAACTCCCGAGGCATAAGATGAGAACGTTAGTCCCGCTCGGGATCCGATAGTCGAAGTTCATGACATCGAGATGTCACCTTCCCCCTCGAAAGGGAAGAAGAAACTAACATACAGGCTGAGGAAGAAAACAGTCGGTGGAACTTCTAAAGTTACTCTCGTTCCCATGGAGAAAGAAGCCTCCTCACAACATTTAGAAAGTTCCCTAAAAGGCCTGTCGCACCTTTCCATACCTGATGATCTACTCGACTAAGACTTTGACGATCAAGAGACCCTTAAGCTTCATTCGCCCGCGAGAGGCGATGCAAGCGTTCAAGCCCAAAATCAGGGAGATAAAACTCCTATTAGTAAAGAAACTGATCCGTCGGGGGGAAACACTAGGACACACACAAACACATGCACTTCACCACGTACTTAAATTTCCTTTGTCTCCCTATTGTTTGCTAACTCATCGTTACCTAAACTTTGTGTAGGTGACATGGGGCGCATGCATGGACTTGACCGCTTTCACGGTTCATCGATATTTTATCAGTCAGGACGGGATTCAGGTTCTAGAAGACGCCGAGATAGGGACGACAATGGCGATAGGGATTATCATTCTCGAGATTCATCGTCTCGGAAGAAATCTTATTATCAGCCCAAATACCATCATAATCCCCCTTCTCACTCGGAGCAAAGCAGAGATAAGCACGGCCATAAGGGGTCGCAATCCGATGTCCCTCGTGATCAACACTTCGATTCTTCTACCACAAGACAGTCCCGGGATCCTTACAAGAGAACTGAAATTTCAAAGCCATCTCCTCCTGTTCCCATAACAGATCCAACGATATCGGAGAGACTGACTGATCTCAAGGCTAAATTCCCGAAAATTTGCTTTGATGGCCTGAAATTCCTCCCGACGATCCATCATAATTCGGGACATGTCAAACAGAGCGCTATCGCCTACAACAATGACGTCTATGTTCAACATGACCCGTTCGTTCATCTTGCTGAGAAAGTGTCAGAAGTGTTAACGTGAAAAACAGACTCTAACACCCCGATGTGAAATAAAGTTGGATGAAAGCACCACCCGTGTATACGGGAACTACAAGCAAGTAGAGAAAATACAGAAAAAAGCAGAAAAGACAACAATTTTTATAGTGGTTCGGCTTAGAGTAAGCCTACGTCCACTTTAACTCTCTTTATTATTGAATTTGATTACAACTTAACAACAATCTTCAATTACAACACACTTTAGACCAGTAGATCAAACTTTGATAGAGAATAATCTTTCGAATTCATGTTGAAATGATGTAGATTTCCTCTTGGAGATCGTCGTAGTGTCTTTGGTGTTTGGAGTACTTGAAGTGTTGAATGAGTAGAGAATTCTGCAGAGTATCGGCGCTTGAAATGGTCGGCCAAAAGTCCTTTTCTAGTTGGAGTTAGGGCTGTATTTATAGGAGTGATTCTGAGCATGATTTTCTTTTCAAGTCTTAGGTTGTAGATGACCTAAGTTAGGTCGTAGGTCGCAGGTTGGCGATGACCTAAGGAATCTCTCGTATCTGTTGCTTCTTGAACTTGTCTTCATCTGCTTAGGTCGTGTGCGACTTATCATAGGTCATAGGTCGTGAGCAGTTTTAAGTTGTGGTGGGGCAAGGTCGTACTTAACTCTGGAACGGGTTACGGGTTAAGTTATAGGTCGTAGACGACTTATGAGAGTAGTGGGCGATCTTAGAACGCTGAGGCATTCAATGTAGCGACATAGGCTAAGTCGTTAACTCGTTAGGTCGCTAAGTCTTCTTATCTCGGTAGGTCGCTGAGTCTTCTTAGCAAGTTAGGTCGCTGCTACCCATAGGTCGTGACAATGTTTAAGTCTTTAGGTCGCAGAGCTGCTTTGTGGAGTTAGGTCGTTGAGACTATTATGCCGTTAGGTCGTTGAGACTATTAGGTCGTCAGGTACTCTTAGGTCGTTGGGCTGCTGAGTTATAGGTCGCGGAGTGTTAGGTAACTAGGTCGCAAAGTAATGATAGGTCGCTAGGTCGCATTACATTTTAGGTCGCTTCAAAGTGGGAGTTAACAAGAAGTCTCCATAGAGCGCCTGCATGAGATTGATCGCCTGAAGCTTGAGGCCATCCATGACAAAGATATTATTAAAGCTCAGGACGAAGAGCTTGATTCTTACAAGTCTCAGCTAGAAGCCGCCCAACAGAGCGTCAAAGAAACTACCGATGCCGTAACTCGTCTAAAATCAACCCATAAAAAAGAAATCGACGAGGCGGTCCAGCGCTGTGGGGCTCTAGCTTTGGAGAATGACTCAGTGCAGAAGGAGAGGGACGCCTTTGCCCTCCAAGTTAAGGAGCTGGAGGAGCAACTCCGCAAAGAAAAGGAGGAGAAGACCGCTGCCCAAGAAGAGTCGCAACGATATTGCAACGAGATCGTTGCCACACGACTTCTAAACGCGAAGCTTGAGGATGAACTTTCTAAGGTTGAGATGCTAAAGTATGAAGCCCGTGACGAGGGCAAGAAAATAGCATCTGCGGAGGTCGAATCCCACCCTGAGGCGGCTAAAGAAGCTGGTAGGGAGGAGTTCAAAAGCATGTTCACCCACTAATTGCAGAGTTCAATTCCCGCGTCCTCATGCACCGAGACTTAACTTTTTTGGGTGAGGGCTACCTCAAATCTTTAGCTGAGGTGTGGGTGACCTTAAAAGAAATCAGGAAGGCCGAACATGGTACCGAGGAGGTTGATGAAGGAGCTTTGATAAAAGAATTTATTAAGGGAAACGAGCCTTCAGACCTGTGTGCAGCAAAAGCTCTTTACTGCAAATGTTCCCCCTCAACAAAAGTGAAAGAGGTTATTGCCGGTCCATCCAGGATCGAGTCTCAAGCTTATGCGCCCACTCTGCAGGCCGATCGGCCGATACTTAATCCCTTTGAGCAGCATGTTGGTTATGATTCAGAGGATCCCGGCCTCGGCGTTCTCCTATTCTAGAGGGTGATACCCCTCTGATGGATTAGAGCCAGCCAAAACCTGGTAGATAACTCTTCACTTTAACATTCCAAAACTCGTCGTTTTCCACCAGGAGCTATCGTATTCTAATGCTTGTTTTTCATGATTTTTTGTAGGTTGTTCTGATCCCAAGCCCACTCCGAGGAGCGATGTCACCAAGGAGGTGAAGGAAATGACAAGTGAGGCCACTCATGCAGGAGAGGCTCCCGGTCTATATGCTCAGGTGATCGGAGCGCTTGATGAGGATAAGTCTGAGACTTCCTCTCCCATCGATGGGAGTTACGAAATCGAAATTATAGGCGCCTCTGAACACACATCTAAACTGAGCATGAAGGAGCAGCTTGAGAAGGAGAAGAAAAAGACGACCGAGATCAAAGTTGAGCCTCAAGTGGTGGACCTGGACGATCCTTCGAGTAGGCTGTTGAAAGTCATCCTTCCTGGCGGGTCCATCCCATGGAAGTTCCCCGTACTTCTTCAGTTGTCACTCCCCCATCAAAGAAAGTTATCAAGGGCAAACCACGGGAGAGGAGTCGTTTGGAAAAAGGTCGAAGAAGTCGAAGATGTAGTCGTCGCTCTTGTTCAACGAGAGTTAGTTTAGATTATGTAATTACTTTTATTTATTTTCGTTGTTCATATAAATAAACTTTTGACTCCGTGCTTCGGAGGAGTTGTAGGAGAAACTTATTTTTGATGAATAAAACTTAGTTCTTTTGCCTTTCAAAAGGCTTCCGTTGTTTGATTTTCTGTATAACCATGGTCAAAACCCAAGTTATTGCGAGTTACATGAACTTCTCGATTCATCTTCAAATAAGTTGATAATTTTTTGGCATTGCTAATTCTTTATTCCATGCTCTGGGTACTTAGAATATTTTCCAGTCCGCACGCCAAGGGTTCGATGACTTCTAGTCACTTGTATCCAGTCCACCCTCGGGGGACTTGGACATTTAAATCGTTTACCCTCTAGTCCGCGCTCTGTAGACTTACAGTATTCCAGTCCATACTCCAGGGACTTGGAACTTTTAGGTCGTTTATACTCTGGCCTGCACTCCGGTGGCTCAGAGTACTCCAGTCCGCACTCCGAGGGCTTGGAGATTTCGAGTCGTTTATACTCTGGTCAGAACTCTAGGGACTCAGAGTACTCCAGTCTGCACTCCGGGGACTTAGAGATTTTGAGTCGTTTATACTCTGGTCCGCACTTTGGGGGACTCAAAGTACTCCAGTCCGCACTCTGGGACTTGGAGATTTTGAGTGTTTTATAATCTGGTCCACACTATGTGGACTCAGAGTACTCCAGTCCGCACTCTGAGCACTTGGTGATATTGAGTCGTTTATACTCTTGTCCTCACTATGTGGACTCAGAGTACTCCAGTCCGCACTCCGGGGACTTGGAGATTTTGAGTCGTTTATACTCTGGTGCGCACTCTGGGGACTCAGAGTACTCCAGTCCGCACTCCGGGGACTTGGAGATTTTGAGTCGTTTATACTTTGGTTCGCACTCTGGGGACTCAGAGTACTCCAGTCCGCACTCCGAGGACTTGGAGATTTTAAGTCGTTTATACTCTGGTCCGCACTCTAGGGACTCAGAGTATTCCAGTCCGCACTCCGGGGACTTGGAGATTTTGAGTCGTTTATACTCTGGTCCGCACTCTGGGGACTTAGAGTATTCCAGTCCGCACTCCGGGGACTTGGAGATTTTGAGTCGTTTATACTCTGGTCCGCACTCTGGGGACTCAGAGTACTCCAGCCCGTACTCCGGGGTCTTGGAGATTTTGAATGCTTATGCACGTTCGTATGTCAGACATCATAATGTATCTCTTAGTTATTCATCACGGCGTTATCATACACAAAAAATTGACAATTCATGGAGAAAATGGCTTCAAGCCTTTATTAATGCAAACAAGCTAAATTGTCTTATTACATGCCGTAAACTAGGAATAAAAACTTGCTGGAAATAAATGAAACTAAAATATGAAAGAAATGAACTAAGTGTAATAATGCCGCAAATGCTCGCTATTCCATGCTCGGGGGAGTGTCGCACCATCAACGGTCGCTAGCTTGAAAGTCCCTTCTCCAAGCTTTCGTTCAATGACGTACGGACCTTCCCATGCGGGGCTCATATGTGATGGTACCGGGAAAACCCGTTTCAAAACGAGATCACCCACACCAAAGATTCTCAGTCGGACTTTTTCATTATAATATCGAGCGAATCGGTGCCTGTATGTGGCAGCTCTTAAATTAGCTTCTTCACGCTTTTCATCAATGAACTCTAATGATTCCAGCAAAATATCTTGATTTGACTCATGGTCGTAATAATTTACCCGATGCGATGGAACTTCAAGTTCTACGGGTATGACAGTTTCCATGCCATATGCCAATGCGAATGGAGTGTGGCCAGTTGTGGACTTATGGGTGGTTCTGTAAGCCCAAAGCACTGTTGGAAGCTCGTCCACCCACTTGCCTCTAGCCTTTTCCAAACGTTTTTTCAATACGGATTTGATTATTTTGTTTATAGCTTCCACTTGTCCATTGGCTTTTGGGTGAGCAACTGCTGCAAACTTTTTCTCAATACCATATTTTTGGCAAAATTCCTTGAACTCTTTGCTTTTGAATTGAGCTCCGTTGTCTGTAATGATGGTTCGTGGAAGGCCAAAACGACATATAATATTTCGTACAATGAAATTGATGACCTTTTTGGTGGTGATAGTGGCCAAAGGCTCTGCTTCTGCCCACTTGGTAAAGTAATCGACCACTACTATTGCATATTTTGCACCACCTTTGGATAGGGGTAAGGAACCGATTATATCGATCCCCCACATTGCAAATGGCTAGGGACTAACCATTTGTGTGAGTTCTGTCGGTGGAGCTCTTGGGATTTTCGCATATTTCTAACATTTATCACATCTCCTTACATAGTCTGCATCCCGATTTACAATCGGCCGGTAGTATCCATAGTGGAGGATTTTCTTTGCTAATGTCTGCCCCCCGGTATGGTCGCCACATTCACCTTCATGGACTTCCTTCAGTACTCGTTCTATCTCATCTTGGGCAATGCACCGGAGTAAGGGGGTCGAGAATCCTCTTCGATACATTACTCCATCTTGCATTACGTAACGTGAATCCTTATAATGACTTGTCGTCTTTTGCTCTTTCTTTCGGGCACGACCCCGTGTAACAACTACTGCTTGAATGAGGTCATCCATGATTCCTTCTCGATTTTCGTCTCTAACATAAAATCTACCACCATCATATTTATGTTCGGAACATGTAAGGTTTTAACAGGAAACAATCCCATCTGCTGCGCATCACCAGTGCTTGCAAATTTTGCCAATGAATCGGCTGCTCTGTTTTGCTCACGCAGGACATGTGAAATATCATAATACTCGAGATTCGCTAGGAGCTCTTTAACTCGGTCCAAATATGGGGCAAGTCTTTACCCTTTTGCTTAATAGTCTCCCCGCACTTGGTACACCACCAGTTGCGTGTCGCAAAAGATTTTAACCGATCTTACTCCTAGTTCTTTGATAAGTCTTAAGCCGGTAATCAATGCTTCATACTCGACTTCGTTATTCATTGCTATGAATTCGAGCTTCAAAGCGTAGCAAACTGATCGGTTCTCAAGAGTCACAAGAACTATGCCAACCCCCGAACATTGGTCGTTAGATGCCCCATCGGTGTACATCTTCCATCGAACGAGAGGTATGATATTATGGGCGTTTGATTCATCTGTCATGGTGAATTCAGCAATGAAATCTGCTAGCGCTTGCCCCTGTATGGCCTTCGTGGCAGGTAGGTAATATCTAACTAAATCAACTCGACATTCCCTTTTGACATCCTTCCAGAAGTTTCCGGTCGTTGGAGTACCTGTCGCGAGGGCTGATCGGTGTAAACATTGATCAAGTGTGCCTGGAAGTATGGGCGAAGCTTGCGTGATACAATCACCAAGCAATAGGCTAGTTTCTCAATCCTAGGATAATTTCTTTTCGCCCCCATCAAACGTTTACTGACATAATATACTGGCTTTTGAACTCGGTCCTCCTCGCGAACCAAAGCCGTACTGGTAGCATGCTGGGATACTGCTAGGTATACATACAACATTTCATGATTAATTGGTTTTGATAGAACCGGGGGACTTTGTAGATGTCTAACCAGAGCTCGGAATGCTTCCTCACAGTCAGACGTCCACTCGAAATTCCTCTTTCCTTTCTTTATCACATCAAAGAAAGGAATGCGCTTATCCGTGGCTCTGATTATGAATCGACTCAGCGCGGCCACCTTTCCGTTCAAGCTTTGTACTTGCTTTATAGTTCTGGGCACTTGTATGTCCCGAATAGCCTGAATCTTTTCTGGGTTAGCTTCAATTCCACGTGCGTTCACAATGAAACCCAAGAACTCCCCTGATGCAAGGCAAAAGAACACTTTAAAGGGTTGATCTTCATCCCATAATGCCTGAGTATATCAAACATCTCTGCTAAGTCTCGGATGTGGTCGTTTGACCGTCATGACTTCACGAGCATGTCATCCACATAGACTTCCATCGTTCTACTAATCTGGTTTTTAAACATTCGATTCACCAAACGTTGATAATTGGCTCCCGCGTTTTTCAATCCAAAAGGCATTACTACATAGCAATATAGCCCCACATCTGTGACAAAGATGGTGTGTTCTTGGTCTGGAATATGCATCAGGATCTGATTGTATCCTGAATACGCATCCATAAATGACAATAATTCGTTGCCGGCGGTAGAGTCAACGAGCTGGTCGATCCTAGGTAAAGGGAAACTATCTTTCGGGCATGCTTTATTCAGATCAGAGTAATCAACACAAGTTCTCCACTTCCCATTCGCTTTTCTTACCGGCACAGGGTTTGATACCCATTCGGGGTAGAGGGCGTCGTGGACGAACCCATTGGCTTTGAGTTTGTCCACCTCCTCTTTGAGAGCAGCGGACCTCTCCGGGTCCATGCCTCTCCTTTTCTATTTCACAGGAATGTATTTTGGGTCTATGTTCAACATATGACCCGCAATAGTGGGAGAAATCCCTCACATATCGGAATGTGTCCAAGCAAAAACATCCAGATTCGCTCAGAGGAAATCAGTAAGGTCCTCGGCCAGTAAAGGGTCGAGTTGTGATCCAAACTTAAGAACTCGTGATGGGTCATCCCGGTTGACTGTAATATCGATCGTTAGATCAAACGGTGCTGCATTCGTTTCCCTGGGTTCCCCATCATCATCTCTTGGATCTATGTCTCTAAGGATCCAAGAATGTCGCCCGAGCCAGGGCTCAGGCACTACTTGTCAATTATCAATATTTAGGATGCGGATGGAGCTGTCCACAACCTTCCCTTTTTCTTTGCGCTAAGCTTCTCACAGCTCTGCCACATAACATGCACGACCGGTCGCCTGATCGCCATATACTACACCGACTCCTTTGTTTGTCGGAAACTTTAATATCAAACACCATAGGGCCAAAGTGGCCCTAAACTCTGCCAAGGCCGGACGACCCAAAAATACGTTGTATGGAGAGTCAACATCCATTACTATGAACGGTAGGATTCGCACTCTCCTACGTTCACCTTCCCCCAGTTCAACTGGTAGCTCAATATACCCCATCGCGTCGGTTGCGGGACCATTAAAGCCGTGGATACGGACTTTGCATGGTTTTAAATCTTTTGTCTCCATCTTCATTTGGTCATAAGCCTTCTTGAAGATGATGTTGACAGAGCTTCCACAATCAATCAAAATCCTTTTGACGTAAGCTGGACCGATCGTTGCAGATATGACCATCGGGTCGATAGTAGGAGCCTCCACCTTGTCTGCATCTCGACTCCTAAACGCTATATCGTCTGTCATCATGCGTTGTTGTTTTGCGGGGGTTCCATCTTCAACATTCGAAAAATATTCATAATTCGCATGCCTCAAGGAGGTAGCATATCGTTCCATCTCCTGCCAATTCTTGTCTGCAGGATGAGATCCTCTGACTATAGTGTTTATAATCAACCTACCTATGGTCCGGGCAGGTTCCTTTGGGTGGCGTGGAGCTGGCCCGCATCCGGGGTCTGACGTTCCTTTCCTACCCTCTGGTGGGTTCTTAACAAACTCCTACAGCTTTTTCTGCCTGATTAACCTTTCTATGGCGTCATGGAGGTGTCTACACTCCTCAGTATTGTGCCCGTCGGTCTCATGCAAGCGATAGTACTTCTCTGTCCATTTCTGTTCCTCAGTGGACTCCTTTGGACGCGGTTTTATGTATTGGAAGGTGTTACAAGTAGATAGGTAAATGTTTTCAAGAAACGTATTCAGGGGGGTGTATTCGTTGTAGGTCGAAATCCTCGACTTCCATTTCCCCGTCTTTTTTTTCCGGTATTTCCACCTCTGGATCCTTTAGACTGCCCAGGCTTGTTCTGGACATTGACTTGAACTTTTCCCGAACTGTCGTCGGATTGCTTCACGGCGATGTTACTTTTACAATGTCCTGAACAGGCCTTGGTGCCTTATCTCATCTCGTCCACTGAGCTTCCCCTCTCCTTATGAACCGATGAGCTTTGGAATAGAAGCGCTCCAACATAGTTAGGGGCTTTCCCACCAACCAATCTCCAAACTCCGAGTCTGGATCTACACCTCGCATTACCGCCATCAAGATTGCATAGTCGTTAGGGTTGCTAACTTCAGTGGCGGCAACGTGAAACCTCTAAAGGTATGCTTTCAAAGACTTTCTCAAAGCCTGGATCACGCTTGATAGGGGCATCACGTCCTTTGGAAGAGTAGCATGTATCCTGAATTGTTCAACAAATTTCATCGCCAACTCGTCGAAGCTGGATATAGACCACGGAGGAAGTCTAGTAAACCACATAGTGGCGATCCCGGACAAAGTGATTGGGAAGCACCCACACTTAGCCGCGTCATTTGCCCTTGTAGAATCCATCATCCATTCGTACCTTATCACGTGTTGCCTAGGGTCAGTTTTCCCTTCATAGCGAGATAGTCGGCATACTGAATTTCCTAGGATACTCAACCTGTAGAATAGTATCTGTGAAGGGAGTATGACTCCTGGACACTTTCCAATCTTCTTTTGTCAAGCCTTGGTTCTCTCTCATTAACTGCCCGACCATGGCTGTTAAGTCTGGAGTTTGTATGGAGGATGGTAGATTGGGTTCCGTTCCACGGGACCGTGCGGGTTGATGTCCTGCCTGCTGGCGGTCGGCTAAACGTGCGTCCTGAAGGCCAGCTTGATTTGGGACTTGGTGAGCCGGGCGTCCTGTCTCCTCACGTGCCTGATCCCTGGTGGATCGATCAGTGGCACCTGCCTGTGCAGCTTCAGTCTTACGGCGTCTGCGCCTAGGAGGTTCATCAGCTGAGGTCGAGCTATCAGATGAAGAATAAGGAGCAGGGCTGCTCCAGCATTCTGATGCTGTTGCTGGGCAAGTTGAGTCATGAGATTAGTATTGGCTTGAATCTGCTCAGCAAGTTGCCTTCTACTTTCCCCGGGTTCTCTTATGAAGTTGTTGAACTCTGTTCGGGAAACGACTTCCGTTTGATTTTGGGTGGAGGGCCCTATGCCTTGAATCGCTTGTTGGTTGCTAGGTCCAACTTGTTGCACGGTAGCAGTCTCGTGGACATCCGCATTGTGAGAGGCTGATCGAGTGCATGGTCTTCCCATAGTAGAGTTGTCGGTTGGAACTCTGAATAGATTCAAGGGGCATCCAATTAATAAATCGGATCTCCTTTGGGGGATTTTTCAATCCAGTAGCTACAAAATAGATCCCATCGAACTGAGAATTCGGTTCTCAGTGAAAGCACCTAAATGTTAGCACCAAAATTGGTCACTAACACCCTTAAGAGAGATTAAAGAAGAAAGTAAATGTAAACAGTGAACAAAATGCTAAACTTAATGCAGAAAAGAAGAACACCAGATTTATAGTGGTTCGGCGTAATTACCTACGTCCACTTTGAGGTTAATTTTTATTGCTTTACTTATTAACTGGTTACAGGTACAATCCGTACGCCAACTATTTGATTACAATTATTAAGCAAAGAAGACAAGTCTTGAATGAGTCTTGAATGCGGCAGAGTCTTCCCAGTGTTCTCAAAAAATCAGGTCCCTTTCACTATGCCCCTGCCTCTCTATTTATAGATGAAGATAGGTTGGACTTCCCTGGTGGCCTAGTAGTTAGACACTTCGACCAAAAATGAGTGAACTCTGGTGCCGAACCACAAATGCCGATCGTCAAATGCCGAGCGCTTCCTTAACGCCGAACGAGGCGATGTGTTGAGCGATGAGTGCAAGCCGAATGAGAACCGATGCAAGTCAAGGGGAGATGCCGAACGAGGCCAGAATGCCGAACGTGCTTCATGCCGGTTGAGATTGAATGCCGAACGACTCTGACATGCCGAACGGCCCTCAATGCCGAACGAGGTGTAGATGTCGAGCAGTGTGGAATGCTGAACGATTCTGACATGCCGAACGACCCTCAATGCCGAACGTGGTCTGGATGCCGAGCAGTGTGGAATGCCGAATGACCATGCTGTGCCGAACGGCCCTCAATGTCGAATGATATACAATACAGAACGCCAATGCCGAACAGCCATAGATGCCGAATGGCCTGGTCGTGCCGAATGGGGACAGATGCCGAACGAAGTCTCCTCATCAAGTTTTTGGTTGCCCGGTCAAGCCACTGGGTAACAACAACAATTGATTTTTAATAGTTAAAATTAGTTATTGGTTGTTTTTTGAATTTTACAATTATTATCAGTTGGATGTGATATTATAAATAGTATATATATGTATACTGGAGTGATTGATATTCCCGTACATATATAGCAGATGAGACCCTATGCGCCCCGCATAACAGCGGGTGACCCTATATACCGCGATATCCCCCTCGAAGTTGGATTGGTATTTTTATATTGTGTTAACATCTGTGGATGCAGAGAAACGGGTTGTAGAGATCCAATTGGATTCCTCAAAATGTTTAAATTATTTTCATATTCGGTGATATGATTTATTTGAATAACCTGTGATAGATTATATGGGAAATTGAATTTATTAGATGATATGGTACTGCTGGATATATTTTGGCAATTTGAAATATCAAAAATATGAATATTGAATTTTTAAAGGAATATAGAAAGGGAATTTTAAAGTTAAATATTTATAGGAAAGTTGGATATATTTAAAAGCAATAAATTTGGGAAAATAAGTAGTTTGATTGAAAATCCTCTTTCATAATTATAGAATGTGGAAAAATAGAGATTTTTGAATAAATGTGAATTAAATGGTTTTTTTAAATAATAATTTAAGTGATATTGTTTTAAGTATACTAGTGTGGCGTAATCGGAGGCAGTGAGTGCCTGCAATTAAGTCTTTGATTTCTCTTGGATAGGGACGTAACCATTAAGCCATGATCCATGGTTTGATATCGCAGGGGTACTTTCTAAATTATTTTAAAGGTTTTTCCAAATATCTTTGAAAGAATAGCTTTGGTGAATTTACTTAACTCGACAAGATAAGTATATATTTTGGATAAAGAGATTTACTTTATTAAAATCAAAATTTAAAAGAAATTTGGAGTTTTCAATGGAAGGTGAAGTATTTGTTGGATTGGTTGTTTTATTTGATAGTTAAATAACCGGCTATCAAATCTGGACCCAAATAAAAATTTGGAAATATCTAGAAGAAAGACGGAAATTATATAGTACAGTTACCGTTCGAGGTGCTATACTGTACGTATAAACTCGTTTCATTCTTTTAGGATATTTTTAAGGAAATCCATCCACCAACCTTTAGGAGGTTAACTTTGATCTTATCTTTGTTTGTTTGTTTCCTAGAGAATCGGGGTTGAGTTTGCCGGGAATAGCAAACGTTCGAAGAGACCGGGATCGGATAAATTATCCAAAAACCACTTCGATCCAACGAGTACATATTCGTAAATGAAGACTAGAGAATGGAGTCAAAGATGGAGAAGTAAAGTGCAAGGGCTAATCGCTACTAATCCTGAGGCTGATTCCAAAATGGATATAGTATGAATAGTGCCTTCGGTTCCGCTCAAACCCGGAACGGACTTGTATGGATGAATGCTATCTGTACATTGTCATTGGAGGACTATGAGCATTTTAAGTGAATATTTCTACAAAGGTAATCGTAGCCTCTAGGCTCATCAACCGGGAATGATTGAAAAGGAGGGGGATGCAGCAAGGCTAAGTGGGTAGCACCCAAGTATGGTATGTCTATCACCTTTCTAAATAACCTTGGATATTATCACTACATGTGAAAGGAGCTCGGAAAGGGTGGGAACACACGGGGTGATAGTATATTGGTCTATCCAGGTTAGGGGTAGTCCACTCTTGTGTTGGCAAGGATCGATTGGTTTGATCTTGGTACAATGTTTCTAGAGATGTACTATGACAGGTGGTACCCCAGTCCCTAGTCATTCAGTTGGAATCCATTCTCCTATAAGTGTCGTACGGTTTTGATTGTGCCCAACTATGCTGAAATGTGAGATTCAAGCATTTCAGCTATTTGAATAAGTATTTGTATTTAGATACTATTATAATATCAGATGATTTTGATATGAAATGTTTTAGTTATCGTAAGGTGAAAACCCGTCATGTTTATGTATAGCGTGGTCTTGCGAGATACCTTTGATTTTCAAAGGATTTTGAAAATTTTAATAATTCAAATTGAGTGTGTTTTTCTTATGCTGGTTTTTTAAACTAACTCGGGTGTTATTTTATCATAATGCTTGGGTCAGACAGAGTATTACAGATTCATGATAGGATGCTACGGAGCTTAGGAGACGAGCTGGACGGCAAAGGCGTAATTCACGTATCTGATTTAAATTCCGCTATGTATTGTGGGCTGTATTTTCAGTTTTTGTGAGGACAATTTATTATAACCGTCCAATATTGTGCTATTGATTTATCTTGTACTCCAATGATGTAATGTATAAACAGTTATAGTTCTTTTTGTATAAATATCAGTTGCTACCTATTATATATTGTTCCGCTGTGATTGTGAGATTCTGTGTTCTTTCTATTTTCTTCCTCTACCTCTTCTTCTTTCCCTAACGATCTGGTATTTTCAGCATTTGATTGTTCGGCATGTAATACAGTTGACGTATTGATGTTGATTTTCGAGTATAGAAAATCTGAACTGTGACACTTCGTATTAGAGGAGAATGTTAAGTGAGGACCTTGGCTCTGATGGGTCTAACTCATTAGAGAATGGGTCAGTAGCACCCTAGAATGAGTTTGGTGTATTGATAGATATGAGCGCGTATTTGTTAGTGAATATAAAACTATTTATATTGTGTTGTTTTATTTGTTGAGTGGCTTATGGGTTCTGGACAATACGAGTAATTGACGTTATTAATAGGGATCCCTAAACACTATAATAGAACAATTCAACAAGGTATTGTTCTAAAATGGGGTGAATGAAATAATTTTAAGCAAATTTTTTTGTATAAAGGAAATAATTTTTTCGAAATTATTGTAGTTATATATGGTTGCTTGGTTGCTAGAAAATGATAATATTAAACTATTATCATTTATTATTGTGGTAATTGAATGAAAGTTAATTATAACCAAAGGTTAAGAAGTTAATTCATATAAAAATAATGGGATTGTAAATATGAGCTATAAATGTGATTATATTTTGAAATGGGAAAAAATTCTAGAGGAATATTTAAATATAGATTTAAAGGATTCAAAAGATAAAATTTGGAAATTTAGGAATTTAATTCCTGTTGGTTTTAAAAATGGTTTTCGAGGTCTTTGAAATAATGGTGATGTTATTTATAAAATATTTAGGATAAAAATATTCAAAAATGGTTTTAAAAGAAATAAAAGCACTGAACTCACTTCGGTCGCTGGAAAATAATTTCATTATTGACTGTAGCATCATCGATATTATTTTCGAGTTTCCAAGGGAGGGATTGCTACCTCAATGATTTGAATTGGGATTTTTTGCAAAATTGGTTTGATTTTGAAATACAAAGGGATAATTTTATATACAAATAGATTGTGTATATGTAACTGATTTCAAAAATGATTTTTGAAATATTAAGTAATTATTTAAAATTCTAGAATATTACTTAAATGTTTTAATGGAATGTAAATAAGTCTGGAAAACTTATAAAACTTTGAAATTTAAGCATGGGAATGATATTTAATTTGAATAAAGTGAAATTGAAGAATTTGTTTGAGTGGACTAAATGAAATAATTATTGAAAATAAAGTTTATTAAGATTGTAAGTAAATGTGTGGATAAACAAATTAATTTAGTTTGTAAGTAAATGGAATTAAAACCTGATTATTGGGATGGAAATTAAACTTAAATTTAGTTGTATAAAATAAAGTGAATTTTGAGAGATAAGCCTAAGTAGGCTAAAGGGAAAATAGTTATAAAATGGAACGTAATGAGATTTGAAATAAATTAGCAAATGAACCAATAAATTGAATAAGTAAGTTAAACGGATTTGGAACTGAATTTGATTAGAAATAAATTAGTAGATGGAACTAAATTAAAATAATTAATGGATTAAATATGGTTTGAGATATGGTGGATAGAATTCAATGTTTAAAAATGGGAGATAAATTGAGTACAAATGAAAATGAAAATTTAATTTGAATAGAAATAGATATAAAATTGAGTTATGAAGTGAAAAAAAATCTAAGGACTTTGTATAAAGGTTATAAATTAACTTAAGAAAAATTGATGGGATAAATTCTTAGGTGAAATTAGTATAGAGGAAATATACTAAAAAAATCAGGGAATGTGAAGTTTAGATGAGTGTGATAATTATGGATAAGTGTATGGAAATTAAAATAAACGGGAATAAAAAGAAATTGTTATAGCTAATAATCAATTTGAAATTAATACGTAAGTTGTACGTATATTATTTTATTCGCATAGCAATTTAATCCAGATTCGAGCATAGAATTTCGAGATAGTTATGTCAATTCGAGTTAGGATTTTTCACTCGATTTTCTTCGACGAACCTTGGATATGGATTTTTGATTGATCTTGAAATTCTCTATCGTAGTATATTGTTATGTAGGGAGAATGATAGTTTCTGATAAAGGAACCAAATATGAGTCCGCACTAGAGTGTCGCGTGAACGGTACTAGTTCGAAAGTGAAATTGTGTGATCGAGTGAGCGATCAGATTTGATATTGCGTACGGATGATGTATGTACATCGTACGGGTTTCAGTGAAAATATTTAAAAGGAATAAATAAAATGATTTTGAAATTTTATTTTGGATACTACTGGTCAATAGGGTGCAGGTAATTAAAAGCAAAAGCTAGACCGATGTCTTCGATTTGAAAAATAAATTTGATTGCTCGACAAAAGGTACGTGTTTAAATTGTTGTACGAAATTGATGGCTTTCTGATTAGCCACTTGGCTTTTGTTTTCTTTGATGAACTAAGGCCCGCAATGGCATTTTGTAGTTTTTCGGATCTAGTTGCGTAAAGGAGACGCTGGCGAATGTGATAACTCGGAATTTCGGCATCTGATAATTGGATAAGTTTTGACCTTATTTAGTGAACAGATAAAATCCTGGTAATAAAAGATATCTGAATATATTTGAAACTATGATGATATTGGAAAAGATATTTGGAAATGATACATTTTTTTTAACACATAACTTTTTAATAAAAATAATTGTTTTTTAATTTAGTGAATTGTGTAGTTATATATGTGTATATATATATATAACTTGATCTCAAAATTTAATTTTAGAATCTAATTTGTATTTGAGTTTAAAGCCTTGGAAAAAATAAAAATAAATTTTGTTTTGAATTTTAAAATATTTGTATGAACCTTTATCTTATAAATATAATTAGATTTATCCATTTCAATATTTCCTACATATAAATAAATACATATTAACTAACTATTTAAAACATAAGTTTATATTTATCTTATATTAATCTATTAACTAAATACAAATTAACATTTAACAATAACTAATTAAATTTAAAGACAAGTGTAATCTTCTTAGGCTTTGTAATAACATATGTTAGGTAATTAAGTAAGGTGTATGACAAATGTTACATTCTTTGACAAGTGTCAAATTTATTTCATTAAATTTTAATAAAATCTAAATTAGCTTATATTACCTTCATTCTTTTCTCCTTCCATTTTCTTTATTCATTTCACCTTTGCAAATTCAAACCAAAACTAGAATTTTCATGCAATCTTCACTTGTCCAAAACCTAAAAATGCAAGAACCTTCTCAGTTCAAATCTGAATTCATTCCCCATCAACTAGTGCAAACTAAAAAAAAAACTTGTTATCATCCCCTCTGAAAACAACTTTCAGATCTGTAACCAAATTGATAACGTGAAACTTCTTCGCCTCAAATACAAATGCAATCCAGAAATGATTTAAAAGCCCTATAACTCATTTTTCAAACCAAAATACAAAAGCCTGCATGCAATTAGAGATCTCTGTATCTTTGTTTGGAAACAACTTCCAGGCCTGCATTTCCTTTTCTTGGATGCATGCAATTGTTAAAGCAAGGAGCAAATACAAACAAGATGGAAGTTTTTAAAGTAAACTGAAGTTTAATTTCAAAAGCAAAACAAGATTTCTAGCTTCAGAGCTTGTGTCCTTTGTTCGACATTACTAAGGTGAGTAAATCACATGTTTTAGCTTTACTAAAGATATAAATTGATGAAAAGGCCGTAGTTGTTCTTATTAGTGAAATCCGTGGAAAAAAAAGCTTTAACCTTTATTTGAAAATCTTATACATCATTGCATGTTTATGGAACTCAGATAGGTTCTCTATTCTCAAAAAAAATGAACAATGAATCAGTCCTTATGTTTATATATGTGTTAGAGAAAGAACCTGTCACTTAAGTTAAGTGAGAAGAAAACAAAATATATCTGGAAACAGAAAAAAAAATCAATGCTAACAGCAACAGATAATTTTCAAGCCTGAATCAAGCAATTCAAGTTTTAAGCAAAGAAATTTTCCAGTTTACGAGTTCAAAGTTTTTTTTAGGCTTTGTTCATCTTGCTTACATGTGAGAAATCCACTTCTCTTGTTAAATGCTTATATCTGTTTGAAACTTCTGTTTGTGAGTAGTCCAAACTTTTCCCTGATTTGATTTTGAAGTGCTTGTGAATAACATCATTTAAAATAAAATTTTGAGCCACTGATTCATGAAGAATATAGTGTTGGTATGTATATTTTGATGCAACTCTGTATAGTGTTGTTCTAAAAAAAAATTACCTGACCTGTTCTTCTCTGTGTTTAGTCACAGATTTAATAGTAAGATCAATATTTTAAAACCATCTTCAATTCAACCATTTATAGGTGTTCAGTTTTAAACAAAATAAATTGGTTTAAACTCAAATCTTAGGCTAAAATTTGAATTAAGCATGTTAGTGGAATGTCACTGCTGTAAATTTAGTTTTACAGAACAAAACTTAGATTTTTGTTAAATTTGAAATGTCACAAATTGTTAATTCAATTCAATATCTTGAATCATCTTTAAAAATTAGGATTTTTAAAACAAAAATCTCAAATTTTAATATTGATATGAATGAGAACTTTGAAATTTATTGGGAATGGGATCTTGAGCATTATCTGTTGATCTCATGGATTTTGGTGGTCGGGATTTTCAGTGAAGGTGGGCGTGGCATCGGTAAATATGGGAAAAATGGTTGGTGGGTGACTGGACCATCGAGGCGGCGGCGGTGGGCTGTAGAAGTTTAAAACCCTAGTTTTGGTCGACTTTATATTAATGGACGCCGGATCATTTCTAAAGCATCGAGTTGCCTGGAAATTGAAAGATAGCTTCGAGGATGAATCATGGAGATGTGGCCGGAGTTTGGAAGGTACTGGTGGAAGGAGGTGCGAGATTGAGGTGGTTTCGGTCATGGATTCAAGTTCCAGTTTTCAACTGGATATTCAATTTTTGATTTATAGTGTGATCTACATTTCTGGGTGGTCTGGCATATCGTGGGAGTCATTGGTGACTTCCTGGAGCCGGAGGGGATGGTCGGAGGTGGCTGGAATTATCGTGCATGTACACGCGTGAATTTGGGTTACCTGGGTTACTGTTTGGTGTGAGGGAGAAGAAGATGTATCGCGTAAATCTTGAGATGATTATGAGTTGACTCGGAGCAAGGTAAGTTGTGAAGCACGCGGGGTGATGCTTGAGAATTTTGTTGAGTGGTACGGTGGGAACTCGTGTATTTATAATAGCTCTAAATCTAAATAAGGTAAGTTGTAAAATTTAAATGCATCTAGTTTTAGTTTTCTTAAATACATTTTCAATGTTCTAACTTGATTTGAGATATGGTAAGTTTGTTTAACTTAAACGTATCAAGTTAAAATTTTAAATTATCCTTAACTTAATTTTAATATAAGTTAAGTAAATGAGAAGGAATGAAAAAAAATATAAAGTGTTTAAGTTTATAGAGTAATTAAATAATTAGTAAGGTAAATGGTTACCTTAAAGGTAATTAAGGACCTAGATAATTTATTAAATTAATAAAGTGTTAAAAAGGGGATTAATTAATTAATGATTTTGGATTAATTTATTTGTTACATCTGAGAGTTATAAATTAATTTAAAGTTGATTAATTGTAAATTTGAGGTACTTCTGGGTTAATTACCTGGTGTAATAAATATGAAGAATAATTACTTAGTATAAGTAATTAATAATTAATTATTTAGTATAATTAATTTAAGAATTGAGTAAAAAAAGGGTAGGAAGTAAATTAAGATATTGTAATTAACTAAGAATAATTAATTACAGAATGAGATTAATCAAGGGAATTAATAAATATAATTAATTAAAGATTAAGTATGATTACTTGGGATAATTAATAAGGTGTAATTACTTAGTAAAGTAATGAGGAATAATTACTAAATGTAATTAATAAAAAGGAAATTACTCGATGGGAGTTAGTTAAAGAATAATTACTTGGTGGAAGGAACAAAGTGATTAATTACTCAGTGTAATTAATTAAAGGATTTATTAATTAATTAAAAGGTTAAATAATTAATGGAAGTAATTAAGAATAGTTAATTACTAAATGTGATTTCTCAATATTGATTAATGAATGTGATAAATTTAAGGCTAATTATTAAATAAAGGACGGGTTGTTTTCATTGTGAAAAGGCTAATTACTGAATGTAATTAGATAAAATAATTAAGGGATGATAAATTAATGATTGAAATTAATTTATAAGTAGGATTAAGGATGATTGGGTAATTAATTAATTTTGTTAGAGTTAATTGGAATGGTATAACTGATTTATCTTGTTCATAAATAATTGAATAATATTATATGCCAAAGATTAGGGGATATCTCTGATATGTGATTTGTGATGCTATGAGATGATTGGTTTAAAAGAGATAGTATGGTTGTCTATCGATGATAAATTGTAGTGTAAGGAGTGACATCCTATCTGAAGTTGAATTGTATTTCACTTGAATAACTTGGGTTAAGATGGTATTCAATTCGAAGAGACCGGAGTCGGGAATTAGTACATACCCGAAACCACTTCGATTCTTTATAAATTGATATGTGATATAGTGACGTCTATAACAACTTGCAAAGTTGTAAATTGATATACGTACCCCGGGTTTATGTGAGTTGTTTACTTTTGTATTATATGTTTACTCACGCTGGTTTCCAGCCTGACCCCGGGTGTTACTTTGATGTAATGCTCGGGTCAGACCGAGTATTACAAATTTTCAGGCAAGGACGTTCTGGAGCTCAGGAGGCGAGTTGGATGGCAGGGACGTATGGAGAATTTCCACTATGATATTGTATATATCTGAGACATGTTAAATTGAATATATCCAATGTTGTATAAAATTGTTGTAACTCTGATATATCGATGTAAATTGATAGACACAGTTTTCTTGTATAACTATTATTGATATTATATTTTATCCGCTGCGAATGTGAGATTGTGTATTTCTTCTCTGTTCTTCTTCTATCTCTTTCTTCTTTTCTCTAACTGTCTGGAAATTTCGGGATTGAAATTTTCGGGTCGTTACATTTGGTATCAGAGCTGAAGGTTAAGCGAGAACCTTGGCTCTGGTGGGATTACTCATTAAGGATAGGGTAAGTGGTACCCTATAATGAGTTGAGTGTATATATATGAGAAAGCGTACTTGTTATTTTATTATATAAAGATTTTAAAATGATTTCAAAGGTAAAATGAATCTTATATAAGAAATAGATTATCTATTATATTAAGGAAATTGGCTGTAGTATTAATTAAATTAAAAGTATTAGTAAGAATTAAATTAAGAAGTAATAGAATGCAACCAAATTGAAATTGGGATTAAATAAAGATAAGTTTGAAATGATTCAAACTAAAATTTAAATCTTGAATTGGAAAAACAAAATTTAGAATAAGATGAATTAGAATTGGTTTCAAACCAAAGAAATAGATGGTTATTATGTTTAATAATGGAATGATCGTTCTTCAATAAACAATAAAATGTTTTAAGGAAGTAAACATTTAAAAAGGAGAGTAAACTTGTAAATTTGAAAGAATGTAAATTAAAGTGGGTTTCCAACTATGAAGTTCTGAATTCTAAATTTAAACATTTGGAAATTGGTCTCAAAATGTCAAATATGATCTTATTTTAAAATAAGACATGTTATTTAATATATTGAATGAAATGGTCCTATTTCAAACAAGAGTTGTTTGAAAATTTAAAAGAAATTTGTTTTGAATTAAAAACCAAAGGTGGTTTAAAATTTCAAAGTATAACTTGGTATGTAAAAGAAGTAAAATGTATGTATATATATATATATATGTGTGTGTGTGGACGGTTTGAAATAAACTCTAAATATTGAGTTTTAAATTGGGAATGAGATGTGAAAACTCAAAGTGATAAGTTTTTGAACTTATAGATGGGAAAGAATTTTGAAATTTGAATAGGAATTCAAATTGTGTGAATTTGACCGATTAAGTGAATTGAGTATAACTTGGGAAAAAGTAAATAAGTTGGAATGATCAACATGATTTGGGAATTTCAAGATGAAATTGGGGTTTAACTTGGAGAGTTAAATGGTTGACTGTAATTGAGAGTTTGAGTGATCTCAAATTGGGTTTGAGATCTAGAAATTTAAAATGAACGGATGTTTTAAAATAAATTAAATAATATCATCCCATTGTTGTTAAAAATCTTTAAGTTGTGAATTGGATTTGTTTAAATGAATGAGAAATGGAATATGGTAATCCATTGTTGGGATAAAAAGGTAAATTAATTTAAAGGAATTAAATCAACATTTGAAGTATTAACTCGAATTCATATAATTCGAGATGGTTTAAATTTAAAATTTGAAATTAGTTCAAACTGAATTTGATTTGAATTAATTGAAATGGTGATTGAAGATGTATGAGTATAAGATTCAAATGGAAAGTTTGAACTGGATTGATTTGAATAATTTGAAATTGTAATTAAAGTTGAATAATTTTTAAATTCAAATGGTATTTGAATTGAATTTGGAAAGAAATCAAGAATAATACAACTTGATTTGGAAATGGAGTTTGAAATTGCGATTAATTCAACCTGGGGTTGAAATGAGTTGAAATTGGAACTAGTTCAATTAAATTTTATTTGAATTAGTAGAATTTGAGATCAAGGTTGAATAAAGTTAAATTTGGAAAGAAACTGTGGTTAATTCAATTTGAATTGGGGTTGAATCAATTTCAATAGAAATTGAAGTTATTTAAATTGGAATTGGGTCCATTTAAATGGAAGAAGAAATTTAAATTGGATTGATGAGAATGGAGATTGGGAAGTGAGCAGTTTTGACTCTGGACTATTTTTAATGTAAATTATTTTAATATAAACCTATTTTTCCAAGCTATTCATTATATATACAACCTTTCTTTTAAAAGCCAAGTTATCTTATACTTGTTTACAATTATTTTTGAAACTGTTTAACAATTTTCCAACTGTTTATAAACTAATTACTATATTTCAACTATTTTACAAAACTAATTGCTATCTTACTATTATTTTGCAATTATTTAAAATTTCTATAATTATTTTAACTATTTTCTAACTATTTTACACCTATTTTACAAATTAGTAATTATTTTTCAACAACTTATCTATTTTTAAAATTTTCAAGCTATTTTCTAAATAAACTGGTCAGAGTTCAAACTGTTAATGGTTAAATACCCAATCGAGATAGGAATAGAGATGATAATCCAAATGGATTGAGGCAATTGAAAGTAAGTGAATGAAAATTAAAGTAAATGTGAATATAAAGAGAATTAATTTGGCTAATAACCAATAAAGATAAATACGTAGGGTGTACGTACGTTCTTCTATTCGCATAGTGATTTGATCCAGATTCGAGCACAGAATTTCGAGATAGATATATTGATCCGAGTAGGATTTTTCACTCGATTTTCGACGGCGAACCTGGATATGGGTTGTTGATCGATTCTGGATATTCTCTATCATAGTTATGACTATGCAAGGAGAATGACTGTTTCTGATCAAGAAACCAGATCTGTGTCCGCACTAGGAAGTCGGGTGGACGATACTAGTTCAGAAGTGAAATTGTGTGGTCGAGTGAGCGATCAGATTGGTATAGCGTACGGATGATATGTGTACATCATACGAATACGAACGAAAATAATATTGAAGAGAGTAATCAAATTTGAATGTTTGATTTTGAGTAAACAAGGTTTAAAAAATCTTTGTTTTATAAAATGAAACTTCCCTTGTTGAATCTATTGCCGGAAGAAAAGGATTTTGAAGGTGTTTTGAAGTGTAAAAGGAGTTTTATACAAGTTTAAAATGATCCAAATATTTTTATCAAGGATTTTATATATATCTATATATATAAAGGATCATATGAGGATTTTGGAAAAAGATTTTGGGAACCTTTGGATTTGGAAAGGCTTTTGATTATTGGGAAAAATCAATATTGAATTTGGAAAGCCTAGTTTGAGAATTATCGATTTTGGAATAATCGGTTTTGTAAAGGAGCTTTGTATGAGATCATACTAAGTGTATGATTTGAAGATACTATATGTGTATAGTATAAAAACGTTTTGATGATGGCTCTGGGGAAAAAGGCGCTCCCTTGAAATGAACTTCTCAGGAGTACCACTGGGTGGTGCTGCCTTGAACCCCAAGGGGGGTTCTAAAGTTGATCCTGTGAGGAGTCCGGACAAAACTAGTTCCTGAGGATTATTGGGTAGCGAAAGTCGAGGGTGATGATGCCTACAGGGGCATTTGGGTTATGCTGTGACGACAGTGTAACTCGATGTCATTGCGATCTGCTGTTGGGACCATAGCAAAAATCGTGTGGAGGATGAGTGTCAATGGTCTACACTTGATTTTGCCGGGAAGGCAACACAACATCGGTAGACTGCGATCTATGGTCAAGTGGAGTGGAGAAGTTTCATTCTTTTGGCAGCGAAATTCGAGGGCGCCGATGCCTACAATTGTATGGGTTTTTGCTGTGATAGCAACGTAAAGCCCGGGTATAGCTGCGATCTGTAGCGGGTTCCATGGTGTAATCGAGGGGCGGGAGGCCTACAGTTATCTGTTGATTTTGTCGGGACGACAACGTAACCATCGGGTTAACTGCGACCATGGATGGGAGTGATGATTTCCAGAGTATTCTCACCAAAGATATATCCTCTATTTTCAAAAACTGTTTTCTATATTTACAATAAAATTATTTTCAAAGTTATTTCACTGGATGTTGAAAACGGGTCTGCCAAGCACTTGTAGATTTTTCAGTCTTATGCCTGATCAACGTATGACCGAATTTCTATGAGAACGAGGATGGACTTGTTGAGACATCGAGTTATAAAAAGTATTTGTATAAAACTATTTTATAATAAAATATATTTTTAAAGTATCTTAAAAATGATCAAAGAATAATTTTCTAATAATAAGCATTTTATAAATTCTGGCTTCGTTCCTTTTCGAGGACGAAAAGATTTAAAGGGGGAAGGAATGTGATAACTCGGAATATCGGCATCTGATAATTGGACATGTTTTGACCTTATTTAGTGAACAGATAAAATCCTGGTAATAAAGAAACTATGATGATATTGGAATAGATATCTGGAAATGATACATTGTTTTTAACACATAGATTTTTAATAAAAATATTTGTTTTTATTTATTTAGTGAATTGTGTAGTTATATATATATATATATATATAACTTGATCTCAAATTTTAATTTTAGAATCTAATTTGTATTTGAGTTTAAAGCCTTGGAAAAAATAAGAATAAAATTTGTTTTGAATTTTAAAATATTTTTATGAACCTTTATCTTATAAATATAATTAGATTTATCCATTTCAATATTTCCTACATATAAATAAATACATATTAACTAACTATTTAAAACATAAGTTTATATTTATCTTATATTAATCTATTAACTAAATACAAATTAACATTTAATAATACCTAATTAAATTTAAAGACAAGTGTAATCTTCTTAGGCTTTGTAATAACATATGTTAGGTAATTAAGTAAGGTGTATGACAAATGTTACATTCTTTGACAAGTGTCAAATTTATTTCATTAAATTTTAATAAAATCTAAATTAGCTTATATTACCTTCATTCTTTTCTCCTTCCATTTTCTTTGTTCATTTCACCTCTGCAAATTCAAACCAAAACTAGAATTTTCATGCAATCTTCACTTGTCCAAAACTTGAAAATGCAAGAACCTTCTCAGTTCAAATCTGAATTCATTCCCCATCAACTAGTGCAAACTAAAATAAATAAAAAATTGATATCATCCCCTCTGAAAATAACTTTCAGATCTGTAACCAAATTGATAACCTGAAACTTCTTCCCCTCAAAGACAAATGCAATCCAGAAATGATTTAAAAGCCCTGTAACTCATTTTTCAAACCAAAATACAAAAGCCTGCATGCAATTAGAGATCTCTGTATCTTTGTTTGGAAACAACTTCCAGGCCTGCATTTCCTTTTCTTGGATGCATGCAATTGTTAAAGCAAGGAGCAAATACAAACAAGATGGAAGTTTTTAAAGTAAACCGAAGTTTAATTTCAAAAGCAAAACAAGATTTCTAGCTTCAGAGCTTGTGTCCTCTGTTTGACATTACTAAGGTGAGTAAATCACATGTTTTAGCTTTACTAAAGATATAAGTTGATGAAAAGTCCGTAGTTGTTCTTATTAGTGAAATCTGTGGAAATAAAAGGCTTTAACCTTTATTTGAAAATCTTATACACCATTGCATGTTTATGGAACTCAGATAGTTCTCTATTCTCAAAAAAATGAACAATGAATCAGTCCTTATGTTTATATGTGTGTTAAAGAAAGAACCCGTCACTTAAGTCAGGTGAGAAGAAAACAAAATATATCTGGAAACAAAAAAAAAAAAATCAATGCTAACAGCAACAGAGCAATTCAAGTTTTAAGCAAAGAAATTTTCCAGTTTAAGAGTTCAAAGTTTTTTTTAGGATCTGTTCATCTTGCTTACATGTGAGAAATCCACCTCTCTTGTTAAATGCTTATATCTGTTTGAAACTTCTGTTTGTGAGTAGTCCAAACTTTTCCTTGATTTGATTTTGAAGTGCTTGTGAATAACATCATTTAAAATAAAATTTTGAGCCTCTAATTCATGAAGAATATAGTGTTGGTATGTATATTTTGATGTAACTCTGTATATCTTTGGTGTTGTTCTAAAAAAAATTACCTGACCTGTTCTTCTCTGTGTTTAGTCACAGATTTAATAGTAAGATCAAAATTTTAAAACCATCTTCAATTCAACCATTTATAGGTGTTCAGTTTTAAACAAAATAAATTGGTTTGAACTCAAATCTTAGGCTAAAATTTGAATTAAGTATGTTAGCGAAATGTCACTGCTGTAAATTTAGTTTTACAGAACAAAACTTAGATTTTTGTTAAATTTGAAATGTCATAAATTGTTAATTCAATTCAATATCTTGAATCATCTTTAAAAATTAGGATTTTTAAAACACAAATCTTAAATTTTAATATTGATATGAATGAGAACTTTGAAATTTACTGGGAATGGGATCTTGAGCATTATCTGTTGATCTCGTGGATTTTGGTGGTCGGGATTTTCAGTGAAGGTGGAGGTGGCATCGGTAAATATGGGAAAAATGGTTGGTGGGTGACTGGACCATCGAGGCGGCGACGGCGGGCTGTAGAAGTTTAAAACCCTAGTTTTGGTCGACTTTATATTAATGGACGCTGAATCATTTCTAAAGCATCGAGTTGCCTGGAAATTGAAAGATAGCTTCGAGGATGAATCATGGAGATGTGGGCGAAGTTTGGAAGGTACCGGTGGAAGGAGGTGCGAGATTGAGGTGGTTTCGGTCATGGATTCAAGTTCCAGTTTTCAACTGGATATTCAATTTTTGATTTATAGTATGATCTACATTTCTGGGTGGTCTGGCGTATCATGGGAGTCATTGGTGACTTCCTGGAGCCGGAGGGGATGGTCGGAGGTGGCTGGAATTATCGTGCATGTGCACGCGTGAATTTGGGTTACCTGGGTTACTGTTTGGTGTGAGGGAGAAGGAGATGTATCAGGTAAATCTCAAGATGATTATGAGTTGACTCGGAGCAAGGTAAGTTGTGAAGCGCGCGGGGTGATGCTCGAGAATTTTGTTGAGTGGTACGGTGGGAACTCGTGTATTTATAACAGCTCTAAATCTAAATAAGGTAAGTTGTAAAATTTAAATGCATCTAGTTTGAGTTTTCTTAAATACATTTTTAATGTTCTATTTTGATTTAAGATATGGTAAGTTTGTTTAACTTAAACGTATCAAGTTAAAATTTTAAATTATCCTTGACTTAATTTTAATATAAGTTAAGTAAATGAGAAGGAATGAAAAAATAATATAAAGTGTTTAAGTTTATGGAGTAATTAAATAATTAGTAAGGTAAATGGTTACCTTAAAGGTAATTAAGGACCTAGATAATTTATTAAATTAATGAAGTGTTAAAACGGGGATTAATTAATTAATGATTTTGGATTAATTTATTTGTTACATCTGAGAGTTATAAATTAATTTAAAGTTGATTAATTGTAAATTTAAGGTACTTCTGCGTTAATTACCTGGTGTAATAAATATGAAGAATAATTACTTAGTATAAGTAATTAATAATTAATTATTTAGTATAATTAATTTAAGAATTGAGTAACAAAAAGGGTGGGAAGTAAATTAAGATATTGTAATTAACTAAGAATAATTAATTACAGAATGAGATTAATCAAGGGAATTAATAAATATAATTAATTAAAGATTAAGTATGATTACTTGGGATAATTAATAAGGTGTAATTACTTAGTAAAGTAATGAGGAATAATTACTAAATGTAATTAATAAAAAGGAAATTACTCGATGGGAGTTAGTTAAAGAATAATTACTTGGTGGAAGGAACAAAGTGATTAATTACTCAGTGTAATTAATTAAAGGATTTATTAATTAATTAAAAGGTTAAATAATTAATGGAAGTAATTAAGAATAGTTAATCTCAAGATTGATTAATGAATGTGATAAATTTAAGGCTAATTATTAAATAAAGGACGGGTTGTTTTCATTATGAAAAGGCTAATTACTGAATGTAATTAGATAGAATAATTTAGGGATGATAAATTAATGATTGAAATTAATTTATAAGTAGGATTAAGGATGATTGGGTAATTAATTAAGTTTGCTAGAGTTAATTGGAATGGTATAACTGATTTATCTTGTTCATAAATAATTGAGTAATATTGTATGCTGGAGATTAGGGGATATCTCTGATATGTGATTTGTGATGCTATGAGATGATTGGTTTAAAAGAGATAGTATGGTCTATCGATGATAAATTGCAGTGTAAGGAGTGACATCCTATCTGAAGTTGAATTGTATTTCACTTGAATAACTTGGGTTAAGATGGTATTCAATTCGAAGAGACCGGAGTCGGGAATTAGTACATACCCGAAACCACTTCGATTATTTATAAATTGATATGTGATATAGTGACGTCTATAACAACTTGCGAAGTTGTAAATTGATATACGTACCCCGGGTTTATGTGAGTTGTTTACTTTTGTATTATATGTTTGCTTACGCTGGTTTCCAGCCTGACCCGAGTGTTACTTTGATGTAATGCTCGGGTCAGACCGAGTATTACAGATTTTTAGGCAAGGACGTTCTGGAGCTCAGGAGGCGAGTTGGATGGCAGGGACGTATGGAGAATTTCCACTATGATATTGTATATATCTGAGATATGTTAAATTGAATCTATCCAATGTTGTATAAAATTGTTTTAACTCTGATATATCGCTGTAAATTGATAGATACAGTTTTCTTGGTATAACTATTATTGATATTATATTTTATCCGCTGTGAATGTGAGATTGTGTGTTTCTTCTCTGTTCTTCTTCTATCTTTTTCTTCTTTTCTCTAACTATCTGGAAATTTCGGGATTGAAATTTTTGGGTCGTTACAGCGAAATTTTTTGAAAATTTAAGGAGTTCGAAAATTTTTGAAGAAAATTTGATAATTTAAAATTTGGTCTTAAATTATACTTTGAATGATTGAGGGAAATATATTAGTTTAAATCTATAAATGAGGTTGGAAATTAGTAGAGGTTATAAAGTGATTTCAATAAAAATGGTTTTTGGAAAGTTGTTTAATCTGTTTGGTTTTTGGAATAGTTAACAAGTTTTGGACCATTCTTCTTATCTAGCAAATTTCGAAGACGAAATTTTTATAAGGAGGGAGGATGTAACGACCCGGAATTTTGGATATTTGAAATTGGAATATTTAATTGATTTTAAATATTTGAAAGCTAATTTTTGACTTGAATTTCAAATATAACTATTTATTTGATAATTTAATCATTGAATTAAATGACTGGAAATTAGGAAAAATATTAAATCTGGAGTTGTAAGCTTGTTAAAAATAATTTAAAGGTTATAAAATTTATATTGACAATAGTGAAGACAATATAAATTTTAAAACTAAATTTAATAATAATTTGTTCAGTTTTAAAAATATATCGTTTAAATTGCCATTTAAAAATAGTCTTCCCGGGCATGGTTTTGAAATTCGACGAAACTTTTCATTGGATCCGTAATACACTATTATTATCGGATTTCAAATTTCATAGTGTTTGAAGTTATCGTATGGTCATATGGTATGTAAGCGCGCTGAAATCTATATTGAAAATACAATATAATAATTGGGTCCAAAAAGCTATCTTCACCATACGATCAAATTAGGACTCAGAACCTTTTCCAATGCATTCGAAATAGGGATATAACATTATAAATGCCTAGCAACATGTCTCGATAGAGGTTTAGGATTTTGAGTTGTGTAATCGAGGTGGATTGAATTTAAATATAATGTACATATATTAATTTACTAGTCAACACATCACTTTTTTTTTCAATCTCAAAACGTTGCACACGGCTTTTACACGCCACCTTTCTTTTCTCCCATCACTTCCCTCTCTTCCTCATTTTAAAAAGAACCTAGCATTTCAAAAATCAAAAAAGAAAAAAATCAAAATCAAAATGGTCGAACTCAAAAAGAAAAAGAAAAAGAAAAAAATACGAGCCAGTTCTTCTTTTTCCCTATGAACAAATCGAGATTTTCCGCCCTTCTTCCCTTCATTTCCAGTTCGAACAAAACCAAAGTCTCGTTCCTCATTTATATATTAAAAAAAATCAAAGTCAAATTCATATATCGCGATCGAATCGCTTGGGGAGGGCAACACGAAGTTTGTGTTCGATCGAGGAAGAGGTGTTTACGATTTCAGGTGGAAGTCTGGCCATGGCTTTGGGTTGTTCTGTGGTGAACGTGGGGTTTGGGTGTGGAAGGTCTCGGGCACGACAGTACTGTGCTTACGAGAAGACGATGAGATCATCTCCGATATGGTATAAAGGGAGGCACGTGGTTGGAATCGCGTCGGTCGAAAGTAAGCTGCCGCGTTGGTAGGAGGGAGACACTGTCGTGGTAGCAACCAGAGGCGGGCTCGGGCACGACGCGATGACGGCAGGGGGAGCGTGGAAGCCGTGATGGTTGGGAAATCTCTGTCAAAGTCGTGTGTCAGGGAGGTAGTAAGAAGGAAATTGAATTTTTCTTCTTCTTTACAATTAAAGTTAATATAGTTCCTTTTATTAATTAATTGCTCAATTAAATTAATTCGAGTTTGTGATAAAAAAAATTTATAACTTTATATTCGTGGTTCATAATCATGGAATAAATCACGATGGATTCATGATTGTAAATTCCCCGCAACGGGATTAAAAATCGAAACCAAAACGCAGAAGCGATAGTAAAAATCAAGGTGAGTCATTCTCACTCAATATTAAATTAAAACAATTGATTTTTAATAGTTAATGAATTTGACAATTATTACTAGTTGGATGTGATATTATATATAGTGTATACATATACTGGAATGATTGATATTCCTGCATATATATAGTGGATGAGACACTATACGCCCCGCATAATAACGGATGACCCTATATACTGCGATACCTCCTTGAAGTGGGATTGGTATTTTTATATTGTATTAACATCTATGGATGCCGGGAAATAGGTTGGAGGGATCCAACTGGATTTTTCAAAATATTGAAATTATTTTCATATTCAATGATATGATTTATTTAAATAACCAGTGATAGATTATATGGGAAATTGAATTCAGTGGATGATATGTTATTGCTGGATATATATTTGGCAATTTAAAATATCAGAAATATGAATATTGAATTTTTAAAGGAAAATAGAAAGGGAATTTTAAAGTAAAAAAATATTTATAGTAAAGTTGTATAAATTTAAAAGTAATAAACTTAGGAACAATAAATAATTTGATTTAAAATCCTATTTAATAATTCCAAAATATTGAAAAATAGAAATTTTTGAATAAATCTGAATTAAAGGATTTGTTTTAGAAAATAAGAGCTTAAGCGATATTGTTTTAAGTAATAAAGAATGCATTTTTTGAAATTTAAGATTTAAATAGTTTAGGAAAAATAAAAGGGGAAAATTGGAAATAAAATAGGAAATTGAAGTTCCAGTTTTAAATAGTATTTTAAATCATAAAAGGAAAAGAATACAAAATTAGTGGATGGAATAAATTTGGATTAACTAAGAAGTTAATTTTTAAAATGGAATTTAATTTAGAAAATCGATTTAAAATCGATTAAGTGTTGTGAAATAGTGATAAAAAAATGAGACTATGAAATTTATAAACGAGGTTTTTAAAAAAAGTGAAGTAATTATTAGCGGATAAATTGAAGCTATAAAATTCACCAGAAGAATTTGTTAATATTGGACTGGCAATATGGAAGTTGAAAATATATTTTGAAACGACCCGTAAAATTCGTGGATTTAATTTGGTTAAATTAATAAGTTTTATAATTAAATCTAGAAGAGAAAAAATTACATTGAAATAAACGCTAAATTTAATTTTATAAATGGTGACTTAAAACCTATTTACTAGCAATTTGAATAAATTTCAATAAATGAAATGGGGTAAGTATTATACCTAGATATAAGATTCATTTAAAGGAAATTTATTTATTGGTTAATGTAAGTTAAGGAAATATTATAATCAATGATAATTCCATTCGTACTTGTAAGCTGTTACTATAAGTTGCGTGTTGAAAAGGGTTGATTGAATTGAAATACATATTTAATTTGGATGAAAATATTAAAGGTTTACAATAACAAGAAATTTAGGTAGTAAGGTTTGAGCAAGTTGATAAGTAGTAACCAAAATAAGGGGATAGCATTTTTAAATAAAGTTGGAACAAATAGGATATAGAGAAATAAATGCAAGGATTTAATATATTAATTAATGTTGGTTTATGATAACGTTACTTGGTGATTAATTATAAAGTAACGGAAGTGTGAACGTAAAATAATAAAAGCATAGATTTATGTTAGGACATAATTTGTGGATTTGGGAATTTAAATCCAAAGATTTATTAATTGAGGAAATAATACGTATTTAATTTCAACTTGATAAAATCAATGCAAATTTAGAAATAAAAAATTAAATTGTAAGTTGGTAATTTAGGATGAATGTGAGTAAAATTTGGCAGGTGAGATCATTGTAAAATTTGGCTGTGTTGTTTACTTAATGTTGTTATAAGCTCCGGCGAATCGGATTTGAACGGTCGAATCTATGACATTCGAATACGATATGAAGTATGGATGTCGGTTTTCGAGCGGGGAAAATTCGTCTCGTTACATTTGGTATCAGAGCTAAGGTTGAAACTTTAGCTTAGGAGTATAACACATTAAGTAGCTCATTAGAGATAGGGTGAAGTATCCCTAGAATGAGTAATCCCTAAGATATCTGTTTGAATGCCTCGGTAAATTCTCTTGCTATCCACCGATAGTGAGTATGAGTGCAAGAAGAGGACAAGATATGGGACAGGGAAATATGACTATAATTGGTCAATGCTCTGTAACAACAGTGGAAACAATCTTTCTCTGTCAATCTCCTTTGATTCGTCTTTCCAAATTCTTTTGATTGCTTCGTGACAGCTCCAGAAGTAGTTTTGGTGTGACGATGGCCCTACGTATCGTTGTAGGAAATTTTTATTTCGTATCTTCATCAATTTCTTATCAGTTTTTCGTTTTAAACTATAATGAATTTGAAATTTAGAATTGAAATTTTGAATAAATTGGAAATTCTGTATAAATGGAAAATTTGAAATTGAAAATTTAAATAAATTGGAAATTTTAAATTGAGTTAAAATTGATTAATAGAATATGAAAGATAATTTGAATTGTATCGATAAAACGATTTCGTTTAAAACCAAATTTTGAAATTCTGTTGTAATTTCTTGGGTTGGTTGAAGTCCGAAGAGGGACAAATTGGTATGTATTCTGAGATATTCCGACTTGAGTTTGGAATTTATATCTTAAGTTTGAGGAATTATAGGAGATCGAATCTGTCTATCTCTGTGTTGTTTTCGTGCCTGCGAATTTCGAAATTCCTTTTAAGGGGGGAAGTCTGTAACGACCCCGAATTTTAATTAATTTTAATTTGACAATTAAATTACATTTTGATTAATAATTGTGAAATTAATTTATAAATTAATTTGAGTTTTTCCAAAATGCAGATAAAATACGTGTTTAGTTTCAAAACATTGCCTTTTAATAATACGTGTGAATACAAACAAGATATTTAAGTTAAATACAGAAAAATAAATAAGAAGCAAATATAACTAAAACAAAAGTATATGTTTTCAGTTAAGTTGAAGTTTTTACAAAGGACTAAAACAAATTTATAATTTATACATAAAGTAAATTAATAAAATGACTATGAAAATCTAAAGTAAACAAAACTTGTTAAGGTTTAACAATATATTAACAATAGAAACACAAAAGAAATAGAAAACAAAAGAAGTAATAAAACATATACCAAATAAAGTTAAATAAGAAATACACTCAAATACACTCAAATAAGAAATAGAAACAAATGTATGCATACAAACAAATACAAATATAAGCATAAACAAAACAAACTCAATATAATGCAGCCTGTAGATAAGTATGCAAGGCAAATATCTATGTACAAATATAATATATCTCAGCCTGGAAATAACACAGCAAGAAGTACTTAATAATAAATGCTAGTATCTCTAGCATACAAGGGAAGGTATCGGCAATTAGTACAAGCATAGGCTGTAAACAAGAAAAAAGGAAGTAGGACAAAGTACATATGCATTACATGTTTCCATCTCTAACAACATACCTCTAATACACCTCAGCCATACCTGTTGTATAAACAAATATATATCAACCTGTACATTCTTTCCTTTATATCAAACTTCTCAGTTCTGTTTTCGTTCCTTCAAACCCAAGAAAAAAACTAAAGTGAATATCATGTCCATTTTAAACAAAAGAAATTCAACTTTAAATCAACAACTCATTTAAACATCAATCAATGAAAACCAGAGAAGCAAAGAAGATCTCAGCAAGCATGCAAGTTCAACAATAAGTAGCTCTGTTCTTTCCTGGAAAATAATGTGAGTAAACAAAATTTATAGTCTGAAGTTTATTTGTGTGTTTGATGTATTGATAATGTTATGATGGCCTATGTATTTGGTTTGCAATTTTTCCTGTTAAACTTGAATCTGTAGATTTAGTGTAGTTACAGAGTCAAGTACCACTCAAAATTCAAGATATTCTCTTTGATCATTTATAGGCTTATGTTTTAAACCAAAACATGTTGTTTGAATATAGAATCAAGATTTTAAAACTTTTGCAAGCTTGTCAATGGGGTATACTCACTGTAAAGTGTTTTACAGGGAAACCATTTAATTTGTGTTAAATTCAAGTATGCTAAATTACTGATTCAAATACCTAGCAAGAATCTATATACAAAGTTAGGATTTTTAAATTGAAAACGATGATTTTCAGTTCATTATTTATGGTGCAATTTGAATATGAATGGAAATTGCATTTCTGTCAATATTGGTTGATTCAATTAATTTAAATTGTTGAAATTTCGTATGATGCAAGCTTGAAGATATATTAACCTAGGAAAAATGCTAAACAATTTTTCCAATGCATGGATTTTGGGGTTGAACCAAATATAGGGTTTGGGTTCCAGTTTTTTTGGTGCTCTGTAAAAAAATTATTTTTGTTGTCGTGACTCGATCGAATGGATCGCGATTCTTGGAGGGGGTAGGGGAGGTTTTGGTCGAGGTATGAACGGAGTTTCATCACCTCAGGTGGTCGACGCTAGTGGGTTGATGCGTTTACTTAGGGTGTTCGTATACAGCTGATTCGAGCTTCAGCCCTTTTATTCGATCCCATGATTTTCGCGACGAACTGGAATGGGCTTTCGAGTGTGAGGCATTTACGTGACTTGTTGGAAGAGGAGTTAGCCACCGGAGGAGAGGCGAACCACCGTACATGTGCACGGTGGCGTTAGGTGTATGCAGATTCATGTTTGGTCATCTCGAGTATTTCTCTCGAGACTGTGGAGTTTGCTTGCGTGATGGCCCTGATGCGTGAGATGTTTTGCGTGATACTGCTGGTTGTATTTTATCTTAAATAAAGAGCGGCAGAAAGGATAAAGAGAGGAAGAAGGTAGGGGAGAAACTCGGGGGAAACGAGGAAGAACCGCATGCTTTTCTCGAGTAAACTATGTATGTGTCTCTGGTCCAGTTGCTGATGAAGTTTCTTTAAAAACTTTAAGTATTGTGATTAACAAAGTCAATATTTGATTTAAATTTATCAAGAATGTTTTCAAACGTAAGATGGTTAATTTAAATTGGACGTTAATTAAGAATGTAATTAATTTTGTAATTATAATTAAATAAGTAGTTAAGGTTTAAAATTTGTAATTAAAGATTTATTATAATAATCTTGTGTAGATCAATTTGTAATTAATTATTTAATTAACCATTTAAAGTTAATTAATTAACTAATAAATGGTAGCGGTTAACTAATTAAATAATTAAATGAGAATTAAATGACTAATTATTTGGTAATTGAGAATTACTTAATAATTAAAGGTTAATCAAAGATTAATTTAAAGATTGATTAAGGTAAATTAATTAATGATTAAAAGGTTAATTAATTTGAAATTAAGGGGTAATTAATTTCGTAATTAACTCAAAGTAATTTATTTATGTGATTAATTAATTAACGTAATTAATTTGGGAAAAATTAATTCATTAAAGGTTAACTAATGATTAAAGGATAATTAATTCAAATGGTTTGTAATAAATTTATAAATAATCAGCTAGGATTAGTGTTATTCATAAGTAGTTAAATCTGATTTAAATTAATCAGATAATTAAATTAATCCTACTTATGGATGTTTAGATTTTATTGGATGGTGAATTGTTTGATATTTTCTGATATGTGATGCTTTGTGTTACATCCTGATTTATGTTGTGATCTGTAACGTAATTAATTATCTGTGATGTAATTTATTATCTGTGATATATATATATATATATATATCTGTGTTCTGTGAATAAAAGACAAGCGTTATAGTTTATACCGCTTGTCAAATAAATTTCTGTATTTGATCTGTGATGGTTGAATGATGTTGCACTATTGTGTTAAACCCCTGGACCACACCATACACACACAATTATGGATTTCACGAGAAAATCAGTTAAGTCGTAGATTTTTGAAATAGTTTTAAATTTGAATTTTTAAATTCAAATGTTTTGGAAATGGAATCAGAATAAATGAATCTTATAAGTTATAAGATTTATAATTACGAAGTTTAAAAGAACGTTTTGCAAACAAATAAATTTTAAGTATTTAACTTAGAATATGAACTTTTAGTATATCATTGAGATATGAAATTGAATAGATTAATAAAGGAAATTATAAAAGGAAGTTGTTATAAAATAAATAGAAATGGAATTTATAAACATTGTTTTATAAATCCGCAACGACTTATCTTGATAAGTAAATGGTTGTAATGTGTTAACGGAGTTATATTCACGTTTTAGATAGTGAATAATCCTTTAAAAACAAAATGTATAGAAATGATGAAATTGGTTAACGTAGTATATTCACGTTTTTGAATAGTGAATAATATGTTAAAGAAAATGTTTTAAAATGTGTCAAAGGTTCGAAACCATAGATTTCAACATCCATTGTTGAAATAGACCTTTTCGAGAAATAGAAGGAAATGGTGGACTATAACACTGTTGTTATAGTAAATGATTTCTAAAAGGAAATGTTTTGTATAGTATTGGGATTATATATCTATTTTAATTTCGAATCCCTATACTAGTGATTTTGGGTTGTCGTAACGATGTTTTACGCAACATTCGTTTTGTCCCAAATAAATTTGTTTAAGAGAATGATTTCCTTAAAAAAATGAAATATATACTTAATTTCGATTTAAGTATATTGAATATTTTCCAAGTGTTGAAAATAAATAGATTTGTGATTACTTATTAAATAAGTATGGAAATGTTTTCCAATATAAAGTGAATATTTTGAGAATTTATCCTTTTGAAGATAAATTGAAAATGAATATTTGAAATCTATTGAAAACCGTATATCAGTAGATATTTTGAAATATAAATTCACTATGGAATTTACAAAAAGAAAGGGGAATCTGTTTAAAAATAAATATTGAATTATTTTTGATATTTACCTTTGAATAGGTATTTGTTGTGATTTGCTGAATTTGAATGCCACACTTATTTTTAAATTATTGCGCTCGTTATTCGGATTACCCATTCCGAATAGTGATACGACGTAATGGATAGCATTGATGACCGGTGTTGAAGACCGGATATTTTTGAAAGCGAAAGGACAACTCGTCGAATGTCTTTGCATCGAATGGTCCCCGGTATAGAGACTCCATATGTGATGGGAAGTCCGGTCGTGATTAGTGAATATCTGGATTGCAAGGACTTCTTTGTAAGTGCCTTCGGTTCTGTTCGATCCCGGAACAGACTTGTATGGATTGTATGTCTAACATTACAAGTTGAGATATAAAGCTGATTTCTTTCAAATATATTTCTGTTGGTGGCGGAGAATTTATTCTCTTAGCTTAACACCCTTCTCTGAGATGTACGAGCTCAGAGGTTATGTAGTTGATGGTTATTAGCAATATATTCCCAATTTGGTAATGTGACATGCTGAGTGTTGTTGTGAAATGATCATTGTGTTGATCATTTGTGATAGGATCATTTGTTTGACCGTTTATCTTTGTGATCATTTCTATGATCATTTGTTGACCCAAAGCACAACTTTTGTATAAAGCGTGGCTTTGTGGACGTGACTTCGTCGAGCCTCACACCCCGGAATGGTCAAAACAGGAAAGATGCAGCAAGGTAATGAGGGGTAGCTCCCTTTAGGGTATGTGCATTTCCTTCTGGAAAAGGGTGGTATCATGGTATGGAGCCCAGATGCTTACTCATGTTGAAACACTTTATTTATGATTGTGTGATGTTGATTACGAGCGCTCGGATAAAGGTCCCAAAGGACCGGGGGATGGCATACTCGTGTCAGTAGTTACCCAGTTAGGGGTAACCCGGCCTTGTGTTGGCAGAGATCCGGTTTGGTTCTCGGGGACGTCCTTCTAGACGCGTTCTCATGTGGCAATGGGAAGTTCCTTGGCCTGACCATTTGTTGGAAATCCAAAGAAACAATACGAGCCTTGTACGGTTTTAGTTGTAGAACCTGCCATCTAATATGGTAGCTATAGTAAGCATAATATAATGGTACCTATGCTGGCTAAGATTTATATTCTACTTTCGAAATGTTTTCTACACTATGCACTAATAATAATATCAAATGTTTCTTTTTAATGCGTATCAAGCATCTTTGACTAACATAAGAAGAATCTCCTCCAAGTCTGCGGTTGCATTGTGTGTGTGGTGGGAGGTCTTATGGTAGTCTCATTTTTAAAAGCATTGCGAATTGGTTTTTAAAATATTTCGTTGTTGTTTAAAAGATAAACTATTTTGTTGCTCACACCAGTCCCACGACTGATCCGGAGTTTATTGTTTCTTTCCTAAACTCTGGGTGCTCATTATTTTCTACACGAGCAGTCTATAGTTGGGTTTTTCAGATAGTCAGATGTAGTAGATTTCTGGAGTTAGTTCAGTCTTTGGATCACACCAGTCTTGCTTAGCTTGGTGCATCGTTATTGGGAGTTCGAGCTATTGCTGGATTGGTTCTTGGAAATGGAGTTGCAGTTCTCGGAGTTCTCTTTTGAGGACTATCTTGGAGTTATATTATTCCGCTGCTAGATGTCATCTATTTTCTTTTCCGCTGCTATTTATTGTATCATATCTCTGATGTATATTGATATCTACTGGATCATCTGTTGTATCAGATATTGTATCAAAGCTGTATATCAATGTATTATTCTTTTATTCCGCTGTGTTGTTTACTTAATGTGGTTATAAGCTCCGGCGAATCGGATTTGAACGATCGAATCTATGACATTCGAATACGATATGAAGTATGGATGTCGATTTTCGAGCGGGAAAAATTCGTCTCGTTACATCAAAAGTGAGTTGAAAACTCACATTTTCTAGCATAGATTGAGATTTCAAGGTTAGAAATCACAATTTTATTTTTATTGCATGTTCAATTGTTAATCGTTGTCGGTAAATTGGACATATCTCTTTAGTTTTAAATCGGAATTTGATTTTGTTTGAATTTTTCTAGTTTGTGTACAATAATTTTTAGTTCAATAAAAGATCGTTCGGCCACCTGCTTTATATCCGAAAGTTGAACCGAGAGAAGATTTCAGACCTGGGTATTATTTTGGCCAAGTATTTTTATGCTCTTTTTCCGTCCAATTTTTGACTTATACTTCATGTTTTTATGATATTTCTGAGATGTTTTGCCAATTTATGGCATATTTTGAGTTTTATAATTTATTTTTATTGGAAATATTTAAGATGGCCAATATTTTGCAAGTATCATGGTTTGAGATCTCCTATGTATGAGTATGGTCGATGAGAACCATCACGATGTTTTGTTTACTTGCCAATAATATAAGGCAAGTCTTAAGTTTATGATTTCATATTTTGAGATTTATGGTTTATGAGGAACCATCATGATGTTTTCACTTGTCGATGAGACGAGACAAGTTACGATGTCATTTAATACTTGTCGATGAGATGAGACAAGTATGGTGTCTCTTTATTACTCGCCAATGAGACGAGGCGAGATATGATTTTCTAAGTTTCATGATGTTCCTAGTATGGCATCAACTAGTGGCTAGTAAACCGCTAAGTGCGAATGTGTGGTATGAGACACACGTTAACACTTTTCTGGTTCCTGTCCATGAGTTTGTGACACATTCACGATGTTTGCCTAACAGAACTTCTTTGAGAGGTGTTAGCGACCTAGTCGTGAAGATAAACTGCTTTGGGTGGTGTTAGTGACCTTGTTAGGGTTCACAAAATGGCTTAAAGAGGTGTTAGAGACCTTGTCATGAGGACGAATTGCTTAGGGAAGTGTTAGCGACCTTGTCAAAGGCTTCGGCTATTTGAGAATGGCACGTGCAGCATCGCTTCGGCATACAAAGGGAATTTTTATGAGTATTTTATTTCGATTTCACCAATTTGAGATGATGAATTTACTCATAGTCTTGAGTCGGAGAAAGGCTTATATACATTTATATATATTGTTTATGGTGATTTCAATATGGTGATTATAAATTCTTGTTGAGTTTGAGCTATGATTTGGAGATTATCATCGGCGATTGTTTATATTATTTGAGTGTTACTGTTGAGTTTACCTCTTTTGAGGTCTTTGTATTCTTAAGTGACATTGTTTCACTTAAGTCATGAGTATGTGTTCTTTCTGTTGCCTCTTCTCATTTGAGAAGAATTATCACCTAGTATCTTATGCTTCATATTATCGTCTATCCTTATTAACTAATTGTTTTTGCTAAACTGACCTGTGTATTTAACACTCGGGTCAGACTGAGTTGTTTCTGGTTTGCTATCAGTTTCAGGACTTAGCTTGAAGTTAATGCTGAATATCAGCTCTCCTTTCTCTTAAGCAATTTCTGTTCTTCCGCATACTCTGATGTATTTATATTTGATTCAATGTATATGATGTGGTCGAGTACCACCTTTATTGTATTCATATTTTATTGTACTAAACATGTATCTGTGTGTGTGTGTGTGTGTGTGATGTTGATTACTGTTCTATGATGTGCTTTAAATTTAGTTATTGTATTTTGTTTTGATAGATCCGTTAGCCACCTATAATTTTGGATTAATCATTTACTGTGTATGTCGATCCATTGAGATAGAAAAGAAAAATCATATTGCATTTATCGACGTATTCAGTAGATGTTTAAGACAAAGTTATAGATTGTTGCCTTTAACCAGCCCTATTATCCGCTTTAGTAGACGGAATTACTCGTTAATTCTCTTTACTAATGTGGGTGTCGGGGTGGAGCGTTATAGCATTGTATCAAACAAGCATGATTTTGATCAAGCAAGCATCAAAATTTTAGAAAACTCAAAACATAAAACTTGTAGATTTTTGTCTACGCTTTCCAGAACATCCATAATTATGAAATTTGGTTAAAAATGAATGATATATGGCCAAAACATTTTCACAGACTTGTGATTGTTGTTGCTGTCATTTGTGAGTGTCATCAAAACTCAACAATGTCACCTTGACTGGAATTCGAGTTATATCATCAACATCTCGATGCTCGAGAGTAAATTTAGAAACTTCGGAATCATCATTAACGTTCAAAAGTGATAGAAATAATAAACTAATCAAAATAGGAAACCTAAATACACAATAGGATCCTATAAAACAAAGGATTAGACTTAATATCAAATAAGTTAATCCATCCCAAGATTGTGAGCAACAAACAAATACTCAAAAAAGCAAAATCAAATAGAAATCTCAGAATGCTCATAACGAGCCAATCATTGTGGATCCCCTCAATACGATTCACGACTCTCAAAGGAACACAACAAGAATACTCTATTGTAACAAAACATATTAAAAAGGTGAAATCATAATAAAACAGAAAACTCAAAAAATCCGGATTGGCCAAATCCCCAACTATAATGCTGAAGCAATGCTGAAGCAATGCTGCATGTGCTAAACTCAGACGGCCAAAGCCTCAGACAAGGTCGCTAACACCTCCTAAAGCAGTTCGTCCTCATGACAAGGTTGCTGACACCTCTCCAAGCCATTTTGTCAGCCGGGACATCCGATAAAATTGGAACGATACAGAGAAGATTGGCATGGCCTTTGCCCAAGGATGACACACACAAATTGAGAAATTAGTTATCTCTTCCAAAATAAGCTTTCATAATTAATTATTTTTAAAGCTAGATTTTGGAAAGTAATGAAAATACTTTCACTTAATAAAATGTTTTATGATGATTACATAAGGTTGATCATAATTTTATATGTCTTAGCTTGCTAAGGAAAAATAGAATCATTTAATAAATGATTTAGCAAAAAGCTTGTTTGAATTTGTAGTTTGAAATTAAAATGGACTGGGAGAATTTCAAATTGATTTTAAAGGCTGAAATTTCATTTAGAAAAGTGTCGTACTAAAACAGTGATAACTTGAGATTTGTTACTCCAAATGAGATGAATTTTTTGGAAATGAAAGAGCTTTCAGTAAGAAATAAAGTTTGTTTTTACCACTTTTAAAGATTTTGCATTTTACTAAGTCTAAAATGGGTTTGAAGTTGGATAGGCAGTTCTGTCCTATTGCAAAATTCTCTAAGACTTAAGCTGAAAGTAAATTTAACATAACTTTCAAACCATTAATCCAATTTTGATGATCTTTATATTTTTAGAAAGCTTAGACTGAGTAGAACAACTTTCATATTATAAAAAATTTCAAATTTTGTTATTTGCTGGGTCCAAAACGGCTCTTTGGGAATCTAAATGTTTGCTTTGTTGTGATGATGGAAGTCAACATTTGAATTTATTTATTATAGCCATTCTTACTCCTTGTTGAGAATAAGTAATAAATTATGTTTTCAAATTTTTCAAAAAAAAAGATAGCAATTATCGGCGTATTCAATAAATACTTAATACAAAACTATAGGTGGCTAATGGATCTATTAGAACAAAATATAGTAACAGAATGCATATCATATCACAGAACAGTAATCGCCATATATATACACATATAATATAGTTTGTATTGGTTTTTTTTTTAATTTTGAGGTTTAAAGGTCGAAAATTTCTTCTAGTGACGCCGTCCCGAGACTAAAATGACAGCAGAGATGAACTTCAAATCTGAAAATTGTTTTAGTCGTAACTTTTTCATTCTTTATCGAAATTCGATAATTTTTAATGTTTTGAAAAGCTTACTTTATATATGACAACTTTCATGTTGAACATGTTTACAAATTTTGAGCACAAGTTGATTGAAACTCTATCATAAACTTCTAGCTCTGTCACTTTGATAATTACTCTATCTAAACTAAATACAGTTAGTAAATTAGGCGTATCTTTCATGTTTCTAGTCGGATTTAGATAATTTTTTTATTATTTGGAAAGCTTAGACTATTTTCTAAAAATTTCTTGTTTTTAGTTTTGCAAAATTTTGAGGTTAAGTTAGTCGAAACATTATTTCTTTGCTGCTACCCTGTGAATAAACGACAGCGGTAGTAAATTTAAAATCTGAGAATTATATTAGCCATATCTTTAACGTTTCTTATCCGAATTCAATAATTCTAGATGTTCCAAAAAGATTCGATTTTGTACTAAAAAGTTTCATGTTTTGAGTTTTCTAAAATTTCAAAGTTAGCTTGGTCAAAACTATATTTGTTTGTTGCTGTCCCGAGAGCAAAACGACAGCAATACAATCATTGACCTGAGAATTGTATTAGCTTATTTCGCTCTTATTCTTGTTCGATTTTGATGTTATTTTTGAGATGTTTTAAGAGCTATATGTCTATCAATAGGCTAGCTACATCTGTAGAATTTGAAGTTCAAATTTAGATAGAATTTGAATTGAATTCGTATCGAATTCAAGTTATCGATCTTGAGCTATCTTTCTTGTTTTTCATTGTTTTCGAGCACGGTTTTCACCAAACCAATTTGAAGTGATTTTTGAAATAAGTGGAAATTTCAAATTATTATTAGATAGTATTGTAAAATTATTTTTCTAATATAAAATCTATTTATTTCCTATAATAAAGGAATTTCAAATATTGGATTTATTAATCTTTTTGGGAAAAAGTTTTAAAAGCTTGTTTTCTCTATTAAACTATTTAAATATAAAACACACACTTTTGCACTATTCGAACGTATGGGAAAGAGAATTAAACGATGTTTTAGAATGACAGCATCATTGATAACAAATCTGATGGATTACTCAACAATCAATCCAAGTAATCCATTGCTTTATATTCGAAAGTTGAAATCAATACTTCCGCTATATTACATGCCGAACAATTGAATGCCGAAAATACCAGACCGTAAGGAAAAAAGAAGAAAGAGGTAGAAAAAGGAATAGAAACAACATCAGAATCTCACTCAAACTAGATTACTAATTAATTTAATTAGTTAAAATTAAATTAGTTGATTAATTGCTTGAATTGACAATTTATTATCAGGGACTTGGGTTGTTACATTGAATGTTAAAGATTGACTTGATTTAAGGGATTAAATTGTAACAACTCAGGGTTTTACAACATTTAATAATCATCATTAAACGATTGCTTGATTGTTAAGTGCAAGTTGAATATTTTAATCAGTCAAAATTCTTTTGAAAATTTTTAAGTGTATGCGGGTTTTAAAAGTGATAACCCGTTTCTTTATTTTAGATTGACAAACCCTAAACTTAATAAACAAAAGAATGGCGGCTTCAAAAAATTTCATCGCTCGTTCGGTCAAAATTTAGGGCTTTAAAAAAAAATTCGAAGGCCGACTTCAACTGCTCGATTCGACTTGGTGCTCGCCGATGCTAAGGTGAGTGATTTAATTATCACTCACATCTAATTCAAGTTTTTAGTTTGCTAGCTTGTTCAAATTCATAATTTTGTTGCTTGATTAAATGATTTTCACGGCTTTGAAATTGTTGATTTCTTGTTGACTTCGGTTACTTTGATTTGCTAAATCGCTTTGTTTGTTGATATTTCCTCTGATTTTGTAAAAATTCGTATGACCTGCTGCTGCACGTCTTCGACGTCTTTGCGTATTGGCTTTGGCCATTAGACACTTGACTTACTTGCGGCCTTGACTCTGTTATACTTTGTATTTATTTGCTGATGTTGTCACTTTGAATACGTAAGTCACTGTTTCTCAGTAACCCTTACTTCTACACTGTACACGTGATTTGTTTATATACACGATTGGTTCACTCGTAGCGTACATTTGAAGTTGTAGTCTTTGTGCTCGAATGTGATTTTTGTGTATGCGATGTCATGTCTCTGTATTATCACCATTGTATTGATAAGAATTCTAGCCATTTAATTTGAACTGCTGCTTGGAAATTTAGTTGCTTCATAAATATTGATCTCGGATTGTTTACATGTTGCACACAACTATGAACGGTCATATCTGCTGCACTGCGGCTACTAAATGTTGGCTTCGGCTTTGTCTATTTTAAACTGATTTTTGTAGTTTCCTACCCTTTCATGAGAATGTTGATGATGTTTTAAAAACAAACTGCACACCAAATGGAGTTGTTGTATTCGTCCAGTATAGTAGCTTCATGTGAATGAGGCATGTTGAACTGTTACCGATTTTGCCTTCTGTCTTTAACAAGTGCTAATGTTGTATTACCATACATGTATGTTCATGTATCATTTGGGTCTGCACTTGCATATCTATATAAACTTGCTATACACATGCATATATGTGCTTAGTGTGGCTTGGTATCAATGATTTCAGGTTGCTTTGAGCATTTATGTCATACTGTAATTTGTAGTAATAAGTGCATTTCATGTGTACTTCATACTTGAACTTGATGGTTGGACCTAGTTGTCCTATCTGCAGTGCACTGTCCATTGTTGCCTTGAGTAGTTGTCTGCATCACCATATATCAGTTATACTTGTTTTCATCTGGCTGTTACTTGAGCTTCTGCAATTTTCCTTGCTTTTGTTTTGATTAGAGATGTATATTTTGCACCTGGTTGCACTTTTGTTCCATTTGCATGCTTATGCACTCAAGCCTGTGCATTGCTCCATTTATGCACAATATTCACGTACGCAATTCAATTGTTGCGTGAGTGATTATGTGCATTTGTGGTTTTTCCACTGTGTGCTTGCATGCATCCCTCTGATTATATGGTCATGTTGCCTTCAGTTGCTTGTATATATGTTTTACTTCGAGCATTGCAGTTTTTCTTGCTGTCTTCATATCGTGACTGTTTTGAGCTTGAGATGTTTTGTTGGACTCTTGCCCACTGTTCACTGCATGTATATATCGATACATGTATACTGAGTTCTTCATGCTCGGTTCTCGAGTCATCATGTAAGCTTGTCACTGGCTTTATCCTGATTTTGTAGTTGTCTACACTTTGACGTGTATGTGCTAGCCTTCACTTGATTTTGTTGAACTTTTCATTGTGGTCTCATTGACCTGGTGCCTGTAGTATTGTTGCCTTTGACTTGTGAAATGTTGAACCTGATTTTCTTGTGCTTGACCTAGTGTTCGTTTACGAATTTTCATTGTGTACATTGTGTTGAATCAAGCTTAATCGCTTGGACTTGACCTTGTGTTGATTCCTATTTCATTACTGTAGTGGCAAGGCAGTGCACGCAAGCGTGAACTGCAGCCACATGGTATTCATTGGGTACATCATCACTGTAGTGGCAAGGCAGTGCACGCAAGCATGAACTGCAGCCACACGGTATGGCTTTTACGATATTCTATCTTGTTTTGATTATTTGATCTTTTGCATATTCCATATGCTGTAGTGGCGAGGCAGTGCACGCGTGCGTATACTGCAGCCCTACCCGAATTAATATTTTAATTGATATTTCAATGATTTGAATTGTTTTGTTTATTCAATTCAATATTCTGAATTGTATTCTGATTTGGTTTAATTTGTTGATTTGTTGTTTAACACTGTACGTGTTATATTTATCGTTATCCGATTTCTTTATTTAAGGATCGGATAGACGAGATTTATTGTGACTGTTGTCTATTCATTATTTAATTATTATTGCTTCTGTGCACTAATAACTGAGTTTGAATTAAATGACCCGTGTATTATTTTCTTTTGAATGTAATACTCGGTTCAGACCGAGTATTTACAGGTTGTAGATATTTAGCTTTGGGTTGTTGCTTGAGCTAAGAAGTCACTTCATATCTTTTGGAGTAGTCGTTGTCATTTATAGTAGTCGATTTATTTGTATAGGAAGTTAGGTATTCATGTATATTATATACGATAATGTATTTGTATATGTAACTTCCAGAGTTGACGGCTGTAGTTGTATCATATGTACCGTATCACATGTATTGTAACTGACACCAGTTATTATATATATGAGACTTTTGTTTTATCTGTGTTCCGCATTTATATTATCTGTGTTATTATTATATCTATTGTCCTAAACTATTATGAACCATCGTAGTTCGTTTTATACTGGAATTGGGTATGTTGATGGGAGTAAATAAATAAGAGATGAAAAATAAAAATATATACCACTCCTATCGAAATAACCAATACTAGTGTAAGGCCTAACTACGGATGGCCGCTCCTATCCAGCCTTATTCTTCGTAATAACATACAGTGTTTCCTTTAATACTCTTTGTTATTGTGAGCATAGAGGTGGGGCGTCACAGTTGGTATCAGAGCTTGGGGTTTATGGACATGATATAAAACATAACTTAGATGGAACATGTGTTACAACTAATTGTCGATATTTTAGTTGAGCTTTGAGTCCAAATTAAAGTTTTGAAATTTTGATGAAATTTTTAAATATCCTTATTTAAAATATAAAAGTAAATTGTGTTTTGATGATTTAATTTGTATGTGCTTTGTTTACCAGAGTGCGCAACGAAAACAGTGTGACTGCTTCGCTGAGTGCAGAAGATAATTATTTTGATTTAAAAATCAAAATATGAAATTGAAATAAATTTCATTTGTTGTTTGCATAGCTGTGTTTATTTTGTTTTCTTTAAAAACTTCGAATCCGATTTGAGGATTCGAGGCGATTGCAGCTATGTGAATTTGTTGAAGTTTTGGCTGGTTTTCTTTGATGCTAATCACATGTTGATTAGATTTTGATTGTTTTGAATTATCTTCATTGAAGATATATTCAAATGATTTCTTTGTTCATTTTGTAGTATACGTGCAAATTTAAGTTGCACGTTACTGCATTAATTTTACGTTGAACCGATGCTTGGTTATGAAACGTATTTTGTTGCCGTTATTATTATAACGGGAGTTTTACACCAATGCTATATTTTTGAAGCGCGGTGTTTTGTTGACATTTTTTAAATGAATGAAAATTCACTGGTATTTTATTTTGATGCGAATTATTTTGATGAGATTTTGACGTTTAAAATTTACTATCGCTTTGACTTCAGTAACCGTCAAATTTTAAAGTGGATTTTCAAGCGGCTATCCCGCAATGCTGATTTTGAGATTAGTTTTATGTTGTTTTGAGAAGTACCATTTCTTTGTTGAAGTTGCTACTTATGTTGCTGATTTAACCACGTGATTATAAAAAGCGTTTTAAAAATAAAAATTGTTTTCAAAAATTTTCAGTTTACGTTTTCAAAAGAATAAGGAAGTGATTTAAACGTTTCAGCAAAATCGAGGACTATGACCCCTTTCTTTTACTGATTCGCTTAATTTCGGATTTATTCGTTTGGGAATGTAAATTATTACTTTTATAAAATAAATAAAATTGTTTTCAGAATTTTTACAGTTTGCGTTTTCAGAAGAATGAGAAAGTGATTTAAACGTTTCAGCAAAATCGAGGACTATGAACCCTTTCTTTTACTGATTCGCTTAACTCTGGACTTGTCCGTTTGAGAATGTGAAATGTTATTTTTGAAATACACAATTTTGCACTTTCAAGAAAACGATGAAAAGAATTAAACGATTTAGTAAAACACGTGGTATGGGACATGTGCGTTTGCTATTTTGGTTAATTCCGGACTCGTTAATTGAAATATTTGATGATTTTCGTGTGCTTTCGAGCCACTACGTTGGACCTCCGGGTCATTTGTTGGACCTTCAGGTCAATACCAGTACCAGACCTTCGGGTCATTTGTTGGACCTCCGGGTCATTTGTTGGGCGCCAAAAATTATGTTGGGTACTTGGTAGGCTTCAGCCATTTGTTGATGCACGTGCGGCGTAGCTTAAAAACTCGCCATTTGTTGGGATCAATCCACCTTTTATGTTGATTTTCTAGACTATCTTAATTGATTCTAGATATTTGTTGTTCCAATTATCTGCAAGTAATTGGATATTTGTTGATATGAGTTCTGATTATCATTTTTGATAATCGGATATTTGTTGTTTCTAATTATCGTTTTTGATAATTAGATATTTGATTATCGTTTTTGATAATCGAACAATTGTTGATTTGAGATTTGATTATCGTTTTTGATAATCGAATATTTGATTGATTTGAGATTTGATTATCGTTTTTGATAATCAGATATTTGTTGTTTCTAATTATCGTTCTTGATAATTAGATATTTGAGATATTTGATTATCGTTTTTGATAATCGAATAATTGTTGATTTGAGATTTGATTATCGTTTTTGATAATCGAATATTTGATTGATTTGAGATTTGATTATCGTTTTTGATAATCGGATATTTGTTGATTTGATTATCGCTTGAGATAATTAAATATTTGTTGACTTGAAATTTGATTATCGATTGTGATAATTAAATATTTGTTGATTTGAAATCTGATTATCGATTGTGATAATTAAATATTCGTTGATTTGAAATTTGATTATCGATTGTGATAATTAAATATTTGTTGATTTGAAATCTGATTATCGATTGTGATAAATGAATATTTGTTGATTTGAGAATTCTGATTATCGTTTTTGATAATTAGACCTTTGTTGTTTTCTGATTACCGTTTTGGTAACTAGATTTGCGGTTTTGCGATTTGCGAATTTTGTTTTCTAATTATCTTTGTTGATAATTAGATTTTGTTGTTTTCTAATTATCGTATCGATAATTATATATTACTGTTTTGTGATTTCTGTATTCTAATTATCGTAATTGATAATTGAATATTGCTGATAATTGCATTCATTCAGTTCTGCTGTTTTCTGATTATCTATTGGTAATTAGATTTTGTTGAGAATTTGTAAATTTCTTTTATGAAATTAAAAGATTTCTTTGGTGTTGGTATTCTCGACCTTTATTTTTCTAGCCTAACAAGTTTATGTTAGAAAAATAATTGTTATTCACGGCCTTATTTATGAAAATTGCGGGGACGCAATTTTTATAAGGAGGGGAGTCTGTAACAACCCAGGGTTTTACAACATTTAATAATCATCATTAAACAATTACTTGATTGTTAAGTGTCGTTGAATATTTTAATCAGTCAAAATTCTTTTGAAATTTTTTAAGTGTATGCGGGTTTTAAAAGTGATAACCCGTTTCTTTATTTTAGATTGACAAACCCTAAACTTAATAAACAAAAGAATGGCGGCTTCAAAAAATTTCATCCCTCGTTCGGTCAAAATTTAGGGCTTTAAAAAAAAATCGAAGGCCGACTTCAACTGCTCGATTCGACTTGGTGCTCGCCGATGCTAAGGTGAGTGATTTAATTATCACTCACATCTAATTCAAGTTTTTAGTTTGCTAGCTTGTTCAAATTCATAATTTTGTTGCTTGATTAAATGATTTTCACGGCTTTGAAATTGTTGATTTCTTGTTGACTTCGGTCACTTTGATTTGCTAAATCGCTTTGTTTGTTGATATTTTCTTTGATTTTGTAAAAATTCGTATGACCTGCTGCTGCACGTCTTCGACGTCTTTGCGTATTGGCTTTGGCCATTAGACACTTGACTTACTTGCGGCCTTGACTCTGTTATACTTTGTATTTATTTGCTGATGTTGTCACTTTGAATACGTAAGTCACTGTTTCTCAGTAACCCTTACTTCTACACTGTACACGTGATTTGTTTATATACACGGTTGGTTCACTCGTAGCGTACATTTGAAGTTGTAGTCTTTGTGCTTAAATGTGATTTTTGTGCATGCGATGTCATGTCTCTGTATTATCACCATTGTATTGATAAGAATTCTAGCCATTTAATTTGAACCGTTGCTTGGAAATTTAGTTGCTTCATAAATATTGATCTCGGATTGTTTACATGTTGCACACAACTATGAACAGTCATATCTGCTGCACTGCGGCTACTAAATGTTGGCTTCGGCTTTGTCTATTTTAAACTGATTTTTGTAGTTTCCTACCCTTTCATGAGAATGTTGATGATGTTTTAAAAACAAACTGCACACCATATGGAGTTGTTGTATTCGTCCAGTATAGTAGCTTCATGTGAATGAGGCCTGTTGAACTGTTATCGATTTTGCCTTCTGTCTTTAACAAGTGCTAATGTTGTATTACCATACATGTATGTTCATGTATCATTTACGTCTGCACTTGCATATCTATATAAACTTGCTATACACATGCATATCTGTGCTCAGTGTGGCTTGGTATCAATGATTTCAGGTTGCTTTGAGCATCTATGTCATACTGCAATTTGTAGTAATAAGTGCATTTCATGTGTACTTCATACTTGAACTTGATGGTTGGACCTAGTTGTCCTATCTGCAGTGCACTGTCCACTGTTGCCTTGAGTAGTTGTTGTCTGCATCACCATATATCAGTTATACTTGTTTTCGTTTGGCTGTTACTTGAGCTTCTGCAATTTTCCTTGCTTTTGTTTTGATTAGAGATGCATATGTTGCACCTGGTTGCACTTTTGTTCCATTTGCATGCTTATGCACTCAAGCCTGTGCCTTGCTCCATTTATGCACAATATTCACGTACGCAATTCAATTGTTGCGTGAGTGATTATGTGCATTTGTGGTTTTTCCACTGTGTGCTTGCATGCATCCCTCTGATCATATGGTCATGTTGCCTTCAGTTGCTTGTATATATGTTTTACTTTGAGCATTGCAGTTTTTCTTGCTGTCTTCATATCGTGGCTGTTTTGAGCTTGAGAAGTTTTGTTGGACTCTTGCCCACTGTTCACTGCATGTATATATCGATACATGTATACTGAGTACTTCATGCTCAGTTCTCGAGTCATCATGTAAGCTTGTCACTGGCTTTATCCTGATTTTGTAGTTGTCTATACTTTGACGTGTATGTGCTAGCCTTCACTTGATTTTGTTGAACTTTTCATTGTGGTCTCATTGACCTGGTGCCTGTAGTATTGTTGCCTTTGACTTGTGAAATGTTGAACCTGATTTTCTTGTGCTTGACCTAGTGTTCGTTTACGAATTTTCATTGTGTACATTGTGTTGAATCAAGCTTAATCGCTTGGACTTGACCTTGTGTTGATTCCTATTTCATTACTGTAGTGGCAAGGCAGTGCACGCAAGCGTGAACTGCAGCCACATGGTATTCATTGGATACATCACGCAAGCGTGAACTGCAGCCACACGGTATGGCTTTTATGATATTCTATCTTGTTTTGATTATTTGATCTTTTGCATATTCCATATGCTGTAGTGGCGACGCAGTGCACGCGTGCGTGTACTGCAGCCCTACCCGAATTAATATTTTAATTGATATTTCAATGATTTGAACTGTTTTGTTTATTCAATTCAATATTCTGAATTGTATTCTGATTTGGTTTAATTTGTTGATTTGTTGTTTAACACTGTTACGTGTTATATTTATCGTTATCCGATTTCTTTATTTAAGGATCGGATAGACGAGATTTATTGTGACTGTCGTCTATTCATTATTTAATTATTATTGCTTCTGTGCACTAATAACTGAGTTTGAATTAGACTGACCCGTGTATTATTTTCTTTTGAATGTAATACTCGGGTCAGCCCGAGTATTTACAGGTTGTAGATATTTAGCTTTGGGTTGCTGCTTGAGCTATGAAGTCACTTCATATCTTTTGGAGTAGTCGTTGTCATTTATAGTAGTCGATTTATTTGTATAGGAAGTTAGGTATTCATGTATATTATATACGATAATGTATTTGTATATGTAACTTACAGAGTTGACGGTTGTAGTTGTATCATATGTACCGTATCACATGTATTGTAACTGACATCAGTTATTATATATATGAGACTTTTGTTTTATCTGTGTTCCGCATTTATATTATCTGTGTTATTATTATATCTATTGTCCTAAACTACTATGAACCATCGTAGTTCGTTTTATACCGGAATTGGGTATGTTGATGGGAGTAAATAAATAAGAGATGAAAAATAAAAATATACACCACTCCTATCGAAATAACCAATACTAGTGTAAGGCCTAACTACGGATGGCCGCTCCTATCCAGCCTTATTCTTCGTAATAACAAGCAGTATTTCCTTTAATACTCTTTGTTATTGTGAGCATAGAGGTGGGGCGTCACATAAATCAACATTTGAAAATTTCTCAAACTCTTTACTATATTGCTTAGTAAGTAATTTAAAACTCAAAGTTAAACTCTTACTTCAAAATTCTTTGGAAATTAATTTTGAAGTAAGTGTAAAAATTTGAATTTTAACTTCGAGTATTAAACTAATTACTAAGTAATATAGTAGAGAGTTTTAGAAAACTCATATTTTCCAGCATAGATTGAGATTTCAAGGTTAGAAATCTCAATTTTATTTTTGTTGCATGTTCAATTGTTAATCGCCGTCGGTAAATTTGACATATCTCTTTCGTTTTAAATCGAAATTTGATTTTGTTTGAAGTTCTGGAAATCTTGAAAATAGTGTGATAACTTTTATGTTAAACAATTTCGAAAATTTTAAGCATAGAAGGTCGAAAAACCTAATACAAACTCGTTGTCTTGTCATTGTAAAGCTTTCAATTTCTATGCTTAATATATAGCATATATAGCATATATTAAATGCACAAAATTATCATTATAGATAATTATAACATTATATAGCATATATTCTTAAAATATTAGAAAGGTTAAATGTTACCATTTCATTTTTCTAATAAGGCTCTCACTAGTCTTTTATGTTTCTCCAAACCCTAAGATGAAATATAAAAGTCTTACAACTTCACTAGTGGGTGTTAGGACTCGTTTCTTTTGGCTTTCTGACCTTGAGTTTGCTCAATAAATCATAGCCCCAAAAAAGATGGATAACTCCTTATTGGTGTATCACATACAGCTCCTAACCCATTTTCCCTTTTTCTAATCTCATTTTGACCTTGAGTTTGCTCAACAAATCGAAAGAGGTTATTCACTCATACCCACCATGTCGTGATAGCCTGAGTATAGTATATGTATCTTGAGTTTGCTCAACAAATACATATAGTTATCTTACCTGATTTGTTCAATATCTTAATAATATTACGCACAACATCCCTAGCTTGAGTTTGCTCAGCAACTAAGGAGTATGTAAGTAATTTATTAATATATATATATATATATGGTAGAGGATAATATATTGAAGATTCATAATCTTTAATATTTATATTGAGTGATATCGACTTATAGAATAATATATTTCTTATGAAATACCCCAGCGATTCAAGTGTCAAGCACATCAGAAATCAGGTATATGTACATTTACATATGTATTTATTTCTCAAGTCTACTTGGGTTTCTTTAATATTCCACATTTAGTTTATACACATATTATATAAGTTTTATTGTTATATAACTTTTATATTTCATATTGCTTGTATGATAGTCTTACGTATAATATATCATTAATTAAATCTTATATGATTAATTTTAATCAATTAACTCTTTAATTAATTTTAAATTAGTATTCCAATATAACTTTTATATTGGACATATCTACTATAACATTTATAGTGCATACTATAACCTTTATAGTTTAACAAACATATATCATATATATGTGTGCGTATTTTATTTAATTAATTAACCTTTAATTTATTTATTCAGTTAAACAATTTTTATTAAAATTTATTAATTTCAAAATTTATCTCGTATACATATATGTATACTTATGTTATCTTAAACATTTTAAAATAACATAACATATATCAACATATATGATAAATGCATATATGTATTAATTAATTAATATATTTAATTTATTTATTTTATTAATCTTATTACTAAATCTGTAATTTGAAATTATTATATAAATATAAATTAATTAATATATTTAAATATTAATCTTATTATATTGTAATTTGTAATTTGAAACAATATCTTAGTATCATTATCCTTTCAAACATTTTGAAAAACTTATGTAGTATTATAATTTTTATAATAAACAATTTTTATTTTAAATTTAACTATTAAATTTAAAATCTTTAACATTAATTTTCAAACAATTTTGAAAATTAGCCCAAGGCCTAAATTATGTTAGGCCTTTTCTGTTAGGAGCAACCTTTGCACTCATTTCACCTTTTGGGCCACGCCGGTAACCAAGTAGGACATGATACTTGATTACTCAATTACAATCCTAAACACTACCTTTCTAGATACTATACTAAGTGGGCAAGCTTAATTAGTTAGCCCTAAAATGACTAACCTAGACCGCATAGGCAATTGGGCTTTGATATTACTATTGAAACTGAACCAGCCCGCAGCAGAAGTTATAAGTGAATTTCAAAAAATTTACCCTATTGGATTTTTATTGGGCCTATGAAGTCTAACAAAATTAGAAAATTTCTAAAATTTATTTAAATAAAATCATTTATTTTGTTTAAATTCAAATATATGTAGATATGAAATTAATTTTATTTGATTTAATTTATACATAAAAATGTATCATATACATATATGTGTGACTGCATGTGTAATATAATAATCCGTGAAAGGTATTATATACCCATATACAAACATATTAGCTCATTTTGTTTGTCATGTATGTTGTCCAAATATGTCCATGTATATGTGTTACAAAATACACATACACACACACACACACATATATGTATGTATAAATATATTACATATAATATATGAACATAAAACATTTATATATATATAAAGAGCGAGAACAATTATTAATAATTATTTATAATTCAAAATTAACTTAGTTTTGTGAACAAAATAATTTTAGTACTTTAATTTGTATATATTATGAATAAAATAATGTTTTCATCCATAAATAATTAACATAAAATAATCTATTGATAAAAATTCAAATTTTACAATTTTATAAAATCTAGGATAATAAAACAGAGCTTAGAAAAAATCTTGATATTTTTCAAAGTTGAAACGTTATTTTAAAAACATACATTGATTTCGACAATAATTATTTAATATAAAATAATATATTATTAAAAATTCAAATTATAAATTTTCAGAAATTATACGATCATGAATGAAAGGTTAAGAAATATTTTGAAGAATGATTCAATTAAATTATTATTTTTAATAAATCATAAACAATTTTTGCAAAATAATATTAATTATTAAAATATTAAAGCTTATTAAAAAATTCCTAAAATTTTTCTATATGTTTTAGAAAAGACATAATATTTTAAACAAATATAAAATTGTACGTAATAATTATTTTATATCCAATAAACAATTCAAAGTTCAATAAAAAGTTAATTTAAAAATATGAATATATGTATGATAATTAATTTTCGAATTTTTAAATTCGTATTATATATAAATAAGTGTATTAAAATCCTTAAATCATATATGTATATATCTTAGTATGCATATATGCTATTATGAGAGAGAAATCTACACTAATTTATATATGAATTTATTAATAAATACATATACATATACATATATATATAACAATTATTAATGACAAAAATTAATTTTGTACAGTAAACAACATTTGTCTATACATAAATCAAATAGTATGATAAACAAATTATGCACATAACCAAACTGATTTGTGACAGCCACATCTACTTACAAAATCTCACCTGACTAAATATATAGTAGCAATATATTTAAACATATATGAAATTGCTCAGTATAGTATCATAGAATATAATTTAATTACTGTAATATGAAACAAAATTACCAATTTAATGATGCATTTGAATCCACGTTGAAGCAATGACTTCTCTTCCTTTTACCGTTCTTGATCTGTCAAATTGCAAGTCCAGAATCACCGACCTCTAACTATTAAATAATATTATTTTAATTTGAAATATATTTGTGAAATTTGAAGTGGATTGAGAGATATGTTTTAACCAGCAATGTTGAAGATAATGGTGGCCAAAAAAGGTTAGTTATTATTTCAGAGACACACACACACACACATGGTGGTATTAGAGAGAACGAGGAAAACTTTTTTACCCATTCTCACTTGATCTCAACCCATTATCTCCAAGCCAATTCCATTTGTTTAAGCCACCCCTTGACCTTTCCAAAACCGAAATTTTGCAGCCCTAATAATGGTCTTTAAACCCATCTAAGCCCAAGCAAAAATACTATGCAATTATATCTAATTTAATTGCTTGTCGATATTGTATATCGATCGATATATTTGTAACTATTATATATATAACATTATTTATTTCTAAAACCACATTCAAATTTTATAATTAAAATTTCATAAATATTAATGAATTTAGTTAGTTTATAATAATTATAGCCTAATTAAATCGTTTGGTCTTAAGGTAATTCATCATTTCGGCTGAGTAACTCTTGGATCACTACATCATACTGCCCATTTTGCCACACCCCAATGCGGAAAGATTGTCACGGTCATGAGCCATAGCAATTTTATCGCGGTTTTGAACCGTGGTAAAATAAATTACAATGGTTTCTGGTCGTGGTAATTTAGGGACAGCCATAGATCGTTCCAATGTTATCAAAAAAATTTCCATCCCTTAGCGTGTATATATTGAGATGAAGCTCACATCCTTCTCCAAAAAAGAACACCCCCTTCCATAATTAACCTGCATACCCTAGCTGAATAATTTCCATCCCGCGCCCTAACTCTCATCAATTTTCATCTAAACCCCCATCGCTCCGACGTAAACGTGCATAGCTCATATTCTCTACCAAATCGCATGAATTGTTCTCACTCAAATAATAGGTTGTTCGCCTTTCTCTCAACCTTCACTCGGTCAGGTACGATATTTAATCTAATATCATGTTTGTTTTATTTTTGTTTTATAGTCAATAATTGATGTTATATGAGCTCAACTAAATTGAAATCCAATAATTTTTTGATTGATATAATCGTACATGTTTAAAATTTGATGTGCAAAAGTACACATGTAAAAGGTTGCTTATTCGAAGGTTAGAAATATGTATTATTAACATGGATTTGGATCATACTCTTAAAAAAATTATCGTAGAGATACACTTTGTACTTTGTTCTATGCGGAGCACCACGTGTACAAATTTATGTTTCATTTTAGCAAAGTTGATGCATTGTAATTTGTATATGATTATAGAAGATTCAGTTAAGACAATTTTAAAGTAGTTTTATTTGAAATTGGTTGTATGTATCTCTACAATTAAAGAATTTGGAGTGACTTAACAGATTAAGGCAACTCATAGGCGAAAAGTGTTTGACACTCATCCTGATCGGGTTCAGGTTCCTGATGAAGCTTGAGCGGAGTCTGAATTCAGACTGGTAATTTTATTAAGGCTAAATGGATACAGTTCTAGTTTTCACCTAATATCTTTGTTGCCATGCATATCCAAATGAGGAACATATTCAAGATTTTTTATATAACATTTTTTAGCTCTTCAATTTGCCTAAAAACCGAATTGGTGTATCAGTAATCTTACAAGCGACAATGTTCAGTTAAATCATATAATAACGTATAAAAAAGCCCAATGTGTATTGAATATTGGAATCGAATCCTCGCCTGGTACAACCTTGACCATCAAAATGAGATAAGTTTCTATGCCTTTTGGATTTGTTCTTGAAAGTGATAAAAGTTTCATGTTTATCAAGAAAAGAGTTCTAGGTGTGCACTACCACAAATACAGCTTATTACAACGTTTGTTTTATAACGTCTATATTTAAAATGTTGTAAAAAAAACCCCTCTTGCAATGTTTTCTTAAAAAAAGTTGTAAAAACCATCCTTTTTATAACATTTAACAGAAAACGTTATGAAACGAGGCTTTTTACAACATTTCCTCCAAAAACATTGTGATAAACTACCTTTTACAATTTTTATGTAAACGCTGTCACAACTATGTTTTAACAACAAGTTTAAAAAGTTGTAAAAACATTGCTTTTTATAAATAGATACTAATTAACAACTTTTTAAATGTAACTGTACTTGTAGGACTATGTTAATATTTTTTGAATATGTTTAGTATTGCTTAAAATATTATAATAATTAATAATTTATAATTAATAACAATTATTCGATACTTACTTGGATAACTTATAAATGGTAGTTTATAGTTAATAATTTCTAAATGAAAACTTAAATAGGAAATTATTTATATTTTATAACCAATGATTATTAACAGATAATTTATAATTACTCTCTATAATCAATAATTATTTTTTATATTTAATAATTTACTGCAATTAATCGTTAATAATCAGTAAATTATAGTTAATATTTATTAACTATACCTAGTAATTAATAAATATAATTAAAAATTAAAAAGTAATATTAAATAATTATTATTAATGATTAATATTAAATAGTTAACAATTAAAATTTGGTTATAATTAATAAGTAATAGTAATAATTAATAAATAATAAATAAGAAGTAATAACTAATAATTAATAAGTAATCTTTACCATTTTCTAAAATAAATTTAAGAATATTCATAAAGTGTAAAAATAAAATTTTGAAATTTTTCTAAAATTCAAAAACAAAATCTTATAATAATGTTCTCCACATTAAAAATTGCTTTCTATAAAAAATTTGTAAAAGGAAATTTTTTTACAATTTTCCCCTAGAAGTTGTAGATATTAATTTACTACAATAAAAATCGTTTTAATCACGGGTCAGAAAAATCTTTGAGAAAACGATCACCGCACCGAATGATCAAATTAACATTAATTATTTTAAACAAATTCAATGTTGCTTTAAATACTATAATAACCAAGGAAATTGCGAATTAATTTTGGTAAATAATTTAGAGTAATTAATAAATTATGGTTGATAATTTATAATAATAATAATAATGTATAAATTTTTGTGCATATAAATCTATACTTGTTTAAAATACTAGAATATTTAATAATTAGTAATGTGTAGGTGATAATTATAAATTCAAACATTTTGGATTAAATCATGGATTCATATCTCAAACTATATATTATCCATTATTAATTTATAAACATCAATTAATAAACGTTAACCTTCTTGCTTTTTACAGCCTATGTCAACCATCCACCTTAACTAAAAAAAAAGACCAGGCGCCATAATTTTGAAGCCCGCTTCCATTTTCGTTCAACGCCCGCCCTCCACGCTCCACCCCTTTAATTTTCATTACAACCCCAGATCCCGAATTAATCCCCAGATCCAGATCATCCACCTTCATCGTTGCTTCTCCACCTTCATCGATCCTAAATCCCTTAATCACAAATCCCGAATCAGCCGCTTTTCTACATCTTGTTACCCCTTCCCCTTGCCTGACTTTCGTTCCCTTCCTTCGAACTGGAAGTCCGATAGATGCCAGAACAGTTAAGGAGAAGACACCTTTCCTCTATTCCTATTTCATGTCCATTGAAACATGAGTCTCCATGGATTGAGAGCTCGAATAGGTCAGGTACGTCATATTTTGGGTTTCTCTAAGCTGATACAGATTCATGGTTTGGGTATGGTATTGGGTTTTGCTACTGCTAATTAGTGTGTTTGAATAGGTTAGGTATGTCGATTTTGTGGAAGTTTAAACAATTATCTTAATGCACTGGCAGCTGCTTCATGTGGATTTTGCTATTGCAGATTCATGTCAATTTTGCTACTCCTTTCCCTTACCCGAGTTTGAATAGGTTAGGTACGTCAGCTGCTGCTTCCTATGGATTAGAGGTGAGATTTTACCTCCATTTATTTAGCAGTAGAGCACTGAGAGTAGGCACACTATTTACTGTTCTTTTCTCGAAGTGCTACTTTATATATCCTACTTTACATATGCTATTTTATATTTACTGTGCTTCATGTCGTTTCTTTTTCTTTGGAATAATATATCTTCTTTTCATTTTTTACTCTTTAATCTTTTTGTGCCTCGTCAATATTCTTATAGGCAGAGGAATTATGTGAAGACTGTTATACAAATTGGCAGAATGATCATCCTCATCACAAGGACAACGTCTTTCCACACTTGATATATTTCTTGGAGAATCATTATCAATAGGTAAATATTAAGAAAAGTTTGGTAATTTCTTGATTTCCGTAAATTGCTATTTATATATTTAGTCCACTCTTTATGTTACCATATCTATGAGTTGATGTTTGGATTATGCATTTTCGTACAAGTTTCCAGTTTCCATCGATTTAGTTGAAAATTTTCCATTCATGGAAAACTTTGTGTTGCATTTCTTAAATTAAGACTTTGTACATTCATTTCATCAAAATAGAAGCCTACAAATATTGTATAAAAGATTGCTGCTGAATATGTATAATTAATGTAATATTTAACAGAAGATAGTACCATTTATTGGGCTGGGGAAAATTACTGGCGTGAATATTTGAGGTCTACGTTATATTCACACGTTAGGAATATAGAGGAATATGTGTGCATTCATTTCTCTGCTTTTGACAAAGGTTTAAAAGAAGAAAAATTATATCTCCAACATATATGAGTTTCAAAGGCAGCATTTTGTCCAAAACTTGCAAATTAAGGAGAACTGCATAATACATAGGAGTTTTAGTCATCTATTCTAGGAAGTAGCAAACCATATGCTTATCAATAAATGTGGGTCTCTATACATTTGATAGTTTGGAGAAGTACTAAAATGTACTTAATATTTGATCTAGAGACCTTAGTTTATAAGTGAATTATGTTGGTTTTCTATCTTGCAAGAGCACCGAGCACATGATCCAACTCATAAATACCTAAATGTGTAGAGAGATCCTAAATGCTTTGCTTTTTTCCATCCTCCAAAACTGCTCCTTCCACCTGTAATACATCTATACACACACACATATGAATATACATACACGCACACATATAAATATAAATACACACACATACATATACACGTATATACATGCATGCATATACATATATATACACATACACGCCGAAGGGATGAAATATGATAAGGTTACCATTATCATATTCATTTGAAAGATGGTCCTAAGTAACTGACTTATATCTTCTGACTACAGATAGAACTTTTGATCATTGTGAATTTACTGCATACTGTATTTAGTATCTTTTTTATCAAAAATATATTAGTTACGCCTATAGATTATTGAGACGTTGTCAGTTTAGAGACAATTTCCACTGTAAGTAGTTATACATCATACATATCACAAATCACAAAAGTACTACTAAATGCTGAAGAATATTTTTTATTGTTTGAACTATGTTAATAATAATAATCCATGCCAAAAAAACAGAAACTTCTCTGCACTAAGCATGGACAAGGCAGGAGATGGACTGTGGTGTTTTGGATTAGTTGTGGCCAATGAGTGTGTTGAAGTTCCCGACAATGTAACATGGACAAGGTATAAGGTTGGTGGTCTTGTCATTGCATCGGGGGAAAATTCTGGTCTTAAAGATAAATTGGTAGACTACGTATGTAGTAATCTATATGATGAGGCAGGAGGGAAGTCAGAAAACTTCGGCTGTTCATAGAATGATAATGTGAAACACATGACTGGCTTTGTGGACAATATGGTAACCGTGCGTGATTATCAGGATACAGTGCGTGTGGAAATTATAGATGATGTTGATAAAGATGCTTCTGTGCCTGTTGCCAATAGGTGTAATGTTCTTGTTTTAGTACTTGAAAATGAGGGAACTTGTTTTATCTTTTGCAAAAATATGGTTGTGTTGGAACATGTATTTTATTGTGGTTGAACAACTATTAATTTATCAACAATTCTACTTTGCCTGAAGATTTTTTTGTCAAAACTTGCGAATTAGAGAGAAAAGAATGGACCCCCTTGAATTTCAGCCTTAAGACCCGGAGATAAATTGCACTATTCGCAGTATTTGACAAAATATATTTTGGGTAATGTAGCAGTACTCTTAATTTATTTTGAATGGAAGTAATTTTGAATAGTGTTGTTTATTATTTGATCATTGGCCTTTATTTCAGTTTTTGAAATTTTATTATTATTGCGCCAGTAATGTGAGAGTGGCAGGTTGGAATAGACAGAAATAGCCATGCAACAATTTAGAAAGGTTGTAATATAAATATATTTCACAACTTTTCAAAAAAGTTGTAAAATATGCACAACAATTTTAAATAGTGGTCAAATAATATTTTACAAAGATAAATAGTTGTAGTTTAACATATTACAACTAACAAATAGTTGTATATACTCTATTACAACGTTTCGTTGCAAAGTTTTTGAATAGTTGTAATAGACGCAGACCCTATTACAACTGTGGCTAAGACGACGTTTATGAAAACATCTACTACAACTCTTTTCGGGAGTTGTGAAAGACCTTTTTTGTTGTAGTGGTGTTTGGGCAAGTTTAAACATACAGATTATAATAAAGAAACTGAAATGTTCTTTTTCAACATCTTTAGAATGATATTTAGGCGAGTTTAAACTACATTTGCGAACTTTAAAATCGTGAATTAATAATAAAATGAAACGTCAATGATTGTGTTGATAACTCTAAGCAATGATTTACTGCACACCTAACTTTTTTCTATGCAGTAAACTATATAATCAATATGGTATTCTAGATTGTATATAAAATTGCAACTAATCATTTTTATTTAGTATTTTTGAGTCATCAAATTCTCAACATAATCAGCATTATGTTTAAATGTTTGAAAATCCTGTTGAAAAACGAGAGAAATAAATCTAACACATTGAGCTAGAAATCAACATTCATCTTCTTAGTTTGCTCAGGATATATGATATTCCTTTTCACTCTCTGATGCCTGTGAAACTATATTATCACCTACCAAGTATTTTTATTTTTAACAGAATAATAATCAGAAATGGTTATATTTGTTGGAAATTTAAATACAAGATCAAAGGCTTCATGTTCAAAATAAATGCAGTACTAGTTGTTAAAGTGAATAATACAACTGAAGTTTGAGATTATATTGATGTAAATTGTTGCATTGACTTGATTAACGTTCTGCACATGCTGGAAAAATCTTTGTGATTTTAGTGATGCTTTGTCCATTTGACGAATGTATGCAATTTCACAAGTTTGTTATCTCTAGCTCAGTATTAAAATATCAAACATCCATGGATAAATAACATTTGATGAAGGAGCTAAACAAAAGTACATCTGAAATGAATTCAAATACACAACATATTTATCAAGTAATTCATTGTAGTGCGACTAATTATCAATACTAGAGCATGCTGTTTAGATAGTGCCTTAGAGTAGTACTAGGCTAAGTGATATTCAATCTTTTTCTCCTGTAATCTGAGAAACTTTATTTAAGTCATACTGAGTTTGATTGGGGGATTGGGAAATTATTAACATATTTAAACCATTGTTTGATTGGGGGATGGTGAAATAAGGGATTCATCAATATTAATGATTATTCCTAGGCCAATTTGATCAGTGGATATCAAGGGGTCTGCTGATGTTATTTTAACATCAGTATTAACAATATTGTAATCTTTTCCCACTTGACAATATCTAGTAATTACAACAAAAAAATGTGTTTTAACTTCTTTTTTTCTTTCTTTCTTTTCTTTAACAACCGATACTTCTTCACTTCAAGTTCTAGCCACAGCCGATGTGGTTGTTCGCGCGAGACAATAATCAGTGCTACATCGAGTTCGTGCCAAAGGCATTGATTCTTTATGCTGTTAACAGCCGATCTTCCTATAGCCAGCGGCATGATTTTACATTATTTATTTGTTTAGTAATTAGTACTAATTATTTGATTAGGAACAAAATTGGTTTGAATTTTTTTTGTGTAATCAATAAGTATTTGTTTGCACACCATTAGCCAATTCTTGTTTATTTGCACACTATTAACAAAAATGGTGTGAATTTTTTTATTTGTCGCCAATTCGCTGCACACTGTTATGTGTTTGTTCACCCTATTATTGTTGCTACTTTAGTGTAATCAGTAAATAACTAAGATTGGAAAATTGTTATACTAATGGTTTGATTAACTGTAGTTATATTTATTAGTAAGAATCCGAGAATGATCAAATTTTTATTTAGATATATTTATTAGTGTAAGGAAAAAGGAAGAAGCAAGAAGAGTGATGGAGGAAGATGATAGCATGATATACAGGTTAGTTTATCACTCACAAATATTATGTTTAATCTCATGATCCTGCATATATAAGTGCACTTTATCATCTTGGAACCCTCCTCTGTTATATTTACTAATTGTTAATACACGGAATATATACAAATTGAGTCGGGAGAAATAATTTTTTTAATCATGCCTTGCCGTACAACATCCAGTTTAATACACGGAATGTATATGCTTTGGAGTGCCCAATCAACCGACCCTACATCTAGTTTAAAGATGATTTTCCCTTAAAAATTGAACCATTGGAACAATCTTGTTATGTTAGAGGTTAAAAAAATTTCACTAGTCGTTTTTGTGATGTTCTATGAGACGTGTTTTGAAAGTGCAGTGTGGTATGAAATTGCAATAATTATATTGTGGATGTTCATGGTTCGGTTCTTTGCTTAATGCTTAATTATTACCATAAATTGGGAGACGGGATACACCATGGAGCACAAATGGAATTTACAGCATGTAGCTGTGTTGTTGGTATTAATTAGGTATATTTTATAAGTTTTATATCATAAACAATGCAGGTTTTTTTTCCCCTTTTTCTCTCTCTCTTTTTTCTCAACATCAACATTTTCATTCTAGGATTTTGGTTGAATACTAGGTGGATTTGGTCAACTTTTGGTAGAGGCCAAGGAGAAACAGTGATTCAGAATACAGCTGTCGATATGAGTTTGTTTATGGATTTATTTATTTATTTATGGATTAATAATCTATGTTTTGTAGTTTGAGTTCAACCTAAATTAGATCACAGTTTCAAAAGTAATCAAATATAGAGATTGAGAGAATGACACCTGCGATTACAGTGGTTTCATTATTTCTTCTTCTATTTTATACTATTCTTATTATTATTTCAGAGAGATTACAAAGTGTTTTAACTCGAAGTTGTAGATAGATTTCGGTTAAAAATCCGGCAAAATCTTCCATAGATGAAAATAAGAATCAACCCCTGTTTAAAGGTGTATAACTTGTATTTATAGGTGTAATTGGGGCTACTAAAGGTCTTATTTCGTCCTGTGTATTTCCATATATACGATAGAGAAAGAATGGGTACGGATCCACGAATCATGAGTTTGACTTTGCTCTTGGAATTTAAAGTTGGATACTAATTTTTCCACCTTTAGATTGTTAGAAAATGAATAAGTGGCTAAGGAGGGAACAATGTTCCACATCGGGAAATACACATCAAAATTTCACTATATATACTAAAGCTTAATAAGCTATATCAAAAGAGAATGAGGAGATAGAAAGAATGAGGCAATGTAGGCATGAAAGGGAAGAGGCAATGTAGGCCTTGGATCTCTTGGGGTCTAATGATTAAATGGGCATTCGTTTGCTACCTGGGCTGTGGTAAAACGGCTAATTTTTTTATCCGAATTATACCTTTTTTGCTGCCAGAAACGGTTGCATCCGTTGGTTAAAGGGTCGCAACCTTTCCGTAGGGGGAGCAAATATGTTTTAAGGGAACATCGACTGTGCTGGACTCGGATATAAATATTCAACTTGCAACCAAAGTACTAAACGTTATGAATTATATTTCAACTATTCTTTTTCCTGTTAACCCAATTACAAAAGTAGGGTTAGGCATCCGTTGGTTAAAGGGTCGCAACCTTTCCGTAGGGGGAGCAAATCTGTTTTAAGGGAACATCGACTGTGCTGGACTCGGATACAAATATTCAACTGCAACCAAAGTACTAAACGTTACGAATTACATTTCAACTATTTTTTTTCCTGTTAACCCAATTACAAAAGTAGGGTTAGTGTTTTTTGCCCAAATTGATTTTTCCCTAATTTATAGATTAGGGTTTCTGTGTGGATAACATAGATTACAAATGCGTCTTTGAAATCCGATAGTGACTAAAAAGGAAAAGCATATGATTTGCATAATATTTTTTTTTCCAAGGGGAGACTGAGCCAATGAAGCCATTTAGACACAGATATCATACTCCTTACAGAGCTGCTGGTAGTACTGCTTCATTTTGTTATCCATCATGGGAGCTTCTGCGCACATTATTGTCTTGTCATCATATTCAGCAAATGGTACTAGAACATCTGATATATTTAATTTCCCCTCCTAATCAATCATTTATTGTATGCATTACTTTACATGTTTTAGTTTACTAAATGGACGCTTCACTGCTAAACCCTTGGAAGTTCTTAGATTGAGTTATAGGTGTTAAATACATGTTAATGTGCTTATCGAGATGTGGAAGTTCATCGAAAAATCATTTTTATACTAAACAAGTGTTACCATTTGATCAGCAACTATTTTAAAGTAAACACACCTCTGTATCAGTGGCTTAAAGCCGGGTTACCAAAAGTCCCTAATTTATAGATTAGGGTTTCTGTGTGGATAACATAGATTACAAATGCGTCTTTGAAATCCGATAGTGACTAAAAAGGAAAAGCATATGATTTGCATAATATTTTTTTTCCAGGGGGAGATTGAGCCAATGAAGCCATTTAGACACAGATATCATACTCCTTACAGAGCTGCTGGTAGTACTGCTTCATTTTGTTATCCATCAAGGGAGCTTCTGCGCACATTATTGTCTTGTCATCATATTCAGCAAATGGTACTAGAACATCTGATATATTTAGTTTCCCCTCCTAATCAATCATTTATTGTATGCATTACTTTACATGTTTTAGTTTACTAAATGGACGCTTCACTGCTAAACCCTTGGAAGTTCTTAGATTGAGTTATAGGTGTTAAATACATGTTAATGTGCTTATCGAGATGTGGAAGTTCATCGAAAAATCATTTTTATACTAAACAAGTGTTACCATTTGATCAGCAACTATTTTAAAGTAAACACACACCTTTGTGTCAGTGGCTTAAAGCCGGGTTACCAAAAGTTAATAGAAGTGAGACACCCTGGTCATTTGTTCTTGTGCATTCACCATGGTATAATAGCTACAATTGGTTTCTTTATCTAATTTTTATAATACTTTTTTTCATGTGAAGATGTGTTTAAACTTGTACTCAAAGTAGTGCTTATAAGTTATAACATGTGCTGTGTTATGCACAGTCATAAACAGTTAATATGATGCAAAAACAGATAAATATGTGGCCTTCTTTCGTTAGATTTTGAACAATAAGAATATGCAAGCTCTAGAAATAACGTGTAATGAGACAATTTGTACCTCCACATTTTAAAGTCAATTAAAGAATGGTGACATATGTTTGTTCATTCTATGACATTATGCTGACAAATTAGAATCCATGAATAACATTAGAATTAGTAAAGTTAATTAGTTTGTAGAATTTTATGTGTACAGTGAAACATGTAAAGAGGAATGTTAGAAAACGTTAGATTGATGATAAGTGAAAAAAGATAGTAAGATATCTGGAGGAACTAGAAAGAAACAATAATAAAAAGCTAATTTGGCATGTGCACAAGAAATATAATTTTTTATGCAGCATAAACTAGGTGAGCAGCAGAAACATAATTAATATATTATCCACATCACGATGCAAAATTCTATAAACTGAACATTTTGGCACCAAAATGCGAACGACATGCAGACATATTACGTCTCTAAAACACTTGTCTTGTTCTATTTTTTCCTCCTTTTTTTTGTGGGTGCTTACTTTCTATTGTGCAATGTAAGGTTTGGATCTTCAGCAGGTATACACAAGATCAATCATTGCTGGCCTATGTTTCCATGCCTATCAACAGGTGACTTTCTCCTTGTATTTTGTTTCATTGCAACATTTTTAAAAGTATGTTTTGCATAACCATGCCCATTTCAGCATTTAGTTTGTTCAATAGATTCAAGATTTTTCTTATGTTGTACATGTTTGAAACTACTTTTACCATCCTCCAAGTTTACAATTTTCTTTTAAAATTTGTTGATAGACGACACAGTCTTCAATCAATACAAGTGAAAAAATATCCAGTTAATAGTATGCCAGCTAGTCTTTGCTGGGAGATTTTATATGTACATCCGATGGCAACTTTTAGAATCAGGTCGGCTGTTTACTAGTAAATTAAACCGATATGTATGTATGTATGTATATTGCTGATCACGTGTTTTAGACTGGGACAGTGCTCTTCTCGGGACATTCAAGTAAGATTCTCCATAACCACTCCTGGTGCTTTGCAACCTTACTCGTTTTTCCATCTCCATCATATGATTCAAAGGCATTTTTATGATTAAACTCAGCTGATAATCAAGTCTTGCAATTACCAATTTTCATCTCCATAAACTCTAAAAGGACCAGCAGCTCTGAAAAATTAAGATGTAAGAACATTACACTCTGAACCGTTGATTACAAAAATCTTATGATTTCGAACCACGTATCAGACTGACTCTCCTCAGTTTCATTTGGATTTCATATTCTGTCTCATAACTCAATTCAAACCGCAGTTAAGAAAGAAAAAAACAATCAATAAACGTTCAAATAATAATAATAATAATAATAATAATAATAATAATAATAATAAAAGATATCAAGATACTCGAAATTTATTATCCTAAAAAGAATAGGGAGAGTAAATCAAGCTTTTACAATAAGAGATACAGAAGCTTAAACATTAAAATAAAATTTAAAGATAGTAATTATCTATATGAAAAGGCAATTTTATGCTTTTCACGTATTTAATTTCCGTTCGATGATCTATATTATCGCATATAAACAGGTAAAGGTAAGTATCTATACTTTTTAGCTTACATGCGCACGCACTCACACATTGCAATATTACTCTTTTGAAATATGCAACATATGATCTATCCAATTTCAATATAAATTTTAAACCTTTTGATTTGATGTTTAAACACTGTTTCGAAAACAGCCTAAATCCATTTAAAAAAGGATTTATATTGGAATATATTTTCTACATATTATATCTTCTCTTTTATGTTTTTCTTTGTTCAGCCTTTATATAGTTTCTCATTACTGCTGTTTTCCTCATTTGATTTTTTTTTTTAGAAATTTTTTCCTTCTGTTCGGAAGACTCAAGAGAATTATATGGCATATGCACAATTTCGCATATTTGATTAGGTAATTTAAAAATTATTATAAATTAAACAATGATGTTTTCCTCCACAACTTTAACATTCGATTTAAAATCAATTTTATTTTACAAGCATTTTTAGGCGCATCTCATTAATTTACTACCAACATTTATCTTGGCTTTCAGCTTTAGCATTTGACCATGTAAAAACTGTTTTTGCTCTTAAACCTAACAATTTAATTGATTAATGCCCCAAATGTTCTCAAAGCATTCAACCTTTCTTTCAAATAATATTTCCTGGGACATGATTCAGCTTATTATTCAACCCTGGTCATGCGTTCAGGTGGATAGGCATGATTATATGTAAGTTGACCTGAACACAGAGGAGGCAGAATTTGCATCTGTATTTTGTACTACTAAGTGATAGACATGTATGTATATAAGAATATATACAACTCTGAATAGTTGAAACACAGCGAAGTTCTTGGCGAAAAGACTTGTAAAATCAAACCTATGATATATAGATTCATGAATTTGCACTCTGAGCACACTTAGTCAGCTTACCTTAAACTTGTTAGGCATGAGTTATTATAAGCATGTGGTGTGCGTATGCATGTTGTATGTACTGGTGTGTGTTGTGGTGTGAGTGGTTTATTGAGCATATGTGTTGTGCAATCAGCTGTCTGTCCTATTCAAGTTGCTGCGTGACTTTTGAAGTTGAGCCGTGAGGTCAGAATAAGCCGCTGCCTATACTATTTCCCATGTTTATGATTGTGTTTGTGGGAGTGAATTTGTATATAAATGCATGTGTATACTGGGTAGTTTGCTAGATAAAAATGAACTTTTTATTTATTTGTACTAATTGTTATACTAATAATACAATGCCCAAAGGTACCTTAGCCATTTATTTAGACATATGCAACTGAGTATACGCTATGCATTGTATATGTGTTTTTCGAATCCAAAATCAGTTCTAATATCCTGTTTTTTATCATCTCCTGTAAGTGTCTTTCACACACTCTTTTTTTAAAGGGCACAACATATATAATATAATAAAAATAATAATAAGAAGTTTTAATATGTGCATTTGATGCTTGCAGGACACCTAATGATGCAAGGGAGATGACCGTTAGTGGAAGAATGGATTAAAGCATGTCCTTTTTATTGTTTTTACTGTCTGCATTATGTTGTATTATCGTATGTGGTATTTGAGGGCATGAGAAATATGAATTTGTATTTTGAATTAGCATAGATACGTTGGTCTTTGCAAAACAAGTTATTTCATGAGCAAGTATTGTAGGACTCGATCTTTGTAAAATGCTAATATACTTCAGTTTATTGGTAATGTATGTGCTTCTGCTTCCGTTTGTCATATCTCTTTCGTTTGTCATATCTCTTTGTATAGCTATTTTTGATTCTAGTCTGTTTGTGTATAAACAGAGTCATGGTTGATTTTATTGTGTTGTCTGAAGTTTATTGGTGATGTATTGTAGCTTTTATTGTTTGTGCTTCAGTTTATTCAGCCACGGATACGAGCCATGGTTGATTTTAATGATATAAAAGTTAGCCACGACTCTAAACTATGGTATTTCATTCAGCCACGGCTCTGAAGCATGGCTAATGTAATTTTGCCACGGCTTGGAGCCGTGGCTAAACAAAATTTTGCCATGGCTCGGAGCCGTGGTAAAATTTTTGCCATTCTCCATTTTGCCACGGCTCTGCACCGTGGTAAAATTATTTAGCCACGGTCCACAACCGTGGCAAAATGACTTTTTTGGTGTAGTGGGAGTAAATTTGGTCAGCGATTAACATCGAATTATTCTAATGTTAACGTCTACACGTCACCTAACAGGTAGTATGACATTATAGCCAAATTTATCGCTTTCTCATTTTCGGTAAAAATCTAATTTTAGTTTAATAAGTCTTACCCGGTTGTGATATTTGTTTACACAAATTCTTTTTGTCAAAACTAATCACTTTAGACTTATGGAATTTGATAATGGTCAAAATTCCAACCCCATCCACATTTAACTTTATAGTCCAAATACAAAGTCATTGGTTCAATAATAACAATTGTTATTAACCGAAATGATCAGGCCAGAGACTTCGACTTTGAGTTGACTGTGATACTAACTTAATATAACCGAGGAGACGAATCATCTCTTGAATAGTGCTTCACTTTCAATATTTTCACTCGACCCAACTATAGTTACTCGATGGGCGTCATGCCATAATTTGGCTATAATCAAAGCGGGGTTTTCATATTGAAGATGCACGGTATTCTCAAGTCGAGAAAACTGTGTAAATTACTCACATCGATATTTTCTTTTTGACATTAGTAATATTAACCAACAGAAAACTATCGAGTGAGTCGTTCCATAATTATCCAATAACTATTAGTACGTAACCCCTAGGTGCCCCCAGCAGTCATGAGTAATATACTGGCCAATATTTGAAGAGTGTTACGTACTTCAGTCTCAACGGATACGTCGATATCCAATCTCGATGCATCTTGACTAGGAATATTTAAAATGATATATTTGTTTCGTTGTGATAAATTACTCGTGGTTATAACACTTTGCAACCACTACCACAAAATATACAATTTATAGATTTTTTTTTTATTAAATATACTTTTAATTAAGTTAGTTAATTGATATAATCACATTATATCAAGCATATAACAGGAAGAAAATAACTTTTATTTCGGACAAGATTGATCAACGAGTTAGATATATATAACAAATTACATAATTGCCACTAGAGCATACCCCTAACTCTATCAAATAGAACTGCAACCCTTTGAAGCCCTTAACCATCCAACCTAACCTTTCGACAAGGTTAATAGCCCTTACACCCTAACAACACTTGAGCCTTCCAAAGCTACAAATCGAGTAGTCTAACCTTTTGACAAGGTCGACACTCATTTCAGATCTGTAAAAGTATATTATATCCTGCTTGATCTTAAGGAAGGCTATCTTAACCTTTCGACAAGATTTAAATCGACCTTCTAAAGGACTAGCTAAGGGAATTTCACCCAAGCCGAAAAGAGAACTTTAGTAGGAAATCTTATACCAATTCAATTGAGGTGAAAGATCATCTAATTCAAAGACTAACCTTTCGAAAAATTCGTCCTCGAATTTGTAAATTCTCCTTCATCAGATTGTTCATCTCCATAATATGGTACAAGATGCTTAACGTTGAACACGTCAGAAGTGTACACATTCTCCGGCAGCTTCAACTTATAAGCATTCTCATTGATCCGTTTCACAACTTCTACTGGACCAATTTTTCTGGCTTTCAACTTGTTATAAGCGCCTACTGGAAAACGATCCTTCGTTAACACAGCATATACCATATCTCCTTCATTAAATTCAACATTTCTTCGTTTCAAATATGCAACTTTCTTATATTTCTCATTTGACTTTTCCAATCGCTCCTAAACGATTCTATGACATTCCGTCAAGCTTTCAACAAAATCAACAGCTCGTTTAACCGTTCCCTTCGGTTGTGGTACTACTGCCAAATTCAACGGTCCCCTTGGCAAACTTGAATATACAATCTGAAATGGACTGAATTCCGTACTACGATTCACTGCGTGATTATGAGCAAACTCTGCCTGGCATAACTTCATGTACCAACTCTTCAGATTATCCTGCACAAGACATCGCAACAAATTTCCCAATGATCTGTTAACAACTTCTGTTTGCCCATCAGTTTGCGGATGATAAGCACTACTAAATTTCAGCTTGGTTCCCACCATCTTCCACAAAATTAACCAAAAATGGCTCAAAAATCTGGTATCCAGCTTAAGTCGTGGACGACTTAACTTTTCTATGAGTCGTGTACGACTCATCCCTTGGCTATTTGCTGGTCACGTATTTTCTTCTCTGGCCTTAGCTGCATCATCCTCCCCTGGTTGAGAAAAATTCGTCCTCGAAATCGTAAATTCTCCTTCATCAGATTATTCATCTCCATAATATGGTACAAGATGCTTAACGTTGAACACGTCAGAAGTGTACGCATTCTCCGGCAGCTTCAACTTATAAGCATTCTCATAAGTCGCTGCTTCTTTAAGTCGCTTACTTCTTTAAATCGCTGATCTCCTTATGTCGCTGCCGTGTGTTCTTAAGTCGCATGAAGCTTATGCCGCATCTCTATAAGTCGCATTACTCTTAGGTCGTATGAAGGCTGGTTCTCTTAAGTCGCTGAAGCTTATGTCGCATGAAGCCGTGCTTCTTCTTATGTCGTTAACTCGTGAGTCGTTATGTCGTATGTCGTATGTATTGTATTTTTAAGTCGCGTATGTTAAGTCGTGTAATGTGTTAAGTCGTGTAGTGTTGTACCGTGAGTCGTAGGTCGTGAGTCACTGGTTGAGTCGCATATGTGTTGTAAAATTCCTATAAATAGGGACGTGATGCCATTGTAAAAGTGGTTGATTTTTGAACAAAATTTGTTTGTGTGCTTTTGCCACTTTTGTTGAAATTGAGTGTGATCGCCTTCTTCTTCCATCATCGGATATTCGAGTGCACTCGAATCAACGAACTTGAAGCCGATTCACGGAATCTCGTGCGTGGGATCAACGGCGAAGAATCGTTAATCTTCTAACGTGGAACCGTGCGCGATCAACGTGTTGAAGATAGTTAGAATCCGGTATCTCAAGAGATCAATGGATTTGGGCATTTACCTTGGTTTACTTGACACGAAATCATTTCGTGAGGAAGAAAGTTGCGTCGATTTGTATCGAACATTATTAGCACGTCAAAGTGTTATTCCGCTGCGTCACTTATTTGGTATCAGAGCTAAGTAAGATCAAGGGAGGTTTGAGCCGAGCTAAGTCAAAACCGAGCCGAGTTAAGGAAGTTAGATAGGAACTAAATTAAGGAAACGAGATTGTTTGAAGATCATGCCTCCGAGACGTGCTAATCGTTATCATAATGTTGAAGATGTGTATAGAAGACAAGAAGCTGAACAAATGGAGAAACATATCAATGAAAAGTTTGATGAAGGTATTGGAAAGTTAGAGAAATTGATGAAAGACATGAATCAAAGTCAAAGGAGAACTTCACCAGTTTCGAACCATAGTAGAAACAGGGTTTCACCATCGGTGTCGGGAGAAAGGAGAATGTCACCACAATCTTATCGAGATAGGAGAGAATCTTCATTTCAATGAGAAGAGAACACCATGAGTATTGACATGAAGAAAGAAGAACCCCACGTGAGTTTGACAATGAACCTTATCATGATGTTGAAAGACATGATAGAAGGGACATGCATAGTCATAGAGACACAGATGGACGGGATCAATATCGAAGTACATATGATTTTGAGGAGGATGGTGATAGAGGAAGTATTCATTATCGAGATCGAGGCCAAGTGCGAAATCGATATCTGGAGACAGAGAATGATCACCATTGGGAATCAGGTATGAGAATGGAAATTCCAGAATTCAAAGGTGGTATGCAAGCAGAAGAATTTCTTGATTGGTTGTCAAATTTGAAGAAATTTTGGAATTCAAGGAAGTACCTGAGAATCGTAGAGTTCAGTTAGTTGCTATAAGGTTAAGGGGAAGAGCTATGACTTGGTGGCAACAAACTAAGCTAACTCGGGAGAGAATGGGAAAATCAAAGGATGTCACTTGGGAGAAGACGAGGAAGATGATGAAAGCAACTTTCTTACCGTACAATTATCAATCTCTTATGTATCAACAATTGCAGAACTTGAGACAAGGGACGAGGACAGTGAATGATTATGCATATGAATTCTATCAATTGATTACAAGGAATGATATTATGGAGACCGAGGAATAGCTAACAGCTAGATATATTGGAAGGTTACGAATGCAAATTCAAGACATGGTGAATATGTTTAATCCAATGTCTGTTGTTGAAGCACATCAGAAAGCTTTAGCTTGGGGGAAACAAGGGAGACGAGGAGGTGGTGTGTTTACGAGTTCCAACAATCAGAATAAGGGTGCTAGTAGCAGTGCTAATGTTTCCAAGGCAGTCAGTAAGCCACTTGTCAAAGAAGCCGCTAAACCAAAGGTCAACAACAGTATCAAGTGCTACAATTATCAGGAGTTTGGATATAAAAGTAATGAATGTACAAAGCCAAAGAAGAGAATCTTAGTTGCAGAGGAATGTGATATGAGGATGTGGAAGCTGAAGTTGACTATTCTCAACCATCGAAGTTTGATGAAGATGAAGAAGTTGTGTCAGGAGATGAAGGATGTAACTTGACGATAAGGAGGTCTTGTTTATTGCCAAAGCATGAGAATGATTCTAGTTGGCTAAGAAGCAATATTTTTCAGTCTACATGTACTATCTTGGGGAAGGTTTGTCAGTTTGTTATTGATGCGGGAAGCTGTGATAACATTATTTCTAAAGAAGCCGTCATGAAGTTAGGGTTGAAGATTGAAAAGAATCCTAGATCTTATAAACTGGCATGGCTGAAGAAAGGTGGAGAAGTTACAGTGGGAAGACGAGCATTTGTTACATTTTCTATTGGGAAGAAATACAAAGATGATATTTGGTGTGATGTTATGGATATGGATGTGTGTCATTTACTATTGGGAAGACCATGGCGATATGATAGAGCGGTACCACATAATTGTCGCACCAATAGCTACAGTTTCATGTTCGAAGGTACTCAAATTACTTTAGTTCCTAAGACGCGTGAACAAAGTGAAAGCAAGTCAGAGAAGAAGGTGGAATCAACTAGCCTATTATCTTCGAAAGAATTTGTTGAAGAAGTGAAAGATAGTGCCGAAATGTTTATGCTGACTGGGTATGAAACAAATGAAGTTCTTGAAATTCCTACGGAGGTTAGACCAGTGTTGAATGAATTTGAAGATGTTTTTCCTACGGAATTGCCCAAGGAGTTACCGCCATTGAGGGACATACAACATCAAATTGATCTAGTGCTAGGTGCCGTTTTACCGCATAGGCCACATTATCGTATGAGTCCAAAGGAGCATGAAGAGTTGAGGAGACAGGTTGATGAGTTGCTTGAACAAGGGCGTGTTCGAGAAAGTCTCAGTCCTTGTGCTGTACCAGCTTTGTTAGTGCCGAAGAAAGATGGTTCATGGAGAATGTGTACGGATAGCAGGGCACTCAACAAAATAATTGTCAGATACAGATTTCCTATGCCAAGGCTTGATGATCTATTGGATCAACTTAGCGGGTCTGTAATCTTTTCGAAGATCAATCTTAAGAGTGGTTATCATCAGATTCGCATTAGACCAGGTGATGAATGGAAGACAACATTCAAGACTCGGAAAGGATTATATGAATGGCTGGTTATGCCGTTTGGTCTATCTAATGTACCAAGTACATTTATGAGGGTGATGAATCAAATTTTCAGACCTTACATTGGGAAGTTTGTTGTTGTGTACTTTGATGATATCGTGATCTATAGTGCGAGCACAGAGGAGCATATTCAACACTTGCGGAAGGTGTTAACTATTCTTCGTCAAGAACAGTTCTATGCAGCGACGAAGAAATACGTTTTCATGACGCCAAGTGTTTTATTTCTGGGATATATCGTGTCCAAGGAAGGAATACAAGTGGACCAGAGTAAAGTTGCCGCAATCAGAAATTGGCCACATCCCAAGACTATAACCGAAGTCAGAAGTTTTCATGGGTTAGCTTCATTTTATCGAAGATTTATACCACACTTTTGTAGTGTTATGGCCCTTGTTACAGATTGTATGAAGGGAAAGAAGTTTTCATGGACGGAAGAGGCAGGATTTGCTTTTGAACGAATCAAGGAACTTTTAACCTCAGCACCGATTTTAGTTTTTTCGGATTTTCAGTTACTATTTGAGTTACATACGGATGCATCAAAAGTTGGAATTGGAGGAGTGTTGAGTCAGAAGGGTCGTCTAATTTCCTATTTCAGTGAAAAACTTTCTGGAGCAAAGATGAGATACAATACTTATGATGTGGAGTTTTATGCAATTGTGCAGGTGGTGAAGCATTGAAGACATTATTTGTTCCATAAAGAATTTGTTTTGTATACAGATCATGAAGCGTTGAAGCATTTACAAGGGCAGGATAAAATTGCAGCTAGGCATGCATCGTGGATAGCTTATTTACAGCAGTTTACATTCGTCGTGAAGCATAAGTCTGGAGTAACTAATCGCGTTGCCGATGCATTGAGTCGAAGGAGTAGTTTGCTAACAACTATGCGAGTAGAGGTGATGGGTTTTGACTTACTTCCAGATTTTCTTACATCAGATTCTTATTTTTCCAAGATCTTAGACCAAGTCAAGCAGGGAAGCATGGATGAATATGTGTTGGTTGATGGTTTTCTATTTAAAGGAAATCAATTGTGTATTCCAGATTACAGTTTACGAATGAAGATCATCAAAGAATTGCATGAGGAAGGACACGTGGGCCGCGACCGTACTATGCAGTTGATCGCAAAGTCTTATTTTTGGCCGTCAATGAGAAAAAAAGTTGAAAAGTTTGTTCAGAGGTGCCATATTTGTCAAGTTTCAAAGGGGACCGCGACAAATGCAGGTTTATATTTACCATTGCCTATACCTACTAAGCCATGGGTGGATGTTAGTATGGACTTTGTATCGGATTTGCCGAGGACGCAACGTGGCAATGATTCTATCTATGTGGTGGTTGATCGATTTTCAAAAATGGTACATTTTATTGCATGCAAGAAGAACGACAGATGCAGTTAATGTTGCACAGTTATACTTCAGAGAGATCTATCGTCTTCATGGGTTGCCTGAATCTATCGTATCAGATAGAGATACTCGTTTTCTGAGTCATTTTTGGATGAGTCTATGGAGAATGGTCGGGACAAAGCTAAAATTTAGTAGTGCTTATCATCCACAGACGGATGGACAAACAGAAGTTGTGAATAGATCCCTAGTAATCTATTGAGATGCCTCGTGAATGACAATTTGAAGAGTTGGGATTCCAAGCTGTGTCAAGCTGAGTTCGCACACAACCATGCAGTTAATCGTAGCATTGGTTTCAGTCTATTCCAGGTTGTCTATTCCAGGTTGTTTATTCAACAATTCCGAAGGTACTATTGGATTTATCTATGGCACCATAGCAGAAAGGAGTGATCAAACGTGCTAATGATTTTGTAAACGAATTGCAAATGTGCCATAAGGTTGTACAGGAACAATTGCTTAAGGCGAATGAGAAATATAAGCAATCCACATATATCAAACGACGACATGTTGAATTCAAAAAAGGAGATTTTGTATATGCAGTATTGACTAAGGATTGATTTCCTATTGGTGCTTACGAAAGATTGGTCCTTTGGAAATTATAAAGAAGATCAATGAGAATGCTTATCAGTTAAGATTGCCGGATCATATCCATACTGCCGACGTTTTCAACGTCAAACACTTGATTCCATATCATGAGAATAAGTACGTCGAAGAAGAGGAAAGTGTGAATTCAGGGTCGAATTCTTTTCAACCAGGGGAGGATGATGCAGTGCACCATGATAAAACGCTTTCTTTAGGTCGTTCGGTTGCCTTAAGTCGTTCGCTTGTCTTAAGTCGCACGCGACCTAACGAGATAGAAGATGCAGTGGAGGAAAATGCAGTGCACAAGGCCTTAAGTCGCGTGAGCGACCTATCTCCATGCTTGAGTCGCCTGAGCGACCTAACGAGTTATGCGAGCGACCTAACTCCTGCCATGAGTCGCGCCATCTTAAGTCGCACCAACTTAAGTCGCTCCACGACCTAACGGATCAAAGAAACAAAGCCAACAAAGCCGCATCTCTTGGGTCGTGCATTCCTTAAGTCATTTCTTATTTAAGTCGCTGGTCTCCTTATGTCGCTGCCGTGTGTTCTTAAGTCGCATGAAGCTTATGTCGCATCTCTATAAGCCGCATTACTCTTAGGTCGTATGAAGGCTGGTTCTCTTAAGTCGCTGAAGCTTATGTCGCATGAAGCCGTGCTTCTTCTTATGTCGTTAACTCGTGAGTCGTTATGTCGTATGTCGTATGTATTGTATTTTTAAGTCGCGTATGTTAAGTCGTGTAATGTGTTAAGTCGTGTAGTGTTGTACCGTGAGTCGTAGGTCGTGAGTCACTGGTTGAGTCGCATATGTGTTGTAAAATTCCTATAAATAGGGACGTGATGCCATTGTAAAAGTGGTTGATTTTTGAACAAAATTTGTTTGTGTGCTTTTGCCACTTTTGTTGAAATTGAGTGTGATCGCCTTCTTCTTCCATCATCGGATATTCGAGTGCACTCGAATCAACGAACTTGAAGCCGATTCACGGAATCTCGTGCGTGGGATCAACGGCGAAGAATCGTTAATCTTCTAACGTGGAACCATGCGAGATCAACGTGTTGAAGATAGTTGTATGTTGTATGTTGTATGTATTGTATTTTTAAGTCGCGTATGTTAAGTCGTGTAATGTGTTAAGTCGTGTAGTGTTGTACCGTGAGTCGTAGGTCGTGAGTCACTGGTTGAGTCGCATATGTGTTGTAAAATTCCTATAAATAGGGACGTGATGTCATTACAAAGTGGTTGATTTTTGAATAAAATTTGTTTGTGTGCTTTTGCCACTTTTGTTGAAGTTGAGTGTGATCTCCTTCTTCTTCCATCTTCGGATATTCGAGTGCGCTCGAATCAACGAACTTGAAGCCGATTCATGGAATCTCGTGCGTGAGATCAACGGCGAAGAATGGTAGATCTTCTAACACGGAATCATGCGCGATCAACGTGTTGAAGATAGCTAGAATCCGATATCTCGAGAGATCAACGGATTTGGGCATTTACCTTGGTTTACTTGACACGAAATCATTTCGTGAGGAAGAAAGTTGCGTCGATTTGTATCAAACATTATTAGCACGTCAAAGTGTTAATCCGCTGCGTCACTAAGGATGAGATAGTAGCATGGCCAGCTGATGGAGTTGTTCTTCACACTATGGTAGACTCTGAAAATGATGACATTGTGGTATACTTAATTCTTTATGCACTCATTAGCTTTATTAAATCATTTAATATAAAAATATGATAATTTTTTTTTCTAGAGTAAAACTAGCAGTATAAACAAGAAATTCAAGATGTATGATTGGATTGGAAGCAAAGAATTAGTTGCTGAAGGCCAGTTGTATTCTACCGAATCCAAACCAGCTCGTGAACAATATTCCACTTGGACAGTCTGCTGTGCTTGTTTTGATTGAATACCCAAAAAAACTAAATGCATACTTTTGGAGACCTCCGGTTGAAATGACATATGTTGGAGAAGCTATTGGTTGCAAAGTATCCTGGCCGTAAAAAATGTAGTTGTTGAGAACATTAATGCTACGACATCTACTCATACGAAAAATATTGTATCATATTCAACTGTAATGTGTATAGTTTATGTATTTAATTTGTAAAAACATATACCCTTACACTGTTTTAATTTTAGAATCAATTCTATTTTTAGATTACATATTTAAACAGTTTCATATATTACATGATAGAGCACACATTTCAAGTCAAATATTAAATGCAAGTTGATTAGTGTTCATGGAGCGAAAGAAGTTGTTGTTGAAGGACGTGTGTCTTCGACTGATCCAAATGCGTCGGTCCATTTTGTTTCATTAGGAGAAGATGCCATTAAAGTTTGGATTAATGTTATTAAAGTTCCAAATGAACCTTTATGGGGACCTACATCTGAGTTTGAGTTTATTGAAGATGCAATTGGTTCTACTATAGCTTAGCCTTCTACGAATGTTATCACAGAATCGACTTCAAGTAAGTATGATTTATTTATTTTTTTCAATTTTTTTATTATGCTTACTTTTACGACTAAGAATCATACTAAAAATATTACTTTTCTTCATTTAATTGAATATAATAAGCATAAGTAAATGTATGCATTGTTTCTTGTTTATTGCTTACTTTTTTCCCACATAGGTCACTAAAAACTTATATGCAACATATCAGAAATGATGGTTTACTTGTCCTCGGGCTTGACAGGTACCTTTTTATTGTTATATTCACCTTTTCTTTTTCAAATGCTTTAATGCCTAACTTCACTTTACTTATCCTCAGTATGAATCAAGAAAATACTTCTCAAGCCACTAAAAAAAAATCCTGTATAAATCATTGGGATGTCTTGAATTTAAAAACGTACCTTTCTCCCTTTTGTCATATGCTTTCATTGATGGAAAAATGAACTGTATGTGCTATAAATTGATACTCTATTAGAAATCTAGAATCATTTGTCATATGCTTTGATACTGTTTTTAACAGTAACTACTTTGGCTCTCATGTTCATGTTTGATAGTTTGAGCCTTGGGTTACTGAGCCTTAGATTATTATACTTTGAGACTTGGGTTTCTCTGGCTTAAAGAAAGTAGCGGTCTCAAGTGTATATGGTTTTCAATATATGTAGCTTTGAATAAATATAAGCTTCAGACATATTTGATTTCATAACCATGATTTTTTATAGATATATGCATAAGTTTCAGATGTATAGATTTTGAAAACATAAAGATTATGAAGATATATACCATTAATTTCAAACATACATGATTTCGAATTGGTTTTGAATATGCATGATTTCGAAAGATTTGATTTTTGAAAAGCTTCAGTCTTATAAATATGTAACTTTGTATATATTGCTTAGGAAAAGCATCAGTTTCATGAATATATAGTATTGTATATATAGATTTAAATGTATATGAGTTTTGAATATATGTCATGGACATATAATTTTGTATACATAGATTTCATGTATCAATTTGCATAGATATATAAAGCTTCAAATGATAAGAACAACAATCAGGTAACAAAATCAGGATGCGAGAAGATAAGAGCTTACTGATTAAATACATCTTTTGGTAATTCAATGTATGTATGTATATTTTATACATTATATTTTTCGTCAAGTATCAACTAGCAGAAGTATGCTATTTCTGCATGTAGCTATTATTATGAAGGCAGTATGCCAACTACCACGTTTGAATATAGAACTAGAACAAATTTATATAAGTCTTTGGATTTGAGTGCATAAGTGTATAAATATTCATATGTCTGTGTGATTGCGAGAGTGGGATTGCATGTGTGTAGTTGTTTGCATGTGTGAGTTTGAGGATTTTAATTATGTGCAGGGTCGGTGTATGTACGTTCCACGCAGTGTACATATATATGTTGAGTGTTGTGTCCAGGTAGTGTATGTGTGTAGTCATTATATAAAACACAGTTATAATCACCAGTTACAACCCAAGGCCTTTGCACTATGCAATCCGTGCACTTCATGTGATCCTTGAGTGAGTTCCTATCTTTAGATGTATACTGTCCATAAAATGCAGTTAGAAATTTGTTATTACTGACATTTGTTTCTTTTGTGAAGATAATAATACTACTGTGCAACATTGTTCAAAGTGGTTCATGTATATTACATTGGTTCTAATTTCAATTTTTTCCCCGTGTAGGATATTGAACTTTAGAGCACACGAGCTTACACTTTCAATGATTTGTATTTTGTTTTTCTTAGTAAGCTCCTTTTATAAAACCATGTTAGTAGCATCTCTCATGAGAACATTAATTATAAAATGTTATGTACAATTATTGCCTATTTGGCATATGGAATTATTGTAAATTATGTGATAGAGTTTTAAGATTATATTTATTTGCTCTTTTTGAATTCAGTGATTATTCTGAACATATATGCATTGTGCAAAAACGCTGTAGATCTTGTAAGATGCTGTGATAAGTATACATCAAAAACGTTGCAACAAAGATGGTATCAAAAACAAAAAACGATATGCAAAGTGCAACCGCTGTGATTAGGGTACTTAAAAAACGCTGTAAAAAACGATCGCAAGTTGAACGAAAAACACTGCAGATTAGGTCTAAACATTAAACAAAACACTGTAGAATAGTGAACACAACAACTATCCAAAAGGCTGTGAAATGAGGCAAAACGTTGTAGAATAGTGAACATGACAACTATTACGAAACACTATGAAATGATGCAAAACGCTGTAAAATATTAGATAGGAGAGCGAAGGAATAGCACCATCAAAACGCTGTAGTATGTTTATTTTCCACAACGTTTGGATAAGTATCGTGACATTTTTGGAACCTATTACAGCTTGTTAGTAGATAGTGTTCATCAAAATGCTGTTAAATATTTTCATAGCGCTTCTAAACGCCGTGAAAGGCCAAATTAGATGTAGTGAAATCATCTCCATGTCTTTACTCCGAATACGTAAAATGATTCGAAGTGGTTTTCGGACAGGAATCATTAGGAAATTCATTTTTATAACTTAAGTCACTTTTTAAAACATTTTTAGAATCTATTTCATATTTTTAAACAATTTTAAGTATCTTTTTTAGAAGAATCCTTTTATGGTTTCCGAACTGCAAAACCACGATTTTTCCATAAACTAGTTTTGCTCATATTTCAAAATCTAGTTATCGAAATCTTGATTTTCTTTATTTGCTTAAAAACATGGACAAAATTGTTTGGAAATTTTTAGTCTCGAAGAATTTCGAGCTATATTCCATTCTATATACTTGTTTGACTTTTAGGACACAAAATTGTGAACTGTCATTACGAGAACCGCCTATGTTTGACTCAATTTTCAATATTCATTTAGACTTTTTCAAAACACTTTTGAATGTTATAAAACATTTCTAAATCATATTAAACTATTTTTAAGAGGTTTAAATGTGATATCCCAGAAATATGGCAATATAAATTTAATAATCTGTGTTAAAAATTAATTTGATTTGATAATTTTTTATAATAAATTTTGAATTGATTTAATAATCTTCTTTAATAAATATTTAAATTTGTAGATTTTATCTTTTTAAAACTAATAATTTTTTTTCTGTTTATAATATATATAATTGTATATATTGTAAATAAATAAATTATGGTTTGGAATTTAGTAAATGAGTCAATTCTCTAGTTCTAATTTATTTTTGGTAAATTGGAAATTTTGATTTAAATTTAAAAATTTAACTTTCCAAAACAATTCAATAAATATCTATATGGTTTGTAAGTATTAAAAGATAAATGTTATTAATTAGCTTAAATATGAATCTAAATTTGATTAACATTAAAAGCTTTGTTTTATTTTATTTTTAAATATTGCTTGAATATATACAACAGTTTAAAATACAATTTACAAATGAAATTAATTTATTGAGTAATAGAAGTAAATTATAATCTCTTTATAAATTATTTAATATTGTTTAATTTGTTATTTTCAAATAGCAACTATAATACTTAGTTTTTGTAATCATAAATAGATTTTTAGGAATATAATTGTTATTTTCAAAATTTAATAAGAATTATATATGCATCTATATATAACTTGATTTTTAAAATTGAATTTGATAAATTAATTTAAAATTTGAATCTAATGTTTTGAATTTAAAAGAATAAGTACTTAAAAATATTTGAATAAGTTTATATTTATAATTTGTTTGTTTTCATTTCTTTTTTAATTTAAAAAGAGAAGAAACTCATTTATTTATACATAAGAAATAATAAGTTTAGATTTAAAAGTTTTTATAAACAAATTCTAATTAAATAAAAATACTTAATACATGTGTAAGTTTATTAAGACTTAAAAGACATGTGTTAATCTTTTAACACCCTAATATGACATGTGTAAGGCCTAAATTAAATAAAGTGACAAATGTTAAACTTAGAAAACAAGTGTCCTTTTTCGTTTTCTTTTTCTTTTAGTTTAATGAAATCAAAAATTTCTTATATAAAAACATTTTCCTCATTTCATATTCTTTTCTATCCTTCTTTTTCAAAACCTTAAGGGAGACCTTCAGCTAACAAATCTGCAAATAATCCCCTCAAAATAAATATGAAACCCATGTTTCGTCTAAACCAATATTTCCTCCAAAACCAGAGATCAAATTAACCTGAAATCCATTTTGCAAATCAAAGTAAAAACCGAAGCTCTCTTCAAATATCAACCTAGAAATCGTTCTGCAATCTAAAACTTACATGTAACTGAAGATCCTTCAATTCTGTTTTAAATTATCAATGCCTGCATTTTTCCGCAAACATGCAAATGAAATCTGGAAGCATGCATACAAATGAAATCAGGGATCTTAAGCATTTGCAGTAAATCAAGATGGAAGCTTTTAAAAAGAAAATTGAAGTTTAAATTCGTAAGAAAAAGCAAACTGCAGTTTTTAAAGTACTGAAGCAACTCAAAGTTTTTGAAAATCAGTATTCAAGTTCAAAGCTTTTCAATAAACAATGGATGCTCTGCTCCTAAAATTACTGTGAGTAACATTTTATACTAAATAACTTAAATATGAATCTAGTTGCCGTTTTACTCTAGAAATAAAATGTTTGTATGTTTTTGCAAGCTTATTACTAGCATATAGATGAATGCGTGTGTAATGCATGCTGCAGTGTAAATTGTTTCCTGTTCTTAAGTTCCAGGTTATAGAATTTTCTTAAATTCCATTTCAGATGATTTAATATGTGTTAAAATTTAGATTTCAAACAAAATATAGTTGAGTAATATAAGTTTAAGGTTTAAATTTTTATAAAAATAAAAGGAAAAACCTGTAAATGTCTCTGAAACACAAATACAACAAAATAATGTCTCTGAAACACTAAGTACTACAGAACAAACATTTGAAAGTAAGAATTTAAGTATCCGGATTCTTTGATTTAAGATTATCAACCGATTACATAAACAAATATATGAATTTTAAAATTAAAATTTGAATTTTTAGATTGAAATTGATTGGGTATCACTGGTTTAACCAGAAATAGTGTTTTGGTATGGTTCTAACAACTTAGGAGGACGGGGTGGCCATGGTTTTCTCTGGTGATAGAGTAATGATTGAAGATCTAAGGAAAAATACTAGATGAAGGATTAAAGCAGCGAAGCAGTGGTGATTTGGGATTAAAGATTTTGACCCTAGTTTTGTTGTTCATCTGGAAATTTGATCACCGCAACTCCTATGATTGATCAAGTTGTTCTAGACTCGAGTGGATGATGGATGGAGTGTAGAGGAGTTCGTGGCCGGAGCCGTAACTTCTCTGGTGACCAGATTGTGGTGTTTGAAGCGAATTTCAGATTCAACATTTTTTCCAGTTTTGGAGCTCGAAGCTGATTTTTGATTTTGGGATTCTGCATTCAATTTGAGAGTCGGAATCGAGATAAGAGATGACCGTCGACTTGCTCGTGAGGTCGCGAATGGTCGGAGGTGACGACGGCGTTGGTGCAGGTGCACGACGATCATGGGGTGTCAGCTGTTTTTGGGGAAGAATGTTACTCGTGTTTTGTATCGGGTAAATTTGTGATTGGCTCGAAGATGAGGGATTGTGGACTCGGAGTAGATGTTGAGTTGGCTCGAGTGTAGAAGTGTTACAGGTTTATGTGTAAACCTGATAGTACTGTATAATTTGAATGTATTCAGATGAGTGTGTTACTCGAGTTACTCGAGTGTTTTCTGTATGAATCGAGTTAATTTTATTCAGGTTAGGAACTTGTTTTGTTTCCAAATTAAACTGAATTTAAAATATTAAGTAAAGATTTAAAGTATGTTGTAAATCTAATTTTAAACTGTGGATTCAAGTTTAAATTTGAGTATTAAGATGGAAATGAATAAGTTATTAAATTCAATTTGTTTTAAAATAATTTTAAAGGGATTTATTGTTTAAAAATGTTTTTAAAGACTTAAATTGGAAATTTAAAATATAAAGAAATGTTTTAAACAAAGTTTATGTAACGACCCGCCTTTTTGGACAGTTTAAACCGACGATCAAATACACATGTCGATTCCAAACCATTAAAAGGGCAGATGGTTATTGGGGTAAATAAGAAAAGAAAAGAAAGAGAAATAAAGGAAATGAAACAACACAGAATCTCGCAGCGGAACGATAAAATATAATAGTCAAATAAACAGTTCATGAAGCTGCTTACTATACTTTGACAATTATTTATACAACATTTATCAGAGTTATAAATATACAACAGAACAATTAAAATAATGCAGCAGATAGCATGATGCAAGGGTAATAATAGTAATAGTATACCAAATCTTCGTCTTCATCCTCCAGAATAGATCTTCAAAAATCTGAAAAACTCAGGACTGACCCGAGCGTAATGAAAAGACAAAACACTCGAGTCAGGACTAAAATATCCTTATGAAAGTTAAATCAATCGTAAATAAATATGAGTGTAACGGCGTCAGAGATGTTTACGGGGTTTGACATCTCCTATCCAGTGTCAACGTGCGTGCAATAACTCAAGAGATGCTATGGGATTTTCCATCTCTCAAGGATCCGTGAAACTATCTACTATGTAGTAATATACGCTAAGTAGATAATGCCTATCAGTAATATAAAGTATCAAAATAGCGTTAAGGCATTACCATAATCCCCCTTAACACATTTTTATAATGCCATAGTCTATACAGCACCGTAAGCCCCACCGTAAAATGGTGGTTATCAGAGGGTACCCCATAGGTATAACACAAAGCATAACGTAGTGGTCGCGAATAGGATAATCAGTATGACAAGGTACATGAGGCGATACCAACTAGGATACTAGTAGTTGCGTGATCCGGACTAATGTTGAGCATAGCCAGCAGCTACCCCAACACCGCGAAACACCACTCCCAAATCAAAGGGTGCACCCAAATCGAATCACAAATGTAATAGAAATGGTATCGAAGAAGAGTGTCCGCTAGAGGTGGCGAACCTCAATGGCCCGACGCGGCTCCTGTTTTAGTCATGTCAGGGGTCATCCAATATCGTTCTCTTTCTTCAGTCAACGCGTTCACCAAACCATCCACTTCATTCTGGATCAACACTCCGCGTATAATAGTTATTAAAGTGGTGTTCGGTATCGACAGAGAGTATGTCCATATCCGATCCCGGTCTCTTTAATAACTACTTATTATTACACCGTTGGCTCTTTTATATTTCAAATCGATTCATAATTGATATCAAAATATCATATTCGCTTCAAAAATCAAGTCCATTTCAAATATCATCATATCTATTCAACTGTAAGATTCCGTTTCAAAAAAACATTTTTCGCATCAATACCTCATTTCGTTTTCAAAATCATTTCGAATTTCAATTTAGGTTGCAACTTCATTTAACTCAATTCGTATTTAAATTCAAGATTTAAACATAAACATTTCACCTTGTTAACCAGTTTGGAATCTTAGAAAAATAGTTTTAAGTAGTTTAGAAGTAGTTTAAATAATTAAAATACTTAAAATACTTAAACTCTTAAAATGGATGTGAAATAGATAAATTAGTTTAAAATAATTTAAATCGGGTTAAGTAGATTTAAAATAGATTAAAACAGTTTAAGTATCCAAAATGGTTTATATAACCGAGTAATTTGGAAAACAAATAAAACAGCTTCAAAACCAATCCATTTCAATTTATAACTTCCCAATTCAAATCACTTTCAGTTTCCATTCTACCGATTCAATTTCGATTTCAATTCAAAACAACGTCAACTTTAACTTCAAGTCAATTCAATTCTA